>JBBCBC010000013.1:14959199-15559199 GCA_037126765.1 Stenogyne calaminthoides | reverse complement strand
TGCACAGGCAAGCCAACTCCAATTACTGATTGCACAGGCTGGACATAGTCTTCTTCGAGGAACTTGGTCTGCCTAGAAACAATCACTGATTGTTTCTCAGGTAAATAGAAGTAATATCCTTTAGTTTCCTTAGGATATCCCACAAAGTAACCCTTTTCACCTTTGAATTTCAACTTGTCGGTAAGCATCCTTTTCATTATCACGGGGCAACCCCATGTTTGATATGTGTAAAAGTTGGCTTCTTGCCACACCATAGTTCATATGGTATAAGCTCAACCGATATAGATGGAATCCTATTCAGAATGTAGATTGAGGTTTGTAACGCGTATCCTTATAAGAATGTCAGAAGAGAGGAAAAGCTCATCATGGACCTCACCATGTCTAACAGGGTTCAATTTCTCCTCTCGAACACACCGTTCATTTGAGGTGTTCCGGGAGGAGTCCATTGTGACTAGATTCCATGTAACTTCAAGTAATCAATGAATTCATGGCTAAGGTACTCACCTCCTCGATCTGATTGAAGAGTCTTGATACTCTTACCAAGTTACTTCTCTATTTCAGGCTTAAACTTTTTGAATTTCTCAAAAGATTCGGATTGTGTTTCATAAGATACACGTGTCCGTATCTTGAGAAATCATCAGTAAAAGTGATGAAGTATCTGAAGTGACCCCTAGCTAGAGTGGACAATGGTCCACAAACATCATTGTAGATCAACTCTAGAACTTCTTTGGCATGCACCCCTTTCCCAGAAAAGGGTCCATTGATCATTTTGCCCATGAGATAAGATTCACAATCTCCATAAGACTCACAGTCGAATGGGGTTAAGTAGTCTAACTTTCTTAACGTTCTAATTCTTTTCTTGTTTACATGATCAAGTTCTATAATGCCATAAGTAAGTCGGGTTTTCATGATTACTAAGTTTGAGTCTTTTACTTTGTATATAAAGAACATCATATCCACAATGCAACAAATATATGTTGCGAGTAATAGAAAGAACTAGATGACCATCATTAAGTTCCAATATAAAACCAAATGGTAAGTCTAACACATAAGTCCCCACACATTCAGCAGCAATTCTTGCTCAGTTTCCATGTGTAAGACGACTTCACCCGCCCTAACTGCCCTATGACACATGAGCCCTTTCACATTAGTGCAAATGTGAGAGCCACATCCGGTATCCAATACCAAGCAGTTAGCGCTATTAGTGGACATGTTTATCTTAATAACAAACATACATGTTCTAGTGCTAGAAGCACCTAGTGTCTTTTTTCAGCAGCTAGAACCTTATAATCCTTCTTTTAGTGTCCTCTTCTACTTACAGTAGAGGCACACATCCTTGTTTACTCGCTCCTTCTCTTGAACACCATCTTAGTGATACTGAACTCAAAAGTTTTGAGCACGTTGTGAAGTTCAGACATGGTCGCATCCGTCTTATTCATATTGTAGTTGACCATGAAGCTAAAATATGAATCCTGGAGCGACTAGAGGATAGCATAAATGAAAACATTGGTCTTTTAGCTCAATGCCTAAATTATCAAGTTTCTCAATTAAGCCTATCATCATTAGCACATTAGGTAAAATCTTCCTTTCTTTAGCTAACCGGCATCTGAACAGATCTCTCATCACTTCATAAATCTTAGAGCGAGATTCAGAATCAAAGGGATCCTTCAGATGCTTGAGCATTTAGAAGGGACCCAATTTTCTCATGTTGCCTATGTATATCGGGAGTCATGCCGAGCAACATCACACACTGAGCTTGGGGAGCATCCTCTTGATGCTTCTTCTGAGCTGCTACGTCAACCGTGGCTGCCTCAGAGTACCAGCTTTAAGGGTAACCGGGATATACGTGTCCAACACGTACTCAATCTTTTCTTGCCTAAGCACCAAACACATGTTTCGGTGCCAGTCTAGAAATTTGGCCTAGCCAATTTAGTTTGTTTCCAAAACACATCTCAATAACAGTTATACATTTCAACTAACAAAGAGAAATAAAATAAAACGGGAATTAAACACATAATTCCTTTGATCAATATTCAGCAATCAAAATAAACATGGTCTTTCTTTTGTGTTTATTTTGTCTCCATTATTTTCACATACTCAACGACCTCATCGGAAGAGTACGAATTTATATCAGATATAAATTATAATGGACTAGGATCCACATTCCTACTATTACAATATCTGCTTGGGCTGATTATTGCAATAACATAACTGGTAGGTCTCCAAACCAATTGCAAAACTGCAATTCCTAGTTGATTAAACCTAGTTCAATCGGATGCCCCTTGACTTTCGTTTCCCCTCTTGGGCTGGTGAAACAAAATCAAGTTGATTTACAACCATCAAGCGGCACTACGTGTCCCTGTAAAAGTCCTGTTAGATGTAGATCCGAGCAAAAGACTTGGGCCTTAAATACTCATTGAAACGAAATCTCCGGTTTACTTTTAATTTTGATGGAAGACATCGTTCAATTTAATGAAAATCATATTTTGTTGAGGAACGTTTTAAAGGCGGGGTATTAATTGCTTAATCGAGATCCAACATGTTAATCTACATCACATTTGAGCAATTATTGGGCGCCGTCTACCCAATCATGATTTTATACGGACTAACACTTATATGGGCGCCGTCTACCCAAACAATAATACGGTCTGACAAGTATTGGGCGCCGCCTACCCAAACAATTATAATGCGGACCATAAGGCGTCAACTAATTCAAAAAGAAGTCAACACAAGTGAGAATTGATAATCATAAAACATAAACTAAAATTAAAACAAAAGTTTAATAATTTTACTTTGACCAATTTTAATTTATTATCAATATATTAATTAATCCAATTAATAAGCATTTAAAAGCCCAACTTTTAATTTCGTTTTAAAATTAGACCTTTATCAATTTTAAAACAAATTTTAATTTCAAATTTCAAATTTCAATTGTTTTTATTAATAGGGGCTCATATGCAATTTCTAAAATTGCATGGAAGGGCCTTGCCAAATTCAATTTGTAACATAGCCCTTCCCACATCACCGCCCAAATTCGACAGCATCCAATCCATGATTTGGGACAACCGGTTCATAAATCAATAGTTCATCAATCATAATTCATTCAGAATCTGCACAAATAATTTGTCAACCTGCTCGAGTCCAACAAGAACAGTACAAAAGATGAACAGGAAAAACGCAACGGGCAAAGAATGAAAGTCAAAGGGCATCTACAGAATAACGACCAATATAAGACGCCAGTACACGTGTGTCGCGCTCACACATGCGCCAAACACCTCCATTCTTCCGTCAACGGCTTCATTCAAGGCCACGCCAGACGCTAAATCAAATGTCAAGAAGATTTTAGGCGGCACGAAAACCCTACCGAAACAGAATCGCGCCGGCTTCCGAGAACGGGCAAAACAACAAAGGTTTCATTGGAGATTTAAAAAGATTCGCATACCTAACCACTCGAGATGAAACGAATCGATGGGGCGTTCCCTCGATTCACGTCGAAATAGGGTAGATTTAAATTAATTGCCTGTTTTGGTAAGCAACCGCCGTGAAGCGGGGACAAAAGGTGCTGTCGTGGATTCTAAATTCGCCACCGCCATCGCATCTTGGGTCCATTGAGCACGCGAGGCTTGACTTGAACCGCCGCCTCGAGCAAAGTTGCGGGTCACCGCCGCCAAGCAGAGCGACACCGTGAAGGGGGCGGCGCATAGGGTCGCTGAAAACCCTAAATCTGGAATCGGGGTGAAGACAACAAGATGAAGAATACACAATATCATTATATATATCGAACAAAAACAAATATCTCACGTATGGGTTTTAAAACCCCAATTAACAAAATTAATTTGTATGATTCACACATCAATCAAATAAAATCAATTTGCGTGGTCGCGTTCAAAACCAAACCACACCGTAACGATTTTATATATTAATTAAATCAATTAAGCAATTAATCAAGAGCCTGAAGTTCTGATACAACTGTTGGTATTTAGAGGCACGTAAACACATAATACGTGCACAACGGAAATTAAAGTTCACCAACAACAAACAGTTAATTGCATAATTAAATACGAGTAAACGTAAACAGAATTCTTACAGCAATTCGTACACGGATTCCTCAACTATAGTATCCAGGTAACAGTCGTTTACTAATCTGCACAGATCTGCCAGCGTTGAATCCCCGAGATAAATTTGCTAGGAAAATCCAAACTCTAGATTTTATGGAGAAAATATGAAGTGATTCATTTGTGAATTCCTAAGAGTTTGTATATATAGGGAGACTTAGCTTATTTCCCAAGCTAGCCCAATTAGGGAAAAAAAATTTCTAATCTTGAATTAAATTAATTCCTTTTAATTTATTTCCCTAAATATAAATCTCTACGGATTTAAATGCCTCATATGAAAATCTCTACGATTTATTTCCATATACATTAAATCCTACAATTATATTCCAAATATAATTATTGGGAATTCTTATTTAATTAAATCTAATTTATTTAAATATTAATAATAATAAAATCCAAATTAATCTATTATTAATTACTTCTCCATAAATTAAACATTAAATCCAATTTAACATTTAATCAACCAACTATAATTAGTAAACAACCCATAGGCCCTCATATATCGAGCGATTAGTCAAACTAACGGTCTTAATTGAACCCTAGACAATAAATCAGACATTCTCAATATATGAGGTACGTTGCGAGGAAATGTGCAACTACCTGTAACTGAAACATGGACTATTACGATTTCCTCCTTTCATTCGCGAATACTAGATTAAGTCTTGAACATGATGAAGTGTCTATTCAAATAACTTAATCAATTTATCTCCAATCAATAATTGATCATGTATGTCACACTTAGCCACAAAGTCTAAGTTGAAGTGCATCGGCCGATGACTTTGATCCAATTATGATGAGAAGATGAGTATTCTCTCTAAATCCACTTTGAGGAATGAATCCTATTCTTGGCTCAACTACCACGCACATGCACTTCGTGATGAACTCAATCCAAGCCATATCTACCCATAGACGGGTGCAAGCGTCGGTCATGGTCAAAGTTCATCATCCCACACATGTCGTGCGTATTGACCTCAAGTCAAAGGAGTATCACATCGCTCCCACTAACCGAGACACCCGTAGACACATATAGTGGAACCACATCAAACGGTTTCTCGGATGGTATACCAATACCCTCTAAGGTATTTGTGCATCCATCATGAGATAACTAGTATCTCGTAGTAAGTGAGATCTTACTACACTTTCTAAGAGTATTATGCAGATCGCACACCAATCTCCATTGCTTTATCAATATCCCATTCTTGATGATCCTTGATCGGGCTATTTGAGAATTATGCTTAAGTCATCTGAGTTCTCACAACCTCAATGACAACAATGACTCATGGGAACACTTGCATGAATAAATGCAAACAATTAAACATAATATTCAAACAAGTGTATTTCAATACATTAATATTAAGTGAACTATAATATTAAATCAAATTGAATAGCATCGAGTATTATGTCCTTACAATAGATTGTCTCTAGGACACTAACACTAACAACAATATCCTTAGTTTCCTTAGGATATCCCATAAATGAACCCTTTTCACCTTTGGATTCCAACTTGTCGGTAAGCATCCTTTTTCACAATCAAGGGGCAACCCCATGTTTGATGTGTAAAAGTTGGCTTCTTGCCACACCATAGTTCATATGGTGTATGCTCAAACGATCTAGATGGAATTCTATTCAGAATGTAAATTGAGATTTGTAACGCGTATCCCCATAAGAATGTCAGAATAGAGGAGACTCATCATGGACCTCACCATGTCCAACAAGGTTCGGTTTCTCCGTTCGGACACACCGTTCATGTGAGATGTTCCGGGAGGAGTCCATTGTGACTGGATTCCATGTAACTTCAAGTAGTCAATGAATTCATGGCTAAGTTATTCACCTCCTCGATCTGATCGAAGAGTCTTGATACTCTTACCAAGTTACTTCTCTACTTCAGCCTTAAACTCTTTGAATTTCTCAAAAGATTCAAATTTGTATTTCATAAGATACACGTATCCCTATCTTGAGAAATTATCAGTAAAAGTGATGAAGTATCCGAAGTGACCCCTAGCTAGATGGGGGAATGGTCCACAAACATCGTTGTAGATCAACTCTAGAACTTCTTTGGCATGCACCCCTTTCCCAGAAAAGAGTTCATTGATCATCTTGCCCATGAGATAGGATTCACAGTCTCTATAAGACTCACAGTCGAATGGAGTTTAGTAGTCTAACTTTTTTAACCTTGAAATTCTAATCTCGTTTACATGATCAAGTTCTACAATGCCATAAGTAAGTCGGGTTTTCATGATTACTAAGTTTGAGTCTTTTATTTTGTATGTTAAGAACATCATATCCATAATGCAAAAAATACATGTTGCGAGTAATAGAAAGAACTAGATGATAATCATTAAGTTCTAATCTAAAACCAAAGGGTAAGTCTAAACATAAGTCCCCACACGTTCAGTTAGCAACTCTTGCTTCATTTCCACGTGTAAGACGACTTCACCCGCCCTAACTGCCCTATGACACATTAGCCCTTTTTCACATTAGTGCAAATGTGAGAGCCATATCCGGTATCCAATACCAAGCAGTTAGTGCTATTAGTGGACATGTTTATCTTAACAACAAACATACATGTTCTAGTGTTAGAAGCACCTAGTGTCTTCTTTTCAGCAACCAAAACCTTTCAGTCCTTCTTCCAATGCCCTCTTCTACTTATAGTAGAGGCACACATCCTTGTCTACCCGCTCCTTCCTTTGAACACCATCTTAGTGATAGTGAACTCAAAAGTCTTGAGCACGTTGTGAAGTTCAGGCATGGTCGCATCCGTCTTATTCATATTGTAGTTCACAATGAACCTAGAATATGAATTCGAAAGTGACTGAAGGATAACATAAATGAAAACATTGGTCTTTTAGCTCAATGCCTAAATTACCAAGTTTTTCAATTAGGCCTATCATCATTAGCACATGATATGATATCTTCCCTTCTTTAGCTAACTGACATCTAAACAGATCTCTCATCACTTCATAAATCTCAGAATGAGATTCGGAATCAAAGAGATCCTTCAGATGCTTGAGCATCTAGAAGGGACCCATTTTCTCACGTCGCCTATGTTGGTCGAGAGTCATGCCGAGCAACATCAAACACTGAGGCTGGGAAGCATCCTTTTGATGCTTCTTCTGAGCTGCTACGTCAAACATGGTTGTCTCAGAGTACCAGCTGCAAGGGTAACTGAGATAGACGTGTCCAAGACGTACTCAATCTTTTCTTGCCTTAGCACTAAACACATGTTTAGGTGTCAATCTAGAAAATTTGGCCTAGCCAATTTGTTTGTTTCCAAACGCATCTCAATAACAGTTATTCATTTCAACTAACCAAGAGAAATAATGTAAAACAGAAATTAAACATATAATTCCTATGATCAATATTCAGGAATCAAAATAAACATGGCCTTTCTTTTGTGTTTATTTGTCTCCATTATTTTCACATACACAATGACCTCATCGGAAAAGTACGAATTTATATCAAATATAAATTGTAATGGACTAGGATCCACATTCCTACTATTACAATAACTGCTTGGGCTGATTACTGCAATATCATAACTAGTAGGTCTCCAAACCAATTGCAAAACTGCAATTCCTAGTTGATTGAACCTAGTTCAATCGGATGCCCCTTGACTTTCGTTTCCCTGCTTGATGGTGAAACAAAGTCAAGGTGATTTACAACCATCAAGCGAAGACACTTCGTGTCCCTATAAAAGTCTCGTTAAATGTAGATTCGAGCAAAAGACTTGGGCCTTAAATACTCATTGGAACGAAATCTCCGGTTTACTTTTAATTTTGATGGAAGACATCGTTCAATTTAATGAAAATCATATTTTAGTGAGGATCATTTTTGTAAGGCGGGGTATTAATTGCTTAATTGAGATCTAACATGTTAATCTACATCACATTTGAGCAATTATTGGGCGCTGCCTACCCAAACATGACATTATATGGACTAACATTTATATGGGCGCCGTCTACCCAAACAATTAGCACGGTCCGACAAATATTAGGTGCCGCCTAGCCAAACAATTATAATGCGGACGTAAAGTGCGTTAATGAATTTAAACAAATAAGTTAATGGAGTGGGATTCAATAATTATTAATCAAAATTGATATTTCCAAAAATCAAATTTTAGAAAAACAGATTTAATAACATTAACCAATTATTAAACTTATTTAGGATTAATCCAATTAATCATTAATTAAGGTCCAACCTTTAATCCAATTTTAAAATTAATCTATTATTAATCTTTCAAAATTAGATTCTTAATAATTTTGTTGTTAGGGGCTCATGTGCAATTTCCAAAATTGCACGGGAGGATCTGCCCAAATCAAATTTGCAAGACAGCCCTCCGAACATCACCGCCCAAATCCGACAGCATCCAATCTATCATTCGGAACAACCAAATTCTAAAAACCCAACCAAAATTCTTATCAATCACAATTAATTTCAGAATAAATCCAATTAATTCATCATGTAACAGTCCAACTATAGCAATCGAAAGAACAGAAGCAGAACCGAATCGACAAGCGTGTGCACATCACCGCCATCAATAGTGGCGGCTTCGCAGAGCCAGAAACAAGCATAAAACACTTGTGGCTCGTTGAATCGCCATCGTAGAGAGCCGAATGGGTCGCTCCGTGTCGCAAATAGGCGCACACGTGCGCTGCTCCATTGAAGAAGAGATAACCAAAACCGCCATCCCAAACATCAAGCTGC
This sequence comes from Stenogyne calaminthoides, assembly GCA_037126765.1. Classification (NCBI taxonomy): domain Eukaryota; kingdom Viridiplantae; phylum Streptophyta; class Magnoliopsida; order Lamiales; family Lamiaceae; genus Stenogyne; species Stenogyne calaminthoides. The sequence continues at coordinate 15,550,380 of JBBCBC010000013.1, read as the reverse complement.
CGCCACAGGCGTCGACTAGAATTCCTATCGAGACGTAATCCATGCCAGCGCCCTCAAATACAGACGGTTCGCGAGGGACAAAACGGGTCGAATCCCAAATCAAGAGCAATAGTTTCGATGAATCGGACGGAAGCCCGCCGCTTCTGCATTCGATGGGACGAGCCGCCTCCTTCGCAATCGGAATCCAATCCCGTCGCTTGAGAGAGGTACCTATCGCCGTTGCTAGAAGCGCGCGGTTTCGCGTCAGGTTGCAGCGCCATGCTTAAATCCGCGGTCGTCGCTGAAGAAATCAGTCCCGCACGGCCGTCGCGAGGCTTGGCGATTCATCGCTGCCTCTAGTGATGTCGTGGGTCTTGGGCTTTCAGTCGAGCGGCGCTCGAATCGCGGTGGAGCGGGAGGAAAGCATTAGGCTTTTCTGGAATGTGACCCGGACCAGATAACAAAAGGGGGGGTTATTAGGATAATTACATACATAATATATTATATCACAATCCCAATTCTAACAACAAACACAGTGCGGTTTTGTCAACAAGGCAAAACTGCCGTACGGTTCTTATTAAAAAAAATTTAATTTAATCAAGAACCAAATATGCAATTAAACAAGAACCTGAAGCTCTGATACCACTGTTGGAATTTAGTGGCACGTAAACATATAATAAATGCGCAGCGAAAATAAACAATTCACCAACAACGAACAATTAATTGCATAATTAAATACGAGTAAACGTAGACAAAATTCTTACAGCAATTCGTACACGGATTCCTCAACTATGGTATCCACGTAACAATCGTTTACTAATTTGCACAGATTTGCCAGCGTTGAATCCCCGAGATGAATTTGCTAGGAAAATTCTAACTTAGAGATTTTTATGGAAAAAATATGAACTCACACATTATGAATTCCCTAGAGCTCATATATATAGGAGAGACTTAGCTTAAATCTTAAGCTAACCTTTATTAGGAAAATTCCTAATAAAATAAATCTTTTAGATTTATTTCCCACGTATAAATCTCTACGGATTTAATTTCATATATATCAAATCTCTACGGATTTGGTTCCATGTATATCAAATCCTATAATAATAATATTCCATATATTATTATTGGGAATTCTATTTAATCAAATCTAATTTAATTAAATAGTAATAATAATTAATTATAAATTAATCAATTATTAAATAATTCTACATAAATTAAATATTAAATCCAATTTAACATTTAATCAACAAACTATAATTAGTAAACAACCATTACTTGTTGTGTGACCCATAGGCCCTCATATATCGAGCGATCAGTCAAACTAACGGTCTTAATTGAACCCTAGATAATAAATCAGACATTCTCAATATATGAGGTACATTGCGAGAAACGTGCAACTACATGTAACTAAAACATGGGCTATTCGATTTCCTCCTTTCATTCGCGAATACTCGATTAAGTCTTGAACATGATGAAGTGTCTATTCAAATAGCTTAATTATATTATCTCTAATCACTAATTGATCATGTATGTCACACTCAGCCACAAAGTCTAAGTTGACGTGCATCGGCCAATGATTTAGATCCAATTATGATGAGAAGATGAATATTCTCTCTAAATCCACATTGAGGAATGGATCCTATTATTGGCTCAACTACCACGCACATGCACTTCGTGATGAACCCAATCCAAGCCATATCTACCCATAGACGGGTGCAAGCGTCGGTCATGGTCAAAGTTCATCACTCCACACATGTCGTGCGTATTGACCTCAAGTCAAAGGAGTATCGCATCGCTCCCACTAACCGAGACACCCGTAGACACATATTGTGGACTTACATCAAACGGTTTCTCGGATGGGTATGCCAATACCCTCTAAGGTATTTGTGCATCAATCATGAGATACCTAGTATCTCGTAATAAGTGAGATCTTACTACACTCTCTAAGAGTATGATGCAGATCGCACACCAATCTCCATTGCATCATGAATATCTCATTCTTGATGATCCTTGATTGGGGCTATTTGAGAATCATGCTTAAGTCATCTGAGTTCTCACAACCTCAATGACAGCAATGACTCATGGGAACACTTGCATGAATAAATGCAAACAATCAATCATAATATTCAAACAAGTGTATTATCATACCTTAATATTAAATAAAATATAATATTAAATCAAGCTTGTAGGTCCCGAACGGGTTTCAGTGAGGGTGGAAGTCTAGAGGGGAGGGGTGAATAGACTTCCAAAACTTTTTGTGGATCAGGGGTGATATGCAAGTATGCCTGATCAGAGTGCGGTGTGAACCAGTATGGACTGTTATCTGACTTACTGATCTGTATGAACGAGATCAGTTTGGCGTCTATCAGTTTAACTGATTGTGCGGAAGATTAGTTAACCCGTGTGAAAACCAGTTTTACACAATAAGATTCATGAGCGATATGTTTTAAGATCAGATGACTAAAGTGTCGAGCTGATCAGTTCAGTAACGTGATGCTAATCTGAACCAGATTGGAATATGCATGTAGATAACAAGTAGTGTGTAGTTGAGTGTAAAGCAAGATAAATTCACTCAGATTTATAGTGGTTCAGACAACTTGTCCTACATCCACTCTTCCCTATCAGCAGGGGCACCAACTTAACGAACTGGATTTAGTTTAATGTGTTAGTCCAACACAGTACAACCAACAGATGTTTCACGAGTTCTCACTCAACCAATCCCAGAAATCAGATCTAGAAACCCTAGACTGAAATCTTGTTATAACAAACTTAACCTAACTTTTGTTTGGGTATAAGAGTTGTAATGCTCCAACCGGAATACTATCCTATCTTCTAAGTAGCCTAAGGCTGGAGGATATGTATTCTATGCCAAGAACAATGGGATGAATACTTAAGAATAAATCTTGAGTTTGTGTTCTTCATGCGGAAATTTGCTTGTGCTTGAGCTTGATGATAATTTCCGTAACCTTACTATGAAGGTTTGATCCCATATATATAGGCACGAAATCGAACTAGCCGTTAGAGAGCAATTCGAATTTCGGTCTATTTTAGGTAGCTAGCAGGCTTGATTTGACGTGCTCAGAAAGGCCATGTCATCGTCGTGCAATTTTGTCCTTTCTAACCGTTTGGCCTGATACGCCATATCCAGCATAGTCAGATCCATACATACGTGTCGAATCCTTAGTGACTAACAAGTACACTGAATCGACGCCTTGTAAATTTAGCAGTTTTAACAATCTTCTGGTCTGATGACAGTCGTATGTCTTTGATAAGTAGATATGCTTATCACTTTTCTAACTTAGCTTTTCCTGATCAGTATACCACTGATCAGTAAACTTGAGTCTTCTGATAAGTTTGTCTTAGCTTCAACCTATCGACTCTGCTGATGTCCTTCCTACTGGTCTTCTGTTCTTCGCTTCTGATCTTCGCTTCTTATTTGAACATATACATATTGAGTTCCCCCTCAATATGTGACCTAGTCTAATACATCAGCTGTCTAACATGTTCAAATGGACTCCTATCATCAACAGTCGACTAACAGGTTCGACTTGTCTTATTACAGCTGTTTTGGAACTTCCATCATAACTACAAATTTCCCAACAATTTTCCCCTTTTTGATGGAACCAAAACATTAATAAGAAAGGATGTTGAACATTAGTTAAACAAATAAGTGAGAGAGACAGTAAATCAGAAGACAATGAGAGTTTGTCTTAAGATCAGAAAAATGAGATATTTCATTAAGGATGATGTATCAGTACAAGTACATAATGAGAATATCCTATTCTGATCTTACAGCAGTCTTCTGAAAGACTTCAAAATCTCTCTTCCAAAGGAACAACACACAAGTCGAAGAGCCTTGCCTTGATTTCTGCAGCTTTCCTTCATCAATAATGTCGTTTTGTTCAAGGCATTTGTTGAGAGTTGCCTAGTTTCCCATCTGGAGTCTTCTTGTAATCCATGACTTCAATTTCTGGCGCAATAGGTGTGCAACTCAGCTTCTTTGCTTCTCTCATCACATTGTCATAGAATACAGGATGTTTGTTACTTAACCAGTCTCTGAATATTTCATTCTTGTCGTCACTGGTTGGAATAACTCTGTTGATGTATGCTGATATGTACCATTCACCTTTGATCAGTTTCCACTGTTTGACCATATTCTTATCTGGTCGTACAATCAGATCCACATCAGCATCCGGAATAGGCTCTACAAACTGCGAACCTTCACCAGCTCCACCAATAATGCCTTTCTTCTTCTTCAGCTTGTAAGCTTTGTCAAGGCGTGCTTCTTCTTCTAGTCGTAGTTGTTTCTCAGGATCAACCTTCTTCTGTTCTATAGCTTTCTTCTTCTTCACGACTGGTTTCTTCCCTTTTCTGGCATGGTCATCAGATTCCGTAGAGGAAGAGATGACTTCTGCTCGTTCCAACTCTTCAGCTTTCTTTGCATCTTTCTTCATGCGTTTCTTCTCAAAATTTATTTGAATACCAGCTACAAAGTTTTCTACCTGATTCAGCCTACCCTGAACCTCAGCATCCTTCTCCTCTTCCCCCTTTTTGGTTCCCTCAAAGAGAGCTTTCAGCTCAGTACAGAGGTTGCCAATCTGCGTTTTAAGGTCCTGTTGTAAATTCTGTAGGGCAGGAGACTCAATACTGGGATCAGGTTGAGCATGTTCAACAACCGCCAGCATAGATGTTTGAGCTTTGTCTACTATGGAGCTGACTTTGTCGAACAATCCATCCAGCTTGTCAGCAGAGGAGCTCACCCTCTGGGTTGCAGCTTTCATTTCTTCTTGCATTTTGCTCATCTTGTCTAAGGTGAACTGATGATTTCTGTTTTCTTCTATCTTGGCCATCTGCTGAGTCATTTCCAGCATTTTGTCCGCAATAGTATCCCTTATGTCTTCACTCATACGCATGCAATGCTTGGATACATTTTCCCTTTCGGTTCTGATTGCGGTCTCAATTTGCCTTGGAACAAAGAAGCTAACATCATCCTTGAACATATGTGTCATGTTCGCACGAAATGTGTTCTTGATGTACTTCATCAGATTCTCTTCAAAAGAAGGAGAGGTTTGGAGAATCTGCATAACCTGAATTAGCTTGACTCCCTCCAGCAGTCAGATCTATGAAGTGCTCGGCTAATTGTGTCTCTGCTGATGGGGACTTTACCGCATCTACCGCAACAGCTTCATCGGCAGCTCCTTCAGACTCGACTGGATCTTCCACAATCTTCATCTCTTTCGCAGTCTGTTCAGTATCAGCCATCTGTTCAAAAATTTCTTCAACCTGAATAGGTCTACCAGAGCTGATTTCCTCATCAACTGTCTTCATTTGCTGCATGGTAAAGCTGTATCTGACCATTTTGTGTGTGAGCTCTCGGTGCATTGGGGTATCTGGCATCCCCAGATGTCTTGTGATCAGACCAGCCACAACATCATCAGATATTAGATCGGGAGCAGTTTCAACCCCAGCTAACTTCCTCATTTGCAGCTCATACTCCAGAAATGGACGTACTCCACCTTTCTGTTCAAGAACTGTACCAAAATCTTCGAATTTCTTCAATTTGATGTCTCTCCATGTGAGTACATCAAGAACTACAGTTTTGGCATCTTGTTTGATTGACAATTCAGGATATCTGTCCTCCAGCATTTTCTCTAGCCTCCTTCTGATGATCTTTTCAGTAAAAGAGAGAACCTCTGGTTCTGGTTCAGGAGAGGATGATGGAGAGAATGGTACAACAGTAAGTGGATCAGGATCAACCAATGGTGTACTGGAGGAGACAACATGTTGAGCAGATTCATTTGAGACATGAACATTCATTTGTGGTGCATCAGCTTGAGCAGTAGTAGGCGGAGTAGCCTTTGAAATTTGACCAGGTCCCCTCGGGGGCAATCTGCTGAGTGGAATATCATCATTAGAATCAGTTGGTTCATCCACCAGTTTCAGCTCTTTTCTCTTTTCTTTACCAGCAATTGGAGCAAGAGGTGCTGACTTATTTCTTTTCGCAGCTAGTTGGGCTGGTTCTTTTAGAGTAATCCCTTTCTCTGGTTTCTGCGCAACAACTTTCCTCTTCTGGCTAGTTGTCCCCTTCTTGTTCACTTCTGTTGCTGGTTTAACAACAACCTCCTCATCATCATCCGCAAGTCCAGGAATTGGCTTGTCGTTGATCAGCATCTTTTTGTGAGCAAGAACGTACGAGATCATTTCATCTGCACTCTATTCACGGTCCTTTAGCATATCGATTAGAATTAAGGACACGTTGTGCAACATAGTGATTTTTGCACTGAGGACAATCTTGCCTTTTTCTTCCACAAATTTTTGCACTGAGGACATAATTCGAGCCTTTTCTTGCGTGACTGCATCAAAGCTGTAGGTTATACCAGCAATCACCTTCTGTACGATGTCAAATAGAAGGCGGTATTTCCTTTTCAGCATAGGTTTCTTGAAACCCTTAGTGTGATGTGAATCGGCCGGACGGAGAAGGTGTTTGATGATAGCAGTGTCTTCTTTGATTCGGTATGAATTTGGCATAATCCCATCAGCTAGTGCCGGTAGTCGGAAGATTCTGTGGAGATCTTCATCGGTAATTTCCAGATGGTCACCTCGCACCTCCGAATACAATGCACCCTCATGGTCTCTCAAATTGTAAAGAAATTCGAGAGAACCATCCAAAATTATCAAGTCGGCACTCGCCAAACAATAGGTCTTTAGACCATTTCCTCTCAAAAGTTCCAAAATTTCTAGAGACTCGGAGTCTGTGGTGGTTCTAAAATCGACGCATCGTTCCTCTATCACTTCGTCAGCAAAATCCCGAAAAATTGGATCCTCCGGTTTCGGTAAGACTTGTGACAAAGAATGTGCAGTCTCTGCAATTTGTTTTGCCTTTGGTTTCATTTCTGCGAAAGAATGATATTAGATTTGTAAAGTAAGCAAAAATTGTGCAATACATTCTTAAGCATAATAAATGAAGCTCAAACCCTAAATTAATTACTAGTAGAAAGCAACAAATGATTTTGACAGTAAAATTCTGGTGATTTGCTTTCGAATAGCAGTGAGAAAGTGTGTGAATGTTGCAGAGAAAATTGTGAAAGTGATGAAGTTTTGGGAAGTTTTGGGGTTTTTAATCGAGAGGGAAAAACACAATCATTTTCGAATGCGGAAATCAAAACGACGTCTACGTTTGATCAACGGTGGAAATGAGGCAATTTTAAAAGGTTAAAATCGTGCGGTCAAGAAAAACATAGACCACAGCTTTTGGATTTAAAAGTGCGTAATTAATGCATTTAATACATGAGCCTCGTGTGCGCATTTAATGAAGACTCATTACGACATCATTTATATATTAATATATATGCAAGCAATGCATAAATGAAAACAGAAAATAGCAGGGAAACAAGAATACGTATCTGATTGACTGATATTGTAATCAGTCAATTACCACATGTGTAGGTTCCTATGATCCTTTTCTGATTTCTGATGTGTCGATCTTAATTTACCCTCTAATCCTTAGTTATTTCCCAACAATCCTTTCACTAGATCAGTTTCCTACTGATCTTTCTTATCAGTTGAAGTTCTCTCTTTACCTGTTATTCTCTTTTCTGATCAGTTTTCCTACTGATCTCTCCTGATCAGATGAAGTTGCCCCTTCATCTGATCTTTTTACTTGGTCAGTTTCTTATCTAACTGGTGTTGGAAATTAGACCACCAAAGTATTCTGGTGCGTCTTCTCCAAGATCCAACAATCCTAGCTCGTTGCACAATTCTCTAAATCTGATTTCTGCTAGTGCTTGGTTAAGATGTCAGCTCTTTGCTTATCAGTATGAATCTTTTCCATTCTGATATTTTTCTTTTCTGCATGGTCTCTTATAAAATAATGTCTGATGTCCACATGTTTGCATCTTGTGTGCATAACTGGGTTCTGAGTGATAGCAATCGCACTATTACTATCACAGAAAAGAGGCTCATTTGTAGCTACAATGTTATAATCCCTCAGCTGCTGACATAGCCAGAGTAGTTTGGAGCAACAGCTTCCTGCGGCCATATATTCTGCTTCAGTAGTAGATGTGGAAACAGATGTTTGCTTCTTAGAGAACCAAGAGACCAGCTTACTTCCCAAAAACTGACAGGTACCCGAGGTTGATTTTCTCTCTATCCTACAACCTCCATAATCAGAATCAGAGTACCCACTAAGCTCTAGATTATCATATGCTGGATACCATAAATTGAGGTTTACAGTACCCTCCAGATACTTAATAATCCGCTTAGCTGCTTCCAGGTAGCTCTGCTTCGGATTTGCCTGAAATCTGGCACATACCCCTACTGCGAAGGTTATATCTGGTTTGCTGGAAGTTAGGTATAGTAGAGATCTAATCAAAGCCCTATACTCTTTCTGATTAGTTTTCTTACCACCTTCATCTGGGTCCATTTTGAAAGAAGTCATCATTGGAATTCTGGCTTCCTTGCAATTCTGAACACCATACTTGGCCAACAAATTCCTTGTGTACTTTTGCCTGGCAGATGAAGATCCCTGTATGAGCTTGTTTGACTTGAAGACCTAGAAAGTAGCTCATCTGACCCATCATGGACATCTCAAATTTCCCTTGCATCAGTTTACTGAATTTTTTGCATAGTTTCTGATTGGGAGGACCAAAGATTATATCGTCCACGTAGATCTGAACCATCAGAATATCTTCACCGTCTTCAATTCTGAACAAGGTCCTATCAATCAAGCCCTTGGTGAAACCATTTTCTGTCAAGAACTGGGATAATGTATCATACCATGCTCTAGGAGCCTGTTTCAGTCCATAAAGAGCTTTTCTTAAACGGTACACTTGGTTGCTCATTTCAAAGCCAGGAGGTTGTTCAACATAAACTTCCTCAGCTAGTACCCCATTTAAGAATGCACTCTTTACATCCATCTGATACACAGTAAATCCCCTATGAGCTGCATAAGCCAGAAACAGCCAAATGGCTTCCAGACGAGCGACTGGTGCAAAGGTTTCATCATAATCAATCCCTTCTGATTGTGAATATCCCTTAGCAACAAGTCTTGCCTTATTTCTGGTTATCACATTGTGCTCATTCTTCTTGTTCTTGAAGACCCACTTAGTACCAATCACGTCTTGATGAGTTGGCCTGTCTACAAGTTCCCAAACTTGATTCCTTTCAAACTGCTCTAGTTCTTCTTGCATGGCTTGAATCCAACTTACATCTTGTAGAGCTTCTTCAACAGTTAGTGGTTCCTTCAAAGACAGATAACAACAATACATTGCACTTTCACCAATCTGATGTCTAGTTTTGACTCTATCAGATGGGTCTCCGATGATAAGATCAGTTGGATGACTGGTTATCCAGGTCCTTCTTTCCTGATTATCATCAGTTTGGAGAACATCATCCTCTTCTGATACAGATTCATCACTAGAGACTGGGAGAGGTACTTGAGTAGGATCCACTTGGCATGGACATATCTCAGCTGATGTTGGACTCATCACGTGCTGAAGTCTGTCCGCCGGAACATCAGGTGTTCCCCCTGAACCAGATGGTTCAGTTGTTACTGTCTCAGCTGTACCAGTTTCTTCACTGACAGTTGTACGTACCTTAGGGTCTGATCGACCTGGTGAATCGTCAAGGTCAAAGTTAGGAATGTATACAGTGATGTATTTTGGATCCTTTTCTTTGAGCCTTAACTGATCCATTTTCAGTGATTCTGGTCTGTCTCGTATATCTTGTTCTGCGGCAGATTTCTCTTGATCAGATATTGACTCATCAAAGACCACGTGAGGTGTTTCTTCCACAACTAGGGTTCGTTTGTTGAAAACCCTAAATGCTTTGCTGGTTGAGGAATATCCTAAGAATATACCCTCATCTGACTTGGCATCGAAGGTTCTCAACTGACTCTTCCCATTGTTGTGTATGAAACACTTGCACCCGAACACATGAAAGTAGGAAACACGAGGTTTTCTGCCCTTCCACAGTTCATAGGGTGTTTTAAAGTGAATCTTAGTCAGAGAACATCTGTTCTGCGTGTGACAAGCAGTGTTGATAGCTTCTGCCCAGAAACGGCTTTGTGTTGCATGCTCAGCTAACATGGTGCGTGCAGTTTCTTTAAGTGTTCTGTTTCTTCTTTCTGCTATGCCATTTTGTTGTGGTGTTCTGGCAGCTGACGTCTCATGTTGTATACCAAACTCAGAGCAAAAATCAGATATAAATTGGTTCAAGAATTCTATACCTTTATCTGATCTGATTTTCACTATGCTGAGACCCTTCTCATTCTGAATCTTCTTGAGAAGTTCAGGTAACTTTGTTATAGTTTCACTCTTCTTATACAAGAAGACAACCAGGTGAACTTGGAGTAATCGTCCACGACCACCAGAGTGTATTTGCATCCACTGAACTAAGAGGCGTAACTGGTCCAAATAGATCCATATGTAGCAGTTGCAGTACTCTGCTGGATGGAGGAGAAGGTATCCCTTTGAATGAAGCTTTTACTTGTTTTCCCTTCTGACATGCGGCACATGTCTGATCCTTAGAGAATACTTCATTAGGGAGACCTTCAACCAAGGACATCCTTGCTATCTTGTTAAGAGTTTTGAAGTTCAGATTGCTCATTCTCTTGTGCCAGAGCCAACTGGAGCTCTTTGAACTCTTAACAATCAAGCATGCATTTCTTGGACAACTGTCCCAATCAGCTGTGTAAATTGTTCCATTTCTGGAGCCAGTTAGCAAGATATGTTGAGTCACTCGGTTTCTGATTGTGCATTGATCTGATGAGAACTCAACACTAAATCCGTTGTCGCAGAGCTGTGATACAGATAACAGGTTGTGCCTTAAGCCATCAACATATGAAATAAATGTAACCTGTACATCATCATTCACTAAGGTTCCAACTCCTCTGGTAAAACCAAAGTTGTCGTCCCCAAAGAGAACCCGTGGGCCTAGTTTCTTAATGTAGTTGCTGAGGAGATGTTGACTTCTAGTCACATGCATTGAGCATCCACTAGCTATGTACCAAATAGTTGCTTGTACACCTCATTGATACTTGTCTTCTTTTGGTCCAGTGAGGCTCAGGTGCAGCAGCCCTAGGTTTCTGATTATAAGGGTATGTACGACTGCTACCATTAAAAGATTCATATCTTTTTGGCATAGATGGTCTTAGCAGTTTACCCTTAGCTTGCTTGTTAGGCAGCTTGGATTGAGTTGACTTCAGCTGGTACTGTCCCTCACGAGATGGCCCAGACTGAGGCCTACTCTACTGATTTGGCTAAGGTCTCTTCAGAAGAACAAGATTCTTTTGTTGATCCCTAGGCTGATGTCTGATCAGTTGGGGTCCATTTCTGTTCCCTTTCTGATCCGGCACTCGCCTTGCCTGGTCAGCTGATCCTTTTCCCTTATCTGATACAGATTTGGCTTTTCGTGTACCTTGATCAGAAACTCGTTTGGTTACACTTTTCTGATGTGAACCAGACAGGGCTTTTGAAGATCCAGAAGGGTTCTCATACCCAATTCCCTTCTTATCAGTTGGCGTATGAAAATAGTTGTTCAGACCTTGAACGGTCTTAGATGATTTTGTGAAAACTCTATTTTCTTATGCAAACTGTCCTCAGTAGTTTTCAGATTCTCATGCATTCGGAAGAGTTCATCAAACTTAACCAAGGACTTTGAGTTCTCCAGCTTGTCGTTCATTGAGAACCAACTGTTCCTTAATCAGCTTCCCCTGATCAGTAGTACTGACTTTCAGAAACTCCAGTTCTTTAGTCATCTTCTGAACAGTTTCAGCTGATTTTAGTTCAGCTGCTTTACTTGCCTCAATATCCTTGAAGAGCCGAATATTCTCAGCCCTTAGGTTATCGTTCTCAACTTCCACTCGTGTATAAGTATCTATTGAATTAGAGAGATCATCAAGCAATTGGTCATTATAGACCTGCAGGTTAATCTCTCCAGTAGTTGTGCTCAGCACAACAGGTATAGAACATGGAACCACAAAAGGTTTAGAGATTACCTCAGATTGGTCAGTTTCTCTGTCCATGAGACAGATGTCATCATCAGATGCGAAGTTCATATCATCGACATCATCAGTTGTGGTAATCAGACATAAATTTTCAACAGATGAGTAGCCTGAGTCATCTGAAGGTAGATAAGAATCATCGATGCCAGATGTGTCGTCAACCATTGCTTTTCTGTCTCAGAACCTTTGTTCTCTTTTGTTCCGCTTTTCCTCTCTCTCCTTGGGAGTCAGGTCGGGGCAATCAGCACTGTAGTGACCTGGTTTCTGACAGTTGTAGCGAACCCTTGAGTCTCCAGAATTTCCTCTGTTAGGAGAATCATTTCTTCTGTAAGATCTGTCAGGAGACTTTCTGCCTTGTCTGTAATCAAAACCTCTCTTATCTGATCTCTCATCTCGTCTATTCTCTCTGCGATCCTCTCTACTAGCATCTTTCCTTTCATTTCTGTGATAGTCTTTTCGGTCATCTCTTCTGTTATCCCTATCATCTAAAGAACGATACCTTTCTTGTCATCTGTCAGAAGATCTTCGATCTCTTCCTCTGCTTCATCGATAGACGTCGTAAAACTTTATGTACTTGCCCATCTGAACAGTTGTTCGTTCAAGTTTTCTCGTTAGTAGTGTAATCTGTTCGGCCTGGCTGATGATGTTTCCAACTAGTTCAACAATTCGTGAACTGCTACTGGTTGCCTGGAATGCAACAGATTTAGTTGAGTTTGTAGCAGCTTCAGCAGGGACATCATCTGATCCTTGTCCACTCTCAATCAGGTCGAACTCATGGGCTTTCAAACTGAAGATTAGGTCATTTGGTTTTATGGTAGCAATATCTTGACAATCCTTAATCACGGTCACCTTGGTATCCCATTTTTTGGTCAACGATCTAAGAATATTGTAGTTGATATCCTTGTTTGACATTACTCGTCCTAGATCACGAAGTCGGTTGACTACACGAGTGATCCTTTCATCAAATTGATCAACTGTTTCATTCGGTAGCATCTTGAGTTTCTCAAATACCACCAGCTCAGCTTGCAGTCTGTTGTCCTTAATCTGTTCATTTCCTCTGCAGATTTCAACAAGTGTATCCCAAACTTCCTTAGCTGTCTTCAGGTACTTTACTTTCTCTCGTGTAGTAGCATCCATAGTTTTCATGATGAGATGTCTGACAATAGTATCCAGATTAGAAAATTTCCTCTCATCTGCATCCATCAGAGAGGGACTCTTTCTGATTCTTGCTCCAACTGGTTGAGTAGGATCTCCTGCTTCAGCTGGGTTATAGTGATAGATAATAATCGGCCCTATCTCAAGAATCTCATCCATTTTGTTGCTTATCACTCCCAGATGGTCTCTCATGTCGATAGACCAATCTGCATACTCATCAACAGAAAACATGGGTAAATTATGATGCATACCTGAAGTGTTATCCATGATTGTGGTGATTTTGAAAAATATGAGTTTTAAAAACGGTTTTCAAAGATCAGTTCAAGTGACCACAAAGGTTCTTCCTCAAGAACCGATGATATTCAAAGCCAGTGGTCGGAAGAACCACTGCTCTAATACCACTTGCAGGTCCCGAACGGGTTTCAGTGAGGGTGAAAGTCTAGAGGGGAGGGGTGAATAGTCTTCCAAAACTTTTTGTGGATCAGGTGTGATATGCAAGTATGCCTGATCAGAGTGCGGTGTGAACTAGTATAGACTGATATCTGACTTACTGATCTATATTAACCAGATTAGTTCAGCGTCTATCAGTTTAATTGATGGTGCGGAAGATTAGTTAACCAGTGTGAAAACCAGTTTTACATAATAAGATTCCTGAACGATCTGTTTTAAGATCAGATGACTAAAGTGTCGAGCTGATCAGTTCAGTAACTTGATGTTAATCTGAACCAGATGGGAATATGCATGCAGATAACAAGTAGTGTGCAGTTGAGTGTAAAGCAAGATAAATGCACTCAGATTTATAGTGGTTCGGACAACTTGTCCTACGTCCACTCTTCCCTATCAGCAGGGGCACCAACTTAACCAACTAGACTTAGTTTAACGTGTTAGTCCAACACAGTACAACCAACAGATGTTTCACGAGTTCTCACTCAACCAATCCCAAAAATCATATCTAGAAACCCTAGACTGAAATCTTGCTATAACAAACTTAACCTAACTTTTGTTTGGGTATAAGATTTTCAATGTTCCAACTGGAGTACTATCCTATCTTCTAAGTAGCCTAAGGCTGGAGGATAAGTATTCTATGCTAAGAACAATGGGATGAACACTTAAGAATAAATCTTGAGTTTGTGTTCTTCGTGCTGAAATTTGCTCGTGCTTGAGCTTGATGATAATTTCCGTAACCTTACTATGAAGGTTTGATCCCATATATATAGGCACGAAATCAAACAAGCCGTTGGAGAGCAATTCGAGTTTCGTTCTATTTTAGGTAGCTAGCAGGCTTGATTTGACGTGCTCAAAAAGGCCATGCCGTCTTCGTGTAATTTTGTCCTTTCTAGCCGTTTGGTCTGATACGCCATATCCTACATAGTCAGATTCGTACATACATGTCGAATCCTTAGTGGCTAACAAGCACACTAAATCGGCGCCTTGTAAAGTCAACAATTTTAACACTCTTCTGGTCTGATGACAGTCGTATGTCTTTGATAAGTAGATATGCTTATCACTTTTCTGACTTAGCTTTTCTTGATCAATATACCATTGATCAGTAAACTTGAGTCTTCTGATAAGGTTGTCTTAGCTTCAACCTATCGACTCTGCTGATGGCCTTCCTACTGGTCTTCTGATCTTCGCTTCTGATATTCGCTTCTTATCTAAACCTATACATATTGAGTTCCCCCTCAATATGTGACCTAGTCTAATACATCAGGTGTCTAACATGTTCAGCTGGACTCCTATCATCAACAGTCGACTAACATGTTCGACTTGTCCTATTACAGCTATTTTGGAACTTCCATCAAAACTACAAATTTCCCAACAAAATTGAATATCGTCGAGTATTATGTCCTTACAATAGATTATCTTTAGGATACTAACACTAACAATATATATAAGGTACCGATAAACCATCTATCCAAAATCAAATCCCCAGCCAACACATTAATATGTAGAGTTTATAACCCAACATAGCACAGATCCAAAAACAACACAATATATAATAACGGAATCAAAATAAGCCACGGTAAACCTACAGGTCGTTATCTATGTACACAATAACTCAAAACCTGTAGGAGCTCCACAACTTGTCCAGTAAGGCTGCCATGTCACAGCGTCTCAAGATTACCTACAATGCATATATTATGTGAGATATATTTCAATAAGCAGAAATTATGCATGATAGTGTGATTATTTAGAAAACCTGCCCATGAACTCTCATTTGAAATCACAAATTTATTTATGAAACACTCATTAGGTTTCCCGACTGATTATTATGCACCACATGAGCACTCAACTCGATACACGAGCATTGAACTCAATAACAGGAGCATTGGGCTTGATACAAGAGCACTAAGCTCAATATAGGAGCATTAAGCTCAATAATGTGAGCACTAAACACTATAATGTAAGCACTAAGCTCAATAATAGGAGCAATAAGTTCTGAAATGTGTGTGCGTGTATTTTCAGAGTGTTGTTAAAAATGTTGTGAAACATATAAAACAACATATGACAGCGGAAGTATAAAAACACAGTGCAAAGGATTTCCAAAATTGTGTATAGTTGATAATATACATTTTGCAGTGGAAGAACATAATCATAATTATTAATTGAGATAAAGAATGTGGAAGAGCCCATAATTTGACTTGCAAGATATATATTTATAAAGATGACATTTATAAAAAGGATAATGTACTTGATACTTTGTCAAGTAACCTTAAAAGGTTTATCGGCATAATAATTAAACAATTTTAGGAATGACTACACATTCATTGAAAATCCTTATTAGGGTAACTCCGTGTCACTGCTGCAGCTCCGGCCCCTCTCGATCTTGTCCTGAAAATATCAAACTGTGGGGGGTGAGATAAAAATCTCAGCGGGCAACTTGTATGCTGTTACTCATACTGGTCACCGAAATATAATTATCTTGATATTTTATTAAAGATTATTCATACGCTTTTTCATAGATATTTTTTGGAGGGTTGCCCGAAGTCATTGTATAAACTCGTTCGTAGCTTGGTTTCTTATTGTAATATTCATAGTAGCTCCTATTCAACCTAAAACTTGATCTAATAAGATAAACACAATACTGATGGGAAATGTTGGGATACACTCGACCAATACAAATAGGTATAACATCGACCCTCACACTCCACTCACGGTTGTGTCTCTGATGCTACTCTCTTAAGTTTGGAGTAGAGCAAATGGGATTTCACTTTAACTCAAACTTGAATGTCAACCAATGCAGTCTATTTATAGACATTCAGACCAGCTGCATTATCCTATCCACTTGGTGTGGACAGCCTTGAAGATCTCCTCCACTATCTCCTCTCCTGGATCAAATAATAAGTCTATTGTGACCGAATTCCATGTAACTTCAAGTAATCAGTGAATTCATGGCTAAGGTTTTCACCTCCTCGATCCGATCGAAGAGTCTTGATACTCTTACCAAGTTGCTTCTCTACTGATCTTGGTGTAACCACCCATGATCTTTCTATTCTTACTCCATCAGTGCAACCGCTTAACAATATCCGAAATTGTCTTCAACCTGCACTGTAGAAAACATAGAAAAACACATCTAATAAATCGGAGTCAGTGTTAGGAGAAAGGGCAAATTTAAGATGTTGTGCAGAATGTTGTCTAACATCTGGAACAACATCCGTGCAACATCAACAAACTCCCCCAATTTTGTCTTTCTACTACAACACACCTGATGTTAAAAACAACATCCGAACTTGTGTCAGAAAAGAAACAAATAATAGCCATTCAGAGAACAACTACTATTCAACCAAATCATAATTTAAAAACAAACAACCAACACAAGCACTAAGTACATCAACAGTGTACTTAGGCTAAAATATCCAACATAAATTAAATGACAGAAACATAAACCTATCAACTAATTGTCCATTAATAGAGTTCATAAAGTAAAGAACAGTAAATAAAAGATTGCAATACATAAAGGAATTTTTATAGTGAAGTATAGGGAAGGACTGTGCCATTGGAATGGCTGCATCTCCATAATCTGCAAATGCTCCCCCATACATCAAAAACTCCCTCTGTGTTGAATCTGATCACCAATTGTCATGACCATACATCTCATCAAGCAAAGTAATACTCTCAGGAGACATATTCTCCCTGTCTGGAGTCTTTCTCAGATCTTCATCAGTGCTATCATTAGTTGTAGGATCAATTGGTGCAGGATCAGGAACAACTTGTTCAGCAGAAGCAGCAACATTGAGTACATCATTCACTGCATCCTCCACAGCCTCATTCACAGCATCTTGTACAGCATCCTCAACCTCTCTATCTTCAACATCATTTTGATCATCTTGTGCAGCAGCACCATCATCATCTTTAGCAACATCATCACCAGCATCTGGTACATCATCCTTCTCACCTGCATGGCCAGATGGACCAGCTCCATCATTACCATCATCATCAGGACCATCATCAAGTGATCCTCCCCCTGTTGGAGTAGAAAGCAGACTTCTCCAGAAGGTTTGCTGTTTAAGAAGAGCATCTATGCTGTGCTGGATGGATTGAATTTGATCAGTAATGAAAGAATTAGTAAATGTGACAGAGGGGATACCATTACTTCTTGTGACTGTGTAAGGAATGTTGCCAACAGAATGGGCAACATTTTCTGTCTGCTGTTCAGGGTCTTCCATAGGTAGATCAACCACACGGTTACCGCATTTCAGAACTGGGGAAATCCCAAAGTTAGGGATAAAACCACTGATCTTCTCTCCTCTAGGTCTGTCAAACTCCAACTTATCCAAGAACTGACAGATCAAACTTGGATATGGGAACATTCCACCATCACCATGTTTTCCAGCAAGAGACATCATATTATCAAATATGATTTGTCCCATATTAAACTTGTTCAGATGAACAATCTTGTAAAGCAGGAAAGCCTGTTCTTTAGTAAGCACAGTGGAATTTCTAGAAGGATACCAGTTTGAGACCAACAGTTTATGCATCACAGAATAGAGAGAAGTCAATTTTGCAGCAGAAAATTGCAATGTCCATTCAGAATATCTTCCACCAGTTATCACAGACAACACTTCACCAATTTCTAGATCAATAGGTTATTCCTCTACATTCTTAGTCTTTAGGAAAATGTTGATGAGCCTAGGAGTGATGGTAACAACATTATACCTAAACCTTACTTTCCCATAATTTGAAGATTGTCTATTTCCACAACTCTTCTTCAAATTAGCATAGAATTCAGCAACCTAAGGCACATAGTATGGTTTAGCATATTGTAGAGCATGCAGTAAGGATCTTTCCTCTAGAAAACCTATCATATTGTTGGCATCAAATTCATAAAGTTTAATGATTCTTTCATCAACAATATGTCTTTCAGCATGGTTTTCACAACTCTGGACTCCCTTTCAAATTCAAGTCTATCATCAGGGTCAGAGTCAGATTCCATTACCTCATCAAAGAGTTGATCAAACTCATCATCAGTTTAATTTTCAGCAGGCTCATTTTCGTGTACATCAGCTTCATCATCTTCTTCGGGGTCATCTTCCTCAACATCCATTTCTTCCTCAGACTCATCTGTCTCAGCTTCATCTTTCTCAGATTCCTCTCTCTCAGAATCATCTCTTTCAACATTCTCAGATGGTTCTCCAGCATCAAGAGCAGCATTCACAGATGGTTCATTTGTCCTTTTGGTTCGTTTCTCTTTCTTTGCCATCAATTCCTCCACAATAAAAACAGACATACTCTTTAAACAAACCATCATTTTCTTTTGTTTACCTTTCAAAAATTTAGGATGAGAAGTTCCAGCTTTTACAAAAGAAATAGGTTCACAGGATAAAGGAGTATTTTCAAAATTTTTCACAAAACAAAGTCCAGCATTATCAGATCTACCAATCATTAATGCCTCATTCAATTCAGTAATGCTTGCAGAAAACTTTTTAAAACTTAGAGTAGTGCACTTAAGTTCATCTTTCAAAGAAGAAATTTCCACATCTTTTCTAGTTAAAAGAACTTCAAGCTTCAAAAGATTTTCTTTCAAATCTGAATTTTCTAAAGATAAGGAACTCAACACCTTTTTTTGATTTTCTAAATCAGTTTTAAACTTCAGATATTCAGAGTCATAATCAGCAGATTTTGATGTTTCAACATTCAGAATAGTTCCAGCAAAACAGTTGATCTCAGAGTTATATTGACTGAATGTTGTTTCAGATGTTGTAGGAACATCTGAATCTGCTATAGACCAATAATCATCGAGATCATCATCAAATGTATCATCATAAACTATTCTAGCAGACATAACATTTAGCTCACATTTACCAGAATCAGTTTCATCATCAGAATCATCACTTAAGGTAGCATTAAAGTTCATTTTCTTCCTAAGCATAGTATTAGCACATTCATTAGCATAATGACCATATCCAGAATATGCATCACATTTAACCTTTTTTCTGTACTCAGGATCATATTTGAATTTGTTATCCTTATTGAATTGTCTAGGTTTATTGAAACTGGAAGACTGACTTGGAACAAACTTTTTATCATAGGGAGAAGTATTTTGGTTAAACTTATCCTTTGATTGAAATTGACCATTTGGTCTTCTGAACTTTCCTTTTAGAAAAGATTTGGATTGCTTAGTGATAAGAGCAAATTGTTCAGAAACATTTTCATCACATAAATCAGAAACATCATCATCAGAATCAACTTCAGTCACATAAGGATGTTTACCAACATTATCATAAGTTTCACCTCTAAAAGCAAGTACTTTCTTGTCTTTATCTTTCTCATGTTTATCATCATCTAACATATTTGAGTTAATCTCATAAGTTTTCAAAATACTTATCAACTCATTTTGACTCAATAAATCAGTGTTCTTAGCCTCTTCTATTGCACATATTTTAGCATCAAATCGTTTAGGAACAATTCTACGTATTTTATTAACTAACCGAGTGTTGAAAATTGGATCACCAAGTGAGTGTGACTCATTAGCAATCTCACTTATCCTTTCATTGTATGATAAAATGTTCTCATCATCTTTCATCTTTAAGTTTTCAAACTTGGTTCCCAACATTCTGAGTCTAGTTCTTCGAACACTTTCTGATCCTTCACAATGTTCGTGCAATATATCCCATGCATCCTTAGAAGAAACACAGTTAGATATCAGTTTAAACATAGAAACATCAGTAGCAGTAAAAATCGCATTAAGGGCTTTAGAATTGAAATTGGCCGATGTGCATTCATCATTGGACCAATCAATCTCCCTTTTGACTAGTGAATCGCCATCATTATCACCAACCATTTTTGGTGGATTCCAACCAGACAACACACTACGCCATGCTCTCTCATCTATAGACTTAATATACATGCGCATTTTAGGTTTCCAGTATATGTAATTTGATCCATCCAAAATTGGAGGTTTTAAAGAAGGAATCTGTGGATAATCCATTGCAAAAATACACTATAAACACAGGACCTTTAACTCAGTGTATCAAGTTTATGGCTCTGGCGCCAACTGAAAGTGTGTGTGCGTGTATTTTCAGAGTGTTGTTGAAAATGTTGTGAAACATGTAAAACAACATTTGACAGCGGAAGTATAAAAATGCAGTGCAAAGGATTTCCAAAATTGTGTATAGTCCATAATAAGACTATACGAACCTCATGGTTAAAAACATCACTATAACAAGTAGTGAGATACACACGAATCTCTTAAAAGATCCTAAAACGTGTAGTGAAAAACCACACACCAAAAATCAATCCATTCAATCAAGTAACTAGTGATCTTATTCAACCTAAAACTTGATCTAATAAGATAAACACAATACTGATGGGAAATATTGGGATACTCTCGACCAGTACAAATAGGCATAGCATCGACCCTCACACTCCACTCACGGTTGTATCTCGGATGCTACTCTCTTAAGTTTTGAGTACAGCAAATGGGATTTCACTTTAACTCAAACTTGAATGTCGACCAATGCAGTCTATTTATAGTCATTCAGACCAACTGCATTGTCCTATCCACTTGGTGTGGACAGCCTTGAAGATCTCCTCCACTATCTCCATGATCTTGGTGTAACCACCCATGATCTTTCTATTCTTACTCCATCAGTGCAACCGCTTGACAATATCTGAAATTGTCTTCAACCTGCAATGTAGGAAACATAGTAAAACACATCTAATAAACTGGAGTCAGTGTTAGGAGCAAGGGCAAATTTAAGATGTTGTGCAGAATGTTGTCTAACATCTGGAACAACATCCGTGCAACATCAACAAACTCCCCCAATTTTGTCTTTCTACTACAACACACCTGATGTTAAAAACAACATCCGAACTTGTGTCAGAAAAGAAACAAATAATAGCCATTCAGAGAACAACTACTATTCAACCAAATCATAATTTAAAAACAAACAACCAACACAAGCACTAAGTACATCAACAGTGTACTTAGGCTAAAATATCCAACATAAATTAAATGACAGAAACATAAACCTATCAACTAATTGTCCATTAATAGAGTTCATAAAGTAAAGAACAGTAAATAAAAGATTGCAATACATAAAGGAATTTTTATAGTGAAGTATAGGGAAGGACTGTGCCATTGGAATGGCTGCATCTCCATAATCTGCAAATGCTCCCCCATACATCAAAAACTCCCCATGTGTTGAATCTGTTCACCAATTGTCATGACCATACATCTCATCAAGCAAAGCAATACTCTCAGGAGACATATTCTCCCTGTCTGGAGTCTTTCTCAAATCTTCATCAGTGCTATCATCAGTTGTAGGGTCAATTGGTGCTGGGTCAGGATTAACTTGTTCAGCAGCAGCAGCAACATTGAGTACATCATTCACTGCATCCTCCACAACCTCATTCACAACATCTTGTACAGCATCCTCAACCTCTCTGTCTTCAGCATCATTTTGATCATCTTGTGCAGCAGCACCATCATCATCCTCAGCAGCATTATCACCAGCATCTGGTACATCATCCTTCTCACCTGCATGGCTAGATGGACCAGCTCCATCATTACCATCATCATCAGGACCATCATCAGGTGCTCCTCCCCCTGTTGGAGTAGAAAGCATGCTTCTCCAGAAGGTTTGTTGTTTAAGAAGAGCATCTATGCTTTGCTGGATGGATTAAATTTGATAAGTAATGAAAGAATTAGTAAATGTGACATAGGGGATACCATTAATTCTTGTGACTATGTAAGGAATGTTGCCAACAGAATGGGCAACATTTTCTGTCTGCTGTTCAGGGTCTTCCATATGTAGATCAACCACACGGTTACAACATTTCAGAATTAGGGAAATCCCAAAGCTAGGGATAAAACCACTGATCTTCTCTTCTCTAGGTCTGTCAAACTCCAACTTATCCAAGAACTGACAGATCAAACTTGGATATGGGAACATTCCACCATCACCATGTTTTCCAGAAAGAGACATCATATTATCAAATATGATTTGTCCCATATTAAACTTGTTCAGATGAACAATCTTGTAAAGCAGGAAAGCCTGTTCTTTAGTAAGCACAGTGGAATTTCTAGAAGGATACCAGTTTGAGACCAACAGTTTATGCATCACAGAATAGAGAGAAGTCAGTTTAGCAGCAGAAAATTGCAATGTCCATTCAGAATATCTTCCACCAGTTATCATAGACAATACTTCACCAATTTCTAGATCAATAGGTTATTCCTCTACATTCTTAGTCTTTAGGAAAATGTTGATGAGCCTAGGAGTGATGGTAACAACATTATACCTAAACCTTACTTTCCCATAATTTAAAGATTGTCTATTTCCACAACTCTTCTTCAAATTAGCATAGAATTCAGCAACCTAAGGCACATAGTATGGTTTAGCATATTGTAGAGCATGCAGTAAGGATCTTTCCTCTAGAAAACCTATCATATTGTTGGCTTCAAATTCAGAAAGTTTTATGATTCTTTCATCAACAATATGTCTTTCAGCATGGTTTTCACAACTCTGGACTCCCTTTCAAATTCAAGTCTATCATCAGGGTCAGAGTCAGATTCCATTACCTCATCAAAGAGTTGATCAAACTCATCATCAGTTTAATTTTCAGCAGGCTCATTTTCGTGTACATCAGCTTCATCATCTTCTTCAGGGTCATCTTCCTCAACATCCATTTCTTCCTCAGACTCATCTGTCTCAGCTTCATCTTTCTCAGATTCCTCTCTCTCAGAATCATCTCTTTCAACATTCTCAGATGGTTCTCCAGCATCAAGAGCAGCATTCACAGATGGTTCATTTGTCCTTTTGGTTCGTTTCTCTTTCTTTGCCATCAATTCCTCCACAATAAAAACAGACATACTCTTTAAACAAACCATCATTTTCTTTTGTTTACCTTTCAAAAATTTAGGATGAGAAGTTCCAGCTTTTACAAAAGAAATAGGTTCACAGGATAAAGGAGTATTTTCAAAATTTTTCACAAAACAAAGTCCAGCATTATCAGATCTACCAATCATTAATGCCTCATTCAATTCAGTAATGCTTGCAGAAAACTTTTTAAAACTTAGAGTAGTGCACTTAAGTTCATCTTTCAAAGAAGAAATTTCCACATCTTTTCTAGTTAAAAGAACTTCAAGCTTCAAAAGATTTTCTTTCAAATCTGAATTTTCTAAAGATAAGGAACTCAACACCTTTTTTTGATTTTCTAAATCAGTTTTAAACTTCAGATATTCAGAGTCATAATCAGCAGATTTTGATGTTTCAACATTCAGAATAGTTCCAGAAAAACAGTTGATCTCAGAGTTATATTGACTGAATGTTGTTTCAGATGTTGTAGGGAACATCTGAATCTGCTATAGACCAATAATCATCGAGATCATCATCAAATGTATCATCATAAACTATTCTAGCAGACATAACATTTAGCTCACATTTACCAGAATCAGTTTCATCATCAGAATCATCACTTAAGGTAGCATTAAAGTTCATTTTCTTCCTAAGCATAGTATTAGCACATTCATTAGCATAATGACCATATCCAGAATATGCATCACATTTAACCTTTTTTCTGTACTCAGGATCATATTTGAATTTGTTATCCTTATTGAATTGTCTAGGTTTATTGAAACTGGAAGACTGACTTGGAACAAACTTTTTATCATAGGGAGAAGTATTTTGGTTAAACTTATCCTTTGATTGAAATTGACCATTTGGTCTTCTGAACTTTCCTTTTAGAAAAGATTTGGATTGCTTAGTGATAAGAGCAAATTGTTCAGAAACATTTTCATCACATAAATCAGAAACATCATCATCAGAATCAACTCCAGTCACATAAGGATGTTTACCAACATTATCATAAGTTTCACCTCTAAAAGCAAGTACTTTCTTGTCTTTATCTTTCTCATGTTTATCATCATCTAACATATTTGAGTTAATCTCATAAGTTTTCAAAATACTTATCAACTCATTTTGACTCAATAAATCAGTGTTCTTAGCCTCTTCTATTGCACATATTTTAGCATCAAATCGTTTAGGAACAATTCTCGTATTTTATTAACTAACCGAGTGTTGAAAATTGGATCACCAAGTGAGTGTGACTCATTAGCAATCTCACTTATCCTTTCATTGTATGATAAAATGTTCTCATCATCTTTCATCTTTAAGTTTTCAAACTTGGTTCCCAACATTCTGAGTCTAGTTCTTCGAACACTTTCTGATCCTTCACAATGTTCGTGCAATATATCCCATGCATCCTTAGAAGAAACACAGTTAGATATCAGTTTAAACATAGAAACATCAGTAGCAGTAAAAATCGCATTAAGGGCTTTAGAATTGAAATTGGCCGATGTGCATTCATCATTGGACCAATCAATCTCCCTTTTGACTAGTGAATCGCCATCATTATCACCAACCATTTTTGGTGGATTCCAACCAGACAACACACTACGCCATGCTCTCTCATCTATAGACTTAATATACATGCGCATTTTAGGTTTCCAGTATATGTAATTTGATCCATCCAAAATTGGAGGTTTTAAAGAAGGAATCTGTGGATAATCCATTGCAAAAATACACTATAAACACAGGACCTTTAACTCAGTGTATCAAGTTTATGGCTCTGGCGCCAACTGAAAGTGTGTGTGCGTGTATTTTCAGAGTGTTGTTGAAAATGTTGTGAAACATGTAAAACAACATTTGACAGCGGAAGTATAAAAATGCAGTGCAAAGGATTTCCAAAATTGTGTATAGTCCATAATAAGACTATACGAACCTCATGGTTAAAAACATCACTATAACAAGTAGTGAGATACACACGAATCTCTTAAAAGATCCTAAAACGTGTAGTGAAAAACCACACACCAAAAATCAATCCATTCAATCAAGTAACTAGTGATCTTATTCAACCTAAAACTTGATCTAATAAGATAAACACAATACTGATGGGAAATATTGGGATACTCTCGACCAGTACAAATAGGCATAGCATCGACCCTCACACTCCACTCACGGTTGTATCTCGGATGCTACTCTCTTAAGTTTTGAGTACAGCAAATGGGATTTCACTTTAACTCAAACTTGAATGTCGACCAATGCAGTCTATTTATAGTCATTCAGACCAACTGCATTGTCCTATCCACTTGGTGTGGACAGCCTTGAAGATCTCCTCCACTATCTCCATGATCTTGGTGTAACCACCCATGATCTTTCTATTCTTACTCCATCAGTGCAACCGCTTGACAATATCTGAAATTGTCTTCAACCTGCAATGTAGGAAACATAGTAAAACACATCTAATAAACTGGAGTCAGTGTTAGGAGAAAGGGCAAATTTAAGATGTTGTGCAGAATGTTGTCCAACATCTGGAACAACATCCGTACAACATCAACAAGTTCAATACAGGAGCACTAAGCTCAATAATAGGAGCACTAAGCTCAGTCCAGGAGCACTAAGCTCAATAGTAGGAACACTAACCTCAATACAGGAGCACTAAGCTCAATACAGGAGCACTAAGCTCAATAATCGGATACACTTTATGCAATGGAACACATAATATCTCACAAGATTCACATATACTTGAACCCATATAATATCCACGTATCATCAGTTAAACAAAATAAATCATGTAATAATATATTTATGCATTGTAGGTGCAAATGATATTCTGCTTACCTTGAACCGAGAAATATGAATAACTCAATTTTTTGAACTACCTTATCGACGTCCTCTATCAAATTCTTTTCACCCCTTTTTCTTTCTTTGCTGCTGCTTTGCACCATCTTTCCTTTTTTTTTTCTTTTTTTTTTTATCTTCTGGACGTCCCCATCTCTTATGAAACAAAGGGTATGTTTGTTTCGAGATTTAGTTGTGCTGGGAAAGTCATGACTTTGAAATTCTATGGATTTGAAAATTATGATGAATAGTAAAAGTACGTGTTTGTTTTGGGATTTTGGTAGGGTGAGATTTTTGCTTTATGTCAAATCATTATGTAATAATAATTGATGTTGTATTGTTATATTGTATTGGGTGAGAGAAAAGTAGGAGAGAGAATAAGTGGGTGGAAGAAAAGTGGTGATATGATGGTATTGAGTTTTGCAAAAATAGGTTTATAAGTATATTTTATAGGAGTGGATTTGAAAACTGGATTTTGAAATCCCCAGCTAATATGTGACTTGAATTGCAAAGTCCTAAATCTATCCGGGTGAATCCCGAAATAAACATACCCAAAAGCAATGTTTTCATAACCGAACCGGTGATCGAACCGGACAGACCACCGGTCAGCGGTTCAACCGGTCGGACCGGTTCAACCGGCGGTTCAACCGTTTTCTATGTTTAGTTAAAAAAATAAAATAAGTATACACCTACAAAAATTTTAATATATATTTTATAACTTTTCATATCATATTTTATAAATTTTGTCCCACCTCATACATTTATCCCATATCGAAAATGTTAGAGAAATATGTGAGAGGAATATAAATTTAAAATTTTAAATATTTAATATAAATTAATAATTTAATTTTTTTTAAAAAAAGAAAAAAACCGGTTTTTTTCCGGTTGAACCGGGTTTTGACCGGTTTTGACCGGTTCAACCCGGTTCAACCTAAAATCCGGTTATATAGGTGCTTTTTAACCAGGTTACCGGCCGGTTCCCGGTTCAACCCGGTTTTGAAAACATTGCCCAAAAGGATTGAAATATACATGCCTATGCCAATCACTGCCTTTCTATTAGCTTCATTGGTATGTTTTCTCTTTTTTTTTTTTAATTAATTCTATTATTACTATGTGTTGGGAAATTTGTAGTTTCGATGGAAGTTCCAAAATAGATTGTAATAGAACTAGTCAGACCTGGTAGCTGACTGATAACTTAGATATCAGATAGGATGACCAGCTGATTTGTATAGAAAGCTGATGTAACAAATAGGTCACACATTGAGGGGGAACTTAATATGTATATGATAAGTCTTGAAGATCAGAAGAGCTGAAGACAACAAGACTAGAAGACCTATATCAGATAACACAAAGAAGAACCTGTAAGTTGTGCTAAGACAACCTACATCAGAAGATTCAAATCAGGTAGACAGATCATTCTTAATCTGATCTGGTCAGATCCATCAGTTGACTACATCTAGTTACCTAGTACGAGCCAAAGTCAATCAGACAAGAAGAATGTTAATCTTGTTAGTGAATCAAATGAAGTATCTGTGTACTCGTGAACCAATGAGAAGAAGACACGCACATACGGAACTGACAATTGCAGGACTTGAGCTTCAGAGTCCAACGACAACAAAGGACAAGCTTGCATGCTTTCGGCCATGCCGCCCCTGAAGCACGTCACATCAAGCCTGCACACCTACCTTAAATAGACCGAAATTCAAATTGCTCTCCAACGGCTAGTTCGATTTTGTGCCTATATATATGGGATCAAACCTTCATAGTAAGGTTACGGAAATTATACAAGCTCAAAGATGAAGCAAGATTTATGCATGAAGAACACAAATCAAGAATATCTTCTAAGTGTTCATCCCATAGTTCTTAGCATATAATTCTTATCCTCTAGCTTTAGGCTACACAAATACTAGGATAGAATTCCAAGTTGGAACATACAAATCTTATACCCAAACCCACAAAGTTAGGTTAAGTTTGTTTAGCAAGATTTCAGACTAGGGTTTCTAGTTTCTGATTTATGGGATTGTTGAGTGAGAAATCTTGAAACATCTGTTGTATTGTGTTGGACTAACACATTAATCTAAGTCCAGATTGGTTAAGTGAGTGCCCCTGCTGATAGGGAAGAGTGGATGTAGCACGAGTTGTCCAAACCACTAGAAATCTTGTGTGATTTATCTGCTTTACACTCTTAGCACACTACTAGCTTTATTTCATGCATGTTCTGAGTTTGAATCAGATTTGCACCAAGCAACTGATCTGATCAGGTTGACACCTTTGTCATCTGATCTAAAACAGATTACTCAGAATTTGGTTTGAGTAAAACTGGTTTTTCACACGGGTTAACTTATCTTCCGCACAAACAGTTGAGCTGATAGACGTCGAACTAATCTGCTCCCAAGCTGTCAGTAAGTCGAATATCAGTTCATACTGTTACACTCCCACTCTGATCAGGCTACTTACTTATCCACACCTGATCTCACAAAAGTTTTGGAAGTCTATTCACCCCTCCCCTCTAGACTTCTACCCTCACAAAACCCGTTCAGGACCTACACTATGTTGTATCACATTATGTTGGTTCTTTTTATTAAAATGGGACACTTTCGAATTTTTATTGTAAAAATGGGGTTGATTTTAAAAACAATTGTGCATCTAGGTGATGAGTTTACCAATTTTGTGTATGTGTATGTATGTATAACATGGTACGATCACTGAGCGCACCTAATTGGAGTTTCTTGTGTATATAAAGATATATACTATATCTAAACGCATGAGAGCACCAGGTTGGACTGACCTTGTGCCTTACAAAAGCGCACCATGTTTTCCACCTTAATTGCCAACTCTCTTCTGTGAGATATGTAGCATCAAACTTGGTTAAGTGTGTGCATGACATGTGCATGTCTCTAGTTGCAAATATGTTGAAGCTGGAGGACTAGCTTTGGAGTCAAGTAACACAGTTGGAAGGTTGGTTACAACTGAAATCAGTTGCAACCATTTCTGCACACAATTTTCAAAAAATTCAAATAAAATCTTCTATTTCCCAAAATATCTCCCAAAAAAAAATCTTCTCCTCCTTCTTATCACACAATTTTTAAAAATTCCAAATAAAATGGGGAAGGAATAAGATCTTTTACCTTTCTTGAATTTATGGGATAAACTTGTATCTCAAGAATACTTATTCCATAACCCCGTCGTTTCCAAGGCGTAACCCCAGAACGATTTTAGTGAATCCACATAACTTATCATTGACCTGACCATTTCTAAAAGTGTTTTGTTTCTTCGTTCTGCAATCCCGTTTTGTTGAGGGGTACCGGGTGCAGTCAACTGGGATGCAATCCCTTCATCTGAGATGTAGTTCAAAAATTCATCGCTGAGGTATTCGCCTCCACGACCAGATCGTAGAAACTTGATACTCTTTTCCTTATGATTCTCTGCTTGAGTCTTAAATTCTTTGAATTTTTCAAAGGTCTCAAATTTATGCTTCATTAGGAAAACTTATCCATAGCGTGAGTAATCATCAATAAACGTAATGAAATACTCGTAGCCTCCTCTAGCTTTGATTTGCATTGGCCCACACACGTCAGTGTGAACGATTTCCAACATTTCTTTAGCTCTAAGCCCCTTGGCTCCAAATGCCCTCTTGGTCATTTTACCCTCCAAACATGATTCGCAGGTTGGAAATGGTTCAATCCGGAGGGAATCCAATGAAC
The DNA here is from genome assembly GCA_037126765.1 of Stenogyne calaminthoides. Taxonomy (NCBI): domain Eukaryota; kingdom Viridiplantae; phylum Streptophyta; class Magnoliopsida; order Lamiales; family Lamiaceae; genus Stenogyne; species Stenogyne calaminthoides. Next base: position 15,520,420 of record JBBCBC010000013.1, on the reverse strand, counting down.
CATCTTGGACCAACCTTTGGATCCTATTCAGATAATCTTAGATGCAAAAGAAGTGTCTCGTTTATGTTAGTCGAACGTTTTCTTTTATTGCTCGAAACGATAGATGTGTTACAGGATGTATTTTGTGAGAGGTGTGCACAGTTAATAATATAGAGATTGTTCCGTAAATTTCCATGACTGATAAACACATCGTTACGAAAAACAGTAATATACATCAGTAAATAGTTTGAAAACTGAGATAAGGTTTTTGGAAAAACAGGAACATAAAGAACATCTCTTAAAATTAAACTTTTGTCTTCAAAAGACAGGTGCACGTCTCCCACTGCTTCAACTGCCACTCTCGTAATATCGCCTAGCGTGATGAGGATCTCACTTCCACTAAGTTGTCGGGTCCTTTTGAACCCCTGTAAAGTGAAACAAACATGATCAGTGGATCCCGTATCCATTACCCACGAATGGATAGCATACGCCGCTAAACAAGTTTCGACAACTAGTGCTGAGAATTACCTTTCTTTCCATTCCGCTTGGGTTTGGAACAGGCTCACCTCCAATGTCCTTTTTCACCGCAGTTGAAACATTTTCCCTTAGCCGGATTCTTTATTCCACCCTCTCTCTTCACCTTTCCTTTGCCCTTGGCAATGCTTGAGTTAGCTTGGCTTTCGCTTTTGGTCTTCTTCTTTTTCTTGCCTCCTCTTGGCCTAGAAGAAGAAGATGGACCAATCACCGCGAAGGCTTGGTTGCTCTCTCCCAATATTCCCTCCGTCGAGACTAGAGCTTGTAGCAGATCAGGGAAAGTGAACTTCTGATTGTTTATTTGGTAGTTGAGCCTGGACTACTCAAAGCTTTTGGGCAGGGAATGGAGTATGAATTCGATCTGGGTCTCGATATCATATTCAGCGCCAAGTACCTCAAGCTTGTTAAGTTTAGCCATCATTTGGAGAACGTGCTCCCTTACGGGCGTTCCCTCCACCATTTTCATGGAGAACATATCTCTCATGGTGATCTGGCGAGCCACACGATTCTGATGTTGGAACATTGCTTTAAGATTGAGCATGATGTCTGCAACAGTTTCAACATTTTGGTGTTGGTGTTGCAACACATCTGACATAGAAGCCAAGATGGTACACTTTGCCATTTCGTTGGAACGCTCCCAATCAGCATGTTCTTTCTTTTCTGTTTTGCTGGACTCATCAGTTGGCTTTTCTGGTTTGGGTATAGTAAGAACCCAATTGTGATGTTGTGCGGTTAGGACAATAGTAAATTTTCGATACCAATCAACAAAATTCTCTCCAGTAAGCAAATTGTCTTTCAGTATATTGGATAGTGGATTAAAAGGTTGCGGCATGATAATATTGAAAATAAACATACATCTTGTGTCAATATCCGGATCAACACCAAGAAAATCACATAATTCGATCACATGAATCATATTGAAATCTCAAAAAAATATGAACATGCATCAGTTAACATCTCAAAACAGAGTAAATGAGCCACGTGGGTGAGTCATCATTTAAATCACATTTAAGCAGGTTACAAACAAGAACAGTTAGAAACCTTTAATTTTTAAGAAAAATTAATAGTTGGCTCCCACTTGACCAATATAAAATTGACAGGGACTTTGGCGAAGTATATGCATATCAATTTTATACCTAAGTAATAACCATGATTAAATAAAGAATTATTACTTCGTTTTGAGCTAGCCTCTTGGGAGGGTCATCGTTGCCACTAATAATAATTCACAATCATCCTTTTGAGAATTTATTCATGTGAAAGCTTTCTTTTGGTCGTCCCTTAGGGAAATTTCTCCAAAAAGAATTCACAAATAAATAAATCATGGAGGTCAAAATTAATTCAATTCAAAACCGAATTAATTGTTTAAATCATACTTACTAATTTTTGAACTTGAGATTTTTCATTGAACAATTCTCATGCAAACATATTTTAAAAAATTAAATAAAGCATAAGAAAATACAATAATAAATCAAGCAAAGCAGAAAATAAACATCCGGCCAGAATGCATGTCCGCATCTGGAATAAGTAGCTCGTAGCCGGAATGCACGTCTGCATCCGGCCGGCTACTTGGCCGAGAGACCGCGCCCGTGCGCCAAGGCACAACGCGTGCGTTACCTAATCTTCTCTGCAGCTTCGGCATGCAACAGGCGAGTCGCGCACATGAGCGCGCATCCACCCGTCGCTCGGCCACAGCCCCGTCCGCATCCAGACCCGCGAGCGTCCGCGCCCCAGCGCGCGTGACACCTGGCGGCCTTGCACTGATCCCACATGCGTTTGGCCTCTCGGCCATGTGCACAACGTCCGCATCGCGCGCGTGGCTCTCTTAGCAAGTTTCACGCGATACACGCTGCTCGTGCACGGTTTTCGAATCCCATCTTCAATCCTCATCTTCCTCTCCGATCTAGTTACAATTTATTTAACAAAAAATAAACAAACCTACGATCTAGACTAATCTATTACAATGAACAAATCAAATAAAACTAATCTATTCGTGGATTTTCTCACGAGAAAAACAAATTTAAACGAGTCGAATTAAAACCATTCATACGCATGAAATAATTAAACACATTAAATACCATGACAATTGGATACCTACAAAATAGATCTATCAATTCTACTATCAATTTTCAATTTAATGGCCAACATAATTTAAATAACAATTTAAAAGACAGAGCTCGAAACCGAAGCTCTGATACCAGTTGTTGGAAAATTCAGGGTGCCCGGATCTATTCGAGGTGTATTTAAATATATATTTAAATTAATCAATTAATTACTAACATGAATTAATCATAAATAAATTCAACACAATAATTAAACAAGCAATTAGCAACATGCCTACACGTAATTCACGTAAATCCTAAGCATGTGGAATCTAGGAGTTACGAGATTACATACCTCTTGTAGAGACAACCGTTGAGACGATGGATCAACCCAAAGTGCCTTCTCCAATATGTCCCACGTCCACGAATGTAATCCGGTGGAAGAATTCTCACGAACGATTTTCACAAAGAAGAAAATAAAAATATTTGCCACCACCTTTGTGGATTTCTAATTTTTCCAACACATGGAATTGCATTGGGGATGAAAAATTCATCCCCTATTTATAGAGCAAGGGGGGACAAAAATTTAGGTTAAGTTCGGTCATTGGGAAATTTCCTTGCTTCTTCCTCAAGATACAATCTTGAATATATCCAATATATTCTATTTCCGAAAATATCTCCCAACAAAATCATCTCCTTCTTCTTGTCACACAATTTTCGAAAATTTCAAATAAAATTGGGAAGGAATAAGATCTTTTACCTTTCTTGAATTTATGGGATAAACTTGTATCTCAAGAATACTTATTCCATAAAATCTTTCCAAGAAAATCAAGAAAATCTTTTTCTCTCCTACTCATAATTTTCGAAAATATTAGAAAAAATAGGCAATACTATTTTCTTCTCCTTTTCATTAATTGGACTTCAATTGGGCTATTTGAGGGACCGTTAGGAGAATTAAGATTGGACCTCCAATGGGCTATGAATCTTTAATATTAAGCCAAATATTATTCAAGCCCATTAATATTAATTTATTCCACTATAAAATTAATATTGAACTATCCATCTTAACCCATATTATGACTTTGTAGGTCCCGAACGGGTTTCAGTGAGGGTGGAAGTCTGGAGGGGAGGGGTGAATAGACTTCCAAAACTTTTTGTGGATCAAGTGTGATATGCAAGTATGCCTGATCAGAGTGCGATGTGAGCTAGTATGAAATGATATCCGACTTACTGATCTCTATGAATCAGATCAGTTCGGCGTCTATCCGTTTAACTGATGGTGTGGAAGATTAGTTAACCCGTGTGAAAACCAGTTTTATTCAAACAAAGATTCTGACCAATCTGGTTTAGATCAAACTGATCAGATCAGAAGCTTGATGCTAGTCTGATCCATGTACAGAATATGCATGCAGATAACAAAGAGTAGTGTGCAGATAAGTGTAAAGCAAGATAAATGCACACAGATTTATAGTGATTCGGATAACTTGTCCTACGTCCACTCTTCCCTATTTTTGCAGGGGCACCAACTGGACTTAGTTTAATGTGTTAGTCCAACACAGTACAACCAACAGATGTTTCACGAGTTCTCACTCAACCAATCCCAGAAATTAGATCTAGAAACCCTAGACTGAAATCTTGCTATAACAAACTTAACCTAACTTTTGTTTGGGTATAAGATTTGTGATGTTCCAACTGGAATACTATCCTATCTTCTATGTAGCCTAAGGCTGGAGGATAAGTATTCTATGCTAAGAACAATGGGATGAACACTTAAGAATAAATCTTGAGTTTGTGTTCTTCGTGCGGAAATATGCTTGTGATTGAGCTTGATGATAATTTCCGTAACCTTACTATGAAGGTTTGATCCCATATTTATAGGCTCGAAATCGAACTAGCCGTTGAAGAGCAATTCGAATTTCGGTCTATTTAAGGTAGGTTTGCAGGTCTGATTTGATGTGCACAGAGGCGGCCTAGCCGTTTAACTCTGAAGCACCTCGTCCTGTAATATCAGCTCCGTACATACGTGTCTTGCTCTCATTGATTATCAAGTACACTTATTTAGTGTTTAATTTACCAACTTAGGTTGACATTCTTCGTGTCTAATGTTCACGTATGTCTTGATGTCCTTTTTGTGAACACCAGATTAGAGCTGACTTGATTAGTTCAAGTTGATCAGTCTACCTGTTTGAGTCTTCTGATGCAGGTTGTCTTAGCTCAACTTGCAGACTAGACTTCTCCCTTTCTGATGTAGGTCATCTGGTCTTCTGATCTTCTGATCTAAACCTATACATATTGAGTTCCCCCTCAATATGTGACCTATCTTGTTACATCAGCTGTCTATACATCTCAGCTGGTCATCCTAGTCTGATATCTAGATCATCAATCAGCTAACAGGTCTGACTGGTCCTATTACATTATCTGTTTTGGAACTTCCATCAAAACTACAAATTTCCCAACAATTTCCCCCTTTTTGATGGAACCAAAACAGATAAATCAGAAAAACGGATAAGCAGAAAGAAAGTAACGACAAGAAACAAAAATCAGAAGACATTGAGATGATGTCTTAGGATCAGAAAATAGGTAACTCATTTCATTGATAGATTTGTATCTTACAAGTACATAAATGATTTGCAAAAAAATATTACCTAACATTCTGTCCAAAGACCCAATCTTCTGCTTACTTTTTGTCCCTCATGCCTTCAGGAATTTGGAATATGTCGTACATCCTTTTAAGTACTTCTTTCTGGCGATCCTCTACAATTATGTTTCCTCTTTCCAGTGCATCAATATAAGCTTGTCTGAACGCAACTGGATCGTATTTGTTTCTCTTCAGAGGAGGCATCAGAAATTCATATCTGGGAGCAGAAGGAAGAAATTATCTGAACGTCCGGGCATAGGCGCACGCCCCGATCCGAGTCGGCCATCCTGCCCTATCGCCCCCGGCCTCCGCGCGCGCGAGGCATTGCCCGGACGCATGTGTGTCTGAGGTCCTGCGCCACATCGCCCAGCACTGCTCAGCTCGGGCGCATGCGCAAGTGCGCGCTACGCCCAGCTGCCCTCGTCCGCCTTGCGCGCCTAGCGCGAGTTTGCCATGCCCCGTCCACGATCGCCCAGGTGGTGTGCGCGGTCGCTAGGCGTTCCGCCTAGCCCGCGTGCTCCGCCTTGGCTCACGTACGTCCGGGCACTCGGATGTCCATTTTTAATTCTCCGTCTCCGTCTTCGTTCACGATCACGTTACAATTTATTTATGAAAAATAAATAAACCTAGATCTAGACTAGTCTATTACATTGAACAAATCAAACAAATTCTAATCTACTCGTGGATTTTCTCACGAGGCAAAACGAATTCGAACGAATCGAATTAAAAACAAATAATTTATTTTCATGTAAACAAGCACATTAAAATACCATGACAATTGGATACCTATAAAACAGATCTAACAGTTCTACTATCCAATTTCAAATTTTAATGAACAACAATTCAAATTACAATTTAAAAGATCAGAACCCGAACCAGGGCTCTGATACCAGTTGTTGGGATAACATTTGCAAGGATCTATCGGGATGACCTCATAAACACAAATTTAAATTAACAATTATTACTAGCATGAATTTACCTAAGTGAATTCAAATAATAATTACACCAACAACGACATGCAAATAAAATTCACGTAAAAGATCCTAGCATGCAAAATTTCTAGGAGTTTACGTAAACGTACCCATTGGAGAGACAATCCGAGATGGACAGGATCAAGTAACTGACTACCAACCAAAAGTCTTTCTCAAGTATTCCCAAGTCCTCGCTCAATAACTCGGTGGGAGGTTCTCTGATGAACGATTTATAAAACAAAGGAAAATAAAATTGTTGCACCACCTTTGTGGATTTCTAATATTTCCAACACATGGAATTGCACTGGGGATGAAAAATTCATCCACTATTTATAAGAGGGGTGTTGGTCGAATTTTTAGGGTTAATTAGGGTTAGGGAAGATCTTTTCTTGATCTCCAAAAAATCTTGAATATATCCCATATATTCTTCTTTCCATGTGTATTTTTCCACAAAAATCTCACACCCTTATTTACCCTTAATTTTATCAAGATTGGATATTTCTTGAATTTATGAGATATTCTTGTATTCCAAGAATACATATCTTTCTCCATAAAAATCTTTCCAAGAAAATCAAGAAAATCTTTCTTCCCTTTCTTATAAATAATTTTTGAAAATCCTCATTAAAGAAACCAAGTGGGAGATTTCTTGAATTTATGAGATAATCTTGTATTCCAAGAATACTTATATCCTTTCCATAAAATCTTTTCAAGAAAATTTCTTCTCCCTCTTGTTTTTAAAATTTTCGAAAAAAATCAAGAAATATTAGGCAACAATCATTTATTTTATTTTATGCACCATTTATTTATTGGACTATAATTGGGCTACTTGAGGGGCCTTTAGGAGAATTAAGATGGACATTCCAATGGGCTTCTGAATTCCAATATTGAGCAACAATATAATTCAGCCCATTAATATTAATTAATACCACTATATAATTAATATTGCACTAACCAACCTTAACCCATATTACGGTAATATGATTCCCGATTACTATTTCCCGTGTTTAAGATTATTTAGTCCATTAATTAATTAAGCCACTGAAAAAGCTTTATATTAATTAATATCTTTATCATTGGAGTAAGGACATCTCAGCTTTATTATCCATACCGGAAAATTAATTCCACTTGCAAGATTTGGTATGATAAAGGTTCCGAGCCCACCAAGGGGACCAATCACGCAAGACTTTGCAAGCACACGATTCTCTGTATTAATCTTAACAATTGTTGTACAATTAATATTATTGCCCAAGATATAGGGTATCAAAGTCTCAATGATTCTCTTCCCATTTATAAGTCAAAGCAATAATTACTAATCGCACACGGTCCATATTAAGTGACAGAGATTAAGAAATCAACAACCACTGAGGTATAACTCTTCATCCCATAAGTCAGTGCGAATGAGTTTATCCTCTCTGCAGGTCCTCTTCAGCGCATCGAATGCACTAGTGTAATCTCTTGGTTAAGACAAGCCAATCTGAGCCTTACACATCAACTTCTACCAATAGACTGTTCGGGTCTATCTAAGTTGTGAAACACACACTAGTTTACAAGGGACTGTTAACGTGATCTTCTGTGATCTGGTATCACCACGTTAACTACAATGTAACTTGTGCTATTATATGAACGGTTTGCAATAAATATATATAACATTCAATCATATTTAAAGCAACAGTGATAAATAATTTATTTCAGTAAATAAGTGTTTAATACATAGGTTATACAAAGTAAAAACATACTTTCACGTATAACCCCAACAATCTCCCACTTATACTCAAAGTCTGCTTTTAAGTATACCACAACACGTCTAATGTATTATACAGTGACATCTAATGTCACATACATCAACCTAATAATATATCTCCCACTTATACTCAAAGGAGATTTGCAACGCTATTGACACCCATTTCTTCCACATGTCTCTCGAATGTTAACAGAGGCAGACCCTTTGTGAATGGACCAGCTAGGTTGTCTTCCGACACGATCTTTGCCACCTCTATATCTCATCTCTTAACGATTTTTCGTATAAGGTGGTATTTCCTTTCAATGTGTTTGCTGGCCTTGTGAGCTCTCGATTCCCTTGAATTTGCAACTGCTCCGGCATTATCACAGAAAACCGTGATGGTGCTGGCCAAATTCGGAACAACGTCCAAGTCCACTAGGAAGTTCTTGAGCCACACCGCTTCTTTCGCTGCTTCACAAGCAGCTACATATTCGGCTTCCATGGTACAATCTGCGATGCATTTCTGCTTAACGCTTCTCCATGTTACAGCTCCTCTCCCAGACAAAACACACTACCCGAGGTAGATTTTCTGGAATCTATGTCCGATTGGAAATCCGAGTCCGTGTATCCAATTGGAAATAAACTGTCCGACAAGTAAACCATCATTCTATCCCGAGTTCTTTTCAGATACTTTAGAATGTTCTTTACGGCAGTCCAGTGTTGATTTCCGGGATTACTTTGATATCTTGCCACCATGCTAACGGCGTAGCAAATATCCGGTCTCGTGCACAGCATTGCATACATAAGGCTCCCTACTGCCGACGCATAAGGAATGCCTTTCATGTCATCTATCTCCCCTTGTGTCTTGGGACACATGTCTTTTGATAGATGGATTCCATGCCTATACAAAACCTTTCTTGGAATCTTGCATGCTGAATCGCTTCAAAACTGTGTCTATGTATGAAGCTTGCGATAAGCCAATCATTGTTTTCTTTCGATTTGAGTGATCTTGATCCCAAGAATGTGTCCGGCTTCCCCTAAGTCCTTCATATCAAACTGTTTTGACAGCCATACCCTTACGTTTGACAAAACCTTTACGTTTCTGATGAGCAGAATATCGTCTACGTATAATACTAAGAATACCAAGGCAGTTCTGTCACACTTCTTATACACACAACTTTCAAACTCGTTTTGATCAAACCCATAAGACTTGATTACATGATCAAAATATTGGTTCCAAGCCTGAGATGCTTGCTTTAGTCTGTAAATAGACTTCCTCAGCTTGCAATCAAGGTGTTCTTGGCCTTTCGCGATGAAACCTTCGGGTTGTTGCTTATAGATTTCCTCGTCAAGACTCCCGTTAAGGAAAGCTGTCTTGACATCCATTTGCCAGATCTCAAAATCAAGATGCGCAGCTATTGCCAAGAGAATACAGATGGACTTAAGCATGGCTACAGGCGAAAAGGTTTCTTTATAATCGATACCCTCTTTCTGAGTGTATCCATTTTCCACAAGCCTAGCTTTAAAGGTTTCGACCTTCACGTCCGGTCCTCTTTTTCTCTTGTAGACCCACTTGCATCCAATGGGTTTTACCCCATTGGTTGGTTCCACTAGCTCCCACACTTGATTATGATCCATTGAGCCCATCTCGGCTTCCATCGCAGTTTGCCAGGATTCAGAATCCTTATCTTAGACCGCCTCCTTGTAGGACCAGGGGTCTGATTCATTATCCCCGGGGACCAAATCCGAAGATTCTCCTATCCCCATGAATCTCTCAGGTTGTCGAACAACCCTTCCACTACGACGAGGTTCCAATTGTGTCGGTGTGATGCTTGGTATATCAACTTGTACAGTTGGTATAGGAGTTTGCCCTCTTATTTCGTCTAAGGTAATCTCACTTTTGGGCTTTCTATTGTTCATAAAGTCTTCTTCCAAAAATTTAAAGTGCGTACTTATTACCACCTATTGATCTTCGGGACCATAGAACATACACCCTTCCGTTCCCATGGGATATCCTATAAACAACCTTAGTTCCAAACGTGCATCCAACTTACCGGCTTCCTTATCTAGCACGTATGCCGGACACCCCCAAATTCTGATATGTCTCAGACTGGGCTTGCGCCCAGTCCACAACTCTTTAGGGGTTTTGGGAACCGATTTGGATGGCACCAAATTTAGAACATAAGCCGTTGTTTCCAAGGCATAACCCCAAAATGACTTGGGAAGATCTGAATAACTCATCATGGATCTGACCATTTCTAAGAGTGTTCTGTTTCTTTGTTCTGCAACCCCGTTTTGTTGGGGTGTTCCGGGTGCAGTCAACCGGGAAATAATCCCCTCGTCTGATAGGTAGTTCAAAAACTCATCTCTGAGGTATTCACCTCCACGATCAGATCGTAGAAACTTGATACTCTTTTCCATATGAATCTCCACTTCGGCTTTGAACTCTTTGAATTTATCAAAGGTTTCCGATTTGTGTTTCATCAGAAAAATGTACCCGAATCTTGAGTAATCATCAGTGAAAATCACGAAATACTCATAGCCACCTCTAGCTTTGGTTGACATTGGACCACACACGTCAGTGTGAACGATTTGCAATATTTCTGTGGCTCTATTCCCCTTGGCTCCAAATGCCCTCTTGGTCATTTTACCCTCCAAATATGATTCGCAGGTTGGAAATGGTTCCATCTGTAGGTCCGACAATGAACCATCTTTCACCAAACTTAAAAGATGCATTTTGTGAGTGGTGTGCACAGTTAATAGTATAGAGATTGTTCCTTAAAGTTCCATGACAGATAAACACATCGTTACGAAAAACAGTAACTTTTTTAGAAAAACGAACAGAATATCCATCAACAAATAGTTTTGAAACTGAAATAAGGTTTTTACGAAAAACAGGAACATAAAGAACATCTCTTAAAGCTAAAGTCTTGTCTTCAAAAGACAGGTGCACGTCTCCCACTGCTTCAGCTGCTACTCTCCTAGCATCGCCCAGTGTGATGAGGATCTCACTTCGACTAAGTTGCCGGGTCAATTTGAACCCCTGTAATGTGAAACAAACATGATCAGTGGATCCTGTATCCACTACTCACGAGTGGGTAGCATACGCCACTAAGCAAGTTTAAATAACTAGTGCATGAGAATTACCTTTCTTCCCATTCCTCTTAGGTTTGGGACAGGCAGACCTCCAATGTCCTTTCTCACCGCAGTTGAAGCACTTCCCCTTTGGATCCTTCTTGATACCCCCAGCATCCCTCATCTTGCTCTTGCCTTTGGCAATAGTTGAGTTCGACTGCTTTTGGCTTTGACCTTCTTCTTCTTGCCCTCCCTTGGCCTAGAAGGTGAAGATGGTCCATTTGCCACTAAAGCTTGAGTCTGGTGTCCCATCAACGTCTCTGCTGAGACCAAAGCTTGTAACAAGTCAGCAAGGGAGAACTTCTGATTATTCATCTGATAAGCTGAAAGTGATCAAAATTTTTAGGCAGAGAGTGAAGCACCAAGTCTATCTGAGTCTCCAGATCGTAATCTGCACCCAGAACCTCAAGTTTTTTCAGATGAGCCATCATCTTGAGGACATGATCCCTTACGGGTGTGCCCTCCACCATTTTCAACGAGAGCATCTCTCGCAAGGTGATCTGTCGAGCCGTGCAGTTCTGATGTTGGAACATCTTCTTAAGATTTTCCATGATTTCCGCAGCAGTTGTAAATTGTTGGTGTTGGTGTTGCAACACATCTGACATAGATACCAGAATAGTACAATTTGCCATGTCATTACAATGCTCCCAGTCATCATATTTTTTCTTTTTCGCCTTACTTGACTCGCCAGTTGGCTCATCTGGTTTTGGAGTATCAAGGACCCACTTGTGCTTTTGTGCGGTTAGGACAATCATCAGTTTACGTTTCCAATCAACATAATTCTCACCAGATAAATTATGATCTTTAAGTACAGCAAACAGTGGATTAAAAGGTTGCGACATGCTGAACTGAAATAAATAACAATTTGTATAAGTACAAATTTATCACACAATTAAATCACATTATTCATATCAAAATCTCAAAACAATATAAATATGCATCAGCCGACATCTCAAAACAGTTTAAATAGGTCACGTTGAATGATCTATCTATTTAAACACATTCAAGCAGGTTACAAACAGGAACAGTTACAAACCTTTAATTCAAAATTAATAGTCGGCTCCCACTTGACCAATATAAAATTGACAGGGACTTCAGAGAAGTATATGCATATCAATTTTATACCTAAGTAATAACCATGATTAAATACATAATTATTACTTCTCTTTGAACGAGGCTCGTTGGGAGGGTCATCGTCGCCACTAATAATAATTCACAATTATCCTTTTGGGAATTTATTCATGTGAAAACCATCTTTTGGCCGTTCTGTTAGGGAAATTTCTCCAAAAGAATTTACAAATAAATAAATCATGGAGGTCAATATTGACGTAATTTTATTATCCGGAATAAAATTTGTCAATTAAAACATACTTAGTAATTTTCGAAAGTGAGATTTTCTTTAGACAATTTTAAATCATGCAAACACATTTAACAAATAAAATAGCACGAATTTAACACAAGCATAGAGATAAAATAAATCAAGTTGGGCACATATATCCAACTGTCATGGTTTAAATTCCATATCTTGATCTTGAGAAATCGTCTCTTCTTTTTCCTTCATTATTCATCTCGAAAAGCTCCCACTGAATCCGCAACAATTCTTTAACGAGTGTCCTCCATTTTCGGTTAGGATGACGTTCGGAAAACGAGTAGCTCACGACCCGGAACGCGAGTCGCGTGCGACTAGGCACATGCCCCGGTCCGAGTCGGCCATTCCGCCCTGTCTCCCTCGGCCTCCGCGCGCATGAGGCGTTGCCCGGACACATGTGCTTCCGAGGTCCCGCGCCCCATCGCCCAACACGGCCCAGCCCGGGCGCATGCCTTGCGCGCACTGCGCCTGGCTGCCCTTGTCCGCCCTAAGGGCCTAGCGAGTGTTCCCCATGCCCCGTCCGTGATCGCTCGGGTGGTGTGCGCGGTCGCTAGGCGTTCCACCTTGCCCGCATGCTCTGTCTTGGCTCGCGTACATCCGGGCACTCGGACGTCCATTTTTAATTCTCCGTTTCCGTCTTCGTGCATGATTAGGTAATAATTTATTTATGAAAAATAAATAAACCTGATCTAGACTAGTCTATTACATTGAACAAATCAAACAAATTCTAATCTACTCGTGGATTTTCTCACGAGGTAAAATGAATTCGAACGAATCGAATTAAAAACCAATAATTTATTTGCATGTAAACAAGCACATTAAAATACCATGACAATTGGATACCTGCAAAACAAATCTAACAGTTCTACTATCCAATTTCAAATTTTAATGAACAACAATTCAAATTACAGTTTAGAAGATCAGAGCCCGAACCAGGGCTCTGATACCAGTTGTTGGGATAACATTTGCCAGGATCTATCGGGATGACCTCATAAATACAAATTTAAATTAACAATTATTACTAGCATCAATTTACCTAAGTGAATTAAAATAATAATTACACCAACAACGACATGCAAATAAAATTAACGTAAAAGATCCTAGCATGCGGAATTTCTAGGAGTTTACGAAAACGTACCCGTTGGAGAGTCAATCCGAGATGGACAGGATCAAGTAACTGACTACTAACCAAAAGTCCTTTTCAAGTATTCCCAAGTCCTCACTCAATAACTAGTTGGAAGGTTCTCCGATGAACGATTTATAAAACAAAGGAAAATAAAATTGATGCACCACCTTTGTGGATTTCTAATATTTCCAACACATGGAATTGCACAGCATGAAAAATTCATCCACTATTTATAAGAGGGGTGTTGGTCAAATTTTTAGGGTTAATTAGGATTAGGAATGATCTTTTCTTGATCTCCAAGAAATCTTGAATATATCCCATATATTCTTCTTTCCATGTGTATTTTTCCACAAAAATCTCACACCCTTATTTACCCTTAATTTTCGAAAAAAATAAGAAGATTTGCAAGATTGGATCTTTCTTGAATTTATGAGATATTCTTGTATTCCAAGAATACATATCTTTCTCCATAAAAATCTTTTCTAGAAAATCAAGAAAATCTTTCTTCCCTTTCTTATACATAATTTTTGAAAATCCACATTAAAGAAACCAAATGGGAGATTTCTTGAATTTATGAGATAATCTTGTATTCCAAGAATACTTATATCCTTTCCATAAAATATTTTCAAGAAAATTTCTTCTACCTCTTTTTCTTTAAAATTTTTGAAAAAAATCAAGAAATATTAGGCAACAATAATTTATTTTATTTTATGCATCTTTTATTTATTGGACTATAATTGGGCTACTTGAGGGGCCTTTAGGAGAATTAAGATGGACCTTCCAATGGGCTTCTGAATTCCAATATTGAGCCACAATATAATTCAGCCCATTAATATTTAAGTTTTGAAGGAAGTTCCAAAACAGGTTGTAATAGGACCAGTCAGACCTGTTAGCTGACTGATGACTTAGAATCAGATTAAGATGACCAGCTGAAATGTATAGATAGCTGATGTAAAAGATAGGTCACATATTGAGGGGGAACTCAATATATATAGGTCAGGTCGAAGTATCAGATGACCCAGATAAGGTCAGATAATCAGAAGGCTAAGAACAAATCAGAAGCAAAGAAGTCAGAAGATCAGGTGAAGACAGAAGACACTGAACACTCAGATGAACCTGAAGACTCAGATGAACCTGAAGACTCAGATGAACCTGAAGACTCAGATAAACCTGAAGACTCAGTAACAAACCTGAAGACTCAGTATGACTAAATACACTGAGGCTCAGAGTCACCTGAAGATCAGAAGACCTGAAGACCTATATCAGCCGAGTCTGCATATTGAGCTAAGACAATCTGCATCAGAAGACTCAACAAGGTAGACTGACCAGTTATCTAATTAAGTCAGCTCACACCTGGCGTCAACCAAAATGGTACACCAGACAAGACGAATCATCTACAAAAGGAATATCAAACGTCTAATGGACAAATTACTGAAGTGCCGCCTCGCGAAGCCAAGGAGAAAGCGACACGTGCACAAAAAGAGCTGACAACACGGGATTCGACGCTGCGGACATAAACGGCGCTAATCATGCCTACGGCCACGCCGATATTCGGAGCACGTTTCAATCATATCCTACAGCTTACCTAATATAGCCCAAAATTCAAATTGCTCTCCAACGGCTCTTTGATTTCGAGGTCTATATAATGGGATCGATCTTCAAAATTAAGTGAACACTAAGAACAAACATGGAGACACCGCAAAAGAAGCAAAAACTACAACAAAATCTCCGCTCGAAGAACACCATATTTGAAGATTATTCTTAGAGTGTTCATCCCATAGTTCTTAGCAAGAAATCCTATCCACTAGCATTTGGCTACATAAACACCCGGATAGATTTCCAGTTGGAACCACAACAAACCTTTACCTAAACTCAAAGTTAGTTTAAGTTTGTTACCGCAAGATTTCAGACTAGGGATTCTAGTTTCTGATTTCTGGTTCGGTTGAGTGTGAACTCAATAAACATCTGTTGGGTGTTGGACTAACACATAAAACTAAGTCCAGTTGGTTAAGTTGGTTAAGTTGGTGCCCCTGTGTTAAGGGAAGAGTGGGCGTAAGGCGGGTTTAAATCGAACCACTATAAAATGTTGTGTGCATTTACTTGCTATTTATTGCTTTACACTATTCACACAACTGAGTTTAAAACAGCATACATATTCTAAAGTTAAGCTCAGTCTGCACCAAGCAACTGATCTGATCAGGTTGACACCTTAGTCAACCGGTTGAAAACTGACTTAAGAATCTGATTTGATAAAACTGGTTTTCACACGGGTATTTACAAGTTTCCGCACTCTCAGTTAAACTGACAGATATCAAACAGATCTGCCCTCAGGCACTCAGTAAGATTGAACATCAGTCCAAACTGACTCACTAGCACTGATCGAAGTAACGCAAATCACACCGATCCAGACGAAAAAGTTTTCAGAAGTCTATTCACCCCTTCCCTCTAGACTTCTGCCCTCACAAAACCCATTCGGGACCTACAAGTGGTATAAGAGCGGTGGTTTCTGGACCCGAATCGACTTTTGAGTATCATCGATTCTTGAGGAAGAATCTTTGTGGTTATTTGAACAGATCTTGAAAAACCATTTTCAAAACTCATTCGTTTTCAAAATCACTCAGCGTGGATAATACCTCTGGTATGTATCATGATTTGCCTAAGTTTTCAATTGATGAGTATGCAGATTGGACTATATACATGTGCAACCATCTGGGATCGATAAGCGGCAGAATGATGGAAGTCATTGAACGAGGACCCATCATCATATATCACGACAACCCAGCGGTTGGAGGAGATCCAGATCATGCACCTGGAAGTCTTGTTCGAAAAAGTCCAGCCCTGATGGATGCAGAAGAAAGAAAGTTGTATACTCTAGATACAATCGCCAGACATATAATCATGAAGACGATGGATAAAGTCACCAAAGAGAAGATAAAGTATCTCAAGACTGCGAAACAAATGTGGGATACTCTTGCTGAGATATGCGAAGGAAATGATCAGATCAAAGACAGCCGACTACAAGCTGAACTGGTGAAGTTCAAAAAGCTCAAAATGTTGCCCAACGAGACCATCAACGAGCTCGATGGGAGGATCACCATGTCAGTAAATAAGCTACGAGAACTTGGAAGAGAGATGTCAGACAAAGACATCAATTATAAGATCTTAAGATCTCTCACCAAGAAATGGGACATGAAAGTCACGGTAATCAAGGATTGCCAAGACATTTCCAAGATGAAGCCAAGTAGCTTATTCCTAAGCCTTAAAGCCAACGAGTTCGATCTAATCGAAAGAGGGCAAGCAGATGAAGACGAGACACCTGCTGAAGCCTCAACCTCCACATCTAAATCAGTTGCATTCAAAGCAACCAAAGAAGCAGATCAAAGGCCATCGAACTCGTTGGAAACATCATAAGCCAGGAGAGCAGACGCTCTCTACCAGAAACTTGAAAGATCAAATATTCAACTTGGTAAGTATCGCAGATTCTACAAGGACTATCAAGACAACAGAAGAAATAGGAGGTCAACTGACAGATCACTAGAAAGGAATAGATCTGATGACCGAAGGGATCACAGAGATGATAAAAGATATGATCGGTCAGACGAGAGAAGAGATAACAGATCTGACAAAAGGAGTTCAGACTACAATCAGAAAGGAAAGTCACATGACAGATCCTACAGACGAAGTGTCTCACCTGGCAGAGGAAGTTCCGTGGATCGTGGATCATGCTTCAACTGCTTGAAACCAGTCACTCTGACTCGCCTGCGGACGACTCCAGAGAAAAGAAGAGAAGCGGAACAAAAGAGAACTACGCTTCAAAAGACGAAAAAAGCCATGGTTTGCGACCGTCGAGAATTGATGATTCCTATCTACCTTCCGAGGATTACGGCTACTCATCCGAGAAGATTTACGCCCCGATAAGCGGTGTTGTTGATTTCCTCGACCATGAAGATCGATATTCTCTTGGATGACGATGAAATCTGCTTTGATGGCCAGGAGGAAGACCAACTGAGGTAACCTCCAAACCTCCCCGCTTTTTCAATTTCCACGGTATTATTATTAGCACACACCGCAAGAGAGATTGACTTGCGGCTCTACTCTGAGCAATTGCTTGATGATCTCTCTGATGCAGTAGACACTTATACAATAGTGGAAGCTGAAAATGACAAGCTAAGGATCATAAATAATCAGATTGTTAAAGAGAACATCATCGAAGAAAATTTGAACCGAAATCACCAAATCGCTCGAAGGTGGCGAGGAACTTAAAGTTTCAAGGTTAAATCTTCGATCGGGGAGAAGAAGATCAAAGATCACTAGTAATCAACAAACAAACAAAGTCGATGATTTCAAAATCCTACAAGCAAAGTTTGATGAGCTATTCCGACTACATGAGAGTCTAAAATCTACTGAGGATAGTTTGCGCAAGAAAATAGAGGTTTTCACGAAGTCATCAAAAATCGTTCAAGATATGAACACCTATTTTCGAACGCCGACTAACAAGAAGGAATGGGTATGAGAACCCTTCTACATCCTCAAAAGCCCCGTTTGGTTCACTTCAGAAGGGTGTAATCAAAGCGAGTCTCTCACAAAAATACACACAAAAATCTAAACATGTATCGATAAGGGAAAGAGACCACTGAGCAAATAAGGCAAGTGCCTAATCGGAAAGGAAATGAAATGGACCCCTAATCGATTAAGCATCGGTAGGAATCAACAGAAGAACCCAGTTCTTTTGAAGAAACCTCAACTCGATCAGCAGTTAGGGATCAAGAGACAACTTTGTAAAAAGGAAATCTAATCTGAGACCCAATCGAGGTCAGCTACCTAATAAGCAAGCTATAGGTAAACTGCAAAGACCATCTATTCCAAAGAGATATGAATATTTTAATGGTAGCAGTCGTACCTACCCTTATAACCAGAGACCTAGAGACCTAGGGCTATCGCGACCGAGCCCCAATCGGGTTAAAGGAAGATAAAATATAAAGAAAAATCCCAAGTCTTCTGATTCACCCAAGGCTCACACGAATAATCGTACCAATCAGAAAGCATATAAAGAGATGATGATTATGTTGATATGTATGGGAGACAAATCAGGCCTCGATCTATCCGACACAATAGAAGTTCCCTGTTTGTGTGGATCCCTAAATCCACCACTAACCCCTCAGGACCCAATTCCAAAGGGGTACCTAAAGCCTGATTCGATTGCAGGTTCGCGTGGGACTGGCCAACAAAGGAGGTGTACAAGCAACTATCTGGTACATCGATAGTGGATGCTCAAGGCACATGACTGGAAGCAAACATCTCCTTAGCTCTTACAAAGAACAAGAAGGCCCACGTGTACTCTTCGGTGATGATAACTTTGGTTTTACCAAAGGATTCGGAACCTTAGAGAATGATGATGTACAAGTGACTGGAGTCTCGTATGTCGAAGGATTAAAGCACAATCTACTATCAGTATCACAATTCTGCGACAACGGATTCAGCGTTGAGTTCTCGAGTGACAAGTGTACGATTAGAAATCGAGCTACTCAACAAATCTTGCTAACTGGTTCAAGGAAAGGCACGATCTACACAGCAGATTGGAACAGTTGCCCAAGAAATGCATGCTTAATTGTTAAGAGTTCCAAGAGTAGCAGTTGGCTCTGGCACAAAAGAATGAGTCATCTGAACTTTAAGACTCTTAACAAGATAGCTAGGGTGCCTTTGGTTGAGGGACTTCCAAATGAAGTATTCTCAAAGGATCAGACATGTGCCGCATGTCAGAAGGGAAAACAAGTTAAAGCTTCATTCAAGGGAATACCTGGACCAACATCCAAGAGAAATCTTGCCAAGCGCTTCATATGGATCTATTTGGACCAGTTACACCAGTCAGTCTCAGTGGACGCAAATATACTCTGGTAATCGTGGATGATTATTCCAAGTTTACTTGGGTTATATTCTTATACATGAAGAACGGGACAACGACAAAGATACCCGAGCTTCTCAAGAAACTACAAAACGAAAAGGGTGTCAGCATAGTAAAAATCAGATCAGATAAAGGTACAGAATTCCTGAATTCTTTTATTCTTGATTTTTAATCGATTTTGGTATCTGACATGAAACGTCGGTGAAAAAACGCCAACAAAATGGAGTAGCGAGAATGGTGAAAGCAGAACTCTCAATGAAGTTCGCTTTCGCACTATGTAAATTGAACATGCGACACCAAGCCGTTTCTGGGCAGAAGCCATCAATACTGCATGCCACACTCAGAACAGATGCTCTCTGACTAAGACTCACTTCAAAACACCCTATGAACTGTGGAAGGGCAGAATACCTCGTGTTTCTTACTTCCATATTTTTGGGTGCAAATGTTTCATTCAAAATAATGGGAAAAGTCAGTTGAAGACTTTTGAGGCCAAGTAAGATGAGGGTATATTCTTAGGATATTCCTCATCCAGAAAGGCTTTCAGGGTTTACAACAAACGAACCCTAGTTGTGGAAGAAACACCCCATGTGGTCTTTGATGAGACATCTTCTGAACAAGAGAAAGCTGCCTCAGAACAAGTCGTACCAAATCAACCGCTACGACACGCGAGAAAATGGATCGACTAAGTATCAAGGAGAAAGAAGTTTGAACACGTAGCGAGTGTATATCCCCGAACTTGATCTTTGCGATTCAACAGTCAATCGGACCCTAAGGTACGCATAACCTGTCGAAGAAGCCGGCATGCAGTGAGGCGATATCAAGCCCGAACCATTTGGTTCAGGGGGAACTCCTGAAGTTCCTACGAACAGACATCAGTGCATGATGAGTCCAACATCACCGAGACATGTTCTTATCAAGTGGATCATAATTCAAAGACTACTCCCAATCACTAGTAATGAACTACTATCGTAAATGGATGATGTTCTCCAAATAGACGCCAAATCGAATAAAAGGACTGGATTACGGTCATCCAAGTGATTTGATTATCGGAGACCCATCCGATAGAGTCAAAACTAGACATCAGTTGGTGAAAGTGCCATGTACTATTGTTATCCGTCCCTGAAGGAACCAACTACTGATGAGAGGAAGCTCTACACAAGACGCATAAAAGTCGGATTCTAGCCATGCAAGAGGAGTGGAGCAGGTTTGAGAGGAATCAAGTTTGAAACGGTGGACATACCAACTCATCAAGACGTGATTGGCACGAAGTGGGTATTCAAGAACAAGAGAGATGAAAATAATGTCATAACTCAGAATAAGGCAAGACTTGTTGCTAAGGGGTATTCCAATCGGAAGGAATTGATTATGATGAGACCTTTGCGATCCCTCGCGCCTAAAGCCATTATTTTTTTTCGCATATCATTGCCTGAGAGGGTTCAAATGTATCGGATGGACATAAAAAGTGCATTCTTAAATGGGGTGCTAGCAGAGGAAGTTTATGTTGAACAACCTCCGGGCTTTGAAAAAAGGCAACCAAGTGTACCGATTTAAAAAAAGCTCTTTATGGCCTCAAAACAAGCTCCTCGAGCTTGGTATGATACACTCTCGGTTCTTGATAGCGATTGGATTCACTAAAGGAATAGTGTACGTAACCTTATTCGGAATAGAAGATGGAGAAGATATTACGATGGTTTGATTTACGTGGGCGACATCATCTTGAATCTCCCAACAAGAAGTTCGTGTGAGAAGTTCAAACAAATTGATGCAAGGGAAGTTCGAGATGTCCATGATGGGTCAGATGAATTACTTTACGGGTTTACAAGTCAAGCGGTGTCTGAAGGGATATTCATACGCTGGTTTAAATACACAAGGAATCTCATGGCCAAGTTTGGAGTTCAACATTGTAAGGAAGCGAATTCCCATGATGACCGGGTTCAAGATGGATCCAGATGAGGACGGTCAGAAAACTAATCAGAAAGAATATAGGGCTCTCATTGGATCTCTACTATACCCGATCGCCAAAGACCCGGACATCACTTTCGCGATGAGGTGTATGTGCCAGATTTCAAGCAATTCCAATGCAAAGCCACCTAGAAGCAGCTAAGCGGATTCTCAAGTATCTGAAGGGGACAGTAAACCTTGGTTTATTTTACCCATCAGATGATAATCTAGAGCTTAGTGGGTATTCTAATTCTGATTACGGAGGTTGCAGAATCGACAGAAAGTCAACCTCAGGTTCATGTCAGTTTTTGGGAAATAAACTGATCTCTTGGTTTTCGAAGAAGCAGACATCAGTTGCGACATCTACTACTGAAGCAGAATATATGGCTGCAGGAAGCTATTGTTCCCAACTGCTCTGGCTAAGTCAGCAGCTAAGGGATTACAACATCGTAGCTAAGAACGTACCTATATTCTGTGACAGTAATAGTGCTATTGCAATCACTCAGAATCCTGTTCTACATACAAGATGCAAGCACATGGATGTCAGACACCATTTTATCAGAGATCACGTTGAAAAGAAGAATATCAGAATGGAAAAGATCCATACTAACAAGCAGAAAGGTGATATTTTAACTAAGCCGCTAGCTGAGATCAGATTCAGAGAATTATGCAACGAGCTAGAGCTTCTGGATCTCGGAGAAAGTGCACCAGAAATGATTGGTGGACTGATCTCCAGAACCAGTTGGTTAAAAGACTAACCAGGTTAAGAGGAATCAGTTGAGTTAGGAATCTCAACTGATTAAACGACCAGACGAGGAGCCGATCTGAAGTTCAGAGAAGGAGCAGATCAGAAAGTCAGACAAGTAGCCGATCTGAAGTACAGATAAGGAGCAGATCAGAAAGTCAGACAAGTAGCCGATCTGAAGTTCAGACAAGAAGCAGTTCAGTTCAAGATATATCAGATTAAGGGGGAACTGATCAGATTGGAAGATTACTTTATAAGTCGATTAAAGCTGCAGTAAACAAGCAAGTCGTACAAGTTGAAAGCTACAGATCGCATAAGTCAGAAGAGGCAACACAACAATGAAATAACATAATTTTTCATTGATAAAGACACGGAAGTCAGATTTACAAGTTACAAGCTACCTACAAGCTATCTTCAAGTGGTATTACAAGCTACAAGTACAAGAAGACCCGGAGGCCGCTACATAAACCATAAACCATAAACCCTAAGCCTGTTGGGGAAAGAGTTACACAGATCTATTCGGGGTGAATATTTAAATACAAACTTAATTCATTAATTATTACTAGCATGAATTAATCCTATATTAATTCAAATAATAAATGCAACAACATATCATGCATATAAAAAGCCACGTAAAACCTACGCATGCGGAATCTACGGGTTTACGTGAACGTACCTCTCGGGATGGCAGTGGCTTTGGTCAGACGGACTAACCAAAAGGACTTCCCAAGTATTCCCTTAGCCCTTGCTCGACAATCCGGTGGAAGGATACTCGCGAACAATTAAAAAAGGAAAAAATAAACTTTGTTGCACCACTTATGTGGATTTGCTAATATTTCCAGCACATGGAATTGTACTTGGGAATGAACTAATCATCCCCTATTTATAGGAGGGAGGGTGGTCGAATTTTATGTGATATTTCAATGTGGGAAAAGACTTTTCTTGGTCACCAAGAAATCTTGAATATATCCCTTATATTCTTTTTCCCATAATTAAAATATTCCACAAAAAATCCCACCTCCTCTATAATAGATGAATTTCGAAAATTTAGGATGTCAAGAATCCAAGATTTGGATCTTCTTGAATTTATGAGATATTCTTGTATTTCAAGAAATACATATATTCCATAATATCTTTTCAAGAAAATCAAGAAAATCTTTCTTGCCCACTATATTTTTAAAAAATTCGAAATTTACTATATAGATAACCAAGTGGGAGATTTCTTGAATTTAATGAGATAATCTTGTATTCCAAGAATACATATCTTCATTCCATAAAAAAATTCAAAGAAAATCTTTCTCCCTCTTTTATCCATAATTTTTGAAAATTTTAGAGGAAATATAAGCAACAATATTTATTTTATTTTAATCACCTTTTCAGTTATTGGACTATATGTTGGGCTACTCAGGGGGCCTTTAGGAGAATTAAGATTGAACCTTCTAATGGATCTTGAATATCTAATATTGAGCCACAATATAATTCAAGCCCATAAATATTAATTAATCCCACTACATAATTAATATTGCACCATCCATCTTAACCCATATTACAGTCAATATGGCTCCTGGTCATTATTTCCGTGTTTAAGATTATCTAGCCCATTAATTAATTCAAGCCCTTTGAAATAGCTTTCCGTTAATTAATATCTTTTGTCCTTGGTCGAGGAGCGGTTCAACATTATTATCCATCTGGGAAACTAATTCCACTTGCAAGATTTGGTATGATAAAACTTATGAACCTCCCAAGGGGGCAAATCAAGCAAGCGTACTTGCACACGATTCTTCGTATTAAATCTTAGCAATCACATGTGACCAATAATATTGCCCAAGATAAAAAGTATTGAATCTCTCCGATTATTTACCCATGAAAAGTCAAGGCAATAGTTACCAATCCCACGTGATCCTATTTAAGGGGCGAAGATTAAGAAACAACGAACACCGAGGTCTAATTCTTCCTTGTTGATTCAAGAATTTATCCTCCTGTAGGTCCTATTCAGCGCATCAGTCATGCACTAGTGTAATCTCTTGGTCAAGACAAACCAATCTGAGCCTTACACCTCAACCTTTCGCGATGGTTGTTCATTTCCATCTAGGTCGTGAATCGCGTACTTTTTAGTTACAAGGACTATTAATTTAATCTTCGTGATCGGTATCACTAAATTAACTTCAAATGTAACACGCATTTAATTATTGAACAATTATGCAAATAAATATATATAACATTCAATCATATTTAAAGCATCGGTGATAAACAATTTATTTCAAATAAATAAGTCTCGGAAATTGGTTTCGATTATACAAAGTAAAAAGCATACTTTTCAAAGATAATCCCAACAATCTCCCACTTATACTCAAAAGTCGCTTTTAAGTATACTACAACACGTCTCTAGTAGTCCGTGACATCTAATGTCACCTACACGAACCTAATAATTTCTCCCACTTATACTCAAAGCAGTTAGCAACGGTCTTGACACCCATTCCACTCACATGTCTCTCGAATGTATTGAGGCGGACGCTTTGTGAATGGATCTCGCTAGGTTGTCCTCGACGCTATCTTTACCACATCTATATCTCCTCTCTTAACGATTTCTCGTATAAGATGTCTTTCCTTTAATGTGTTTATTTGACTCGTGGACTCTTGGTTCTCTTGAATTTGCAAGCGCCCTAGCGGATATTGATAGACAAATTCGAACACCATCCAAGTCCACTAAGAAGATCTAGAGCCCAATCGGTTCTTTCAACGCTTCACGCGCAATGACTACTTACCCGAGTCCCATGGTTGAGTCGGTGATGCATTTACGCTTCACACTTCGTCCATTTGATGGCTACACTTCCCAAATGGAAACACACTAATCGAGGCGATAATTTCGGAATCTAAATCGATTGGAAATTCGAGTCCGTGTGGCCCGATGGGGATTGAGTATCGATCGATAAATCAACATTCTATCCCGAGTTCTTTTCGGACACTTGAGAATGTTTTTAATCGTAAATCAATGCGCTTTTCCTGGGGTTACTTTGATATCTTGCTACCATGCCTACTGCAAAGCGGATATCCGGTCTCGTCATAAAGAATGCATACATAAGGTTTCCAAACGGTAAGCACAAGAAATACCTTTCATGTCATCTATCTTCTTTTCGTCTTAGGGAACATTTTCTTGGATAGATGGATTCCAAGTCTGAAAGGTACGAGTCCGTAAATGGACCTCTTGAGCTTACAAACTAGGTGTTCTTGGCCTGTTTCAATGAAACCTTGGTGTTGTTGCACATAGATCTCTTTATCAAGACTTAGTTAAGGAAATTTGTCTTGACATCTATTTGCCGATTTCAAGGTCGAAGTCTTGTGTGAGAATCGATAAGAGAATACGGATGGACTTAAGCATGGCTACGGGCAAAAAAATTTCCTCATAATCGATCCCTTTCTTTCTGAGTATAACCTTTCGCCATTAGTCTTGCTTTAAAGGTTTCAACCTTCCAGTCCGATCCTCTTTTCCTCTTATATACCCACTTGCATCTAATGGGTTTGACCCCATTAAGTGGTTCGACTAGCTCCCACACTCTATTATGAAATATAGAACCCCCGGCTTTCATTCTTTGTTTGCAAGAATGCATCCTTATCTTGGAGTGCCTCGTCATATGTCCATGGGTCTGATTAGGAATCAAGTCCGAGGACTCTCCTATTCCCATGAATCTCTGGCCATCTAACAACCCTCCCACTATAACGAGGCTCGGTTGTGAAAGCGTATCGTTTGGTATATCATCTAAATACAGTTTGGCGAGGTTTGCCCTCTAAGCTCATTTTAAGGTAATCTCACTTACGGGTTTTCTTTGGTTCATATAGTCTTCTTCCAAAAATCTAAAGTGGGTGCCGATTACCCTTTTGATCTTGAACTATAAAACATACACCCTTTTTGTTCCTCGGGGTATCCTACAAATGTTTTTTAATTTCGATCGAGGATCCAACTTACCGGCTTCCTTTGTCCAACATGTAGGCGGACACCTAAAAAGTTCTCATGTGTCTCATACTAGGCATGCCCGGTCCACAATTCTTTGGCGATTTTGGGAACCGATTTGGATAGCACCAAGTTCGAGAATGTAAGTCATTTGTTTCAAGGTATGACCCCAGAATGACTCAGGAAGATCCGCATAACTCATCATTGATCTAACCATTTCCAAAAGAATTATGTTACTTCGCTCTGCAACCCCATTTTGTTGAGGGGTTCCGGGTGCAGTGAGCTGGGATACAATCCCTTCATCAGATAAGTAGTTAAAAAAACATCACTGAGGTATTCGCCTCCACGATCAGATCGTAGAGACTTGATACGTTTTTCCCTATGATTCTCTGTTTGAGCCTTAAATTCTTAGAATTTTCAAAGGTCTCATATTCATGCTTCATAAGGAAAATGTACCTTGAGTAATTATCAATAAAATTACTCATAACCTCCTCTTGCTTTGGTTGACATTTGACTACATACATCTATGTGAACGATCTCTAACACTTCTTTAGCCCCATTCCCCTTGGCTCCAAATGCCATCTTGGTCATATCACCCTCCAAACATGATTCGCATGTTGGATTCGATTCAACTTGGAGACGCTCCAGTGAACCATCTTTCACCAACCTTTGGATCCTCATTGGATTTATATGACCTAATCTTAGATGCCAAAGAAGTATTTCGTTCACGCTTTCTTTTGTCGGAAATAGTTGATGTGTTATAGGATGCATTTAAGTGAGTGGTGTGCCTGATTAATTTTATAGAGATTTTCCATCAATGTCCCATAACAGGTACACTCATCATTTCAAAAATGATGTCATTCTTATTAGAAGAAACTTAGTGTCCTTTAATCGAATTTTAGAAACTGAAAGTGAATTCTTTCTAAAACTTGGAACATAAAGATAATCTCAAAAAAAAACTTTATCTTCAAAAGATAGGTGCACTTCTCCCCTTTGCTTTTAATCGCTTTACTCATGTAGCATTGCAATGTCTGCTACTTGCGTAGTATTGCAATAATCGTTACTATCGTAGCATTGCAATATTTGCCCCGAAGTAGCATTGCAACGTCTTTTACTTTAAATAACGTTGCCCGGTGTGATGAGGATCTCACTCCCACTAAGTTTGGGATCATTTAGAACCCGTGAAGCCAACATGATTAGTGGATCTCGTATCAACCACCCACGAATGAGAAGTATCGCCGCTAAACAAGTTTCAACAACTAGTGCGTGAGAATTACCTTTCTTTCCGTCCCTTTTGGGGTTGGAATAGGCAAAACCTCCATTGTCCTCTCTCACCATGACTTAATTTATTCCTCTTTGGATTTTCCTTGACACAACAAGCATTCCTCATCTTACCATTACCCTTGGCAACAGTTGAGTTTTATTGCTTATGACCTTTGGTCCTCTTCTTTATCTTGCCTACCCTTGGCCTAGAAGATAAAGACGGACCACTTGCCGTCAAAGCTTGAGTTTGGTGCCTTATCATCATTTCTGCCGAGTCTAAAAAAGTTTGCAACAAATTAGCTAGCGAGGCCAAAATGCTCAAAAAAACTTTCGGGCGAGAGGATGAAGTACCAAATTCATCCGAGTCTCGGATCATAATGCGACTCGAGAATCTCAAGTTTGTTCGGATGGGCCATCTATTTTGAGGACGTAATCCCTTACGGGTTCTTCCTCCACCATTTTAAATGACGACATCTCTCTCGTAAAGGTGATCGGCGAGTCCCGATATTTTGACTCGTCGGTTGGCTCATCGATTTTTGTGTGTCAAAATCCACTTGTGCTTTTGTGCGATTAGGACAATTATAATTTTCCAATCAATATAGTTTCCATATATATTGTATTGACTTTTAAGTATAATAACGATTGGATTAAAAGGTAACGACACGCCGAATCGAAATAAACGACTATATGCAATAGCACAAGTATATCACAAGGTTCGATCACATTCATCATATTTAAAATCAAAAAAAAAAAATGAACATGCATCAGCCAACATCTCAAAACAGTTTAAATAAGCCACGTGGGGTGGGTCATTATTTAAACACATTCAAGCAGGTTACAAACAAGAACAGTTACAAACCTTTAATATCCAGATTAATAGTTGGCTCCCACTTGACCAATATAAAATTGACAGGGACTTCGGGGAAGTATATGCATATCAATTTTATACCTAAGTAATAACCATGATTAAATCTGAGATTACTATTTTGCTTTGATCGAGCCTCGTTGGGAGGGTCATCGTCGCCACTAGTAATAACCCACAATCATCTGTTTGGAATTCATTCATGTGAAACCTATCTTTTGACCGTCCCGTGGGGAATTTCTCCAAAAGAATTCACAAATAAATAAATCATGGAGGTCAAAATTAATTCAATTTTATTATCCGGAATAAAATTGTCAATTAATTATTTAAAACATACTTAGTAATTTTGAAGTTGAGATTTTTCCATTTGGCAACCCTCATGCAAACACATTTAAACAAATTAAATAAAGCATAAGATAGCACAAATTAAATCAAGCAAAACAGAAAAAATAAACATATTGGGCACAAATTATCCAATCTGTCATGGTTTGATTTTTTTCTTGACTTGATCTTGAAGAAACACGTCTCGAATTTCTCCCACTTGTTCGTCTCGAAAAAATACTTTGCCGGAACCGCCACGCTGGCTTCGGTAGGGATGCAATCCCGATCCGGTAAACCACTTGGCACAGGGGGCAGCCTCAGCTCGGCGCCCGCCCGTGAGCCACGCCCCTTGATCACCAGCGAGTATCGGCGAGGTCGGCGATTTCAGCGACAGCAGCGTGCATCAGCGCGCACTTCGCCCGCGTCCTCAGCGATGCCAGCGTATCGCCGCGCGCCCGTGCGGCGCCAGCGGCATCCGCCCGTCCTTTCGGCCTTAGAGCGCACAAGATGTCAATGCGCTGTTCTCATCCTGCAGCGCTCGGCCGCCCGGCCTGCGCCACAGGCCCAAAGCGTGCCCGGTGGCGCCAGCGCCGCTACGCTTAGTTACGGATTTCGTCCTTTAATTCTTCATCTCTTCGTTTCGATCGATTTACAATTTATTTACAAAAAATAAATAAACCTAGATCTAGACTAGTCTATTACATTGATCAAATCAAACAAATCATAGTCTACTCGTGGATTTTCTCATGAGGCAAAACAAATCCGAGCGAATCGAATTAAAAACCACGGTTTATATGCATGCAAAATAAAACATTAAAATCCATGACAATTGGATACGCAAAAGCAGATCTAACAGTTCTACTATCCAATTTCAAATTTAATGTCCATTTAATTAAATTATAATTTAAAAATTGAGCAAAGCAGTGGCTCGATACGCTTGTTGGGGGAATGAGTTACACGATCTATTAGGTGAATATTTAAATACAAATTTAATTCATTAATTATTACTAGCATGAATTAATCCTATATTAATTCAAATAATAATTGCAACAACATATCATGCATATAAAAAGCCACGTAAAAATCTACGCATGCGGAATCTACGGGTTTACGTGAACGTACCTCTCGGGATGGCAGTGGCTTTGGTCGGACGGACTAACCAAAAGGACTTCCCAAGTATTCCCTTAGCCCTTGCTCGACAATCCGGTGGAAGGATACTCGCGAACAATTAACAAAAGGAAAAAATAAACTTTGTTGCACCACTTATGTGGATTTGCTAATATTTCCAGCACATGGAATTGTACTTGGGAATGAACTAATCATCCCCTATTTATAGGAGGGAGGGTGGTCGAATTTTATGTGATATTTCAATGTGGGAAAAGACTTTTCTTGGTCACCAAGAAATCTTGAATATATCCCTTATATTCTTTTTCCCATAATTAAAATATTCCACAAAAAATCCCACCTCCTCTATAATAGATGAATTTTGAAAATTTAGGATGTCAAGAATCCAAGATTTGGATCTTCTTGAATTTATGAGATATTCTTGTATTTCAAGAAATACATATCTTCCATAATATCTTTTCAAGAAAATCAAGAAAATCTTTCTTGCCCACTATATTTTCAAAAAAAAAAAATCAAAATTTACTATATAGATAACCAAGTGGGAGATTTCTTGAATTTAATGAGATAATCTTGTATTCCAAGAATACATATCTTCATTCCTTAACAAAATTCAAAGAAAATCTTTCTCCCTCTTTTATCCATAATTTTCGAAAATTTTAGAGGAAATATAAGCAACAATATTTATTTTATTTTAATCACTTTTTCAGTTATTGGACTATATGTTGGGCTACTCAGGGGGCCTTTAGGAGAATTAAGATTGGACCTTCTAATGGATCTTGAATATCTAATATTGAGCCACAATATAATTCAAGCCCATAAATATTAATTAATCCCACTACATAATTAATATTGCACCATCCATCTTAACCCATATTACAGTCAATATGGCTCCCGGTCATTATTTCCCGTGTTTAAGATTATCTAGCCC
The DNA here is from genome assembly GCA_037126765.1 of Stenogyne calaminthoides. Taxonomy (NCBI): domain Eukaryota; kingdom Viridiplantae; phylum Streptophyta; class Magnoliopsida; order Lamiales; family Lamiaceae; genus Stenogyne; species Stenogyne calaminthoides. The sequence continues at coordinate 15,489,873 of JBBCBC010000013.1, read as the reverse complement.
ATTAATTAATTCAAGCCACTAAAATAGCTTTCCGTTAATTAATATCTTTTGTCCTTGGTCGAGGAACGGTTCAACATTATTATCCATATTGGGAAACTAATTCCACTTGCAAGATTTGGTATGATAAAACTTATGAACCTCCCAAGGGGCAAATCAAGCAAGCGTACTTGCACACGATTCTTCAGATATTAAATCTTAGCAATCACATGTGACCAATAATATTGCCCAAGATAAAAAGTATTGAATCTCTCTTATTCGCTACCCATGATAAGTCAAGGCAATAGTTACCAATCCCACGTGATCCTATTTAAGTGACGAAGATTAAGAAACAACGAACCACTGAGGTCTAATTCTTCCTTGTTCGATTCAAGAATTTATCCTCCATGGGTCCTATTCAATCGATCATGCACTAGTGTAATCTCTTGGTCAAGACAAACCAATCTCGAGCCTTACACCTCAACCTTTCGCGATGGTTGTTCATTTCCATCTAGGTCGTGAATCGCGTATTTTTTTTTAGTTACAAGGGACCATTAATTTAATCTTCGTGATCGGTATCACTAAATTAACTTCTGATTGTAACACGCATTTAATTATTGAACAACTATGCAGTAAATATATATAACATTCAATCATATTTAAAGCATCAGTGATAAACAATTTATTTCAGTAAATAAGTCTCGAAATTCAGTTTCGATTATACAAAGTAAAAAGCATACTTTTCAGTATAATCCCAACAAAGCCAACCCAAGATAGGAAAGGGAGAAAGAGAGTTCAAGTGCTTGATGCTCTCATTTTCCCCCGATCCTAAAAGGGGCGTGAGAGGCCTTAAGGAAAATCCTGAGCCACCCTCAGAGGTTCGGAGTGAGGAAATGAGGCGGCCTTGAAGGATTTCTGTGCCAGGAGCCCCTAGAGCTAAAATCAATGGGCTCCCCAGCTGTTAAATGGGACACAGTGCCACAGGTTTGGTCACAAGGACCAAACAGACACTAGTGTCACATGCAAATATTGAGCTTGATATATGAAGATCAGCTGTTGATTGATGCAGACCATATATCAAACTCATGTTTTGTTTCAGACTGAGTCTGTTGATGCTAATTCCGTCATCTCGATAGGCGCACAAGGTGCATACGGTTAGGAGAAGTGCCTTCTCATTTGCCTTAGCAGATCCGCCTCCACGGTGGTAAAGAAGCTTTGCATTGATCGTATGTGTAATCTTCGATGATGGATTTAAAGCGGTGTGAAGAACACCAGGGGTTGATTTGAGAAGCTGAATTCATTGGAAAATGGTTAAAGGTTTTCATAGGAAGTTTCACCGGAAATAAGGAACTCATCGGAAAAGCATGAAGTATATCTTTAAAGAAGATGGATGGTTTATGTTGTGTTGTTTGCCTAATCTTCAAAAGCTAATTTATAGAAGGAAATTAGGGGTATAAATGCAAATTTATTTTCTCGTAAGACCTTAAGAGAAATTTGCATCGACAACGCGTAAGGAACACGCGGCTAATGGTTGGATGAGTTGACGGTGTGAGTAATCACAACGTATCTATGCCATTATTACGGAATGTCAAATCGCGCCGATTTGGGAATCGAGGCAACTTTTTGACTCCCCGAAGTAAATGTTTTGGCGAGAGTAGATTTCAGTGCATAGTAAATGCGGGCTGCATAGAAGAAGATTGAAGATAAGAGTATAAGATAAGAGTATCAGATAAGTGGATCAGATAAGTGATGAAGTGTTTCAAGCAAGAATCTGATCAGTTGAGTGGAATATTGTTGGGAAATGCATAAGGCTACCATCAGTAAGGTCAATAAGTATCAGATCAGATCACAGTGGTAACTGGTTGATTACAATATCAATCAGTCAAATACGTTATCTTATTTATCCCTTTCAGAACTTCTTATATGCTTTATTTAAATAAATTGGTTTTTACTCTGTTTTCACTTTATGATGCATGCTCTGCAAAACTTTTAATGCGGACTTGGGAATGTGTTTTTAATGCGTTTTATTGCGAATTTTCGAGTCCGAAATATGAGAAGACTACTTTTCTCAACCGTGCGATCAAAATACTTTTTGGCCGACTAATCTCAGCCACTGATTTCAAAACACGGATACTTGAGTACTTTGGAAAGTTGTGCAAAAAGGTTTTCCCTCGTTTTCTATAAAATCCAAATCTTTCTCAGAAAACTTCTTTCCACTACTTCGTCTTCTCAAAGCTCTTAAAAGATCAAAACTTTCATAATCTTCAGAGAATTACTTTCGAAATCAATTGATTCTTTTCTTACGATTTCTCAAATCCTCGAATCAATTTTTGGTAATTTCTCGTTTAAATACTACATTATTTCAGTTCACTCTGGTACCTAGGTTTACAAGTCGTGATGATGTGTTTCTGTAATTTTTATAAGATCTCTACGCTTACTTGCTAAATTGATGCTTAGATTACTGGTTTGACTTAATTTATTGAAATATCTTACTCAAACTAAACATCAATTTGCATATCGTACAGAAATGGCATATCTTGTTCCACGACCGGGCCAAGGGAAAAAGTTCTGCAACTTTGCATCGATGAAGAAAGACATCATTGATGAGATGTATGTAGTATTCACCATCACCTCAGATCCTGAATCGCTGGAAATTCTGGAGTGCTTGCAAGCGTGTGGGCTAGAACGATATTGCTCTACACATCAGAACATCGTCCACACCCATGAAGCCCTGGAGTTTCTATACAATCTACAGAGGGATGAAGACATTGATGCTGACCTAATTTCTTCAGTTGGCGGACTGGAAGTGCGAGTGTCGAATGACGATCTCCAGAGGATATTCGGCCTAACTCGAGGAAGCATCAATCCAGAGACCTACACGACTGATGTAGGAGAATTTTTTTTTCTTGAAGCCGAGTTGTTGAGACCAGCAAACAAGGAGAACACAACAAACGTCAAAGCCTCATATCTGAAGAGGAAATATCGCCTTCTCCTTGAGATCATTCAGAAGGTGATCATGTGCTCAACTTACAGTCTTGATGCTGTCACTTTCTATAAGATCAGTGTCTTGGCTGCAATAATAAAGAAGGCTTCAGATATATATTGGTTGGGTATGGTCAAGGCACGACTGAGGAAAGACTCCAGGAAGTTCGAACTGACCCAGAGCAATGAAGTGTGCTTATCTTCCAAGTGCTCCTTCATACATAAAATCTCTATCATTCTGTCAGATAAGCTGCCAAAGAACTATGAATGGAATAAGAATGGAGGGAAGATATATCAAGCAAAGCACAAGGCCATATTGGGCAAGGATGAGTCCCTACCTGGACAATCTGATGAAGATCCAACTCCTTATGTGCCCAAACCCAAGGGAGAAAAGAAGGGAAAAGATAAGGCAACTGCATCTTCTGAAGCGCAGGGAACGGCCATTCCGGAAAAGAGGATGAAGAGGAAGGATCTGGCCAAGAAACCAGATGCTCAATGAAACGCCGGAAGAGAGTGACTTCCTTCCTCGAAGATCGCTTCCAAGTTCTCGCCAAACAAGTTAGCAGAACGAAGGATCTGATGCAAGTGGAATCAGAAGAGGAGATAGCAGTCCACTTTGAGCCCACTGCCAGAGAAGTAAGGGAAGAACAGATGATCGCAGCAGAAGGAGAGAAATTTGTCAGAGGGATGTAAGGAGCAATCTCGAGGAAGAATCACCATCCGATTCTCTCTTACTCTCACCACGATCTTCCGAGAGCAAGATCACCAATGCCCACTTCCAAATCACCATCACCCTCTCCTCAAAAAATCATCACCACCACCCTCTCCCCACAAAACCTTCTCACCCTCACCCTCACCTATCAGATCACCCATATCTCCCACACCACCAATCAATGAACCTGTTCAGGAAACTGAACACCCTCAACACGCTGAAAACGAACCACAAATATCACAATCTCCAATCAAGTCACAAGAACCTGAGAGATCGACAAGCGAAAGTGTCCATCTCTCATAATCCCTTCAATACGTAACAGTGCTTGCTTCTTTGTTTGAAAGCCCCATCATAAGGATAATGAAGCAACAGATCAAGGAGTATCTGTTGGATCTATGCCCTGAATTGGATCAACATCCTGGCATCCAGCAACAAATAGAAGAGATTGTGTTCTGGAGGGATATCAGACTGAAAAGCATTGAAGAATTTCTGATTCTCATGACAACTCTGGGATCAGATTTCTTTGTAGACTTGGAGTTGAAATTGTTAAACAATGCTGGGATTGAAAGTGCTGTAGAATTGGCATCTGATAATGATATCAGATGGTTGATTCACGAAAGGTTCGGAATTGCTGATAACAGGGAGGAAACCATTCAACCTCCTACAGATCATGAGGGAGCTGCCGATGAACCAAGAATGGGTGATGCAGATGAGACCCGACTTGGCAAGGGACTACTACGATGAGCTCTGATACCCTAGATCTTTATACTGAAAAGATTCAGGATGAGATCAAGACTGCTATTGAAGACAAATTTGCAGCGCTCACAGCAGATCTGATGAAGCGATTTGAAGAAGAGCAAGCAAAACTAGTTGACAGAGAAAGAAGTCACACATTTGGGATGCACAATGCCATCCTCTCTGAAGTTATGCAACTAGTTAATCCTCTTGTCGAGAAGCTCAATCTCCAGTCTGACAAACTCAAAGTTCAGACAGATATGCTCGATCAGACACAGGTACTATTGGAAAATGTCTGGGCATATTTGGAGAAAACTGACAACCACATGGATATGGGTTGGAAACATTTTGAAGCTTCTGCAGAAAGAGGAAGACAGGATATCGAAGTTGCTCTCAGACGCTTCTTGAAACCTGCACCTTCTGCCACCGTTCAGATCACTCCTCTTGTTGTTCGAGGAACTTAGAGAGGAGATCTCACGGTAATTCATTCCTCTGAACCGCAGGATGTCCAACCTCTTTGATGAAACCAAAAAGGGGGAAGGACAAGAAAATAAAGAGAAGAAAGAAAAACAGACACAGTTGGTAACAATTACATCTCTACCAGAAACCACTGTATCTGACTTGCTAGCCACTCCATCTACTGATCTCGTTGCTGAAGTGAAAGAAACTCTGGAGCAACATAGCAAAGAGTTCACTGAGCAGAAAATTGCTCTTTCAGAGGTTATTGCCAGAGTCGACAAGATTGAAAACTTTTCTTCGTTCGTACAGAAAAGAATGGAAACTGATGATCAGGCTAAGAGCCTTGAACTCGCTAAGAAATTAGCTGAAGAAGACGAACAAGATGAAACTGAGCAGACTCTGAGGAGAAAGAAAGGCAAAGGCAAGATGATGAAAGCAACTGCGGAAGATCAGAGACAAGGCCAACTATTCTCTACCAAAAGCCAGATGACTCCTGAACAAGTTCAAGAGCAAACAAGACAGAGAATTAGAGAGGCCGCCATCAAGAAGCAGAAATTAGCAGAGGCTAAGGGACTGAACATCGCTTACATCCGAAGGAAGAGGAAGAACGAAGCTGCAGCAGAGGAGATTGCTTGGGAGAAGAATGTCCTTCCAGCACCTGTTAAAGACATCCTCTGTGCACGGCTAGATCTGCTTCCAGAATGGGATCAGATCAGAGGAGAATGGTTATGTGACGTATACATCCTAGAGAAGATTCCGATTCATCAAGATCAAACTGAAAATGATGATAAATTCTGGAACTGGTTAGAAACGATGTATCCAGACTTCTACCAGACGGTGATGAAAGAAGGGAAAATCATGTCACTAATACCAGAAGCTCCACCCTTTGAACTACTCCTTCACCCTTTGCGTCCAGAGAAGAAGCTAGATGCTGTAAAGTTCAAAAATACCTACTATGAATTTGCGGAAAAAGGAGGGATCCATAGAAGAGAAGATCTGGACAAGCTAATGCAAAGGATGTACAAGATGTTTGGCATCCCTAAAGAGCTGCAAATGTTCAAGTACACGTGAGGAAGACAACTTGGAATCGGATGATAGGTACGCTTTTCATGTATTCTATAATGCACACACCTATCTGAATGAAATATTTCATCTCTCTGATTCTAAGACAACATCTCATTGTCTTCTGAAATTTGTACTGCATTTCATTATCTGCATTTCTATTCGTGGTATCTATTTTTCTGATTAAGTGTTTTGGTTCCATCAAAAAGGGGGAAATTGTTGGGAAATTTGTATTTAAGTTTTGATGGAAGTTCCAAAACAGGTTTTAATAGGACCAGTCAGACCTGTTAGCTGACTGATGACTTAGAATCAGATTAAGATGACTAGCTGAAATGTATAGATAGCTGATGTAAAAGATAGGTCACATATTGAGGGGGAACTCAATATATATAGGTCAGGTCGAAGTATCAGATGACCCAGATAAGGTCAGATGATCAGAAGGCTAAGAACAAATCAGAAGAAAAGAAGTCGGAGAAGATCGGTGAAGACGAAGACATCAAGACTCGGGGATGAACTCAAGACTGGGGATGAACTGAAGACTCAGATGAACCTGAAGACTCAGATAAACCTGAAGACTCAGATGAACCTGAAGACTCAGATAAACTCGAAGACTTCAAGAACAAAACTCAAGACTCAAGATGACTAAATACATCGAGGCTCGAGTCACCGAAGATCGAAGACTACCGAAGACACGAAGACCTATATTCGCCGAAGTTCCATATTATTGCTTAAGACAATCTGCATCAGAAGACTCAACAAGGTAGACTGATCAGTTATCTGATCAAGTCAGCTCACACCTGGCGTCAACCAAAATGGTACACCAGACAAGACAAATCTTCTACAAAAAGAATATCAATCGTCAAACGGACAAATTACTGAAGTGTCGCCTCGCAAAGCCAAGGAGAAAGCGACACGTGCACAAAAAGAGCTGACAATACGGGATTCGACGTTACGGACATAAATGGCGTTAATCATGCCTACGGCCACGCCGATATTCGGAGCACGTCACAATCATATCCTACAACCTACCTAATATAGCCCGAAATTCAAATTGCTCTCCAACGGCTCTTTGATTTCGAGGTCTATAAAATGGGATCGATCTTCAAAATTAAGTGAACACTAAGAACAAACACGGAGACACCGCAAAAGAAGCAAAAACTACAACAAAATCTCCGCTCGAAGAACACCATATTTGAAGATTATTCTTAGAGTGTTCATCCCATAGTTCTTAGCAAGAAATCCTATCCACTAGCATTTGGCTACATAAACACCAGGATAGATTTCCAGTTGGAACCACAACAAACCTTTACCCAAACTCAAAGTTAGGTTAAGTTTGTTACCTCAAGATTTCAGACTACGGATTCTAGTTTCTGATTTCTGGTTCGGTTGAGTGTGAACTCAATAAACATCTGTTGGGTGTTGGACTAAGACATAAAACTAAGTCCAGTTGGTTAAGTTGATGCCCCTGTGTTAAGGGAAGAGTGGACGTAAGACGGGTTTCGTCTGAACCACTATAAAATGTTGTGTGCATTTACTTGCTATTTATTGCTTTACACTATTCACACAACTGAGTTTAAAACTGCATACATATTCTAAAGTTAAGCTCAGTCTGCACCAAGCAACTGATCTGATCAGGTTGACACCTTAGTCAACCGGTTGAAAACTGACTTAAGAATCGATTTGATAAACCGGTTTTCACACCGATATTTACAAGCTTCGCACTCTCGGTTAAACCGACAGATATCAAACCGATCGCCCTCGTGCACTTTCAAGAAATTGAACATCGATCCAAACCGACTCACTAGCACTCGATCGAGCAATCGCAAATCACACCGATCCAAGACGAAAAGTTTTCAGAAGTCTATTCACCCCTCCCCTCTAGACTTCTGCCCTCACAAAACCCGTTTGGGACCTACAATTATCCATACTGGAAAATTAATTCCACTTGCAAGATTTGGTATGATAAAGGTTCCGAGCCCACCAAGGGGACCAATCACGCAAGACTTTGCAAGCACACAATTCTCTGTATTAATCTTAGCAACTGTCGTACAATTAATATTATTGCCCAAGATATAGGGTATCGAAGTCTCAATGATTCTCTTCCCATTTATAAGTCAAAGAAATAATTACTAATCGCACACGGTCCTTATTATGTTATTGGGGAATAAGTTGCACAGATCTATTCGGGGTGAATATTTAAATACAAATTTAATTCTTATAATTATTACTAGCATGAATTAATCCTATATTAATTCAAATAATAATCCAACAACAAATCATGCATATAATTAATTCACGTAAATCCTACGCAATGCGAAATTCTACGAGTTTACGTGAATTACCTCTTGGGATGGCAATGGCTTGGTTGATTAGACTCACCAAAAGAACTACTGAAGTATTCCCTTAATCCTTGCTCGATTATCCGGTGGTAGGACACTTGCGAACAATTAACAAAAGGAAAATAAATTATGTTGCACCACCTTTGTGGATTTACTAATTTTTCCAGCACATGAAATTGTACATGGGAATGAAAGAGTCATCCCCTATTTATAGAGCATAGGTGGTCGAAAATTTTGGGCAAAAAATAATGTGGGAAAATCTTTTCTTGATCTCCAAGAAATCTTGAATATATCTCCTATATTCTTTTTTCCATAATTATAATATTCCACAAAATCCCACCTACTCTTTGTTATGGGATATTTTCGAAATTATAGGCAAGAATCCAAGATTTGGATCTTCTTGAATTTATGAGATATTCTTGTATTTCAAGAAATACATATCTTCCATAATATCTTTTCAAGAAAATCAAGAAAATCTTTCTTGCCCTTTATATTTCAAAAATTTCGAAATTTTCTTCATGAATAACCAAGTGGGAGATTTCTTGAATTTAATGGGATAATCTTATATTCCAAGAATACATATCTTCATTCCATAACAAAATTCAAAGAAAATCTTTCTCCCCTTTTTATCCATAAATTTTGAAAATAATGGAAAAAATAAGCAACAATATTTATTTTATTTTAAACACCTTTTTCAGTTATTAGACTATATGTTGGGCTACTTAGGGGGCCTTTAGGAGAATTAAGATTGGACCTTCCAATGGATCTTGAATTATCAATATTGAGACACAATATTATTCAAGCCCATAAATATTAATTAATCCCACTACATAATTAATATTGGACTATCAATCTTAACCCATATTACAGTCAATATGGCTCCCGGTTATTATTTCCCGTGTTTAAGATTATCTAGCCCATTAATTAATTCAAGCCACTGAAATAGCTTTCCATTAATTAATATCTTTTGTACTTGGTCAAGGAACGGTTCAACATTATTATCCATACCAAAAACTAATTCCACTTGCAAGATTTGGTATGAAAAAGCTTATGAACCTCCCACGGGGGCAAATCGAACAAGCGTACTTGCACACGATTCTCCGTATTAAATCTTAGCAATCACATGTGACCAATAATATTGCCCAAGATAAAAAGTATTGAATCTCATTGATTCTTTACCCATGATAAGTCAAAGCAATAGTTACCAACCACACGTGATCCTATTTAAGGAACGAAGATTAAAAAATAACGAACCACTGAGGTCTAATTCTTCCTTGTTCAGTTCTGAAGAATTTGTCCTCCTGTAGGTCCTATTCAGTGCATCAGTCATGCACTAGTGTAATCTCTTGGTCAAGACAAGCCAATCCGAGCCTTACACTTCAACCTTTCACAATGGATTGTTCATTTCCATCTAGGTCGTGAATGGCGTACTTTTAGTTACAAGGGACTGTTAATTTAATCTTCTGTGATCTGGTATTACTAAACTAACTACAATGTAACACGTACTATTTATTGAACAGTTATGCAGTAAATATATGTAACATTCAATGATATTTAAAGCATCAGTGATAAACAATTTATTTCAGTAAATAAGTCCGAAATTCAGTTTTGATTATACAAAGTAAAAGCATACTTTCTAGTATAATCCCAACATAAGTGACAGAGATTAAAAAATCAACAACCACTGAGGTCTAACTCTTCATCCCATAAGTCAGTACAAATGAGTTTATCCTCTCTGCACGTCCGCTTCAGCGCATCGGATGAACTAGTGTAATCTCTTGGTTAAGACAAGCCAATATGAGCCTTACACATCAACTTCTACCAATAAACTGTTCGGGTCTATCTAAGTTGTGAAACACGCACTAGTTTACAAGGGACTGTTAACGTGATCTTCTGTGATCTGGCATCACCACGTTAACTACAATGTAACATGTGCTATTATATGAACGGTTTGCAATAAATATATATAACATTCAATCATATTTAAAGCAACAGTGATAAATAATTTATTTCAGTAAATAAGTGTTTAATACATAGGTTATACAAAGTAAAAGCATACTTTCACGTATAACCCCAACAGACTCATCAAAGACCACATGAGGTGTTTCTTCCACAACTAGGGTTCGTTTGTTGAAAACCCTAAATGCTTTGCTGGTTGAGGAATATCCTAAGAATATACCCTCATCTGACTAGGCATCGAAGGTTCTCAACTAACTCTTCCCATTGTTGTGTATGAAACACTTGCACCTGAACACATGAAATTAGGAAACACGAGGTTTTCTGCCCTTCCACAGTTCATAAGGTGTTTTAAAGTGAATCTTAGCCAAAGAACATCTGTTCTGCGTGTGACAAGCAGTGTTGATAGCTTCTGCCCAGAAACAGCTTTGTGTTGCATGCTCAGCTAACATGGTGCGTGCAGCTTCTTTAAGTGTTCTGTTTCTTCGTTCTGCTACGCCATTTTGGTGTGGTGTTCTGGCAGCTGACGTCTCATGTTATATACCAAACTCAGAGCAAAAATCAGATATAAATTGGTTCAAGAATTCTGTACCTTTATCTTATCTGATTTTCACTATGCTGAGACCCTTCTCATTCTGAATCTTCTTGAGAAGTTCACGTAACTTTGTTGTAGTTTCACTCTTCTTATACGAGAATACAACCCAGGTGAACTTGGAATAATCATCCACGACCACTAGAGTGTATTTGCGTCCACTGAAACTAAGAGGCGTAACTGGTCCAAATAGATCCATAAGGAGCAGTTGCAGTACTATGCTGGATGGAGGGGAAGGTATCCCTTTGAATGAAGCTTTTTGTTGTTTTCCCTTTTGACATGCGGCACATGTCTGATCCTTAGAGAATACTTCATTCGGGAGACCTTCAACAAGGACATCCTTGCTATCTTGTTAAGAGTTTTGAAGTTCAGATGGCTCATTCTCTTGTGCCAGAGCCAACTGAAGCTCTTTGAACTCTTAACAATCAAGCATGCATTTCTTGGACAACTATCCCAATCTGTTGTATAAATTGTTCCTTTTCTGGAGCCAGTTAGGAAGATCTGTTGAGTCACTCGATTTCTGATTGTGCATTGATCTGATGAGAACTCAACACTAAAACCGTTGTCTCAGAACTGTGATACAGATAACAAGTTGTGCCTTAAGCCGTCAACGTATGAAACACCTGTAACCTGTACATCATTATTCACTAAGGTTCCAACTCCTCTGGAAAAAACCAAAGTTGTCGTCTCCAAAGAGAACTCGTGGGCCTGGTTTCTCAATGTAGTTGCTCAGGAGATGTTGACTTCCAGTCATGTGCCTTGAACATCCACTATCTATGTACCAAATAGTTGCTTGTACACCTCCTTTATTGGCCAGTCCCACTCGAGCCTGTGAGCAAATCAGATTTTAGGTACCCCAGTAGAATCGGGTCCTGGGGGGTTAGAAGTACCTTTCAGGATCCAAACAAATCTGGCACCTTTGTTGAACACAGAAGACTTGATTTTTCTCCCACAAACATCTACATAATCATACGTTTCTTCATATGCAATCTGATCAGTATGATTATTAGTGTGAGCCTTGGATAAATCAGAAGACTTGGGATTTTTCACTGATACTTGTCTTCTTTTAATCTAGTGGGGCTCAAGTGCAGCAGCCCTTGGTTTCTGATTGTAAGGGTAGGTATGACTGCTACCATTAAAAGATTCATATCTTTCTGGCATAGATGGTCTTAGCAGTTTACCATTAGCTTGCTTGTTAGGAAGCTTGGATTGAGTTGACTTCAGCTGGTACTGTCCCTCACGAGATGGTCCAGACTGAGGCCTACTCTGGTGATTTGGCTGAGGTCTCTTCAGAAGAACATGATTCTTCTGTTGATTCCTTGGCTGATGTCTGATCAGTTGGGGTCTATTTTTGTTCCCTTTCTGATCCGGCACTCGCCTTGCCTAGTCAGCTAATCCTTTTCCCTTATCTGATACAGATTTGGCTTTTCGTGTATCGTGATCAAAAACTCGTTTGGTTACACTTTTCTGATGTGAACCAGATGGGGCTTTTGAGGATCTAGAAGGGTTCTCATACCCAATTCCCTTCTTATCATTTGGCGTACGAAAATAGTTGTTCAGATCTTGAACAGTCTCAGATGATTTTATGAAAACCTCTATTTTCTTACGCAAACTGTCCTCAGTAGTTTTCAGATTCTCGTGCATTCGGAAGATTTCATCAAACTTATCCTGAAGGACTTTGTGTTCTCCAGCTTGTCGTTCATTGAGAACCAACTGTTCCTTAATCAGCTTTCCCTGATCAGTAGTACTGACTTTCAGAAACTCCAGTTCTTTAGTCATCTTCTGAACAGTTTCAGCTAATTTTAGTTCAGCTGCTTTACTTGCCTCAATATCCTTAACAAGTCGAATATTCTCAGCCCTTGGGTTATCGTTCTAAACTTCCACTCGTGTAAAAGTATTTATTGCATTAGAGAGATCATCAAGCAATTGGTCATTGTAGACCTGCAGGTTAATCTCTCCAGCAGATGTGCTAAGCAGAACAGGTGTAGAACAGGGAACCACAGAAGGTTTAGAGATTACCTAAGATTGGTCAGTTTCTCTAGCCATGAAACAGATGTCGTCATCAGATGAGAAGTTCATATCATCGACATCATCAGTTGTGGTAATCAGATAGAAATCTTCAACAGATGAGTAGCCTGAGTCATCTGAAGGTAGATAAGAATCATCAATGCCAGATGTGTCGGCAACCATTGCTTTTCTGTCTCGGAACCTTTGTTCTCTTCTGTTCCGCTTTTCCTCTCTCTCCTTGGGAGTTAAGTAGGGGCAATCAACACTGTAGTGACCTGGTTTCTAACAGTTGTAGCAAACCCTTGAGTCTCCAAAATTTTCTCTGTTAGGTGAATCATTTCTTCGGTACGATCTGTCAGGAGACTTTCCACCTTGTCTGTAATCAGAACCTCTCTTATCCGATCTCTCATCTCGTCTGTTTTCTCTGTGATCCTCTCTACGATCATCTTTTCTTTCATCTCTGTGATCTTCTTTTCGGTCATCTCTTCGGTTATCCCTATCATCTGAAGAACGATATCTTTCTTGTGATCTGTCAGAAGTTCTTCGATCTCTTCCTCTGCTTCGTCGATAGTCATCATAAAACTTTCTGTACTTGCACATCTGAACATTCGTTCATTCAAGTTTTCTTGTTAGAAGTGCAATCTGTTCGGCCTGGCTGATGATGTTTCCAACTGGTGCAATAATTCGTGAACTGCTACTGGTTGCCTGGAATGCAACAAATTTAGTTGAGTTTGCAGCAGCTTCAGCAGGGACATCATCAGATCCTTGTCCTCTCTCAGTCAGGTCCAACTCATGGGCTTTCAAGCTGAATATTAGATCATTTGGCTTCATGGTACCAATATCTTGACAATCTTTAATCACAGTCACCTTTGTATCCCATTTCTTGGTCAACGATCTGAGAATCTTGTAGTTGATATCCTTGTTTGACATTACTCATCCTAGATCACGAAGTCGGTTGACTCCTCGAGTGATCCTTCCATCAAATTGATCAACTGTTTCATTTGGTAGCATCTTGAGTTTCTTAAATACCACCAGCTCAGCTTGCAGTCTGCTGTCCTTAATCTGTTCATTTCCTCTGCAGATTTTAGCAAGTGTATCCCAAACTTCCTTAGCTGTCTTCAGGTACTTCACTTTCTCTCGTGTAGTAGCATCCATAGTTTTCACGATGAGATGTCTAGCAACACTCTCCAGATTAGACAATTTCCTCTCATCTGCATCCATCAGAGAGGGACTCTTTCTGATTCTTACTCCAACTGGTTGAGTAGGATCTCCTGCTTCAGCTGGGTTATAGTGATAGATGATAATCGGTTCTATCTCAAGAATCTCATCCATTCTGTTGCTTATCAATCCCAGATGGTCTCTCATGTCAATAGACCAATCTGCATGCTCATCAACAGAAAACATGGGTAAATTATGATGCATACCTGAAGTGTTATCCATGCTTGTGGTGATTTTGAAAAATATGAGTTTTAAAAATGATTTTCAAAGATCAGGTCAAGTGACAACAAAGGTTCTTCCTCAAGAATCGATGATATTCAAAGCCAGTGGTCGGAAGAACCACTGCTCTGATACCACTTGTAGGTCCTAAACGGGTTTCAGTGAGAGTGGAAGTGGTGAATAGACTTCCAAAACATTTTGTGGATCAGGTGTGATATGCAAGTATGCCTGATAAGAGTGCGATGTAAACCAGTATGAAATGATATCTAACTTACTGATCTGTATGAATCAGATCAGTTCGGCGTCTATCAGTTTAACTGATGGTGCGAAAGATTAGTTAACCCGTGTGAAAACCAGTTTTACTCAAACAAAGATTCTGACCAATCTGGTTTAGATCAGCTAACAAAGGTATCAAACTGATCAGATCAGAAGCTTGATGCTAGTCTGATCCAGGTACATAATATGCATGCAGATAACAAAGAGTAGTGTGCAGATAAGTGTAAAGCAAGATAAATGCACACAGATTTATAGTGGTTTGGACAACTTGTCCTACGTCCACTCTTCCCTATCAGTAGGGAAACCAACTTAACCAACTGGACTTAGTTTAATGTGTTAATCCAACACAGTACAACCAACAAATGTTTCACGAGTTCTCACTCAACCAATCCCAGAAATCAGATCTTGAAACCCTAGACTGAAATCTTGCTATAACAAACTTAACCTAACTTTTGTTGGATATAAGATTTGTGATGTTCCAACTGGTATACTATCCTATTTCTATGTAGCCTAAGGTTGGAGGATAAATATTCTATGCTAAGAACAATAGGATGAACACTTAAGAATAAATCTTGAGTTTGTGTTCTTCGTGCGGAAATATGCTTGTGCTTGAGCTTGATGATAATTTCCGTAACCTTACTACGAAGGTTTGATCCCATATTTATAGGCACGAAATTAAACTAGCCGTTGGAGAGCAATTCGAATTTCGGTCTATTTAAGGTAGGTTTGCAGGTCCGATTTGATGTGCACAGAGGCGGCATGGCCGAAATCATGAAAGCTTGTCCTTTCTAGCCGTTTAACTCTGAAGCACCTCGTCCTGTAATATCAGCTGCATACATACTTGTCTTGCTCTCATTGGTTATCAAGTACACTTATTCAGTCTTTGATTTACCAGCTTAGGTTGACATTCTTCGTGTCTAATGTTCACGTATGTCTTGATGTCCTTTTTTGTGAACACCAGATTAGAGCTGACCTGATCAGTTCAAGCTGATCAGTCTACCTGTTTGAGTCTTCTGATGCAGGTTGTCTTAGCTCAACTTGCAGACTAGACTTCTCCCTTTCTGATGTAGTTCTTCTGGTCTTCTGATCTTTTGATCTTCTGATCTAAACCTATAAATATTGAGTTCCCCCTCAATATGTGACCTATCTTGTTACATCAGTTGTTTATACATCTGAGCTGGTCATCCTAGTCTGATATCTAGATCTTCAGTCAGCTAACAGGTCTGACTGGTCCTATTACATTATCTGTTTTGGAACTTCCATCAAAACTACAAATTTCCCAACAGACTTCACAATAATATGGCTCCCGATTATTATTTTCCGTGTTTAAGATTATCTAGTCCACTAATTAATTAATCCACTGAACAGGCTTTATATTAATTAATATCTTTGTCCTTGGAGTAAAGACATCTCAACATTATTATCCATACAGGAAATAAACTTCCACTTGCAAGATTTGATATGATAAAGCTTCTGAGCCGACCAAGGGGAAAAATCAAGCAAGTCGTACTTGCATACGATTCTCCGTATTAAATCTTAGCAATCGTCATGTAACTAATAATATTGCCCAAGATATAAGGTATCGAATTGCGTTGATTCTCTTCCCATCATAAACCAAAATAATAATTATTAATTTCACACAATCCCTATTTAAGGGACGGAGATTAAGAAATAACGAACCACCGAGGTCTAATTCTTGTATATTCGGTACCGAAGAATTTATCTTCCTGTAGGTCCTATTCAGCGCATCATAATGCACTAGTGTAATCTCTTGGTTAAGACAAGTCAATCTGAGCCTTACACTTCAACCTTTCATGATGGATTTTTCATTTCAACCTGGGTTGTGAGTTTGTACTTAGTTATGAGGAACTGTTAATTTAATCTTCCGTGATCTGGTATCACCAAATTAACTACAATGTAATACGTACTATTTATTTAACAGGTTTGCAACTAATATATAACACATTCAATCATATTTAATGCAACAATGATAAATAATTTATTTCAGTAAATAAATAAGAAATTCAGTTTGATTATACTAAGTAAAAAGCATACTTTCCAGTATAACCCCAACAATACCTTTGAGAGTTGTGAGTGATACTTTTCTTATAACCAAGTAATAGTGTGTGCAGAGTTCTTTCTTGATCATTGTTGAGTGAAATTAGCTTCAATTTCATAACAATTGGCGCCGTTTGTGGGAACAAAGAGATCAAGATGGGAGTTACAAGTTTTGATATAGAGAAGTTTACTGGAAAATCTGATTTTAGTCTATGGAAGATCAAAATGAAAGCTTTCTTGGTGCAACAAGGGCTTGCAGATGTTGTAAGGGATGTAACTGAAGTTTCATCTGGTTCTAAAGTTGAAGAGAAAGAGAAAATTGAAGATCTACATGAAAAGGCCCATAGCACCATCATTCTGTGTTTGGGGGATAAAGCTTTGAGGAAGGTTTCTAAGGAAACAACTGCTAGGGGTGTATGGAAGAAGCTGGAAAGCTTGTACATGGTGAAAACTCTGGCTAACGGGTTGTACATGAAACAAAGGCTTTATGCATTCAAGATGATTGATGAAAAGCTCATGTTAGAGCAACTTGATGAATTCAACAAAATCTTGGATGATCTGGAGAATATAGACACCAAGTTAGCAGGAGAGGATCAAGCATTGATCGTGTTAAGTGCTCTTCCAAAGTCCTATGAGAATTTCAAGGATACAATTATATTTGGAAGGCAAGATACTCTAACTCTAGAGGATGTGCATATTGCACTGAAATCCAAAGAACTGCAGAAGTCTAGTGGAATGAGTCAAGCTTCAACATGTGAAATGCTATCTGTGAAGAACAACAGTCACAAGAAGAAGTTCAAAGCTTCATCGTCTTCGAGGCAGTTTTCGTATCTATTCACGGTGGTGCGCCCTCAAATCGGCTTGTTTCGCGGCGATGCACCACCGATTCATCTCGATTTGAGTCGACGATGCTTGAAATCTTTTGAGACTTGATCGTCGTGTCCATCTCGATGCGTTTCAAGGAGGCACGCCACCGAAATCGAGATGAATCGGTGGCGGTGTGCCCCCATCCGGTCCTTTCGATTTATAGCGGTGAGTCACCCGCACGCGATAAGCGGTGGCAGCGACTCGTGCCTGTTCGTCGATGGTTGTTTTCCTCCGATGTATTTTGATGCATGTTCGATACCGATGGTTTTGGGATTAATCTGATTATTTGACAATTGTTGCTTTCTATTCGATTGGGTTTTTGGTTTGGAACTGATAAAACTGCAATCTGATTAAACCCTAATAGTTAGAATAGTTTTGGGTATTTTTGGAATAAATCTGATTAATTGTGATGAATTATTGGACGTTTGGTTGGTTTGGTTGACCCGATTGAAAACGATTTTGGAAACCAGGCGATGATGAGGGGAAATATTGTGCCGAAATTGGATTTCTTTCGTGCAATTTTGAAATTTGCACATGATCCCTTGGTAAAATAAAATTAAAATCTAATTTTCTGAATTAATAAAAGGTTTAATTTAAAATTGGATTTTTGGTTGGACCAAAATAATTAATTGAATTAATTATCACTGTTTAATAACTTTAAAATTAAATTTAAAATTGGATTTTAAAATTCATTTTAAAAGGTTATTAAATCCCACTTGGTTAACTTGTTTATTTAAATTCGATTTAAATTTGTTAACCCATTTATAGTCTGCTTTATAATTGTTTGGGTAGGTGGCGCCCAATATCTGTCGGACCGTATTAAATGCTTGGGTAGACGACGCCCAAATATTTGTTAGTCCGTGTAAGTCATGTTTGGGTAGGCGGCGCCCAATAATTGCTCAAATGTGACATAGATAGCATGATGGATCTCGAATAAGCAATTAATACTCCGCCTTTAAAATATTCCTCACTAAAATATGGTTTTCTTATTAATTTGATAAGATGTCTTCCATCAAAATTAAAAGTAGACCGGAGATTTCGTTCGAATGGGTATTTAAGACCAACGTCTTTTGCTCGGATCTACATCTAACGGGACTTTTATAGGGACACGTAGTGTCGCCGCTTGATAGTTATACACAAACTTAATTTTGTTTCACAAGCCAAAGTAGGGAAACAAAATTTAAGTGACATCCGATTGAGCTAGGCTCAATCAACTAGGAGTTGCAATTTTGCAATTGGTTTGGAGACCCACCAGTTTTATTATTACAACAATCAGCCAAAGCAGATGTTGTAGTAATAAGAATGTGGATCCTAGTCCATTATAATTTATATTAGATATAAATTTGTATTCTTTCGATGAGGTGTTTGAGTATGTGAAAATAATGGAAACAAAATAAATTTAAAAGACCACGTTTATTTTGATTGTTGAATATTGATCATAGGAATTATGTGTTTTAATTCCCATTTTATTTTATTCTCTAGGCTTGTTGAAATGAATAACTTATCATTGAGAAGCGTTTTGAAAACGAACAAATTGGTTGGGCCAAACTTTGTCGACTGGCATCGAAATGTTCGTTTGTTGCTCAGATAAGAAAAGATTGAGTATGTGTTGGACACGTCAATTCCTGCTACTCCGGAGGCTATTACTGAGGAGGCTGGTGCGTTTGACTCCGTAACTTTGAAGAAGCATCAAGAGTATGCTTCCCAGGCTCAATGTGTTATGCTACTCGGGATGACTCCCGAATTGCAAAGGCTGAAAGATCTCTTTGATTCTGAATCTCATTCCGAGATCTACGAAGTGATGAAAGATCTGTTCAGATGCCGGCTAGCTGAAGAAGGGAAAGTCTCCCCTCTTGTGTTGAAGATGATAAGACTAATCGTGAAACTTGGTCATCTAGGCATTGAGCTCAAGACCAATATTGTTGTTTACGCCATTCTCTAGTCGCTTCCCGATTCATATTCGAGTTTTGTGGTAAACTTTAATATGAATAAGACGGAATCGACCATGCCCGAGCTGCATAACATGCTAAAGACCTTTGAGTCTTCCACTGCTAAGGAAAAGCCCGTGCTCATGGTGAGTGCCTCTACTTCTTCTGCTCCGAAAGGGGAGAAGAAGCGAAGGGGCAAGGCAAAGAAAGGCTCCAAGCCAAACTTCCTCAAGCCTAAAGGTGGAATTCAAAAGAAGGAGAGGGTGGACAAGGATGTAAAGAATCCAAACTTCCTCAAGCCCGTGCTCAAGGTTCTATCAGTTGAAAAGAAGACACAAGGTGTCTCAGGCTCTGGAACAGGTATGTTTGTTTTTTAGATAAACATGTCCACAAATGATACTAACTGCTAGGTATTAGATACCAGTTGTGGCTCACACATGTGTACGAATGTGCAGGGTCTCAAGGATAGCAGAGCAATTAGGCCAAAGTGAAGTCGCTTTACACGTTGGAAATGGAGCAAGAGTTGCTGCTGAACGTGCTGGCGTTTATGTTTTAGATTTACCCTCTGGTTTTAAACTTGAATTGAATAATTATTATTTTGTTCCTTCTATTACCCGCAACATTATTTCTATTCCTATGTTGGATATTGAAGGGTTTTCCTTCCATTTTGCAAATAATAATTGTTATTTTTCGTTTAATGGTGATGTGTATGGAAATGCTCCTTTATCGAATGGTTTATATTTGTTGCATTGTGGATATAATGTTCTTAATATACAAAATAAAAGACTCAAATTTAGTAATCATGAAAACCCAGCTTACTCGTGGCATTGTAGGCTTGGTCATGCAAATGAGAAAAGAATCGCAAGGTTAAGGAAGTTGGACTACTTAACCCCATTCGACTTTGAGTCTTATGGAAATTGCGAATCTTGTCTCAAGGGAAAAATGACCAACAAACCCTTTTCTCGGAAAGGGATTCGTGCCAAAGAAGTTCTAGAGTTGATCCACAGTGATGTTTGTGGACCATTGCCCACTCTAGCTAGGGACCACTTCGGATACTTCATCACTTTCAATGATGATTTCTCGAGATACGGATACCTGTATCTTATGAAACACAAATGCAAATCTTTTGAGAAATTCAAAGAGTTTAAGGTTTAAGTAGAGAAGCAACTTGGTAAGAGTATCAAGCCTCATCGATCGGATCGAGGAGGTGAATACCTTAACCATGCATTCACCTATTACTTAAAGTTACATGGAGTCCAGTCACAATGGACTCCTCCTGGAACACACCTGAGATGAACGATGTGTCCGAGAGGAGAAACCGTATCCTGTTAGACATGGTGAGGTTCATGATGAGCTTCTCCTCTCTTCCGACATTCTTATGGGGATAAGCGTCACAAACCTCAATTTACATTCTGAATAGGATTCCATCCAAATCGGTTGAACATACACCATATGAATTATGGTGGCAAGAAGCCAACTTTTACACATATCAAAACATGGGGTTTCCCCGTGATTGTGAAAAAGATGCTTACCGACAAGTTGGAATCCACAGGTGAAAAAGGTTATTTTATGGGATACCCTAAGAAAACTAAAGGATATTACTTCTATCTACCTGAGAAACAATCAATGATCATTTCTAAGCAGGCCAGGTTCCTCGAGGAAGACTATGTCTTTAAGGAACAAAGCCATAAGACGATGGAACTTGAAGAAATTCAAGAACCACAAATTAACAAGGAGACTAATGTCTTGTCAAAGCAATATGACAAAGAATCAGTGGGATCATTCAGCAGCTCACATGGTGGAAGTTTTTCACTAAGTGATCCTCTTTCAACCAGTGGGAGCGTGATTGGAGTTGCATTGCTTGAGAAATGAACTCAAAGTAGGCTGAATGAGAACAACATAGTTCAAACTCCCGCTCAAGAGGCATCCGGAAGTGTCGCTCTTGAGGCCTCCCCGGTCAATGATGAAATCGCTGCATCACAAAATTTTCACGATCAGAATGTGCAGCCTGAACAACCACAACTTCGTAAGTCCATCAAGGACTCGTAATCCACCCACTAGATATTATGGTTTCCTAGTAGAGGAACATGATGACGTGGAGATCCCGGATAAAGACGATCTTAGAACTTACATTGATGCAACATTAGATGTTGACTCAAAGAAGTGGCATGAAGCCATGAAATCCGAGATACACTCGATGTACACCAATCAAATCTGGGACTTGGTTGAGTTGCCAAAAGGGGTTAGACCCATAGGTTGCAAATGGGTCTTCAAACGTAATACTGATGCAAATGGAAAAGTACAAACCTACAAGGCTAGGTTGGTGGTGAAAGGTTATAGTCAACACGAAGACATTGATTATGACGAGACTTTCTCTCCAGTTGAAAAAATCAAGTCCATTCGAATTTTACTTGCGGTAGCAGCACACCTTGATTATGAGATTTGACATATGGACGTCAAAACAACTTTCCTCAATGGCAACATTGATAAGGAAGTGTTTATGACTCAACCGGAAGGTTTTATATCAAAGCACAAATCTAATCTTGTGTGCAAGCTTAAACGATCCATTTACAGATTGAAGCAAGCTTCTAGGAGTTGGAATATCCAATTTGATGAAGCTGTCAAATCATTTGACTTCGTCAAAAACTCGGAAGATCCGTGCGTCTATCGGCAATGCAATGGGAAGAATATTGTCTTCATAGTTGTGTATGTCGATGACATACTGATTATGGGAAACAATATCTCACTCATGCATTGCGTGAAAGAATGGTTGTCAAAGACCTTCATGATGAAGGATCTTGGTGAAGCCTGATACATCTTAGGGATCAAGATCCATAGCGATAGATCCAAGAAGATGTTAGGGTTGTCACAATCCACCTATGTAGACAAGGTGTTGAAGCGATTTGCGATGGTGAACTCTAAGAGAGCTTCTCTACGAGCATGTCATGGGATAATGTTGTTTAAGAAGGATTGTCCTTCCACAGACGCTGATATCTAGCACATGAAGGATATACCATATGCTTCTGTAATTGGCTCCATCATATACGCAATGACTTGCACTAGGCCAGATGTGGCCTTTGCTGTCAGCACCACTAGTAGATATCAACAAAATCCGGGTGAACCTCACTGGATTGCTATCAAGAACATTCTTAAGTACCTCTGACGTACTAAAGATTGGTTTCTAGTCTACTGAGGACAGTCAGAGTTAGTTGCCACTAGCTATGCTGACTCTAGTTTCCAATCAGACGTACTAAAGATTGGTTTATGATGTTGTGCAGAATGTTGTTCAATATCTGGAACAACATCCGTGCAACATCAACAAACTCCCCCAATTTTGCCTTTCTACTACAACACACCTGATGTTAAAAACAACATCTGAACTTGTGTCAGGAAAGAAACAAATAATAGTCATTCAGAGAACAACTACTATTCAACCAAATCATAATTTAAAAACAAACAACAAACACAAGCACTAAGTACATCAGCAGTATACTTAGGCCAACAAAGTATCCAACATAAAGTAAATGACAGAAACATAAACCTATCATCTAATTGTCCATTAACAGAGTTCATAAAGTAAAGAGCAGTAAATAAAAGATTGCAATACAGAAAGTAATTTTTATAGTGAAGTATAGGGAAGGACTGGGCCATTGGAATGACTGCATCTTCATAATCTGCAAATGCTCTTCCATACATCAAAAACTCCCCCTGTCTTGAATCCGTTCACCAGCTATCAGCTCCATACAGCTGATCAATGATAGCAACACTCTCTGGAGACATACTCTCCTTGTTAGGAGTCTTCTTCAGCTCATCATCAGTGTCATCAGGGCTAACATCAACTGGTTCAGGTTCATCAGGTACAATCTGCTCAGCAGCAGCATCATCGGCATTGAGTGCATCTTCAACAGCTTCATTTACAACTTCATTAACAACATCTTGAACAACATCATCAACCTCTCTGTCTTCAGCAGCATCATTCTGATCATCTTGTGCATCAGCACCATCATCATCCTCAGCAGCATCTGGTGCATCATCCTTCTCATCTGCATGGCCAGATGGACCAGCTCCATCATCACCAACATCATCAGGACCATCATCAGGTGATCCTCTCCTTGTTGGAGTAGAAAGTAGGCTTCTCCACAAGGTTTGTTGTTTAAGTAGAGCATCTATGCTGTGCTGGATGAATTGAATTTGATCAGTAATGAAAGAATTAGTAAAAGTGAGAGTAGGGATACCATTACTTCCTGTGACTGTGTAAGGAATGCTGCCAACAGAGTGGACAACATTTTCTGTCTGTTGTTTAGGGTCTTCCATAGGTAGATCAACTACACGGTTACCACATTTCAGAACTGGGGAAATTTCAAAGCTAAGGATAAAACCACTAATCTTTTCTCCTCTATGTCTGTCAAACTCCAACTTATCCAAGAACTGACAGATCAAGCTTGGATATGGGAACATTCCACCCTCACCATGTTTTCCAGCAAGAGACATCATATTGTCAAATATGATTTGTCCCATATTAAACTTGTTTAGATGAACAATCTTGTACAACAGGAAAGCTTGTTCTTTAGACAGTGGAATTTCTAGAAGGGTACCAGTTTGAGACCAACAGTTTATGCATCACAGAATAGAGAGAAGTCAATTCTCCATTCAGAATATCTCCCACCAGTTATCACAGACAACACCTCACCAATTTCTAGATCAATAGGTTCTTCCTCTACATTCCTAGTCCTTAGGAAAATGTTGATGAGCCTAGGAGTGATGGTAACAACATTATACCTAAACCTTACTTTCCCATAATTTGAAGATTGTCTATTTCCACAACTCTTCTTCAAATTAGCATAGAATTCAGCAACCTAAGGCACATAGTATGATTTAGCATATTGTAGAGCATGCAGTAAAGATCTTTCTTCTAGAAAACCTATAATATTATTGGCTTCAAATTCAGAAAGTTTAATGATTCTTTCATCAACAATATGTCTTTTCAGCATGGTTTTCACAACTCTAGACCTCC
The DNA here is from genome assembly GCA_037126765.1 of Stenogyne calaminthoides. Lineage (NCBI taxonomy): Eukaryota > Viridiplantae > Streptophyta > Magnoliopsida > Lamiales > Lamiaceae > Stenogyne > Stenogyne calaminthoides. Next base: position 15,465,473 of record JBBCBC010000013.1, on the reverse strand, counting down.
TATCAAATTCAATTTTATCATCAGGGTCTGAGTCAAGCATTGTTACCTCATCAGAATCAAAGAGATGATCAAACTCATCAGCAGTTTGATCTTCTACAAGCTCATCTTTCTGTACATTTTCATCAGCTTCATCATCTTCTCCAGGGTCATATTCCTGCACATCCATTTCTTCCTCAGATTCATCTGTCCCAGCTTCATCTTTCTCAGATTCCTCTCTCTCAGAATCATCTCTTTCAATATTCACAGATGGTTCTGCAGCATCAGGAGCAGCATTTACAGATGGTTCATTTCTTCTTTTGGTTCGTTTCTCTTTCTTTGCCATCAATTCTTCCATGGTTAAGTCATCATCTGAGTCTTTTGGCTCAACAACAGGAACATCTGGAACAACCATTTCTTCATCTGAATCCTCTACAGTGATAGGATCATCAACACCACCATCAGTCCTCTTGGGGCATTTTCCAGTGTAATCTACTTTCTTTCCAAGGTTCCTTTGAGACATCCTTCTCTTTCCCCATTTCCCAGCACCTCTCTTGGGAGCCAATTGTTTCTTTCTCAACCGAATGTTCTTGAGTTTCTCCCCCATTCCTTCTGAATCATAGGAATCAACTTTGTCCATCTCAACATGGCCGTTTAAGTAGGGTTTTCAACAGGTTTTGGAGAAGGTTCATCATGGATTTCTGTGGCTAAGGGTTTAGCAAAAAGATCAACAAAGTCATTAATGTTGACTTGTCTTTTGCAAACAAAAACATCAGGAAGAACATGAAGGTTTTTCTCGAGCATCTATTCGATGATTAGTCGAATCAGTTGTTTACTAATTCACTCAGATCTGCCAGCATTGAATCCCCGAGATGAATTTGCTAGGAAAATTCTAACTTAGATATTTTATGGAGAAAATATGAACTCACGTATTATGAATTCCCAAGAGCTCATATATATAGGAGAGGCCCAGCTTAAATTTTAAGCTAACCTTTATTAGGAAAAATTCTAATAAAATAAATCTCTTAGATTTATTTCACGCATATAAAATCTCTACAGATTTAATTCCATGTTTATCAAATCTCTACGGATTTGATTCCATATATATTAAATCCTGTAATAATAATATTCCATATATTATTATTGGGAATTCTATTTAATTAAATCTAATTTAATTAAATAGTAATAATAATTAATTCTAAATATAATTATTATTATATTCTCCATAAATTAAATATTAATATCCAATATAATATTTAATAAACCAACTATAATTAGTAAACAACCGCTACTTGTTGTGTGACCCATATGCCCTCATATATCGAGCGATTAGTCAAACTAACGGTCTTAATTGAACCCTAGACAATAAATCAGACAATCTCAATATATGAGATACGTTGCGAGGAAATGTGCAACTACCTGTAACTGAAACATGGGTTATTACGATTTCCTCCTTTCATTCGCGAATACTCGATTAAGTCTTGAACATGATTAAGTGTCTATTTAAATAACTTAATCAATTTATCTCTAATCACTAATTGATCATGTATGTCACACTTAGCCACAAAGTCTAAGTTGACGTGCATCGGCCGATGACTTAGATCCAATTATGACGAGAAGATGAGTATTCTCTCTAAATCCACTTTGATGAATGAATCCTATTCTTGGCTCAACTACCATGCACATGCACTTCGTGATGAACCCAATTCAAGCCATATCTACCCATAAACGGGTGAAAGCATCGGTCATGGTCAAAGTTCATCATCCCACACATGTTGTGCGTATTGATATCAAGTCAAAGCAGTATCGCATCGCTCCCACTAACCGAGACACCCGTAGACACATATAGTGGAAATACATCAAACGATTTCTCGGATGGGTATACCATTACCCTTTAAGGTATTTGTGCATCCATCATGAGATACCTAGTATCTCGTAGTAAGTGAGATCTTACTACACTCTCTAAGAGTATGATGCAGATCGCACACCGATCTCCATTGCATCATCAATATCCCATTCTTGATGATCATTGATCGGGGCTATTTGAGAATCATGCTTAAGTCATCTGAGTTCTCACAACCTCAATGACAACAATGACTCATGGGAACACTTGCATGAATAAATGCAAATAATCAAACATAATATTCAAACAAGTGTATTGTCATACATTAATATTAAGTGAACTATAATATTAAATCAAACTGAATATCATCGAGTATTATGTCCTTACAATATATTATCTTTAGGACACTAACACTAATAGAATTGTCTCTACCTTTGGAAATTTATGACGCTTTCTCCCAAACTGGGCCTCTCCACAAGAAAAAGAAAGAAAGAAAGAGAGGGGGAAAATACAAATACAAAAGAGCCTAATAATTATAAATTTCCAGCTCCCCGATTTATTTATATATCAAACAGGAAAACAAAGATGATTTATGATTCGGAATAGCCGAAACATGAATACTAAGTGTAAGCGAATAAATTTAATCACAAATTAAATTGCGACACGTGGAAATTACATGCTAAAAATCAATTGAATTTATTATTTATTGGGAATATATGATTAATTCCTGAAATAAATAAATAACTGATAATGAAATTGGGCTTCTAAAGTCCATTAAATCAATTTGGGCTCTAAAGTCCAATAGGTTAAATTGGGCCCCTAAAGTCCAATAAATGGAATTGGGCCTCTAAAGTCAGATTAATTAAATTGGGCCTCTAAGGTCCAATAAAGTAAAATTGGGCCTCCAAGTCCAATAAATTTAATTGGACCTCTAAAGTCCGATAAATTAAATTGGGCCTCTAAAGTCCGATAAAGTAAATTGGGCCTCTAAAGTATAATAAATCAAGTTGGCCCTCTAAAGTCGAATAAATAAAATTGGGCCTCTAAAGTCCAATAAATTAAATCAAGTCCAGTTCAATACTGTGGATCCCATCAAATCTTTTTAAATAACTCCAAATCTTGTCGGCCCGTCAAATGCAGCCCGTCTAATCTAGGTCAAAGGCCACATTTTACACCTATAAAAAGGGGTCTCATTCCCCTCATTTGACAGACACAAAATATTGAATATACAGAAATTTGAAAGTCCTAGCGACTGAGTTTTGTGATTCAAAGTAATTCTTCAAGGCGTTCTTCAAGGAAGTCGGCCACGAACGGTCTTCGATCCAAGATGAAGGTGCTAAACCTCTTGAATTCGCGTTCTTCAGGTGGAAGTTCTTCACTCAAGCTCAAGCTCTCAAGAGATTTCCGACAAAGAACACAAACTCAAGATTTATTCTTAAGTGTTCATCCCATAGTTCTTAGCAAGAGTACTTATCCTCTAGCCTTAGGCTACTTAAAAGATAGGATAGTATTTCAGTTGGAACAACACAAATCTTATACCCAAACAAAAGTTAGGTTAAGTTTGTTATAGCAAGATTTCTGTCTAGGGTTTCTAGATCAGATTTCTGGGTTTGGTTGATTGAGAACTCATGAAACATCTGTTGGTTGTACTGTGTTGGACTAACACAATAATCTAAGTCCAGTTGGTTAAGTTGGTGCCCCTGCTGATAGGGAAGAGTGGATGTAGGATAAGTTGTCCGAACCACTATAAATCGAGTGCCTTTACATTGCTTTGTACTTACTTGCACACTACTCTTGTTATCTGCATGCATATTCTGTACATGGATCAGATTAGAATCAAGCTACTGATCTGATCAGTTTGACGCTCTTGTCATCTGATCTGAACTTTACTGGTCAGAATCCTTATTTGTTTAAAACTGATTTTCACACGGTTAACTAATCTTCCGCACCATCAGTTAAACTGATAGACGCCGAACTGATTTGCTTGACAAATCAGTAAGTCGGATATCAGTCCAAACTGATTCACATCACACTCTGATCAGGCATACTTGCAAATCATACCTGATCCACGAAAATTTTTGAAGTCTATTCACCCCTCCCCTCTAGACTTCAACCCTCACTGAAACCCGTTCGGGACCTACATGATGTAATTACCAGATATTGAAGCCAAAAGAACGAAGATAAGCAAAACTTTGTTCATTGTTTAGTTGAAAATTGGGAAATTGGGATTTTTTATTTGATGCAATGTAATGTGTTTGGTCCCTTCAAAGTTTTGATATTTTGTAAACAAAATTAGTGTGGCTTTTATAGAATGAAAATCATTTGAGTGCGCATAAATTGTGGCAAATAACGTGTAATTTGGATTTGAATGAATTAATGGCTTTTAATTGTATTACATTTAATAATAAATTTGTTCGAGACAGTTTTACATTGAGATGGAGTATAATTTGGGCAATGATGTTTTAACATTTAGAAAAAAAAGATGCTAATTAGTTCTAGACTTCTAGTTTATACTCCGTCTCACGTTTGAAATCGTCTCTTATGATTTTTTTTTTGTCTTTAAGAATACATATTGATGGTCCCGTTTTGAAAACCCATTTGCACGTGCGGAAGCAAAACGTTTCAGTTCGGTGCATATAAAAACAGGGGTGAGGGCAGAGTGATTCAATTTGTTTTTTTTCTTTTAAGCTCATGTGTGTGTTATGCTTTATAAACGAATGCATATGACAAGTAATAACATAAAGCAGTAAAGGCACACAAGATTTATAGTGGTTCGGACAACTCGTCCTACATCCACTCTTCCCTTCATGGGGCACCAACTTAACCAACTTAACCAACGGGACTTATCACCCTCACGGGATTGCCGACCCTCCCTTTCGGGATTGCTAGATGTTTACCGAGTTCACACTCAAACGGGACCATCACATATTGAAAAAAAAAAGAAGTGAATTACAATTTATTACAATTCTATTAATTTTATTGCTGTAAGTCACACATATAATAAACACAGTGGAAATTCAATCATTCAAATCAAAATAATGTCACTAGCTACAATAATTCGTAAATCACTTTCATGAGTCAAGATATGTATACTTACATTTTTTTTTCTTTTTAAAATATATGATACCTTTTTTTAAATTAAAATAATTTTAAATAAAAAAAATTACAAGAATAAGAGCTATCGACAAAGACATTCACAACGGTAGATAACTCGATCTAAATGAGTGCTTGAAAAGATACAAACGCCCTAACAAAACGATTAGCCGAATTATTGGCATTTCTAGAACAAGATAAATCTCATAATTACAATAATTTTATAATATAACTTTACAATTCATTGTAGACGGAAAAACACTATGTGTCTTTAAGGGTATGTTTATTTTCAGCTTACAAGGTACAAGATTATCCTTTTAAAATCCTAATCATGTTTGTTTGAAAAATGCCAATTAATTAAATATAGCCCATACTTTTGATTTTTCATCAATTTTAGCACATACTTTTTTCTCTCTCCAAATTTAGCATATACTTTCACTTAATATTTAAAAATATCCCGACTCGCTATTTTCGACAAGGTCCATTTGTTATGGTCATCGAAATCCACTTATCTTGTTGACGCGAATCTATTAAAAAAAAATATCACCTAAGATTAAAAAACACAGGATATAATAACATCTCGGGCCACTATTTTTTAATTTTAAGTGGTGATATTTTTTATTTTTATATTTTAATATTTACACATTAGCAAGATAAGTTAATTACAACGTCCATATCAGATGAACTTTGTCGAAAATGGTGACCAGAGATATTTTTAAGTATTAAGTGAAAGTATGTGCTAAATTTGGAGTGATAAAAAAGTATGTACTAAAATTAATAAAAACCGAAAAATATGTGCTAAAATTTAATTATTTGACGTTTGAAAAATTATGCAAGCAATATTTAAAATACATCAAAATCCAAACCAACAATACCTACCATCGCTTAACATTCTCTTTCATAATTACCTTTTTTCAAATATTACACTCATTTAATTTTTTCGCAATATAATAATTTCTTCATCACTTACTTTTTCACCGTCTTTTTTCTCAATTCTACCTTACTAAATTTTCAACCAAACATATACAAAAATCAATTAAACCTATCATTTTACTATTCATGAATTTTTCAATCTTGATTTTTCAATCAGAATTTTCCTAACTCTCCTACAGCCCGAAACAAACATTAATAATTTATTTTAAAAGTGATATTCTCTAATTAAAATGTGATACATTAATTAATTAATTAATTGACCATTCATTTTTTAAGACTCATTTTATACCTTCTTATCTTATTTGTACTAATTAAAAATCAACTTTCTCTAAATCACTCTATTTCAAAATACTCAATTTATACGCAATATATTTATTAATGATAACTAATATTATTCAATTTTAATTTTAAAATTTAATTTTATAAAATTAATGTTTCCCTCCATCCAATTTTATAGGGTAAAAAACATACCCTATATATTATTTTTATGATAAAAAAAAATATTATATGATAAGATTTAGATTAAATATTTTAATATATAATTAATTTATTATTTAAATAATTTATAATCACATTTTTATTATGAATTATAAATACGCAAAAATTTGTATGCAATATTACATACAAGCCATATGTGCAATTATAAGTTCATTGGACTTTCTTTTTTTTTTTTTTGAGGGCACAGGCGAACCTTGGTCGAGGCGGGGCTTCTTCTTCCTCGCGTCTAAATTGACCAATTTCTTGATTTGATTTTCACATGGCGCTTTTTGAGTTCTTCCTTCTCCTCTCTTCTCATGTTCTTCGTTTTCTTTTTTCTCCTCCATATTCTTCTCAATTTCACAATCTGTAATTTTAGACTGATGATTTTTTTCGCGTTTGTACTGGTTTTGTTCATGCAGTAACACTCTTTTGCTCATAGGGTAACACTCTTTTGTTCATGTAGTAACACATCAAGTTGTTATGTAAATATGTAATTTTGGACTGGGAATTTCTTTTCCGTTTGTTCTGGGTTTGTTTATGCGTTTGTACTGATTTTTGTTCATGAAGTAGCACTCTTTTACTGATGATATTTTTCGGGTTTGTACTGGTTTTTGTTCATGTAGTAACACTCTTTTGCTCATAGGGTAACACTCTTTTGTTCATGTAGTAACACATCAAGTTGTTATGTAAATCTGTAATTTTGGACTGAGAATTTCTTTTCCGTTTGTTCTGGTTTTGTTTATGCGTTTGTACTGATTTTTGTTCATGTAGTAACACTCTTTTGCTCATAGGGTAACACTTTTTTGTTCATGTAATAACACATCAAGTTGTTATGTAAACTGAACCTTTGCCGCCACCGCCCCGCCCATCCGCTTGCGCCCGACCCATATGACGACCCCGCCCTAACATGAAATTTAGACAACTTTTGTCTTATTTATGTTGTATTGCACATAACATTAGTGTGCAATATTTCACACTAGCCTTTCTCTTATAAATAATATTATGCTATTAAATACTATAATATACTTTTTATTTTATAATTTTTTTAATAATTTGTTATAACATATTACTAGTATAATTTTATTTTTAATTCGTATAAAATACGGGTTTATACTCTAATTAATTCTTTATATATGGAAAGCGATTTGAAGATACTAAAGAATGCCCAATGCGTCCTCAATTTTTTTTTCTCAAATAAAATTTTATTCTAAAATTGTAGTACTAATAAAATTTAATCTCTGAAAAGCTATTAGTACTTCCAAGTTTCAATCTAAAGACGCACGATATAAAATTGAAACACTCAAATTAAACTTCTTGATTCCAAAGTTCTTCGCAAAAATAACTTTACATTATTGATCTAATATATAACCATATTCAAACATTGAAATTAGCTAATTTCCTTTGAGACTTATGCACAATATTGACTTTAAATTTGTTGAAAATATATTGGCAAACACCTTGAAGATACAGTGGAGTCAATCCTGCACAATAGGTCTGCAATCTTCAGTATTTCTGCAAGGTACCGCCGCAACGTTTAAAGCTACAATTATATTAATGTCATAATACTTATCAATTGATATTATTACACTAAGCTTAACGATCACTAAAGAATAAAGAATATAAATTTACATATGATTTAATTATCAGATATTTAAGCCAAAAGAACGAAGATAAGCAAATCTTTGTTCATTTTTTAGTTGAAAATTGGGGATTTGAGATTTTTTATTTGATGCAATGTAAAATGTTTGGTCTCTTCAAAGTTTTGATATCTTCTAAACAAAATTAGTGTGGCTTTTATAGAGTGATAATCATTTGAGTGCGCATAAATGGTGGCAAATAACATGTAATTTGGTTTTGAATGAATTACTGGCTTTTAATTGTATTGCATTTAATAATGAATTTGAGTGAGATAGTTTTATCGTGAGATGGAGTATAATTTGGGCAATGACGATTTAACACTTAAAAAAGGAAGATGTTGATTAGTTCTAATTTATACTCCGTCCTCACGTATGAAAACCGTCTCCTACGATTTTTTTTTTGTCTTTAAAAATACATATTAAAAAAAATAAAAAGAACTGAATTATAATTGATTGCCATTCTATTAATTTTAGAATTAATGACTCTCCACTACTAAGTTTCTAATAAAAAGACTCTAAAGTACAAAGTATCTTTAAAGTGACTCTAAGATACAATTTGTACAAAAAATACCCCTTATCTCATTTTTGTATGTATTCATAATTTTATTTTTTTTTGTTTTGACCAAGTATACATTTTGGGAAAGTAATTACTCCCTCCGTCCTATTTTTGATTATCCGATTACTGTAGACATCGAGATTAAGAAAAAAATAGGAGATAATAATATTAAATGGTGTAAAGTGGGTAAAGTGAGTTTGGTGGAGGGAAATAATCGTATTAAATGGTGTAAAGTGAGTTTGGTGGAGGGAAATAATAGTATTAAATAGTATTGAAAATTGATTTATTTCCTTTTTAGAAAATGACCAACCAAAATTAGGACGACTATTTATGGAAAGTCGACAATTAAAATTAGGATAGAGGGAGTATTATTTTGGGAAAATGCAGATTCGAAATACAAATTTTATAAAATCTAAAATTTAAATTAAATTATATAAAAAATTGCTACTAATAAAAAGTGGAATAAAAAAGATGAAAGTGCGGAAAATTAAAAAAACTGCACTTCAAAATTGGCCAAGTAGTGCAGAAAATTAAAAAATCTGCACTCCAAAATGCGTCAGAAGTGTAGAAAACGTGTTAGAAGTGCAGAAACGTGTCAGAAGTGCAGAAACGTGTAAGAAGTGCAGAAAACGGACAGAAGGACAACTTAGACTTTTTAACCATATTTTTGTACCTTAAAATCAAAATAAAGTTACTTTGTACGTTACAGTCACTTGGGAAGTGACTTTGTACCTTAGAGTTACTCCCCCTTAATTTTATTGTTGTAAGTTACACATATAATAAACACGTTGGAAATTCTATCATTCAAAATCAAAATAATGTCACTAAAATCATTCATAATCACTTTCATGAGTCAAGATATGTATTCTTACCTTTTTTTTTCTTTTTAAAGTATATGATACTTTTTTTGAAATTAAAATAATTTTAAATTTAGAAAATACAAGAATAAGAGCAGAGGCGGATGCATTAGTTAACTGGACTGGGCTAAAGCCCAATGCAAGTGTGCCCTAAAACCCACTATGTAACGCCCCGAATCCTGAATGTAGGCCCTTGCGGCTTCGACATTCTAAACTCGAGTCACCACTTAGTGACCATAAAATTTGAGCTTAAAAATTTCTTTATAAAATATAAAGACAAGCATAAGTATTACATTTTGCAGCGGAAGACCTAATCATAATTATTAATTGATGTTGTAACCTAGATTTCAAGTCCAGAGCAACACACGTATGAAGAACCGGATCAAACAGGTAACGAACAATAAATGTAAATGGTGCTCAAATTTCGTTACCCTGTTCGTCTTTAGAATAAGCCTATGCCTGGGGGCGCCCAAGCCAGAAGTATTTTATTATATATTTTCTACCTAGAGTTTTAAGATTGCTCTCTTTTACAATGAGCATTACACGTTGTATTTATAGACAAGAGACTAGGTCACAAATCTTCGTGGGCTTCCTCCTTGGGCTTGCTGAGGCTTCCGTCGCCAATGCTAGGGTTTCTTCAACTAACCTGAGATTTCCGCATTTGGATTTACCTGCCCTGCTTACGCCCGTAATATCCACGCCGTTAGCTGTCCATATCTTTACCATATTTATCCTTTCATCGACTTTGGACTGAAGTCACTTCCGATCTATGGTCTTCCATAAGTCGCTGCGATCTCCTCGGCTCAAGTGAAGTTGCTCTGCGACCTCCTGATCCCAAGTGAAGCCGCTCCTACTGATTGACGCATGAAAGAGAGTTGCCTCACCGGATTGGGTTATTTCACGCTACAACAATTGTCCCTCAAGTCGAGGTCGCATGCTTGCGTCGGGCCTGGACTTGATCTATTACCTGATCGACCTATGGCGAGTCGGCCTCGGAAAGTGTTCCCGAGGCGCATGGTCATCCCCGGGGAGGCGGATCGTTACTCGGTTCCTGGAGTCGGCGTGAGATCTGATGGATCTGTCATGATGGTTCTGCAGACACGTGATGTCATGCGCCGCGAGCCCTTCCAATCGGTGATCGCGGTGTTAATTACGCGTGACTCGCGCGACTTCGTTTCCTCCGGAGGGGATCCAAATTATACCCATATTGCACTCCGACCCCCCCTTTCCTTCTATAAGAAGGGCTAGGGCTTCGCATAGGCTCCCATTTATTTCTCCATTTCGCGCAGCCAAATTCCGTTTTGAATCTATGCACTTTCTTCTCCGGTGCACTTCTGAATTTTCGACGAGACCATACTCAGGTAATTCCCTTGCTTCTTCCCACTCTTTCTATGGCTACCGATCCCTCGACGCCCACTATTTCTCATCCTATGGATTCTTCATCCTCCGAGGAGGACGATGTAGCGATTGCCCGTAGGCCTCGAACGGGTTTCGTGAGGGCAGAAGTCTAGAGGGGAGGTGTGAATAGACTTCTGAAAACTTTTCGTGCAGATCAGGTGTGATTGCAGTTTGCCTGATCAGAGTGCTAGTAAATCAGTTTGGACTGATGTTCAATCTTACTGAGTGCCAGAGGGCAGATCAGATTGATATCTGTCAGTTTAACTGATAGTGCGGAAGCTAGTTTGTACCCGTGTGAAAAACCAGTTTTATCAAATCAGATTCTCAAGTCAGTTTTCAGTCGGCTGACTAAGCTGTCAACCAGATCAGATCAGTTGCTTGGTGCAGACTGATGTTAACTTAGAATATGTATGCAATTTTAAGCTCAGTTGTGTGAATATAGTGTAAAACAATAAAGAGCAAGTAAATGCACACAAGATTTTATAGTGGTTCAGACGAAACCCGTCCTTAGTCCACTCTTCCCTTAACACAAGGGGCACCAACTTAACCAACTTAACCGACTTAACCGACTGGACTTAGTTTAATGTGTTAGTCCAACACCCAACAGATGTTTATCGAGTTCACACTCAACCAATCCCAGAAATCAGAAACTAGAATCCCTAGTCTGAAATCTTGCGGTAACAAACTTAACCTAACTTTAAGTTTGGGTAAAGGTTTGTTGTGGTTCCAACTGGAAATCTATCCTAGTGTTTATGTAGCCAAATGCTAGAGGATAGGATTTCTAAGCTAAGAACAATGGGATGAACACTTAAGAATAATTTTCAAGTTCAGTGTTCTTCGAGCGGAAATTCTGCTATAGTTTTTGCTTCTTTTTCAGTCTGCTCGATCCGGTCCTTTTCAATTTTGAAGAGCAATCCCATTTTATAGACCACGAAATCAAAGAGCCGTTGGAGAGCAATTTGAATTTCGGGCTATATTAGGTAGGTTTGTAGGATATGATGTGACATGCTTAGAATATCGGCGTGGCCGAAGGCATGATTAGCGTCGTTTGTGTCTGCAGAGTCGAATCCCGTATTGTCAGCTCTTTTTATACACGTGTCGCTTTCTCTTTGGCTTTGCGAGTACGGCACTTCAGTATTTGTCCATTTGACGTTTGATATTCCTTTTTTAGAATATTCGTCTTGTCTGGTGTACCATTTTGGTTGACGCGAGGTGTGAGCTGACCTGATCAGATAACTGATCAGTCTACCTGATAGAGTCTTCTGATGCAGATTATCTTAGCACAATTTGCAGACTCGGCTGATGTAGGTCTTCTGGTCTTCTGGTAGTCTTCTGATCTTCAGGTTACTCTGAGCCTCAGTGTCTTCAGTCATACTGAGTCTTCAGGTTTCTCTGAGTCTTCAGGTTTATCTGAGTCTTCAGGTTTATCTGAGTCTCAGTGTCTTCTGTCTTCTGATCATCTGACTTCTTGTCTTCTGACTTGTCTTAGTCTTCTGATCATCTGACCTTATCTGGTCATCTGATAATTTGACCTGACCTATACATATTGAGTTCCCCCTCAATATGCGACCTATCTTTTACATCAGCTATCTATACATTTCAGCTGGTCATCTTAATCTGATTCTACTTCATCAGTCAGCTAACAGATCTGACTGGTCCTATAACAACCTGTTTTGGTACTTCCATCAAAACTAAATACAAATTTCCCAACAATTTCCCCCTTTTTTGATGGAACCAAAACACTTAATCAGAAAAACAGATAATATAAATAGAAATGCAGATAATGTAAAACAGTACTTTCTTCAGAAGACAATGATAAGTTGTCTTAGAATCAGAGAGATAGAATATTTCATTCAGATAGGTGTGTGCATTACAGAATATATAAAACGTACCTATCATCTAATTCCAAGTTGTCTTCCTCAGGTGTACTTGAACCTCTGAAGTTCTTTGGGGATACCAAACATTTTGTACATCCTTTGCATTAGCTTGTCCAGATCTTCTCTTATATGGATCCCTCCTTTGTCAGCAAATCCATAGTAGGCATCCTTGAATTTGACAACATCTAGTTTGTTGTCAGGACGCAAAGGTGGAAGGAGTTGTTCAAAGGGAGGAGCTTCAGGTATCAGTGACATGATCTTCCCTTCCTTCATCACCATCTGGTAGAAGTTTGGGTACTTTGTTTCTAACCAGTTCCGAAATTCATCATCATTTTCTGTCTGGTCTTGATGAATCGGAATTATCTCCAGGATGTACACGTCACACAACCATTCTGCTCTGATCTGATCCCATTCTGGAAGCAGATCTAGCCGGGTACAGAGGATGTCTTTAACAGGTGCCGGAAACGCATTCTCTTCCCAAGCAATCTCATCTGCTACAGCTTCATTCTTTCTCTTCCTTCGAATGTATGTGATGTTTAGTCCCTTAGCCTCTGCTAACTTCTACTTCTTGATGGCAACCTCTCTTATTCTCTGTCTGGTTTGCTCTTGAATATGTTCAGGAGACATCTGGCTTTTGGTAGATGATAATTCCCCTTATCTCTGAACTTCAGCAGTAGCTTTCACCATCTTGCCTTTGCCTTTCTTTCACTTCAGAGTCGGCTCAGGTTCATCTCGTTCGTCTTCTTCTGCTAATTTCTTAGCGAGTTCAAGGCTCTTGGCCTGATCATCAATTTCAATTCTTTTCTGTACAGACGAGGAGAAGTCTTCAATCTTATCGACTCTGGCAATAACATCTGAAAGAGCAATCTTCTGCTCAGTGATCTCTTTGCTATGTTGCTCCACAGTTTCTTTTAGGTCATCAATACGATCAGTAGATGGAGTGACTTCAGGCAAGTCAGATACAGTGGTTTCTGGTAGAGATGCAATAGTTACCAACTGTGTCTGTTTTTCTTCTTTCTCTTGTCCTTCCCCCTTTTCGGTTACATCAAAGAGGTTGGACAGCCTGCGATTCAGAGCAATAAACTGCCGTGTGATCTCCTCTCTGAGTTCCTCAACAGCAAGAGGAGTGATCTGAGCGGTGGCAGAAGGTGCAGGAGTTAAAAAGCATCTGAGAGCAAATTCGATGTCCTTTCTTGCTCGTTCTGTAGAAGCTGCAAAGTGCTTCCAACCCCTATCCATGTGGTTGTCAGTCTTCTCCAGAGATGCCCAGACACTTTCCAGTAGCACCTGTGTCTCATTGAGCATGTCTGTCTGAACTTTGAGTTTATCAGACTGGAGAGTGAGCTTCTCGGCAAGAGGATTTACTAGTTGCATTACATCAGAAAGGATGGCATTATGCATCCCAACTATGTGACTCCTTTCTCTGTCAACCAGTTTTGTTTGCTCTTCTTCAAACCGCTTCATCAGATCTGCTGTGAGAGCTGTGAATTTATCTTCAATTGCAGCCTTGACCCCATCCTGAATCTTCTCATGTAGGTCCCGAACGGGTTTTGTGAGGGCAGAAGTCTAGAGGGGAGGGGTGAATAGACTCTGAAAAACTTTACGTGCAGATCAGGTGTGATTGTAGTTTGCCTGATCAGAGTGCTAGAGGAGTCAGTTTGGACTGATGTTCAATCTCACTGAATGCTTGAGGGCAGATCAGTTTGATATCCGTCAGTTTAACTGATAGTGCGGAAGCTTGGAAATACTCGTGTGAAAAACCAGTTTTATCAAATCAAATTCTAAAGTCAGTTTTCAATCGGCTGACTAAAGTGTCAACCTGATCAGATCAGTTGCTTGGTGCAGACTGATGTTAACTTAGAATATGTATGCAATTTTATGCTCAGTTGTGTGAAGTGTAAAGCAATAAAGAGCAAGTAAATGCACACAAGATTTTATAGTGCTTTAGACGAAACTCGTCTTACATCCACTCTTCCCTTAACACAGGGGACCAACTTAACCGACTTAACCGACATAACCGACTGGACTTAGTTTAATGTGTTAGTCCAACACCCAACAGATGTTTATCGAGTTCACACTCAACCAATCCCAGAAATCAGAAACTAGAATCCCTAGTCTGAAATCTTGCGGTAACAAACTTAACCTAACTTTAAGTTTGGGTAAAGGTTTGTTGTGGTTCCAACTGGAAATCTATCCTAGTGTTTATGTAGCCAAATGCTAGAGGATAGGATTTCTAAGCTAAGAACAATGGGATGAACACTTAAGAATAATTTTCAAGTTCAGTGTTCTTCGAGCGGAAATTCTGCTATAGTTTTTGCTTCTTTTTCAGTCTGCTCGATCCGGTCCTCTTTTTCAATTTTGAAGAGCAATCCCATTTTATAGACCATGAAATCAAAGAGCCGTTGGAGAGCAATTTGAATTTCGGGCTATATTAGGTAGGTTGTAGGATATGATTGTGTCGTGCTCCGAATATCGGCATGGCCGTAGGCATGATTAGCGCCGTTTATGTCCGCAACGTCGAATCCCGCATTGTCAGCTCTTTTTGTGCACGTGTCGCTTTCTCTTTGGCCATGGCGGCGGCACTTGATGTTATCCATTTGGCGATTGATATTCCTTTTGTAGAATATTCGTCTTGTGCGGTGTACCATTTTGGTTGGACTTGACGGTGTGGTGACTTGATCGAATGGCGATCGATCTACCTTATAGAGTCTTATGATGCAGATTGTCTTAGCACAATTTGCGGACTCGGCTGATGTAGGTCTTCTGGTCTTCTAGTAGTCTTCTGATCTTTTAGGTGACACTGAGCCTCAGTGTCTTCAGTCATACTGAGTCTTCAGTTTTGTTACTGAGTCTTCAAGTTTATCTGAGTCTTCAGGTTTATCTGAGTCTTCAGGTTCTTCTGTCTTCACCTGATCATCTGAATTTTTGTCTTCTGATCCGTCTTAGTCTTTTGATCATCTGACCTTATCTGGTCATCTGATACTTCGACCTGACCTATACATATTGAGTTCCCCCTCAATATGTGACCTATCTTTTACATCGACTATCTATACATTTTAAATTTGGTCATCTTAATCGATTCTAAGTCATCGATCGAAAAAAGCAGTCTGATTTGGTCCTATTACAACCTGTTTTGGAACTTCCATCAAAACTAAATACAAATTTCCCAACAATTTCCCCCTTTTTGATGGAACCAAAACACTTAATCAGAAAAACAGATACCACGAATAAAAATGCGGATAATGTAAAGCAGTACATACTTCAGAAGACAATGAGATGTTGTCTTAGAATCAGAGAGATGGAATATTCCATTCAGATAGGTGTGTGCATACATTCAGATAAGTTGTCTTCCTCAGGTGTACTTGAACATTTGAAGTTCTTTGGGGATGCCAAACATCTTGTACATCCTTTGCATCAGCTTGTCCAGATCTTCTCTTCTATGGATCCCTCCTTTATCAGCAAATCCATAGTAGGCATTCTTGAATTTGTGACATCTAACTTGTTGTGCGGGCCAAAAGGTGGAAGGAGTTGTTCAAAGGGAGGAGCTCAGGTATCAGTGACATGATCTTCCCTTCCTTCATCACCGTCTGGTAGAAATCTGGATAATTCATTTCTAACCAGTTCCGAAATTCATCATCATTTTCTGTTTGGTCTTGATGAATCGGAATCATCTCCAGGATGTACACATCACACAACCATTCTCCTTTCTGATCGATCCCATTCGAGAAGCGGATCTAAGCCGAAGAACCTGAAGGATGTCTTTACTTGAGGTGCGAAAGGCATTCTTTTCCCAAGCAATCTCCTCTCTTTGCAACTTCATTCTTCCTCTTCGCCCGGATGTATCGATGTTTAGTCCCTTAGCCTCTGCTATACGCTTCTTGATGGCGGCCTCTCTTATTCTCTGTTCGGTTTTGCTCTTGAATTTGTTCAGGAGACATCTGGCTTTTGGTAGAGAATAATTGGCCTTGACTCTGATCTTCAGCAGTAGCTTTCACCATCTTGCCTTTGCCTTTCTTTCTCTTCAGAGTCTGCTCAGGTTCATCTTGTTTGTCTTCTTCAGCTAATTTCTTAGCGAGTTCAAGGCTCTTGGCATGATCATCAGTTTCCATTCTTTTCTGTACGAACGAAGAGAAGTCTTCAATCTTGTCGACTCTGGCAATAACGTCTGAAAGAGCAATATTCTGCTCAGTGATCTCTTTGCTATGTTGCTCCACAGTTTTTTCACTTCAGCAATGAGATCAGTAGATGGAGTGGCTTTAGGCAGGTCAAATACTGTGGTTTTTGGTAGAGATGCAAATGTTACCAACTGTGTCTGTTTTTCTTTCTTCTCTTTATTCTCTTGTCCTTCCCCCTTTTTGGTTTCATCAAAGAGGTTGGACAGCCTGCGATTCGGAGCAATGAACTACCGTGTGATCTCCTCTCTGAGTTCCTCAACAACAAGAGGAGTGATCGGCGGTGGCGAAAAGTCTTGAGGAGTTAAAAAAGAGTCTGAGAGAAAATTCGATGTCCTTTCTTGCTCGTTCTGTAGAAGTTGCAAAGTGTTTCCAACCCATATTCATGTGGTTGTCAGTTTTTCTCAAGGATGCCGGACATTTTCGGTAGTTTTGTGTCTCATTGAGCATATCTGTGCGAACTTTGAGTTTGTCGATTTGGAGATTGAGCTTCTCGGCAAGAGGATTTACTAGTTGCATTACTTCAGAAAGGATGGCATTATGCATCCCAACTGTGTGACTTCTTTCTCTGTCAACCAGTTTTGCTTGCTCTTCTTCAAACCGCTTCATCAGATCTGCTGTGAGAGCTATGAATTTGTCTTCAATAGCAGCCTTGATCCCATCCTAAATCTTCTCAGTATAAAGATCTAGGGTATCGGAGCTCAGCATAGCAGTCTGGTCAGATGTTGAAGCCTTGCCAAGTCGGGTCTCATCTGCAGCACCCATTCTTGGTTCATCGGCAGCTCCCTCATGATCTGTAGGAGGTTGAACAGTTTCCTCCCTGTTATCAGCAATTCCGAACCTTTCATGAATCAACCATCTGATATCATCTTCAGAGGCCAATTCAACAGCGCTTTCAATCCCAGCATTGTTCAAGCATTTCATCTCCAAGTCTACAAAGAAATCAGATCCCAGAGTTGTCATGAGGATCAGAAATTCCTCGATGCTTTTGATCGATATCCTCTCGAACACAATCTCTTCTATCTGTTCTTTGGATGCGGGATATTGATCGATTCGGGGCTGAGGTCCGGCGAGATACTCCTTAATTTGTTGCTTCATTATCCTTATAATGGGGTTTACGAAGCAGGTGAAGCAAGCCGCAGTTACGGTATTGAAGGGATTATGAGAGATGGACACTCGCTTGTCGGATCTCTCGGGTTCTTATATCTGGTTTGGAGATTGGGGAGTGAGATGGGGATATATGTGGTTCGAGGTTCGTCTTGACTTGTTGAGGGGTTCGGTTTCTGAGCAGGTTCATTGGTTGGGGAGTGGGAGATCTGGGTGATCGATTGGTGAGGGTGAGGTGAGAAAGTTTTGTGAGGAGAGGGTGGTGGTGATGATTTTTTGAGGAGAGGGTGATGTCGATTTGGAAGTGGGCGTGGCGATCTTGCTTTTCTGGAAGATCTTGGTGAGAAGCGAGAATCGGAGCGGTGATTCTTCCTCGAGTGCTCCCTTACGTCCCTCGGCGGCTTTTCTCTCCTTCTTCTTCAATCATCTGCTTTCGTCCCCACTTCTCTGGCGGTGTGCTCGGGATTTGCTATCTCCTTTCTCGATTCCACGAATTAGATCCTCGATTCTGCGAACTTCTTTGGCGAGAACTCGGGCGATCTTTAGAGGAGAAGTAACTCTCTTCGGCGTTTCGTTGAGCATCTGGTTCTTGGCGGATCCTTCCTCTTGAACCTCTTCTATGGAATGGCGTTCCTGCGCTTACGAAAGATGCGATTGCCTTTTCTTTTCCCTTCTTTTCTCCCTTTGGTTTGGGCACATAAGGAGTAGGATCCTTATCAGATTGTCCAGGCAGTGGCTCATCCTTGCCCAAGATGGCCTTGTGCTTTGCTTGATATATCTTCGCTCCATTCTCATTCCATTCATAATTCTTTGGCGGCTTATGCGGCGAGAATGATTGAATTTTGTGTATAAAAGAGCATTTGGAAGATAAGCACACTTCATTTCTCTGGGTCAGTTCTAACTTCCCCGAGTCTTTCCGTAGTCGTGCCTTGACCATACCCAACCAATCCATATCTGAAGCCTTCTTGATGATTGCAGCCATGACACTGATCTTATATGAAGTGACAGCATCAAGACTGTAAGTTGAGCACATAATCACCTTCTGAACGATCTCAAGGAGAAGACGATATTTCCTCTTCAGGTATGAGGCTTTGACATTCGTCGTATTCTCCTTGTTTGCTGGTCTCAACAGATCGGCTTCAAGAAATTCTTTCTCTCCTACATAAGTCGTGTAGGTCTCTGGGTTGATGCTTCCTCGAGTGAGACCGAAGATCCTCTGGAGATCATCATTCGACACTCGTACTTCCAATCCACCAACGGAAGAAATCAGGTCAGCATCAAGGTTTTCATCCCTCTATAGATTGTATAGAAACTCTAGGGCTTCATGTGTGTGGACAATGTTCTGATGTGTAGAGCAATATCGTTCAAGTCCGCACGCTCGCAAGCACTCCAGAATTTCCAGGGATTCAGGATCTGAGGTGATTGTGAATACTACATACTTCTCATCAATGATATCTTTTTTCATTGATTGAAAGTTGCAGAACTTTTTCCCTTGGCCCGGTCGTGGAACAAGATATGCCATTTCTTTATGATATGCAAATTGATGTTAGTTTGAGTAAATTATTTCAATAAACTCAGTCAAACCAGCAATCTAAGCATCAATTAAGCAAGTAAGGCAAGTAAGCGTATAGATCGAATATAAATTACAGAAACATATCATCACGACTTGTAAACCTAGGTACTAGAGTGAATTGAAATCATGCAGTATTTAAACGAGAAATTACCAGAAATTGATTCGTAGGATTGAGAAATCGTGAAAATAGAATCAATTGATTTTGAAGTAATTTTCTGAAGATTTTGAAAGTTTTGATCTTTTGAGAGTTTTGAGAAGACGAAGTAGTGGAAAGAAGTTTTCTGAGAAAGATTTGGATATATAGTATGCGAGGGAAAATGTTTTGCACAACTTTCCAAAGGTACTCAAGTATCCGTGTTTTGAAATCAGTGGCTGAGATTAGTCGGCCGAAAAGTGTTTTGATCGCACGGTTGAGAAAAATAGTCTTATCGTATTTCAGACTCAAAAAATTCACAATAAAACGCATTAAATACATATTCCCATGTCCGCATTAAATGTTTTGCAGTGCATGCGTCATAAAGTAAAGAAGGAAAGGCAGAGTGAAAACCAATTTTTTTAAAAAAAAAAAAAAGAATATATAAGATGTTCAGAAAGGGATAAATAAGAAACGTATCTGACTGATTGATATTGTAATCAACCAGTTACCACTGTGATCTGATCTAGTACTTGTTGACCTTACTGATGGTAGCCTTTAGCATTTCCCAACAATATTCCACTCATCTGATCAGATTCCTGTTTGATCCACTTCGTTACTTATCTGATCCACTTATCTGATACTCTTATCTGGTCCACTTCATTATTCAATCTTCTTCTATTTAGGTCGCATTTCCTATGCACTTAAGTCTACTCCCGCAAAAACATTTACTTAGGGGAGTCAAAAAGTCACCTCGATTCCCAAATCGGCGCGATTTGACATTCCGTAATAATGGCATAGATACTCTGTGATTACTCACACCGTCAACTCATCCAACCATTAGCAGAGTGTTCCTTACGCGTTGTCAATGTAAATTTCTCTTAAGGTCTTCTGAGAAAATAAATTTGCATTTATACCCCTAATTACCTTCTATAAATTGACCTGGGGTGTTAGGCAATCAACACAACATAAACCATTCATCTTCTTTAGCTTATACTCCATGCTTTCCGATGAATTCCTTATTTAAAATTGAAACTTAGGCAAAAACCTTTAACCCTTTTCCAATGAATTGAACTTCTCAAATCAACCCTGTGTGTTCCTTCACCTTGCTTTTCGTCAAATCATCGAAGATTACACATACGATCAAGCATAAAGCTTCTTTACCACCAAGGCGGCGGATCTGCTATAGCAAATGAGAAGGCACTTCTCCTAACCGTATGCACCTTGTGTGCCTATCGAGATGACGGAATTAGCATCAACAGACTCACTCTAAAACAAAACATGGGTTTGGTATACGATCTTGATCGAGACAATAATGATCTTCGTATATCAAACTCAATTTTACATCATCGACCCTAGTGGCCGATTATGGTCCTTGTGACCAAACTTTGTGGCTTTGGTGTCAATTTAACATTTGGAGAGCCCATTGATTTTTAGGTCAGGGGCTCTGGCTTCAAGATCCTTCAAAAGGGCGCTCTCGGCTCCTCCCCGAAGCTCGAGGGTGGCTCGGATTCTAAAGCTTCTCCGCCCCTTTTTAGGGTCGGGGGGATAATGAAAGCATCAAGCTCTAAAATTTTTAAACCCTCTCTCCCTTCCCTACCTAGGGTTAGGCTTAGGGTTTATGGTTTATGATTTATGTATTGACCTCGGGTCTTCTTGTACTTGTAGCTTGTAATGTAAATCGACCTCGGGTCCTTATTAATGAAAAGTTCTATTATTTCATTGTTGTGTTGCCTCTTCCGACTTATGCGATTTGTAGCTTTAAACTTATCGACTTGCTTGTTGGCCAAGTAGCTTAATCGACTTATAAAGTATAACCTTCCAATCGATCGGTTCCTTATCGATATATCTTGGGCCGATTGGCTTCTTGTCCGATCTTCATATCGGCTCTTATCTCGATTTTACGATCTGCTCCTTATGCGATCTTGGATCGGCTCCTTAATACGATCGTCGATCGGTTAAGATTCTAACTCAGCTGATTCCTCTTAACTTTTGGTTAGTCTTTTAACTGGCGGGTTACGGAGACGATCCACTAGACATTTAAGTGCACTTTCTCCGAGATCGAAGCCCTAACTTGTTGCATAATTCTCTGAATCGATCTCGATTAGCGGCTTAGTTAAAATATCGACTTTACGCTTGTCGGTATGGATCTTTTCCATTACGATATTCTTCTTTTTCAACGTGATCTCGATAAAATGGTATCGACATCCACATGCTTGCATCTTGTATGTAGAACGGGATTACGAGTGATTGCAATAGCACTATTCTTTGTCGCGAGAATATAGATGCGTTCTTAGCTACGATGTTGTAATCCCTCATTTGGCGACTTAGCGGGCGGTTGGGAACAACGACTTCTGCTGACCATATATCTACCTTGAGTAGTACATATCGTGATGGCGATGTGCCTTCTTCGAAAACCAAGAGATCGGTTTATTACCCGAACGAGACATGTACACGAGGTTGACTTCTGTCGATTACGCAACCTCCGTAATCGAGAATCGAGAATACCCACTAAGCTCTAGATTATCATCGATGGGTAAAATAAACCAATGTTTCTTGTCCCCGGATACTTAAATCCTTAGGCTGCTTCAGGTGGCTTTGCATTGGATTTGCTTGAAATCGACACATACACCTCTTGCAAAAGTGATATACGGTAACTTTGGCGATCGGTTATAGTAGAGATCAATGAGAGCCCTATATTCTTTCGATTAGTTTTCGACCGTCCTCATGCGGATCCATCTTGAACGGTCATCATGGGAATTACGGCTTCCTTACGGTGTTGAACTCCAAACTTGGCGATAGATTCCTTGTGTACTTATCTGGTAGATGAATATCCATACGTACTCTGCTTGACTTGTAGAACCAGTAATTCATCGACCCATCATGGACATCTCGAACTTCCCTTGCATCAATTTCTTTGAACTTCTCACATAACTTCTTGTTGGGAGATTCGAAGATGATGTAGATCACGTAAATCGAACCATCGAATATCTTCTCCATCTTCTATTACGAATAAGGTTACGTCCACTATTCCTTTAGTGAATCCATTTGTCTATCAGGCGAGAGAGTGTATCATACCAAGCTCGAGGGAGCTTGTTTGAACCATAAAGAGCTTTTCTTAAGCGGTACACTTGGTTGCCTTTTTCAAAGCCTGGAGGTTGTTCAACATAAACTTCCTCTGCTAGTACCCCGTTTATGAATGCACTCTTTACATCCATCGATACACAATGAACCCTCTATGGGCGATATGCGTAGCTTGACCGAATGGCTTCTAGGCGGCGGCCCGGGTGCAAAGGTCTCATCATAATCAATTCCTTCGATTGTGAATACCCCGTAGCAACAAGTCTTGCCTTATTCCTGGTTATGACATTATTCTCATCTCTCTTGTTCTTGAATACCCACTTTATGCCAATCACGTCTTGATGAGTTGGTCTATCCACCAGTTCCCAAACTTGATTCCTCTCAAAGCTATTTCGATTCTTCTTGCATGGCTAGAATCGACTTGCGTCTTGTAGAGCTTCCTCTACTTGGTTGGTTCCTTCAGGGGAGATAACAACAATACATAGTACTTTCACCAATCGATGTCTAGTTTTGACTCTGTCGGATGGGTCTCGATAAGATCGGTTGGATGGTGGTCATCCAGGTCCTTCTTTTCTGATTTGCGTCTATTTGGAGAACATCATCCTCTTCTGATAGTAGTTCATTACTAGTGATTGGGAGTGGTGCGGAATTATGATCCACTTGATAAGAACATGTCTCGGTGATGTTGGACTCATCATGTCTTTGATGTGCGTTTCGTAGGAACTTGGGAGTTCCCCCGAACGGATGGTTCGGTTGATCTTTGTCTCATTTGTACCGGCATCTTCAGCGGCGGTTGTGCATACCTTAGGGTGCGATTGACTGGTGAATCGGCAAGATCAAGTTGCAGGATATACAACATTACGTGTTCAGATTCTTTCACCTTGATACTTAGCTGATCCATTTTCTGCGTATCAAGTACCAGTTGATCTTGTACTGCTTGTTCTGAGGCAGCTTTCTCTTGTTCAGAGGATGTCTCATCAAAGACCACATGGGGTGTTTCTTCCACAACTAGGGTTCGTTTGTTGTAAACCACGAAAGCCTTCTTTGGATGAGGAATATCCTAAGAATATACCCTCATCTGACTTGGCCTCAAAAGTCTTCAACTGACTTTTCCCATTGTTGTGTATGAAACACTTGCACCCAAAAACATGGAAGTAAGAAACAAGAGGTATTCTGCCTTTCCACGGTTCATAGGGTGTTTTGAAGTGAGCCTTTGTCAGAGAATATCTGTTCTGAGTGTGGCATGCAGGATTGATGGCTTCTGCCCAGAAACGGCTTGGTGTTGCATGTTCAGCTAACATAGTGCGGCGAACTTCCTTGAGGATTCTGTTTTCCGTTCTTTACTCCATTTTGTTGTGGCGTTCTTTGCGGTGGCGTCTCATCTTTGTATACTAAACTTCGGTCCAAAATTAATAATAAAAGATTTCAGAAATTCTGTACCTTTATCTGATCTGATTTTTACTATGCTGACACCCTTTTCGTTTTGTAATTTCTTGAGCAGCTCGGGTATCTTTGTTGTTGTCTCATTCTTCTTGTATAAGAATACAACCCAAGTAAACTTGGAATAATCATCCATGATTACGAGTAGTATATTTCGTCATTTGAGTATTTGGTGTAATTGGTCCAAATAGATCCATATAGGCGATTGCGTTACTCTCTTTGTATCTTTGGTCGGTATTCCCTTGAATGAGGCCTTAACTTGTTTTCCCTTCTGACATGCGGCACATGTCTGATCTTTAGAGAATACCTCATTCGGAAGTCCCTCAACCAAAGGCATCCTAGCTATCTTGTTAAGAGTCTTAAAGTTCGGATGACTCATTCTTTTTTGTGCGAAGCAATTGCTACTCTTGGAACTCTTAACAATTAAGCATGCATTTCTTGGACAAGCTTTTTCAATCTGTTTTGTGTAGATCGTGCCTTTCCTTGAACGATTAGCAAGATTTGTTGAGTAGCTCGATTCCTAATCGTACTGCGATCTTTCGAGAACTCAACCTTTGAATCCGTTATCCTTGAGAATTGTAATCTTGATAGTAGGTTATGCTTTAATCGCCGACATCTGAGACTCAGGTTACTTGTACATCATCATTCTCTAAGGTTAGAAACCTTTGGTAAAACCAAAGTTATCATCTTAGAAAAGAGTACCGTGGGCCTTCTTGTTCTTTGTAAGAGCTAAGGAGATGTTTGCTTCGATCATGTGCCTTGAGCATCCTTATCGATGTACCCGGATAGTTGCTTGTACACCTCTCATTTGTTGGCGGTCCCCACGAACACGCAATCGAATCGGGTTTTAGGTACCCCTTTGGAATTGGGTCTGGGGGGTTAGTGGTGGTTTAGGGATCCACACAAGCAGGGGCACTTCTATGGTAATCGGATAGATTAGAAGGCTTGATTTGTCTCCCATACACATCAACATAATCATCGTCTCTTTATATCTTTTCGATTTGTATGATTATTTCGTGTGAGCCTTGGGTGAATCGAAGACTTGGGATTTTCTTTTGATTGTCTTCTTTTTTAACCTAGTGGGGCTCGGTGCGGTAACCCTAGGTCTCACAGTTATAAGGGTAGGTAATGCATTGCTACCATTAAAAGATTCATATCTTCTTGGCATAGATGGTCTTTCTGCGGTTTACCTATAAGCTTGCTTGTTAGGCGGTGACCTTGATTGGGTCTCGATTAGATTTCCTTTTTACTGGGTTGTCTCTTACGATACCTAATCTGTTGTCGAGGGTTGAGGTCTCTTGAAAGGGTGGGTTCTTGTTGATTCCTCGGCTGATGATGTATCGGTTTGGGGTCCATTTTCGTTCCCTTTACGATTAGGCACTTGCCCTTACTTTCGGCATGTCTCTTTTTCCTTATCGGATACATGTTTAGCTTTTTGTGTATCTTTATCGGAGACTTCGTTTGATTACACCCTTACGAAGTGAACCAAGCGGGGCTTTTGAGGATGTAGAAGGGTTCTCATACCCAATTCCTTCTTGTTAGTCGGCGTTCGAAAATCGTGTTCATATCTGAACAATTTTTGATGATTTTGTGAAAACCTCTATTTTCTTCAAACTATCCTCGATAGATTTTAGACTCTCATGTAGTCGGAATAGCTCACCAAACTTAGCTTGTAGGATTTTGAAATCATCGACTTCTTTGTTTGTTTGATTGCTAGCTGATCTTTAATCTGCTTCTCCTGATCAGAAGATTTAACTTTTAGAACTTTAAGTTCTTGATTTACCTTACGAGCGGTTTGGTGATTTTAGTTAAATTTGCTTTCTTGACAACGTTTTTCTCTAACAAAGTGATTATTTACGATCCTTAGCTTATCGTTTTCGGCTTCCACTATTGTATAAGTGTCTCTTGCGTTAGAGATCATCAAGCAATTGCTCGAGTAGTAGTTTAAGGTCGATCTCTCCGGCGGTGTGTAATAATATTTGGTGTGGAAATTGAAAAAAAGCGAAGGTTTGGAGGTTACCTCCAGTTGGTCTTCCTCCACGGCCATCAGATAGATTTCATCGTCGTCTGAAGAGAATATCAGATCTTCATGGTCGAAGAAATCAACAGCACTACTTATCAGACAGAAGTCCTCTACTGAAGAGTAGCCAGAATCTTCAGAAGGCAAATAGGAATCATCAATTCCTGATGTGTTAGCAATCATGGCTTTTACATCTCGAAGCATTGCTCTCTTACATTACGCTTCTCTTCTCTTTCTGCGGGAGTCAGTGCAGGCGGGCGGAAGGTTTGTAGTGACACTGGTTTCTCCGCAGTTGAAGCATGATCCACGATCCGCGAAACTTCCTCTGCGGGTGAGTCACTTTCGTCTGTAGGATCTGTCGGTGACTTTCCTTTTCGATTATGTCGAGAACTCCTTCTGTCAGATCTGTTGTCTCTTCTATCTTCTGATAGATCATCTCTTTTCTTATCATCTCTGTGATCTCTTAGGTCATCAGATCTGGTCTTTCTCGGAGATCATCGGTTGGCCTCTGTTTGTTTTTTCTTGTCTTGATAATCCTTGTAGAATCTGCGATACTTACCAAGTTGAATGTTTGATCTTTCTAATTTCTGGTAAGTAAAGAAAGCGATCATTATGTTTGACTTGGCTCATTATGTTGCCCCCAAGCTGATTTTGTTGGAGGTTGGCGACTTCGTCTTCATCGCTTGCCCTCTTTCGATTAGGTCGAACTCATGGGCTTTAAGACTTAGGAACAAGCTACTTGGCTTCATCTTGGCAATGTCTTGGCAATCCTTGATTACCGTTACTTTCATGTCCCACTTCTTGGTGAGAGATCTCAAGATCTTATAATTGATGTCTTTATCTGACATCTCTCGTCCAAGTTCTTGTAGCTTGTTTACTGACATGGTGATCCTCCCATCGAGCTCATTGATGGTTTCGTTTGGCAACATCTTGAGCTTACCGAACTTCACCGATTCAACTTATGTCGGTTGTCTTTGATCTGATCATTTCCTTCGCACATCTCAGCAATAGTATCCCACATTTGATTCGCTATTTTGAGATACTTTATCTTCTCCTTGGTGATCTTATCCATCGTCTTCATGATTATATGCCTGACTATTGTATCTAGAGTATCTGACTTTCTTTCTTACGCATCCATCGGTGGACTCTTTTCGAACAAGGCTTCCGGTGTAAAATATGGATCTCCTCCAACAATTTGGGTTGTCGTGATATATGATGATGGGTCCTCGTTCAATGACTTCCATCATTCTGCCGCTTATTGACCCTAGATGGTTACACATGTATATTGTCCAATCTGCATACTCATCTATTGAAAACTTAGGCAAATCATGATACATACAGAAGGTATTATCCATCTTTGAAATGATTTTGAAAAGCGAATGAGTTTTGAAAATGGTTTTTCAAGATCTGTTCAAATGACCACAAAAATTCTTCCTCAAGAATCGATGATACTCAAAGCCCGATTAGTGCAGTAGAACCCTTTGCTTTCGATACCACTTGTAGGTCCCGAACGGTTTTGTGAGGCAGAAGTCTAGAGGAGGGGTGAATAGGCTTTTGAAAAACTTTTCGTCTTGGTCGGTGTGATTCTTTGTTTGCTGATCGAGTGCTAGTGAGTCGGTTTGGGTGATGTTCAATCTTCTTGAATGCTTGAGGGCGGTCGGTTTGATATCTGTCGGTTTAAGCGATAGTCACGGGAAGCTTGTAAATACCCGTGTGAAAAACCGGTTTTATCAAATCTTATTCTCAAGTCGGTTTTCAATCGGTTGACTAAAAGTGTCAACTTTGATCACATCGGTTGCTTAGTGCGATGATGTTAACTTAGAATATGTATGCAATTTTAAGCTCGGTTATTGTGAAATAGTGTAAAGCAATAAAAAGCAAGTAAATGCACACAAGATTTTATAATGGTTCGGCCGAAACCCGTCTTCGTCCACTCTTCCCTTAACACGCAGGGGGACCAACTTAACCGACTTAAGCGACTTATCCATTTGGACTTAGTTTAATGTGTTAGTTCAACACCCAACCAGATGTTTATCGAGTTCACACTCAGCCGATCGAAATCGAAACTAGAATCCCTGATGCGAAATCTTGCGGTAACAAACTTAACCTAACTTTGAGTTTGGGTAAAGGTTTGTTGTGGTTCCAGCGGAAATCTATCCTAGTGTTTATGTAGCCAAATGCTAGAGGATAGGATTTCTAAGCTAAAACAATGGGATGAACACTTAGAATAATCTTCAAGTTGGTGTTGTTCTTGACGGAAATCTGCTATAGTTTTTGCTTCTTTTCGATCTGCTTTCGATCAGGTCCTCTTTTTCAATTTTGAAGAGCAATCCCATTTTATAGACCATGAAATCAAAAAGTTGGTTGGAAGCAATTTGAATTTGGGCTATATTAGGTAGGTTGTAGGATATGATTGTGGCGTGCTCTGAATATCGGCATGGTCGTAGGCATGATTAGCGCCGTTTATGTCATGGCGTTGAATCCGCATTATCGGCTCTTTTTTTTTTGCGTGTCGCTTTTCTCTTTTGGTTTTAGTGGTGACACTTGATGTTGTCCATTTGACGATTGACATTCCTTTTGTAGAATATTCGTCTTATGCGGTGTACCATTTTAGTTGGCCTTGGTGTGGTGACTTGATCGAGGCCCGGTCGATCTACCTTTTAGAGTATTCTGATGCAGATTATCTTAACACAATTTGCAGACTTAGCTGATGTAGGTCTTCTGGTCTTCTGGTAGTCTTCTGATCTTTTAGGTGACTCTGAGCCTCAGTGTCTTCAGTCATACTGAGTCTTCAGGTTAGTTATTGAGTCTTTAGGTTTATCTGAGTCTTCAGGTTTATCTGAGTCTTCAGGTTCTTCTGTCTTCACCTGATCATCTGAGTTCTTGTCTTTTGATCATCTGACCTTATCTGGTCATCTGATACTTCGACCTTGTGTTCCCCCTCAATATGTGACCTATCTTTTACATCAGCTATCTATACATTTCAGCTGGTCATCTTAATCTGATTCTAAGTCATCAGTCAGCTAACAGATCTGACTGGTCCTATTACAACCTGTTTTGGAACTTCCATCAAAACTAAATACAATTTTCCCTACATCTCCGTATAATGATCTAGGGTATTGGAGCTCAGCATAGCAGTCTGGTCAGATGTTGAAGCCTTGCCAAGTTGGGTCTCATCTGCAGTATCCATTCTTGGTTCATTGGCAGCTCCCTCAAGATCTGTAGGAGAGTGAACAGTCTCCTCTCTATTATTAGCAATTCAGAACCTTTCATGAATCAACCATCTGATGTCATCCTCAGAGGCCAATTCAACAGCGCTATCAATCCCAGCATTGTTCAAGCACTTCATCTCCAAGTCTACAAAGAAATCAGATCCCAGATTTTTCATGAGGATCAGAAATTCCTCGATGTTTTTCAATCTGATATCCCTCCAGAACACAATATCTTCTATCTGATGCTGGATGCCAGGATGTTGTTCCAATTCAGGGCATAGGTCCAATAGATACTCCTTGATTTGTTGCTTCAATATCCTTATGATGGGGCTTTCTGAATCAGGTGAAGCAAGCACGGTTCTGGTATTGAAGGGATTATGAGAGACGGACACATGCTTGTCAAATCTCTTAGGTTCTGGTATCTTGATTGGAGATTGGGAGTGAGGTGGGGATATTTGTGGTTTAGGTTCATTTTCCACATGTTGAGGGGGTTCAGTTTCCTGAACGGGTTCATTGGTTGGGGGAGTGGGAGATCTGGGTGATCTGATTGGTGAGGGTGAGGGTGAAAATGTTTTGTGAGGAGAGGGTGGTGGTGATGATTTTTAAGGAGACGGTGATGGCGATTTGGAAGTGGGCGTAAGCGATCTTTCTTTCTGGAAGATCTTGGTGAGAGGCAGAGAATCAGATGGTGATTCTTCCTCAGAGTGCTCCACTTCTGTTCCTCTGACAACTTTCTCTCCTTATTCTTCGATCATCTTCTCGTCCCTTACTTCACTGGCAGTGTGCTCAGAACTGACTGCTATCCTCACTTCTGATTCAACCTGAATCAGATCCTTCGTTCTGTGAACTTGCTGAGAAGAACTAGGAGCAGTCTTCAGAGGAGAAGTAACTCTCTTCTGACGTTTTCGTTGAGCATCTGGTTTCTTGGAAGATAAGCACACTTCATTCCTCTGGGTCAGATCGAACTTCCCCGAGTCTTTCCGCAGTCGTGCCTTGACCATACCCAACCAATCCATATCTGAAGCCTTCTTGATGATTGCAGTCATGACACTGATCTTATAGGAGGTGACAACATCAAGACTGTAAGTTGAGCACATAATCACCTTCTGAACGATCTTAAGGAGAAGGCGATATTTCCTCTTCAGGTAGAATGCTTTGACATTCGTTGTATTCTCCTTGTTTGCTGGTCTCAACAGTTCGGCTTCAAGAAAGTCCTTCTCTCCTACATCAGTCGTGTAGGTTTCTGGGTTGATGCTTCCTCGAGTGAGACCGAAGATCCTCTGAAGATCATCATTCGACACTCGTACTTCCGATCCTCCAACGGAAGAAATTAAATCAGCATCAATGTCCTCGTCCTTCTGTAGATTGTACAGAAATTCTAGAGCTTCATGAGTGTGGACAATGTTTTGATGTCTAGAGCAATATTGTTCAAGTTCGCATGCTCGCAAGCACTCCAGAATTTCCAGCGATTCAGGATCTGAGGTGATTAAAAATACTACATATTTCTCATCAATGATATCTTTCTTCATTGATGCGAAGTTGCAGAACTTTTTCCCTTGGCCCTGTTGTGCAACAAGATATGCCATTTCTGTATGATATGCAAATTGATGTTAGTTTGAGTAAATTATTTCAATAAACTCAGTCAAATCAGCAATCTAAGCATCAATTAAGCAAGTAAGTGTATAGATTGGATATAAATTACAGAAACATAGCAGCACGACTTGCAAACCTAATAATCACTTTGATTGAAATCATGCAGTACTTAAAGAAAAATTACCAGAAATTGATTCGTAGGATTGAAAAGTCGTGAAAAAAAAGGAATCAATCATTTTTGGAAAATAGTTTCTGAAGATTTTGAAAGTTTGATCTTTTAAGAGATTGAGAAGACGAAGTAGTGGAAAGAAGGTTTTCTGAGAAAGATTTGGATTTATAGTATGCGAGGGAAACCTTTTTTGCACAACTTTCCAAAGGTACTCAAGTGTCCGTGTTTTGAAATCAATGAATTTGAGATTAATTCGAAAAAAAAAGTTTTAATCGCACGGTTGAGAAAAGTAGTCCTCTCGTATTTTGGACTCGAAAATTCGCAATAAAACGCATTAAATACAAATTCCCATGTCCGCATTAAATGTTTTGCAGTGCATGCGTCATAAAGTTAAGAAAACAGAGTGAAAACCAATTTATTTAAATAAAGCATATAAGATGTTCAGAAAGGGATAAATAAAAGCGTGTCGACCGATTGATATTGTAATCAACCCGGTTTTTGTGATCGATCTGGTTGGCTTGATTGTTGTTGATCTTCTTGATGGTAGCCTATACCTTAGCATTTCCCAACAATATTCCACTCATCTGATCAGATTCCTGTTTGATCCACTTCGTTACTTATCTGATCCACTTATCTGATTCTCTTAACTGATTCGTTCCTTGTCTGATCTTCAGATCGGCTCCTTGTCTGATCGTCTGATCAGTTGAGATTCCTAACTCAACTGATTCCTCTTAACCTGGTTAGTCTCTTAACCAATCGGTTGCGAGAACCCGATCCACCAAACATTTACGGTGTACTTTCTCAGAGATCGAAGCCTATTTCATTGCATAATTCTCTGAATCTGATCTCAACTAGCGGCTTAGTTAAAATATCAGCTTTCTGCTTATCAGTATGGATCTTTTCCATTATGATATTATTCTTTTCAACATGATCTCTGATGAAATGGTGTCTAACATCCACATGCTTGCATCTTGTATGTAGAACAAGATTAAAGTGATTGCAATAAGACTATTTGCATCGCGAGAATATAGATGCGTTCTTAGCTACGATGTTGTAATCCCTCATTTGGCGACTTGGCAGGCGGTTGGAAACAATAACTTCTGCGGTCATATATTACGCCCGGTAGTAGATGTCGCGATGGCCCGATGTTTGCTTCTTTGAAAACCAAGAGATGGGTTTATTACCCGTAACACGACATGTACGCGAGGTTGACTTCACATCGATTACGCAACCTCCGTGTCCAATCGAGAATACCCACTAAGTTCTAGATTATCATCCGATGGGTAAAATAAACCAAGGTTTACTGTCCCCTTCAGATACTTAAGAATCCGCTTAGCTGCTTCTAGGTGGCTTTTCATTGGATTTGCTTGAAATCTTGCACATACACCTACTGCAAAAGTGATATCTGGTTTGCTGGCAGTCAGGTATAGTAGAGATCCAATGAGAGCCCTATATTCTTTCTGATTAGTTTTCTGACCGTCTTCATCTGGATCCATCTTGAATCCAGTCATCATAGGAATTTTGGCTTCCTTACTATTCTGAACTCCAAACTTAGCCAACAAATTCCTTGTGTACTTCGCCTGACAGATGAATATCTCTTATGTACTCTGCTTGACCCGTAAACCCAGAAAGTAATTCATCTGACTAATCATGGACATCTCAAACTTCCCTTGCATCAACTTGCTGAACTTCTCACATAGCCTCTTGTTGGGAGATCCGAAGATGATGTCGTCCACGTAAATCTGAACCATCAGAATATTGTCTCCATCTTCTATTCTGAATAAGGTTCTGTAGGTCCCGAACTGGTTTTGTGAGGGTGGAAGTCTAGAGGGGAGGGGTGAATAAACTTCTAAAACTTTTCGATGCGGATCGGTGTGATTTGCAGATTACCGTCAGTGCTAGTGTATCGGTTTAGGCGATGTTCAATCTTCTTGAGTGCACGAGGGCGATCGACTTTTGATATCTGTCGATTCAACCGAGAGTCGCGGAAGCTTGTTTAACCCGTGTGAAAAACCGGTTTATCAATTGATTCTTAAGTCGGTTTTTCAACCCGGTGACTAAGGTGTCAACTTTGATCGGATCGATTGCTTAGTGCGGTGAGCTTAACTTAGAATATGTATGCGCTTTTAAACTTCGGTTATTGTGAATAGTGTAAAGTAATAAGAAAGCAAGTAAATGCACACAAGACTTTTTATAGTGGTTCGAGGAACGAAACCCGTCTTCGTCCACTCTTCCCTTAACACGGGGAACCTTAACCGAACTTAACCGAACTTAGCTGAAAACTTAGGCAAATCATGATCGTGCGGAGGTATTATCCATCTTAAGTGATTTTGAAAATGAATGAGTTTTGAAAAGCGATTTTTCAAGATCTGTTCAAATGACCACAAAGATTCTTCCTCAAGAATCGATGATACTCAAAGTCGATTAGTGCGTAGAACCCACCGCTCCGATACCACTTTGTAGGTCCCGAGCGGGTTTTGTGAGGGTGGAAGTCTAGAGGAAGGGTGAATAGACTTCTAAAACTTTTCGTCTTGGATCGGTGTGATTTGCAGATTACCCGTCAGTGCTAGTGTATCGGTTTAGGCGATGTTAAATCTTCTTGAGTGCACGAGGCGGATCGACTTGATATCTGTCGGTTTAAGCGAGAGTCGCGGAAGCTTGTTTTAACCCTTGTGAAAAACTAGTTTTATCAATTGATTAAGAAGTCGGTTTTCAACCCGGTGACTAAGGTGTCAACTTTGATCGGATCGGTTGCTTAGTGCGACCGAGCTTAACTTAGAATATGTATGCGCTTTTAAACTCGGTTGTGTGAATAGTGTAAAAGCAATAAGAAAGCAAGTAAATGCACACAAGACTTTTTATAGTGGTTTTAGGCGAAACACATCTTACGTCCTCCTCTTCCCTTAACACGGGGAACCTTAACGAACTTAACTGCGGGACTTATATCCCTCACGGGATGGCGAGATGTTTATTGAGTTCACACTCTATAGATGTTTATCGAGTTCACACTCAACCGAACTAGAAATCGAGAAAACTAGAATCCCTGATCACGAAATCTTAGGGAACAAACTTAACCTAACTTGCGTTTGGGTAATGAATGTTTGAGGGTTCCAACTGGAAATCTATCCTGGTGTTTTAGGTAGCCAAAATGCTAGTGGATAGGATTTCTTGCTAAGAACAATGGGATGAACACTCTAAGAATAATCTTCAAATATGGTGTTCTTGGCGGAAGTTGAAGGCTTTTTTTGCTTCTTGAGAATCTGCGTTAATGATGTTGTTCCGCTTTTCTCAATTGTTCATGTGATAGTAGTTGGTCTCTTGTCCTTCCTTTCGAGCAATCCCATTTTATAGACCTCGAAATCAAAGAGTCGTTGGAGAGCAATTTGAATTTCAGGCTATATTAGGTAGGTTGTAGGATATGATTGTTACGTGCTCCGATTATCGGCATGGCCGTAGGCATGATTAGCGTCGTTTATGTCCGCAGCGTCGTATCCCGCATTGTCAGCTCTTTTTGTGCACTTGTCACTTTCTCCTTGGCTTCGCGAGGCGGCACTTCATTAATTTGTCCGTTAGACGATTGATATTCCTTTTGTAGAAGATTTATCTTGTCTAGTGTATATTTTTTATTGTCACCAGGTGTGAGCTGACTTGATCAGGTAACTGATCAGTCTACCTTGTTGAGTCTTCTGTTGCAGATTGCCTTAGCTCAATATGAAGACTCTAATTTGAATAGGTTTTTCGGGTCTTTTGATCTTGGTGTCTCGAGCCTCGGTGTATTGGTCATCTTGAGTCTTGAGTTTATCGAAGTCTTGAGGTTTATTCTTTGAGTCTTGAGTTTTTCTCGAGTCTTGAGTTTATTCTTGAGTCTTCAAGTTTATCTGAGTCTTCAGGTTCATCTGAGTCTTCAGTGTCTATCTGAGTCTTCAGGTTCATCTGTCTTCACCTGATCTTCTGACTTCTTGTCTTCTGATTTGTTCTTAGTCTTCGATAATCGACCTTATCGGGTCATCGAAACTTCGACTGACCTATACATATTGAGTTCCCCTTCAATATGTGACCTATCTTTACATCGGCTATATATACATTTTAATTTGGTCATCTTAATCGATTCTAAGTCATCGATACCTAATTGTCCGATTTGGTCCTATTACAACTGTTTTGTAACTTCCATCAAAACTAAAATCTGATTTTCCAGCGAGGTTACATCCACTATTCCTTTAGTGAAACCACTCGCATATCAAGAAGGCGAGAGAGTGTATCATACCAAGCTTCGAGGAGCTTGTTTCGAACCCGTAAAGAGCTTTTCTTAAGCGGTACACTTGGTTGCCTTTTTTCAAAGCACGGAGGTTGTTCAACATAAACTTCCTCTGCTAGTACCCGTTTAAGAATGCACTCTTTACATCCATCGATACCACAATGAACCCTCGTAGGCGGCGTATATGCGTAAGCTTGCCGAATGGCTTCTAGGCGGCGGCCCGGTGCAAAGGTCTCATCATAATCAATTCCTTCTGATTGTGAATACCCCGTAGCAACAAGTCTTGCCTTATTCCTGGTTATGACATTATTCTCATCTCTCTTGTTCTTGAATACCCACTTTATGCCAATCACGTCTTGATGAGTTGGTCTATCCACCAGTTCCCAAACTTGATTCCTCTCAAACTGTTCCAGTTCTTCTTGCATGGCTAGAATCCAACTTGCGTCTTGTAGAGCTTCCTCTACTTCAGTTGGTTCCTTCAAGGACAGATAACAACAATACATGGTACTTTCACCAATCTGATGTCTAGTTTTGACTCTATCAGATAGGTCTCCGATATTAAGATCAGTTGGATGACTGGTCATCCAGGTCCTTCTTTTCTGATTTGCGTCTATTTGGAGAACATCATCCTCTTCTGATAGTAGTTCATTACTAGTGATGGGGAGTGGTGCGGAATTATGATCCACTTGATAAGAACATGTCTCAGCTGATGTTGGACTCATCATGTGTCGATGTCATTAAATAGGAAACCGGGGAGTTCCCCCGAACCGGATGGTTCGGTTGATCTTATCTCGGTTTGTGCAGATCTTCTTCAGCGGCGGTTAATGCGTACCTTAGGGTCCGATTGACTGGTGAATCGGCAAGATCAAGTTCACGGGATATACACCATTACGTGTTGATTCTTTCTCCTTGATACTTAGGCGATCCATTTTCTGCGTGTCAGTCCCGGTTGATGCGGTCTTTGCTTGTTACGGGAATGACTTTCTCTTGTTCGGAAGATGTGTTAGTCGGTGGGGAAAACCTATTTTCTTGGCGTCCGGAGCAAAAGCGTTTGATTCG
Source organism: Stenogyne calaminthoides (assembly GCA_037126765.1). NCBI lineage: Eukaryota > Viridiplantae > Streptophyta > Magnoliopsida > Lamiales > Lamiaceae > Stenogyne > Stenogyne calaminthoides. Next base: position 15,429,009 of record JBBCBC010000013.1, on the reverse strand, counting down.
GTGCATATAAAACAGGGGCGAGGGCAGAGTGTTTCCAATTTTTAAACTTTGGAGCTCATGTGTTGTGTTTTGCTTATAGCTAGATGCATATGACAAGTATAAACATAAAGCAGTAAACAACACAGCAATATATAGTGGTTAGGACAACGATCCTACATCCCTCTCTCCTCTCTAGGAAATTCCTTATCAACTTCTGAGCTTTCTGACTACCTCGTAGTTTACTTACTCAACTTCGCCCCTGAGTTTTCGACTACTCCACGAAGTTTACTAACTCAACCCGACCCTGAGCTTTCTGACTACCTCCGTAGTTTACTAACTCAAACTCTTAGATGTTTAACGAGTTCACACTCGCCGGGACTTATCACCCTCACTCGGGATCGCTTCTGGATGTTTAACGAGTTCACACTCCAACGGGACTTATCACCCTCACTTGGGTTTGCCTAACAACTACCTCACTTTCACATTTTGGGTTTGGGTTTGGTGTTGTCTCCAACTATGGTGAGATTTTCCTTACAATGATTTAGCCTCAATCTTAAGGTTGGGAAAATATCTCTAAGCTTATGATACATCGTGGGTTGCTTAGGTTGGGTTCTAGAACACTCTTTGAATATATTTGTATCTCTGGACTTGTGTTCTAGTGTGGGAATGCTTTGACTATAACGCTCTTTGGCTTTGTAGCATTTTGTGCATGATCTCCACGCATCCACACTTGATAATGAAGGAAGAACTTGTATTTATAGTGTGGATTTGAATATTTACAGATTGGAAAATTACATTCAAATCCATACTATTCTTTGTAAGTTCTGCGACTTTCTCGGTTTGGTTGTCTTCCTTTTCGTTGGTCCGTCAATTTGGATTCCAGCGGCTATATTCCTCGACTTGATTGCCTCGGAACATTCGGGATATCTTGAGCATTGGTATATTCTTTGAGTCTTCGATAATTCTTGTGCCTTGATATTTCTCACGAGTCTTGAGTTCTCTCGAGTCTTGAGGTTCTCGAGTCTTGGTTCTCGAGTCTTGAGTTCTCGAGTCTTGAGGATTCTCGGTATCCTCTTGAGTCTTGATATCTCGATTTCTTACTAAGTCTTGAAACTAACACATTCTATATCTGCGACTATACACGGTGCAGATAATATCCTGAACACTCTAAAACTGAATCCTGACTCATCTATCAAGATTATCCTGAACATGTCATACTCAGGGGTTTTGGGATCTAATCAAAATCCTCTTTATTAAATTTATTTCCCAACAATTTCCCCCTTTTTGATGATGCCAAAAGCTATCTTGTTACAAACATATAACCTATACTCAGGTTTCAGTTTTTCCTATTACAAGAATGGTAAATCTCTAAACAATTTAAATCATTCAACAGATTTCTTCAGTAATGAATCTTTCCTAAATAGATCATTACTAAATACTTAAGCAATTTTCCCATAGCATCATATAGTTTCTCTTTATATGAGCATATAATCAGATCAGAGACATTCAATCAGGCATATCAATATAAAAGACATGTAAAAAAGATAATGAGGTATTATCTTTGAGCATAAAGATAAAAGTTTCATTGATTGTATGTTATCAGTTACAGATTACAATGAACTTATCAAAGAAATAAAGACAAAAACATAAAAATTACAAGTCTTGGTCTTACGACTTATTTCGGCTCTCCATTCTTCTTCAATGGACCACAATCGTCGGATATCTTCGACACTCATCTTGGCCCGAGTTCGGATTTCTTGACTTGAGACATCTTGATCCTCGTGTCTTTTGACCTATCTTGAGTCTCGGTTTCACTTTACTTCTTCGAGCCTCGGATCACTTTACCAATTTATCGATTTTAACATGCGATCGATTAGCTCATTAATCGATCAACACATCTTTAGATCAATATATCAGAATAGCATCAGGTCATTTTATCAGGTTAGCATATCAGGTTTTATCATATCTGATCTTGATCACGTCTGATCTTGATCAGTCTCTTTTGCTCATCTTCTGATTTGCAACCTTCTCTTCTGATTTGCTGGCTTTAGCTTTTCTTCCCGATTTTGCCGACTCATCGGTTGAACTCAACTAACTTATTTGATCTCGTCGGTCTTGTCTGCGGTAGCGTCCGATCTTGATCATCTACTTTTGATTCTATGAGTTCCCCCTCAAGTTGAAGTTCCCCTTTCAACTGATATAGACCGATATATCTGATTTGGTGAAGCTTTCAAGCTCGGTGATTTTCTTCATTTGATCAGCTTTGTATGTAATCAGATTTTTTGTTGACTTAATCGATTCTCCTCAGATTAAGCTAATTCTTGGAAAGTATTCACGCTAAAACTTAGTCTAGAATAGTAGCTTCTATTCCCTAAGTTGGTGCGATTTGACATCGTGAATATCGTCGACACTCTCGATATGTCAATCCGTAACTTTTTCCAAATATCGGTCGCGTGATTTCTACATTTTGTCCTTGTGATGCAAATTTTTCTAAAAAGGCTTTGAGAACTCAAATTTGCATCTGCACCCCTGCTTAGCCTCTATAAATTGGACCAATATTTTACACAACATAACTCATTCACCATACTTATCTTCTTTGTAGAATCATATATCTTGGTGAACCCTTGTTTTAATTGAGAGTTAAGGCCAAACATTTTTACCCCCTTTTCCATGATTTCATCTTCTCAAATCAACCACATTATTGTCCTTTTTTGCGGTTCTACCGTCGTCATCAAAGATTTCTCATACAATCGTTGCTAAGCTTCTCTACCATCGGGGTGGCGGATCTGCTTTGTCATGAATCGAGAGAAGACACTTCTCTGTAATTATTACGGCTTGTGTGTCTTTCGGATGGCGTAACCGGCGATCATGAACTTCGGTCACGAAAATGAGCGTGAGTTTGATATGCGAACTTGATCGGGACAACGGTGATCTTCCTATATCAAACTCACCATTTAACTGTTGGAGAGCCCAATCGACTCTTTCTTAGGGCTCTGGCTTAAAAAATCCTATCAAAGGCGCTCTCACTCCATTGGAGAGTCCATCGGTTCTTGGCATAGGATTACCTTTCAAGCCTCACTCCCCTGTTAAGTGGGGAAAATGAGAGCATGAGATCTTAAAAATCTCTCACTCCTCCTCTTAATCACCACCCATAGATCGGGTTTGGGTTTGGATGAAGGTTTAGGGTTATGGCTTGAGGGTTTAGGGTTTAGAGTTATGTATTGACCTCGGGGTTCTCTTGCATTTGTAACTTGTAATGTAACGACCTTCGGGTCTTTATCAATGAAAAGTTCTATTATTCCATTGTTGTGTAAAACTTTACATTTTGCTCGATACCAATTGTTGGTATCGGATCGAGACAAGTTTTTTTTTTTTTAAAAAAAAAAAAGCGCTTTCGGCGATTACGTTGAAGAAGTAATCTTTTGAGCACCGCTCGATACCACTTGTTAGTCGGTGGGAAAACCTATTTTCTTGGCGTGCGGAAGCAAAACGTTTGATTTGGTGCATATAAAAAGGCGAGGGCGAGTGTTTCAATTTTTAAACTTTGGAGCTCATGTGTTTGTGTTTTGCTTATAGCTAGATGCATATGACAAGTATAAACATAAAGCAGTAAACAACAGAGCAATATATAGTGGTTCGGACAACCAGTCCTACATCCACTCTCCCTCTCTAGGGAAATTCCTTATCAACTTCTGAGCTTTCGACTACCTCGTAGTTTACATTTTACTCAACTTCGTACGAGTTTTCGACTACTCCTCCGTAGTTTACTAACTCAACCCGACCCTGAGCTTTCTGACTACCTCCGTAGTTTACTAACTCAAACTCTTAGATGTTTAACGAGTTCACACTCCTTCGGGACTTATCACCCTCACTCGGGATTGCCTATAGATGTTTAACGAGTTCACACTCCAACGGGACTTATCACCCTCACTTGGGTTTGCCTAACAACTACCTCACTTTCACCACTGGGTTTGGGTTTGGTGTTGTCTCCAACTATGGTGAGATTTTCCCTTACAATGATTTATCCTCAATGCTAAGGTTGGGAAAATCTCTCTAAGCTTATGATACATCGTGGGTTGCTTAGGTTAGGTTCTAGAACACTCTTTGAATATATTTGTATCTCTACAGACTTGTGTTCTAGGGTGGGAATGCTTTGACTATAACGCTCTTTGGCTTTGTAGCATTTTGTGCATGATCTCCACGCATCCACACTTGATAATGAAGGAAGAACTTGTATTTATAGTGTGGATTTGAATGTTACCGAGATTGAGAGAATTACATTCAAATCCATACTATTCTTTGTAAGTTCTGCGACTTTTTCAGTGGTTGTCTTCCTTTCGTTGGTCCACGTCATTTGGATTCAGCGGATATATTCCTCGACTTGGTGTCTCGGAACATTCGGGATATCTTGAGCATTGGTATATTCTTGAGTCTTGAGAATTCTTGTGCCTTGATATTTTCTCGAGTCTTCGGGTTCACGAGTCTTGGGTTCTCAGATTCTTGAGTTCTCTGAGTCTTGAGTTCTCGAGTCTTGATTCTCGGTATCCCGAGTCTTGATATCTCGGTTTTCTTCTTGAGTCTTGAAAACTAACTTTGTTCTATATCTGCCGACTATACACGGTGCAGATAATATCCTGAACACTCTAAAACTGAATCCTGACTCATCTATCAAGATTATCCTGAACATGTCATACTCAGGGGTTTTGGGATCTAATCAAAGTCCTCTTTATTAAATTTATTTCCCAACAAGATGTCTCATCAAAGACCACATGGGGTGTTTCTTCCACAACTAGGGTTCGTTTGTTGTAAACCCTGAAAGCCTTGCTGGATGAGGAATATCCTAAGAATATACCCTCATCTGACTTGGCCTCAAAAGTCTTCAACTGAATCTTCCCATTTTTGTGTATGAAACATTTGCACCCAAAAACATGGAAGTAAGAAACACGAGGTTTTCTGCCCTTCCACAGTTCATAGGGTGTTTTGTAGTGAGCCTTAGTTAGAGAACATCTGTTCTGAGTGTGGCATGCAGTATTGATGGCTTCTGCCAAGAAACGGCTTGGTGTCGGATGTTCAGCAAACATAGTCGCGGCGAACTTCCTTGAGAGTTTACATTTCTCCGTTCGCTACTCCATTTTGTTGTGGCGTTCTTGCGGTGGCGTCTCATCAGTATACCAAACTCGGTCAAAAAATCGGTAATAAAAGAGTTCAAATTACGTACCTTTATCGATCTAATTTTACTATCTTTGACACCCTTTTGTTTTTTGTAGTTTCTTGAGCAGCTCAGGTATCTTTGTTGTTATCTCATTCTTCTTATATAAGAATATAACCCAGGTAAAATTGGAATAATCATCCACGATTACCAGAGTATATTTCGTCATTGACGAGATCGACCGGGTGTATGCCCTGGTCCAAATAGATCCATATGGAAGCGATTCAATATACTCTTTGGATGCTAGTCCGGTATTCCCTTGAATGAGGCTTTAACTTGTTTTTCCGCCGACATGCGGCACATGTGCGATCCTTTGAGAATACCTCATTGGAAGTCCCTCAACCAAAGGCATCCTTGCTATCTTGTTAAGAGTTTTAAAGTTAGGATGACTCATTCTTTTGTGCGAGCCAACCTGCTACTTTTGGAACTCTTAACAATCGAGCATGCATTTCTTGGACAACTGTTCCAATCTACTTTGTGTAGATCGTGCCTTTCCTTGAACCAAGTTAGCAAGATTTGTTGAGTAGCTCGATTCCTTATCGTATGCATTGATCACTTTCGAGAACTCAACCTTTGAATCCGTTGTCGCAGAAATTGTGATCACGATAACGAGGTTATGCTTTAAACCTTGACATCTGAGACTCCGGTAACTTGTACATCATCATTCTCTAAGGTTAGAATCCTTTGGTAAAACCAAAGTTATCATCATAGAAGAGTACCGTGGGGCCTTCTTGTTCTTTGTAAGAGCTAAGGAGATGTTTGCTTCCAGTCATGTGCCTTGAGCATCCACTATGGATGTACCAGATAGTTGCTTGTACACCTCCTTTGTTGGCCAAACCCACGCGAACCTGCAATCGAATTAGGTTTTAGGTACCCCTTTAGGATTGGGTCCTGAGGGGTTAGTGGTGGTTTTAGGGATCCATATAAGCGGGACACTTCTATTGTGTCGGATAGATCAAGAAGGCTGATTTGTCTCCATAAACATCAACATAATCATCGTCTCTTTATATGCATTCGGTTAGTATGATTACTTGTGCGAGCCTTGAGAGAATCGAAGACTTGGGATTTTTTCTTTGGTTTGTCTTCTTTTTAACCCGATTGGGGCTCGGTGCGATAGCCCCTAGATCTCTGATTGAAAGGGTAGGTACGACTGCTACCATTAAAAGATTCATATATTTTTAGCATAGATGGTCTTGGCAGTTTACCTTTAGCTTGCTTGTTAGGCAGCTGACCTTGATTGGGTTTCAGATTAGATTTCCTTTTGACAGGTTGTCTCTTCTGATACCTAATCTGCTGATCAGGTTGAGGTCTCTTCAGAAAAACTGGGTTCTTCTGTTGATTCCTCGGCTGATGCTTAATCAGTTGGTTCTGTTCCCTTTCTAATTAGGCACTTGCCTTACTTTCTCAGCAGGTCTCTTTCCCTTATCATATACCTATTTTGCTTTTTGTATATCTTTATCAGAGACTCGTTTGATTACACCCTTTTGGAGTGAACCAAACCGGCTTTTGAGGATGTAGAAGGGTTCTCATACCCAATTCCCTTCTTGTTAGTCGGCGTTCAAAAAATAGGTGTTCATATCTTGAACGGTTTTTTAAGATTTCGTGAAAACCTCTATTTTCTTGCGTAAACTATCCTCAGTAGATTTTAGACTCTCATGTAGTCGGAAGAGTTCATCAAACTTAGCTTGTAGGATTTTGAAATCATCGACTTTAACATTTTGTTGATTGCTAGCTGTTCTTTAATCTGCTTCTCCTGATCAGAAGATTTAACCTTCAGAACTTTCAGTTCTTGATTACCTTTGAGCGGCTTGGTGATTTCGGTTCAGCCTACTTACTTTTCTTCGGCAAATTTTCACTAACAAAAGTGAGTATTTTTTATCCTTAGCTTATCGTTTTCAGCTTCCACTATTGTATAAGTGTCTACTGCGTTAGAGAGATCATCAAGCAATTGCTCAGAGTAGAGCTAGAAGTTAATCTCTCCAGCAGGTGTGCTAATTATAGCTGGTGTGGAAATTGAAAGAGCAGAAGGTTTGGAGGTTACCTCAGACTGGTCTTCCTCCTTAGCCATCAGACAGATTTCATCATCATGTGAGGAGAATATCAGATCTTCATGGTCGAAGAAATCATCAGCATTGCTTATCAGACAGAAGTCCTCTACTGAAGAGTATCCAGAATCCTCAGAAGGCAGATAGGAATCATCAATTCCTGATGTATCAGCAACCATGGCTTTTCTGTCTATATAGCGTTGCTCTTTTTTGTTCCGCTTCTCTTCTCTTTCTCTTGGAGTCAGGTCTGGGCAGTCGGCGCTGTAGTGACCTGGTTTCTCATAGTTGAAGCATGATCCACGATCCACGGAACTTCCTCTGCCAGGTGAATCACTTCGTCTGTAGGATCTTTCAGGTGACTTTCCTTTCTGATAGTAATCTGAACTTCTTCACTCAGATCTGTTGTCTCTTCTCTCTCATCTGAACGATCATCTCTTTTCTTATCTTCTGCAGTGATTCCTTCGGTCATCGGATCTGGTCCTTCGGAGATCCATACATTGGCCTCTGTTTCTTCCTCTCTTTGTCTTGATAATCCCTGTAGAATCTGCGATACTTACCAAGTTTAATGTTAGATCTTTCAAGTTTCCTGGTAAGTAAATAGATCTGTTCAGCTTGGCTTATTATGTTTCCAACAGGTTCAGTGGCCTTTGATCTGCTGCTGGTTGCTTTGAATCTGGCCCGATTTTGATGTGGAGGTTGTGGCTTGTGAGCGACTCGTCTTCTTCTTCTTGCCCTCTTTCGATCAGATCGAACTCATGGGCTTTAAGACTTAGGAACAGGCTACTTGGCTTCATCTTGGCAATGTCTTGGCAATCCTTGATTACCGTGACTTTCATGTCCCATTTCTTGGTGAGAGATCTAAAGATCTTGTAATTGATGTCTTTGTCTGACATCTCTCGTCCAAGTTATCGTAGCTTGTTTACTGACATGGTGATTCTCCCATCGAGCTCGTTGATGGTTTCATTTGGCAACATCTTAAGCTTCTCGAACTTCACCGCCCGACATGTCTGCTATCTTTGATCGATCATTTCCTTCACACATCTCGCAAAGAGTATCCCACATTTGTTTATTTTGTCTTGAGATACTTTATCTTTTCTTTGGTGAGCTTATCCATCGTCTTCATGATTATATGCACAGCTATTGTATCCGGTGTATCTGACTTTTTTTTTACGCATCCATCGAGGCGGGGACTCTTTCGGACAAGGCTTCCAACTGCAAAATCTGGATCTCCTCCAACAGCTGGGTTGTCGTGATATATGATGATGGGTCCTCGTTCAATGACTTTCATCATTCTGCCGCTTATTGACCCCAGATGGTTGCACATGTATATTGTCCAATCTGCATACTCATCAATTGAAAATTTAGGCAAATCATGATATATACGAGGTATTATCCATCTTTGAGTGATTTTGAAAGCGAATGAGTTTTGAAAACGGTTTTTCAAGATCTGTTCAAATGACCACAAAGATTCTTCCTTAAGAACCGATGATACTCAAAGCCAGTGGTTTGTAGAACCACTGCTCTGATAACACTTGTAGGTCCCGAACGGGTTTCGTGAGGGCAGAAGTCTAGAGGGGAGGGTGAATAGACTTAAAAACTTTTCGTCTTGATCGAGGTGTGATTGCGGTTTGCACGATCGAGTGCAAGTGAATCAATTTGGGTGATGTTCAATCTTCTTGGCCGCCGGAGGGCGGATCAGTTGATATCTGTCGGTTTAAGCGAGATAGTCGGAAGCTAGTTTGACCGGTGTGAAAAAACCGGTTTTATCAAATCAGATTCTCAAGTCGATTTTTTCAATCGGTGACTAAGTCATCAACTCCGATCGGATCGGTTGCTTGGTGCGGTCGATGTTAACTTAGAATATGTATGCAATTTTAAGCTCAGTTCTGTGAATAGTGTAAAGCAATAAAGAGCAAGTAAATGCACACAAGATTTTATAGTGGTTCAGACGAAACCCATCCTACGTCCACTCTTCGCTTAACACAAGGGGCACCAACTTAACCAACTTAACCGACTTAACCGACTGGACTTAGTTTAATGTGTTAGTCCAATAACCAACAGATGTTTATCGAGTTAACACTCAACCGATCCCAGAAATCAGAAACTAGAATCCCTAGTCTGAAATCTTGCGAAAACAAACTTAACCTAACTTTGAGTTTGGGTAAAGGTTTGTTGTGGTTCCAACTGGAAATCTATCCTAGTGTTTATGTAGCCAAATGCTAGAGGATGAGATTTCTATACTAAGAACAATGGGATGAACACTTAAGAATAATCTTCAAATTCGGTGTTCTTCGAGCGGAAATTCTGCTATAGTTTTTGCTTCTTTTTCAGTCTGCTCGATCCGGTCACTTTTCAATTTTGAAGAGCAATCCCATTTTATAGACCACGAAATCAAAGAGCCGTTGGAGAGAAATTTGAATTTCGGGCTATATTAGGTAGGTTTGTAGGATATGCTGTGACGTGCTTCGAATATCGGCGTGGCCGAAGGCATGATTAGCGCCATTTGTGTCCGCAACGTCGAATCCCGTATTGTCAGCTCTTTTTGTGCACGTGTCGCTTTCTATTTGGCTTTGCGAGTACGGTATTTCAGTATTTGTCCATTTGACGTTTGATATTCCTTTTGTAGACACTACAGGAAATCCCACATTCGGTGACAAATTTTTTTGTGACGACACAAAATTCGTCACAATATGATACCTAAAGGTGACAAATTTAATTTTCGTCACTAAAAAGTGAGAATTCGTGACAAATTTTTGTTTTGTCACCACTAATGTTTATTTTCGTCACTAATTCACAATTTTCATGACAAAAACAAGAATTTCGTCACAATAAGCTTTGGTGACGATATTCATAATATTTAGTGACGTTATTCAACGTCATGAAAAATAGTATTTTTGTGACAATTATATGTTTTGTCACTAATTATTCAAAAGAATGGGCGACGCACTTAATTCGTCACAATTTAATTTGGTGACGATCGTCATTGTAATTAGTGACGATCATAGTCGTCGTATAATATAAAATTTTCATGACAATTTTATGTTTCGTCGCTAATTGTTCATAGTAATTAGTGACATATTCTTTCGTCACCAATATTGATATAAAGTGACGATTAATAATCATTTTTTAATGACACACTTATTTCGTCATAATATTATTCAGTGATGATCTTCATTTTAATTAGTGACGATCAATATTGGTCATATAATATAAAAATTTCATGACAATTTTATGTTTCATCATTAATTGTTCATAGTAACTAGTGACATATTCTTTCGTCACCAATATTTATATATAGTGACGATTAATAATTATTTTTTAATGGCGACTTATAAAGTCACAAAATTATTCGGTGACGATCTTCATTTTAATTAGTGACGATCAATATTGGTCATATAATATAAAATTTTCATGACAATTTTATGTTTCGTCATTAATTGTTCATAGTAATTAGCGACATATGAATTTTGTCATCATTTGTTACACAAACGTGATGAATTTAATTTTTGTCATAACAATAAATTGTGGACGGTAATTATTTAGTGACAAAATTTCATATTCGTCACTATTGTGCACATATGGTGACGAAATTAAATAAAAAGTCACAAGAACTCAAATATTAAAATGCAATAATTAAGGTTTGAACCCACAATAACTCAAATATTAAAATACAATAATTAAGGTTTGCACCCAAGACTTCTAATGTAGAATTTAATTACACCCACCAACTCAACTATACACTTTCAATGTCTATATTTGAATTTAATATTATTATATTTTAAGCATCAGTTTTCCTTGTATAAAATTTATGGACGGTAATCATTTAATAATATATATAATTTCATATCCATCATTATCGTGCACATATGGTGACGAAATTAAATAAAACTTTACAATAATTCAAAATAAAATTGTATAAAACAGAATTTAATAAATTCCCACCAACTCATCAATGCATACAATTTTTAGATGAACCCTTTTGAAAAATGTTTAAATAATAATGATACGGAAGGAGTATTCCTTATCCCTATATTACTAATTGAGAGTTTTTTTACTGGCGATGTGGCGTCTTCTCCTTCATTTTGGATGATATGTGTCGCATTATTATAAAGTCTCATTTAAATGTCATTATATATTGTATTATGTGGCATGATGATATTGGTTACATAAGATGCATGAAATGATGTGTAAATAATATAATGAGGATTGACTAAAAAATTTAAAATCAAACAAAAGAAAAATTTTATAATAGGAAGATTCACTAAATCTATTGTCATTTATTTTCTTTATTCAATATACTTTTTGTTTTCTAGAGGATTTTATAACTTTTTATTAAACTTTAATGAAATGACTATTTATAAAATATCATGAATTGCCTATGTTATAACAATTTCATATGAAAAAAAATTAAAATTTATTATATTCAAATATAATAAGTGTTATGATTAATATATAAATATATATATGTTATATTTAAAATTTCGCGTAATAAGCGGGTTCTAAACTAGTCTATTATAGGTGACAAGCTCTTATTTTGGAATACTCTCATTCTATTCATTTGGTATTAAACCTTATTTATGTTTTTAAAAAGTATAATTTTAAGTTATAAATAAATTTAAATATAATGTATTTTTCATAGTATCGATACAATATTTTAATCAACATGCTATATATAATTGGAAACACAACATACTATAAAATTAATTTGTTTTACAATAATTAAACTGAACTAATCAAACTAAATAAATATTTAAAATATTTAATTTAATAATGCAATTTTTTTCCAACTATCTCAGAAGCCTAATATTTCCTTCTGAATTCGACTCGTATTATCAAGATTATATGTAGGCTGCAGCTTTTAATAATCAAATTCTTGTAGCAGCAAATTTACAGTATTTAAACAGATATTTGGTCCCTACTTGTGTAAGTAATATAATTTTACAATACAAAGAAAGAGACAACACAGTGACTAGTAGACTATAGAAAGTAGAAATGCACTAGAGATTTTACTTTTTTACGCTGGCGGTAAGAGTCGTAACATACCGAACACATTTTCAATTCAAATGCCTTTTCCTTCGCATCATCATGTACTCCAAAAATACTACATATCAATAAAAAAATGCATCAGAAAAAACAAGCGCTAATAGATATATATAAAGCCTTGTAAAAAAAAAAGATATACATAAAGCAAGGGGAGAAATATGCATTGCACAAATTTTGCATAAACTATCAATTTGTAATTAAATCAACATGATTTTAGAATGGAATATCTAAACACGCACTTGATATTACCATATAATTACATCAAAATTACTTAAAAAATGCACCCTGACAGTGCAGAAGTAAAACATTCTAAGCTTTTGCAGCAACATTTTCATAATCATAAAAGCTACTTTTTGAACTAAGTTCAATAACAACCATTAGGTTTATGGCTTGGTGATACCAAAGATTAAAAATTATAGAGAATTTCTTTTTTTGAATTGATGTCAAAGCATCATATGGGAACCAATCAACATTTTTGTGTGATCAAATTATGAAATTAATAACTGCATCGAAGAAATACCCGTTTCCAATTCGAGATAAGATCAGATCTTTCAATAAGGACCAAATCCCGAAACTCAATAAAAAATAATACATGATTTCGAGAAGATTGCGTACTAACTTAATACCAAAAAAAAAAAACAGAATCCCATTAAACAACTCTAAGCAATATGTCAACACATAAACAAATTGAGAAAACCAAAAAGTAAATCAACGAAACACAAAATCATACCTTCTCCTCGCCGACGATGTAATCGGGGCTCCACCATGACTATGGAATGGATCGTATTCACTCTTAAATCTGAGTATGGGCGGGGCGGCGATTGCACCATCGGTGGCGAAGCGAGATCGCAAAGACAATAGGGGACAAGCGAGGCAAATATTATTATTTTTTCCCGCTAAATATTGGGCGCGCTCAAATCCAAATGTAATGTAATTTGTAATCACAAAGTTTAAGCGAAAATAAGCCCCGCAAAACAAAAAATATCACATTTTTTATAGTATAATTCTTTTCCCGTCAATTTTCGGCCCCAATTAACTTATAAAAATATAATATACTATTAATATATTTGTAACTCTGCAATTCTAAAAAAATATATCAATCTTTTCTTGAAAATTTATTCTCCACGTTTTTTTATTCGAGAAGGTTCATGAAATTCACATCTCTTACTTCCCTATCATTTTGGGTAGTTAGTTAACTATGTTAATATCATCTTCATCCTCTTCATCCTTTAACTCTAACTCATCATCTTCAATACAAATACTATAAAAGTATTTGGATCGATGAAAAGATGTTTGCAAGTCTTTGGGTTCTCCATGGTATATCCACTCTCGTGTAATACATATAAAATCTTTTCAAGACCAAGTCCCTTTTGACTTCATAACACTTTTTTTCTTAGTGTTTCGACAATTTATTGCCGCGGACAAAGAATTTCAAATTAACCGGACTCAACAACATTTTGCATTGAAAAATCAATAAATGATTCAACACCTAAAATGTATTTAGTACTAAACCAATCTCTTTCACCAATCCAACTTTTATCCATGGCGGTTACATTTAATTAGAAAGACATGAGTAATTATAATCAATTCCTAATGCACTTAATATATATATATATATATATATATATAGGCAATATGATCATGTGGTCAAAAAATAAAAAGTAAACGAAATTAAAAAGCATCAGTACATACAAGTTAGATAAACAATAACCTAGAGGAGCAACAAGTTGAACATAATTTCAGTTAACGTATCAACTCGTGTAAATTTTCAAGCATGTACTCTCAAATCAGAAACAAATTTTATTTTATATACAAAATGTGGAACATGTATCTCAAGGAATCAATTCATCAATTACCACAATATACAATAAATAAATATAACACCCTTTGAAATAAATGGAATCATGCAAAAAACAACTTAACCAATAACTGAAACTTCGTCAATCCAAGAAATATGCAAATGTACCACAAGCTGGAATACATATAAGGAGAAATATACCTTGAGAACAGGCTCTCCTTTGTTGTTTTGCTTGAAACTACTAGCTGTGTTTTTGATAGCCTGCAATCATGGTCATAAAGCTAATATATATAAGAATATAACAATCTTAACGACAAAAAACCCGAGAGAAAATTACATTGGTAGAGCAATACAAGAAGTCAAATTCACATAGCTTATAATTTCATTCAGCACAGCAATACCACTAACTCTTTTCAACAAAATAGTAAAAGGCAAGGGAAAATACATAAAATAACCAGCCAACATTTGAGAATTTGGAAAATCCATCTTCTACTCTAGAAATCTGGAGGTGGGAATTCAATCCCTCAGAATCAAGACTTTCAATATTATTTCTTACTAATCAGAACTGATTAAGCCCTCCTTGTATTGAGTTGTGTAAACTGGAGTGTGTAACTATTATGAAGTTTTGAAACAAGAACAATCACCATCAAGAACATAAAAAAATCAGTAATTTACAAACGAGAACTGATTAATTCAGTAATTTACAAACCAGAACAATCACAATCACAATCAAGAACATAAAAAATTCAGTAATTTACAAACCAGAACAGATTAATTCAGTAATTTACAAACCAGAACAATCACAATCAAGAGAAACGGGGCCAATAAAATTTGAATCATCCAAAATCGGTCATTTCTCTACTTTGAGAAACGGGGCCAACAAAATTCGATTCAAGGCGCGCTACGTTAAGCCCAATCGAGACAATGCTTATGAAAACCCGGAGAGATTAATTTCCTAGTGGTTTCAAAATCAGAAAAATACTGTAGAATATTCTAGATATTATAAAACGAGATTTGGAAGGAAAAAACCCTACATACCTGAATTGCTAGAGAATCAAATTCCTCCTCAGTTGTGTCCAAATTGCACCCAAAAGTGAACCCTCTTCTAAAGATAGCAGAAATCCTCCTAGGACATCCAAAAATCATTGTTACTGGTGGTAAAGGCATTTAAAACAGAGAAAATTTTACAACATCAAAATCCTAGGACATCCAAAAATCAATGTTATTGGGTTTGGTAGCGGCATTTACAAAAGAGAAAAATTTACAAGTTATCGTAGAATTATATATAGATCGATGATATTGTTTCCTCCTTTTTTTTCATGGATTGCACAAACATGAAATAAAATCAATTGTGGCTTCAACCCAAAAAAGAGCTCTGAAGGAAAATAAATTTCCCCCTCGATGCTAGAAAATAAATAACTTATGTCAAACCCAATTTTCACGATAGCAGATCTTTCAAAAAAGACTTGAATAATTAACATTAAAGGTGCGTAAACTCAAATTGAACATATAAAAATTACTCAAATTACTCGACAAACAACGGATGATTAACTATTTAATAGCATCTCAACGAGAATTTAGTTTAAAAAAACAGTCTCTATTCAACTCAACCTAATGAAGTGCGACTTAATCGTTGAAAAATGGTAAAAAATTGGAGAACATAAAACACAGAGGGAAAGAATTACCGTTGTTTCTTGTTGAGGACTCGACCAAAAGGAATTAAGATAGCATTGAGAATTGAAGAATTTCGGATGAAAATTGTTCACTTCTCTCAAGCGCTCTAGAACTACTTGTATCCCGTATGGAAGGATCTCGATTTGAATCTCCTCGGCGTACCAGAACTGCTATATTGAAGATTTGAACTCCCCCGTACTAGAATGGTGGAAGAATTTGGGGATTTGAAGAATTTTGGATTTGGGGAAAAAGGTTTTCCTTGTGACCGCCTGTTCTCCTATTCTTCCCGCTAATCTCCCAATTATATTGCACTAATTATATTCCTTCCCGCTAATTAATCTTCTAATTATTTCAATAATTTTAGTCTTCCCGCTAATCATTCAATATATATTCACTAAGATGACTTTCAGTAATCTCTTCTTACTTATCATATAAAAACATTAATTAATTCCTGTAAAAAAGAAAACATTAATTAATTAATACATGTATAATGTATTTATAAGTATATGATTTTATTTAATCAGTATCATACTTTTTTTTTACATATATGAACATAGTATGTTATTTTAATATTATAAGATTCACAATATTTTTAAGCTCAAAAGTTGGAATTTAGGCTCAGAACCATGTACTTCATCTCGCAGAGCGCTATGAGTTCAATTTGAATCGTCGTTCCGCTTCAAAAAAAAGGTTTTATAATAATAATTTTGAGCCCGACTTCAAAAGTTACATTTTTTTTTATTTCTATCGAGGACCTCTTTCAGACGATCCTTAATTATCAAATACTCATCTACATGTTGTTCCACGTCACTTAGGCCTTTTTAAATTACATAAATTAATTTGTATTATAATAAGCCAGTTTTTCTATTGGTAACCAACATTAGACTATTGTAACGACAAATACTTTTGTTATTTAAAATAAGACCTTTTGTAACGAAGATAAAATTTTCGTTACAATAAGTCATCTTTTTGTAACCATTTAGATATTGGTTAGAAATACGTTCAGTACAAGAAGTGCATGTTCTTGTTGTGTCAACTACTATTATCATCACCTGTAATTAATGTAAGAGTAAGTCTCCAATAAAATTTGTTTATAGTATAAAATAGACATCGATACACTTATAAAATTAATAAATAAATATCATAACACTTATCAAGTGATATCATACATTTATAAATTAATATCATAATATTTATGTATGTAAATATTGTGATATTAATTTATAATAATAGTAGTATCAATTAATGAATTAATATTATGGTATTAGTATAAATTCAATTTCATATAAATGAACAAATTTTAAAAGAAAAAAGTCAGTCTTAATGTTATGATCACTATAATGTAATCGTAATATGTGTATTAGTTGCAACTATTTATGACAACAAAAAGATTATATATATATATATGTGTGTGTGTGATATTCCTGGTAGACTCAATTTATTCATTGGCGATAAAATATTAGAGAGTATATAAATAATTGTAAAATGTTATAATTCATTTAAGAAAATACATATTTTAGATAGTATATAAATAATTGTAATAGAAGCTTTTGCTAATTGTCTGTTTGCAAACTCTAATTTTTTTAAGTTAAATTTAACAGTTTTAAAAATAAGTGTTTCTCTACAATTTTTAGAAATTGCAAACACACTCTAAGTATATTATAAAAAAATTTTAGAGCATGTTTGTAAAAAATTCTATCAACTTCTAATCACTTTTTTTTAAAAAAATAAAAATCAATTTGGAGTATTTGGTATCTTAATTATTAAATTAAATAAATTGTATATATCTAATAATTGTATATGAGATGTTTTTTACACTTTAAGATCAACTTTATTTAAATTTTATTATTATTATTTTTAAACATTGTCAATTTTTTTTATTTTTTTTTTCAAACGTTATCAATTTTTTCTATTAAGATTTTTTTCATAATTATTAATTTTAATAACTTCTTCAACTTCAAAAGTATATTTTCTTGCAAACATCCCCCTGGTAATCAGTAAGTTATGTTTTCAATTGATTCTTTCATCTTTGTTTCTTTTAATTTTAATTTAAACTATAATTTTAATTATAACTAAAAAATTATGATAAAAACTTGCATGTGATAGTCTTATACGTGAACATACCTCATTTACTTATATTATATGATCAATGAATTTATGGTATTCCAATCCAATTATATTAAAGCAAAGTCTTATGTGTATCAGATGCAATGAAACGTTTAACTTGTTCGATTAGGTAGAATAAGTTTAATAATTCATTATAAAATAAGTTGAAGCGTTTAGAACAAGTTGCATGAGACTTACTCATATTTTAAAAATGAATAAATGGAGAGATGTTTCATATATGAACTATCTCACATAAAAGTGTCTCGTAAATTATTTATTTGTGTACTTGTTATCCTTAACAATTTAATAAATGAAGGGTTAATTGTATAAAAGAAAGTTCATGTTTTTTTTTTCAATTATAACATATTCTAATAAACTTTACAATTCGATGCATCAACTATTTAAAGTTTACAATTTAATTCATGTTACTAACTCCCGATATGTCATATGTGGTGTCCAATGTTATAGAGAGTTAAGAGACGGTGGACTCATGTTCTTTGTGTCGATTGAAAAAACATGCCGTAAATTTGTAAAAAATGAACAAGATCTCTGTGCACTAAATGTACCGTGTACTTTAAAATTTTAAAATATGCAACCATTTGCACTGAACACATGCAATTTGTGTCAGTGAAAACAAATTGCATATTTCAGTACAAACAGATTACATATTTGAAATAAATAGTATATTTAAAAAATTATACTTGAGTTGCATGATGAACCTAGTGCTTACACTTGCAAAAAAATTGGCTAAGTTTTGTATGCATCCAAGTGTACCATGCACTCATAGTGCATTTAAAAACATACAATTTGTCATACTAAAAGATGCAATTTATTTTACCCAATAAAGTTGCAACTATTAATATGAAAAAAATAATTGCCGCGATTCAAAGATAAATAAGTCACATCTTTCATTATAATAAATTGCATGTTTTTAAAATGCACTATGAGTGCATGGCGACCTAATTGACATAAAACCCATTTTAAAAAATTTGAGAGCCAAACAATATGATCGGCGGTCTTTAAAATTTTCAAATCACCAAAAAGGGAAAATTTTCAATTTTTGTTGGGAGCCAAAAAAAAAAAAAAATGAAATACAAATTTTGATTAAGGAAAAAAAAATTGAAATATAAGGTTTTTTTTTATTTCTTCCCCAAAAGAAATTCCTAAAACCCTAGACTTTTCAATTCCATTGAATCCCGTCTTCAATCCTTTCCCTCTCTTGGGAGCACATGGTCTCCTCTCTTCTGATCCTCGGTAGCGTATGAACTACGATTCTCGGTGTCAATCAAACCTCGTCGATCTTCTTCGATTCTTGTCGCCACCCAAAGACTTCTCATGTCGGGTAGGTGCATTTAAAGTCTCCATTGTTTATTTTTTTTCACTTTGGTTTCAATTTTTTTATTCTCTTTGCTCGTTCTTATTAATTGAAAACCATTGGTTTTAATTTTATGCTCTTTGATTTATTCTTATTATCTGGTTTTGACTTTACGCATAATCTATGAATTGATTAATTTCAATTTTGGGTGTTTGAGAGATGTGGTGTATGTATAAAGTGTAAGGAATTGGTAATGGTTGTAAGGGTTTGAGTACCTCTTGTGTTGAATGCAATATCTCTTTATTGTTAAAAAAAAATCGATTTTGATTTCAGTGTTTTTATGCTGAATGTGCATCTGTTCATTTTAATTAATAAACAAGGATTAGTAAATCCCTACATTTTTCATGTACTCTTATTAAGACAAGATATGGAAAAGGTCAATCCATACTCAAGGATGAGAGTATTTCACAACACCAACGTCTCTACTTAACTTCTAAAGGAAGCACACCAAGTACATTCTTTCTTGTTCAATTCTCCGTCTTTGGTCCCACCTTCTTACAGTTACACACACTCTCCTTCAATCTTTCCTAAACATACACCTTTATCATTTCTTCAGGATTAATCCATTTTTAGATTATATAATTAAAAGGCAGACAATTGTAGTATTAACTGAACACATGATACAAGAAACAATATTGTGTAATTTCTCCAAGATAGAAGGTTATACATGCATAATCACAACCATAATCTCGAGATAATGAATAAATAGATTAAGTACAACTAAAACAGAGGATATATTGTTACAGTGATTGCTCAGAATTAGATTAATAGCACACTAACTCTCAAGCATCAGTTCCTTTCCCGTTAAAGTCCTGCATATTAACAAATTTAGGAATTCATAGTTGTAGGTGCAATACATCCCTCGTTGATTATTTTTTGCAGTGACAGCAAACATATGTATTATTTTTTGCAGTGACAGCAAACATATGTATTATTTTTTGCAGTGACATCAAACATATGTATTATTTTTTAGTGAGCATGTACTCAAATGGTTCCCTTTCCGTAATTAGATTATGTAAGTGTCAATATCCTATTTATATGTCTGTTGACTGTTGTGGGTGTTCTATTGAATCATTCCCTATTGTTTAAACTCTGTATTTGTGTGTTTATATTTTTACACCTTTATTACTCTTATTTAGCCCCATTTCTCCCTCTCCCAGACGGCATCGTGAAGGTGGCGATGTAAAGCGGTGGAAGATTTCGATGCAAAGCAGATTTCAGCGTGAAGTAGTGGCAGTATGAGTCTCCCACTGCCTTGAAGGCAACGCCACCCAGATTGCGGCGTGAAGGAGTGTCTTTATTCAGATTGCGTCTTAAAGGTAATAAGAGATATTTATTAGGAAATTATGTAACTTAAGTTTTTGTTTCTCTAATTTTACAAGTGAAGTGGTATTATAATAGGTAAAAAAAAAAAAAAAAAAAACATCTATGTCAACCATCAATACATTTGTAGTTAATTTACTCGCTAAAATTTGGTATGTCAATAATTAAATCTATTAAACATTAAAACAAGGTAATTATGGGTTTTATGAATTTTTTATTTCAATCTTGGGAATGGTGATGAATTAGCTGATTTTTTATAATTTTTTGTAGTCTCTTCAAGAACCATGCGATCGGATTTACTTGTATGAGCAAACCCACATTTTAGAGAAATATGGGTGGAAATCCGTCCAGGCAAAAGAAAATTGGGTAAGTCGTAGACATTTATGATATTTGGTTATGTTATTATTGAGGTTAATTTACTTCTTTTTTAATTCAATAGCAGATTTTATACAATTAATTCATTGCATTTGATCCTTTTATGATTATTTTGGATGGTTAAGCATGTGAAGATAATCTTTGAATTTCTTTTCATAAGCAAATTCAGATAGAGGAAACAATTTTTATGGTTGAATGCCTTCTGCCCAAATGTGAACTGATAAAATAAATTCATAAAAGGGGGGTGATCTGATCTTTGGGTTGTGGACAGGAGAAAATCTTTTGGTCTGTTTAATTTCTGTTTTAGATTAATGTTTTTGTTTAAATGGGTGATTCTTGTTTGTTCGAGGAGAGTGGATTATTATTTTATTTACTTTATTTATGCTTAATTACTAGGAAATGATGAAACGTAAGCGAGAGGAATATTTTGAGCTCAGAATAAAGATGACCGAAGCTGAGATAGTCTTGGAGGTGTTGGGCCATGGGGCTGGATATACAAAAGGTTATGGTTTTGGTCCAAAGCCTCCAAGTACACATAGTTCATTGTACCATTCTTCTACTCAATATGAAGATGAACTAAGAGAAACAACGTAAGAGTTGCAACAATCTAGAGTTCAATTGCAAAAACTACAAACTCAAGTAACTAGGTTGAAAGACGAGCTGGCTACGCAAAATGAAAATCTGTCTGCAAAACTCTCTGAGCAAAGTGCAACTATCAACAAACTACTGGCTTTTTTGAGCAATAATGGGATGATTTACATATAATTAAGGTTAGCTTCTACTTTTTTATGTGTATTAATTGTATACACTTATATGCACTTTCAATGTTTGCTTATAAAAAAAATTACCATGTTCCTAAAATGCTTGTTTGGATTCAAAAATTTAGTTAGTGAAAGTCGATATGTTTCTCGAAAGTGACGTGATTGAGAAACATAGTTAAAAGGGAGTTAGTAGATTGATTCTTATTATGATATTGTGAGACTGTGGATTGGGGATTATGTTTTTGCAGGCTTACAAATGTAACTATGCTTGTTAAATGAAATTGAATTGCTCAATCTTATTGTCCTGACTGATTTTATCATTACTGCTTTTGTTGTTTTACATGAGCTAGTTTCAAAATAACTTAATTAGATTATAAAATTCTCACAAATCAAGTCTCACTTGAAGTTGCACCTTAATTCAAGCAGATTATGTTTTATAGTCGAATCAACTTCAAAATTATATGCAGATGTTTCGTCTCGATGTAAATGTTCATATTGAAACCTTGGAAATGTGCAGCTAATCTTAATTTCTTGTATGCAGGTCAAACAAATTGATTGTTGCCATATTTACGAGCAAGCATATTAGTTCCCTTGGTAATTTCTTAACTCTCAGTTCTATATATGATGTGTTAGAATGTAAAAGTATTAAACTGTATATTGGAACTATTGATATCAAGCTATATTAGTTCATAATGGTAATTTCTTAACTTACGTTTCTGTATATGATGTGTTTGAATGTAAAAGTATTAGACTATATATTAGAACTTCATATTGGATCAATATTGGTGCTACTGATATAAGACTATATTGGTCTTGCTAATTAAATTAGAAAATTCATCGATATAACATTTTTTTTATAGGTGATATCTACAGAGGAAAAGATTTCATCATCGTTTGAAGTGCAAAAAGGAATAATAACATGGAAATTAGTTTTAGAAATATACAAGACTTTGATTTGTATAGTTTATTGTTTCATGTAATATTGATCACAAAGATTGTTGATTGCTTTTTAATTGCTTGAAGGAGTTTTTTGTTGATGCAAATTAATTTTTTTTATCTTTAATTAATTTAGTTTTTGTTATAATATTTATTATTTAGTATTATTATTGATTTAATATATATAAAAATTCAAATAAATTGATAATAAAAGTAATTATTTCACGATGAAATAAATGTGTCAATATGTATCATTTTATGACAAAATAATAGTCACGGTATGTTAATTAATCATGATGATATATGTTGTTACTATATCAATTTCTTTAGTAGCGATTATCATTATTGTCATTTGAATAATATTTTTTATAACAAAAATATTTGTCACCATTTTTACATCTTTTTAACGACGAATATATTTTGTCACTAAAGTCTATTTTTTTTGTGATTTTAAATGTAGTTGTCATTATATCTATATATATAACCACGATCATTTTTTTCGTCAATTTTTTGCAATTTTTTAATGACGAAAAATGTGAAATATGACGAACAATATATTGTCACAAAATATGAACTTTTAGTGATGTTTATTATTTTCGTCACTAAATAATATATTATAGTGACAAAAATAATTTGTCACAATTTCCACATCATTTTGCGACAATAAAAATTTTGTCACTAAATCATACTAATCAGTGACAAATTTTATCATCATTTTATATGTACACATATAACGACGATCAACATTTCGTCACCGAATAACAACTCTTTCTTGACGAATATAGAAAATGTGACGAAATAACCAAGCTAATTGTGACAAAATTAACGTCACTAAAGTAACTTTTTTTGTGATAATTATTTATATTGTCACGTAAAATTGAACTTTAGTGACGAAACATCATATTAAGTGACGAAATTTTTATGCCTAAAGTGACAATTTATGCGTCACAATAGATGGAAACATATAGTGATGATGACCTTTTTCGTCACCAAATGATGCCCTTTTCATGACGAAATAATATAACGTCACATTTTTCAAAATACCACGCACTATAAATGACGATCTCTGCTACAAAAAAAAATCGTCACAAATTATCAATTGTGACGAAAAATGATGTTTTAGTGACGAATATTTTCGTCGCGAAATCTCAAATTTCCTGTAGTGAGAATATTCGTCTTGTCTGGTGTACCATTTTGGTTGACGCCAGGTGTGAGCTGACCTGACCAGATAACTGATCAGTCTACCTTATAGAGTCTTCTGATGCAGATTGTCTTAGCACAATTTGCAGACTCGGCTGATGTAGGTCTTCTGGTAGTCTTCTGATCTTCAGGTTACTCTGAGCCTCAGTGTCTTCAGTCATACTGAGTCTTCAGGTTTCTTACTGAGTCTTCAGGTTTCTCTGAGTCTTCAGGTTTATCTGAGTCTTCAGGTTTATCTAGGTCTCAGTGTCTTCTGTCTTCACCTGATCATCTGACTTCTTGTCTTCTGACTTGTCTTAGTCTTCTGATCATCTGACCTTATCTGGTCATCTGATAATTTGACCTGACCTATACATATTGAGTTCCCCCTCAATATGTGACCTATCTTTTACATCAGCTATCTATACATTTCAGCTGGTCATCTTAATCTGATTCTACGTCATCAGTCAGCTAACAGATCTGACTGGTCCTATTACAACCTATTTTGGTATTTCCATCAAAACTAAATACAAATTTCCCAACATAGCCCTCCTCCGGCAACACCACGGTTTCAGTTCGGCCGCCGGTCATGCGGGTGGATCCTTGTCTGCGGGTATCCGGCACGTTGTTCGGGATACTGAGGGTGTGGATGAGCGGTTTCTGCAGGATTTGGAAGAAATCACCCATCTTCCTCCTTTGGATATCAGCCCAATTCGCCCCACCGCGTCTGAGAGGGAGCAACCCGCCAGCACCTTGGCTTTGGCCCCGGATTATGGGGCCTATGAGCGGGCCTTCGACTATCACTCCTACTCGGCTCAGGCCCCGTACAAGCAACCTAAATGTAATTATAGGAAGTCGGCTCATTCTGAATACATGGCTTCCGACCTTCCTAAGTACAAGTCGATCTTATCTGACCGGCATGTGCATTCCCTCCACCGGTTGTATAAGGTGCCCTGAGATGTGCACTTTTACGGGGCAACTTCCAACAAGAGTGCTGACCAGCCGCCTCCAGGGATGATTGCGGTCAATGAACACACCATGGAGGCGGGGATTCGCTTTCCCCTTCATCCGGCCATCTCCCACCTGTTGGCGGCTTGGAACCAAAGCCTCACCCAAATCACCCGAACGGTTGGAGCTACATAATCTCCATAATGACCGTTCTGGGGCTGGCCGGGCTTAATCGGATGCCGACCCCTGCCGAGATCGCTTATGTGATGACACCAATTTTCCAAGCCGACGGCTATAACGCCGTGCGACTTTGCAAAGATCGTGAGCTCGTGAGTGGGATCCCGAACAAGGCCGTTAACTGGCACCGAAGGTGGTGGTTTGTTGGTGGCGCTTGGGAGTCAATGGACCCGTCGAGTACATTGCCTATCCGGGTCCCTATGGGTTACGTGCGTCGAGTTGAACACGGTAGATCTTTCTTTTCATACTCCCAAGGTCGTACTGATCTAATTCTCTTCTTCTTTTGCAGTGTTCACTCCTTCAACCGCCGACTTGTACTGGGACTTCCAAGAGGCCTTTAAGATCATTCTTGACACTGCTCCGAGCCTTCACGACGTCAACGCCCTTAATTCTAAGCTTGATCGACTTAAGGCCAGGATCTACACCTATCCTGCTACTTGAACATCCTTTGTGAGTACCCTTATTGATGCTTTCGACTTTTCTTTTTACCATTTTCTGTGGCTAATTTTTTTTATGGTCAGTTCCCGATATTCCCGTCTACCGACGTCAACCTTCCGCGTCGATCATGGCATCCAGGAAGAAATCTGTGTTGGGCCAGATGAAGCAAAAGCTCGATGCCTACCGGTCCCTCTGCCGCTGACAAGGGCAAGAGGAAGTCGAAAGAGCTGGCTTTCGAACCTGCCCAGAAGAAAGCAAGGGAAGAAACCAGCCAGGGGATCAAGAGGTCGCAGCCTCGCCCGACCTCGCAGCCCGCCTCTACCCCCCGAGGAGATCGTCATCCGTCGGAGGGCATCCAGCCAGGGTCTGAGCCAATCCCCGAGACTCCTCTACCGGAGGCCGCGGAGGGCGATGCTGGGGAGAGGCCGAGAGGCAGTTCTGCAGGGCCTTGAGGGGAGGTGGCACTTTTGACGACTTGTTTTTTAATGTATCAGCCTTCGGGTTTATTTCCATGTATTCGCCTGCGAGCCACTTTGTTAATAGTAATGAAATTTCTCCTTTTTCGTATTCCTTCAATGTGTTGACTTGATTTCCTTATGCGACTTGATATTTTCTTAACCCTTGTCGTCTTATTATTAGCGCGACTTTATGTTGGACCTTATTTTTAGTCTTCTTACAAAGTTGTGGAAGGTCGCCCCTCAAGGGGTGTTGATCCTTCCCTCGGTATGTCAAAAGTCGTACCTCGGGTAATTTATGTTCTCTTTACATAATCTCTTTGGGTTTTACAGAGGAATTTTGTAACGAAGAAAAAACATTAATATTGATAAACAACTGATTACAAGGGTGTAAACCTATTGATAATATTTCATCAAATGTGTTGCATTCCACGAGTACCGAACCTTGGTGCCATCTGGTATTTCAAGCTCGTAGGCTCCATTTGGTAGGATTTTGAGATCTTGAATGGGCCCTCCCAGTTTGGACCGAGGGCTCCTTTCGATTCGCCAAGTACCTTCTTCAATACCAAGTCTCCTTCTTTGATGCGTCGGAGTCGTACTTTAAAGTTATAGTACCTCTCCGACCTTTGCTTGTATCTTGCATTTCTTATGTTGGCCTCCAGACGCCTTTCTTCGAGCAGGTCTAGGTTCCTGGCCAAGGCCTCGTCATTGTGGTCGAAGGTGACCTGACTTGTGCGAAGATTGGGGAAGTCGACCTCCGCGGGTACGACCGCCTCGGTCCCGAAAGCCAGTGAGTAAGGAGTTTCTCCTGTTGAATTTCTGTCGGTTGTTCTGTATGCCCACAAAACATCCGGGAGCTCGTAGCCCATTTTCCCTTACCCCCCTCAATCTTGGCCTTGAGAGTGTGTTTGATTATTTTGTTCACTGCCTCGACCTGGCCGTTCGTCTGTGGATGATATGGAGTTGAGAAGAGTTTTGCGATCTTCCATTTCTTGAAGAAGGCTTCGATTTTAAGGCCATCGAATTGTTTACCATTGTTTGTTATGATTGCTTGTTGTAAACCAAATCTGTAGATGATATTCCACCATATGAATTTGATGACGTGATCCTGATCTATGGTCGCTAGTGCCTCAGCTTCGGCCCATTTTGTGAAGTAGTCTAGGCGTATTTGACCGAGCCCGGAGCTGTTGGGAGTGGGCCAATAATGTCTATCCCCCACTTTGCAAATGGCCAAGGCTGAGGATGCTTGTGAGCTCTTCTGGGGCACTTTTGATGGAAGGAGCATAGATTTGACACTTATGACATTTGCGGGCGAGGATGATGGCATCGGCCCTTAGTGTGGGCCAAAAATATCCTTGCCTTGTGGCCTTATGGGCCAGCAATTCTCCCCCGATGTGGTTTCCTCATGCTCCTTCGTGTATTTCGCGCAGGACCACTTGCCCTTGTTCAGGTGTGATACAACGGAGTAGGGGAGTGCTGAAGCCACACTGTACAGCTCGTCTTGGATCATTGTGTATCGCATGGCTCGTAGTTGCATTGCTGAGCTTGGATCCGATCTGTTGGTAGGAGACCTGTCGTCAAGTATTCAATGATGGGTGTCATCCAGCTCGATGTTGGGTTTTCTAAATTCGCGACTCTCGCGTGCGCGGTAGATGGGTGGGATAATGTCATGATGGTGACATCCTTCATCTCTGGTGACCCCTCGGAAGTTGCCAGCCGTGCTAAAGCATCGGCTCACGAGTTATGTTCTCTCGGGAATAGTTTAACATGAATATGGTCGAACTTTTGACACAACATTTTTACAATCTCTTGGTAGGCTGCCATCCTCTTGTCCCATGCCTCGTATTGTCCTGAGACCTGGTAGGCCACGAGCTGAGAATCTGTATGGACTTGCAGTATTTGACACCTATGGCCATCGACATTTCTAGGCCGCTAATAAGTGCTTC
This sequence comes from Stenogyne calaminthoides, assembly GCA_037126765.1. Lineage (NCBI taxonomy): Eukaryota > Viridiplantae > Streptophyta > Magnoliopsida > Lamiales > Lamiaceae > Stenogyne > Stenogyne calaminthoides. The sequence continues at coordinate 15,401,182 of JBBCBC010000013.1, read as the reverse complement.
ATATTCGGCCTCGTTATTAATTGCGAGAAAATCGAAAGTGATGGCATTCTGGAAGGAGGTTCCTTACGGGCTTGTCAAAACCAAGCCGACCCCCGATTTATGGGAGGTCGCTGACCCGTCCACGAATAGCTGTTTGAACATTTAGCCTCTGATGAGAAGGTGAGTTCCACGATGAAGTCGGCTAATGCCTGGGCTTTGATGGCAGGTCGGGGTGCGTATGTTACCCCGTATTGTCCAACCTCAATTGCCCATTTGAGGCATCGGCCCAATGTGGCTGGTCGATGTAATACATTCCTTAGGGGTGTGGAAGTGAGGACCTCGACTTGATGATCGAAGAAGTACGTCCATAGTTTCCTTACGCTCATGACTAGCGCGTATGCCAATTTCTCCAGCACCGGATATCGCTGTTCGGTTTCATTCAGTGTCTGGCTCAAAAAGTAAATTGGAAATTCATTCCTATCTTTTACTCGGACGAGGACTGCACTCAGAGTCGTTTTAGAGGCCGCGAGATAGGAAAAGCTTTTCCCCCGGAACTGGCTTTGACAGAACGATTACGTCTGCTAGGTAGGCTTTGATTTTATCAAGAGCTTCCTGGCTTTCAGGTGTCCATTTGAATTGTGATTTCTTCCGAATTGTGTTGAACAGTGGCTTGCATTTTTCCCCCATTCGGGAGATGAACCTGTTCAAGGCGGCCAGACACCCTGTGAGTTTCTGTACTTCTTTCACATTTTGAGGTGCTCCCATGTCTAATATGGCTTTGACTTTGGTGGGATTCACCTCTATTCCTTGCTTGCATACCAGATGTCCCAAGAATTTTCCCGATTCAACCCCGAAATTACATTTCTTAGGGTTTAGTCACATGTTGAATTTTCTTAGGACGTCAAAAGTTTGTGCCAGGTAAATCAGGTGGTCTTCCAACCTTAGACTCTTGACGACTATGTCGTCCATGTAGACCTCCACCGAGTTGCCGATGAGGTCAGCAAACATGTGGTTGACCAGTCTTTGATATGTTGCCCCTACGTTCTTTAAACCAAAGAGCATCCTTTTCTAGTAATAGATATTCTTTTCCATCAAGAACGAGGTATGCTGTCGGTCTGGCTCGTACTTGGCTATCTGATGGTAGCCTGCAAAGGCATCCATGAAGGACATCATTTTGTGGCCTGCCGTGTTATCTATTAGGTGGTCGATGTGGGGCATTGGGAAGAAATATTTTGGACAAGTGCCATTGAGATCGGTGAAGTCGATGCATAGTCGCCAAGTCCCATTCGACCTTTTCACCAACACGGCGTTAGCCACCAATTGGGGTTGATCGGCCTATGTGATTAGGTTATTGTCTACCAATTTCTTCACTTCTTCGGCTAATGCTGCATACTTCTCGGGACCGAATATTTGCCTTTTCTGGGCTATCGGCTTCCGAGCTGGATCTATGACCAACTTGTGGCATGCGACTTTTGGGTCGATTCCCACCATGTCTTTGTGTGACCATGAGAAGACATCCAAATTCTTTTTGAGAAAGTCGATGACTTCCCCCTTCAGGTCGTCCGGCATTTTGGAGCCTATGATTACTTCAAGTTCTGGTCAGACTGGGTCTATTTTGACTTTCTCGAGGCCTTCCCCTGGGACGGCCCTTGGAGTATTTTGCCGTGGGTCGTCTATCTCAATTTCGAGCAGAAATTCTTCTTGTTCGGGCCCCATCCTTGGATCGAGGTCGTCGCGACTTCTTTTCTTGTTCGTCTTGTTATTCAAAACTTCGTATTATTTTTCACTGTCTATTACAAGTATTTGTTTGCTAGATATCAGTGCGTAATTTAAAAGAGACGAGGAATAAATCAAACAACCTCTTGCATCAACTTGGTCACCTTTGAAGGTGCCGACCAGTCCACTCTTGGTGGGAAACTTTACACAAAAATAAAAAGTTGAGGATGCAGCCTCGAATTCGTGTTCAAAGGGCCTCCCGAGGAAACCATTATATGTGCTCGGGAGGTCGACAACTAGAAAATTTAAAAGCCTAGTGGCCCTAAATTCTTCATTCAAAGTGGAAACTAACTCCGCAGCTAGACGGATCATTCCTGTCGGCTTCACGGTTGCATCTCCAAAGCCCTTCACAACGTGGTCGCATGGGGTGATGTATGAGTCGTAGTCTCCGAGCTGATCCAAGGTTTTCTTGAAAAGGATGTTGCAGAAGGCTCCTCCATGTACTAGCAAACGACATACGGTTGTGCCCATGATGTTGGCTTTAATTACCAGAGGGTCGATGTTTGGATAGACTATTCCGGCCTTGTCCTTTTCGCCAAACTCGATCGTGCTAGTCTCCTCTCCTACCGTGAAAACTGGTAACACCATCTTCCTGGCATTCTCTATTTCTGTTATCTCCGCCTTCATTCATCTTTTGGATGAGCCGGTTGCGGAAAGTCCCCCGACTGTCCCGAGCGGGGATAAGGTGTGTATGATTCGACCTCCTGCGCCCTCCGGCATGGGTGGCACTGGTCATTCCCCCTGGCCGGCATTCCCTGGAGCGGGTTCAGCCTGTCGGGGTTAGTTTGCCTGTTGGCGACTTTGCTGGGCGTGATCTTGATTCCTCTGAGGTCGTTTGACAAATTCATCTAACAGACCATCTTCGTACAACCTCCAAAGCTGGGGGAGAAGGTCTTTGCACTTGCTCGTGTAATGGCCAGTCTGTTCATAGAAGTGGCAGAACTTGTTGGGGTTCGCCTTACCCTTATTCTTGATAGGTTGTGGTGAGAGGAGTAACTCTCGATCTCTGATCAGGTTGTAGACATGTCTAGGTGTCATGCCCAGTACTTCCATCAATTTTACCGGGATATTTTCTTCGAAACGCTTGAAGCTACCGGGCGCCTTGTAGTGACCCCCAGTTTTCTTGGAGCGTTTCCTTGAGTCTGCGACCTCTCTGTCATCGGAGAGCCTTAAATCCAGAAGTTATGATGCGTGGATAACGTTGCTAGCTCGCCTTCGGAAGTCATCATAGCTGACTGGGTATTCGGTGGTCATGCGCCGCCATAATTTGGTTCCCTTTTTGAGGCCGGAAATGGCCCCGAGTACTTTGGCCTTGTCTCCGATTGGGTCCCCTTCAAGTATGAGTTTGTTGATCCTTTAAATATAGGATCGATCATACTCATTGTCTGCTTGTTTGGTGTTCATCAGTCGCTGCCTGGTCGCAGGTCGCGGTGCCAAGGTCGTGAAGTGAGTTAGGAACAACCTGGCGAGCTGCTCGAACGTATCCACCGAGAAGGGTGATAGCAAGGTTAACCACTGATGAGCCTGATTCCTCAAAATATAGTCGGCATTTAGTGGCATCCGTCGTGCCCATGGAGGCCATGTAAGAGTTATACTTAGCTATGTGGACCCTTGGGTCCGTGTTCTCAATGTATTGATCTACAACCACTGTGTTGATTTTTCGTTGGGTGGGTGCCAAAGTGACCATGGTTGGTTCCGAGGGGAGATTTTGGGATGGTGAGATTATGGTCCGCTCCAACCGGACCACTCTGATTTTCAGCTCGCTCGAGAAGTCGTTGGACCGTCCTGGCTAGGGCATCGATTTTCACGTCGCGATGATCCTTGGGAGGAAAGGTCGCTAATTCGTCATGATGCATATTCAGAGCTATAGCTAGGTCTCACTCCACCTGGTCGGCGAGTCGGGGCTGAGAGTGTGCCTCGTCCTCGATGACCATCGGGGCTCTCTGGGCATCCTATCCTCCAAGTCGACCGAATACGTTGCCCGGTCCTGCCGGCTTTTCCAGGAGCCGGCGATTTCGAATGATGGCGTGCTTCGTCGGATCATACGCCAATTGGCCTGTGGAGCGCCCTTTTTTGACAAGGGCATTCCTGCCCTTAGAGGTCTCTGGATTGTGTGCCGCCTTCTTGATCAGCGGCTGCTCGTCCTATTCATTGAAGGCGAGGCATTTCTTGTGGAGGATGGCCAACACGGCCTTCGCATCCTCTGGTGTCTGGATGAGGTTCCACCAATCGGGGGTGGCCTCTGGGATGACGGGGTGAGACCGCTGTGAACTCATTGAGGCCTCAACACCATCACAGAGGTCTGTCTCGTTTCTGGTAGTGTTACCTTGGTTGATCGCCATTGACAAAAGATGGATCTCCTGAGGATTTATGAGTAAATCGACATAAAGTTTCCCACAGACGGTGCCAAATGTTGTAACCTAGATTTCAAGTTCAGGGCAACACACGTATGAAGAACCGGATCAAACAGGTAACGAACAATAAATGTAAATGGTTCTCAAATTTGGTTACCCAGTTCGTGTTTTGAATAAGATTACGTCTGGGGGCGCCCAAGTCAGGAGTATTTTATTATATATTTTATGCCTAGAGTTCTAAGATTGCTCTCTTTTCCAATGAGCATTACACGTTGTATTTATAGACAAGAGACTAGGTCACAGATCTTCGTGGGCTTCCTCCTTGGGCTTGCTGAGGCTTCCGTCGCCAATGCTAGGATTTCTTCAACTAACCCGAGATTTTCGCGTTTGGATTTACCTGCCCTGCTTACGCCCGTAATATCCGCGCCGTTAGTTGTCCATATCTTTACCATATTTATCCCTTCATTGGCTTTGGACTGAAGTCGCTTCCGATCTGTGGTCTTCCCTAAGTCGCTGCGATCTCCTCGGCTCAAGTGAAGTCGCTCTGCGACCTCCTGATCCCAAGTGAAGCCGCTCCGACTGATTGACGCATGAAAGAGAGTTGCCTCACCGGATTGGGTTATTTCACGCTACAACAATTGAGATAAAGAATGTGAAAGGACCCATAATTTAAATTGCAAGATATATGTTTATATAAATGATGTTTAAAAAATGGGTAATGTACATTATACTTTATCAAGTAACCTCAAAAGGTTTATCGGCATAATAATTAAACCATTTATGAGATGATTACACATTTATTGAAAATCATTATTAGGGAAACTTCGTGTCACTGCTGCAGCTCCGGCCCCTCTCGATCATGTCTTGAAAATATCAAATTGTGAGGGGGGGTGAGATAAAATCTCAGTGGGCAACTTGTACGCTGTTACTCATACTGATCACCGAAATATAATTATCTTTGTGTTTTAAATAAAGCATCATACGCTTTTGCGTAGATGATTTTTGGAAGGTTGCCCGAAGTCATTGTATAAACTCGTTTGTTGGAAAATTTGTAGTTTTGATGGAAGTTCCAAAACAGTTGTAATAGGACCAGTCGAACCTGTTAGTCGACTGATGATGTTAGGAAACATAGAATATACTAGGTCACATATTGAGGGGGAACTCAATATGTATAGGTTTAGATCAGAAGCGAAGATCAGAAGAGAAGACCAGAAGACCTACTCTATCGGGACATCAGCAGAGTTGATAGGTTGAAGCTAAGACAACCAAATCATAAGACTCAAGGTAATCTGATCAGTAGGACACTGATCAGATCAAGCAAGTGAGAAGTATGATAAATGTATCTACTTATACAGAACATACAATTCAAATCAGACCAGAAGAATGTCATCAAAGTTGGCTTTACAAGGAGCCGAATAAGTGTACTTGTTAGCCACTAATAAATTGACACGTATGTATGGAACTGACGATCCAAGATATGGCGTATCAGGGCAAATGGCTAGAAAGGACGAAATTTCAAGAAGACGACATGGCCTTCCTGAGCACGTCAAATTGGACCTGCAAGCTACCTAAAATAGCTTGAGATTCAAACTGCTCTCCAACGACTCTTTGATTTCAATGCCTATATATATGAGATCAAACCTTCGTAGTAAGGTTAAAGAAATAATTCACAAACTCAAGCAAAGCTACATTTTCGCACCAAGAACACAAGATCAAGCAAATATTCTAAGTGTTCATCCCATAGGTTCTTAGCAGGAATTCTTTATCCTCTAGCTTTAGGCTATTCATATACTAGGATAGAATTCCAGTTGGAACACAACAAATCTTATACCCAAACCAAAAGTTAGGTTAAGTTTTTTTAGCAAGATTTCAGACTAGGGTTTCTAGTTCTGATCTCTGGGATTGGTTGAGTGAGAATTCTTGAAACATTTGTTGTACTGTGTTAGACTAACACATAAAACTAAGTCCAGTTGGTTAGTTGGTGCCCCTGCTGATAAGGAAGAGTGGACGTAGGAAAAGTTGTCCGAACCACTATAAAAATCTAGTGTGCATTATCCGATTTACCTGCTTTACACCTTCTGCACACTACTTGTTTGTTTATTACATGCATATTCTAAGTCTGGGTCAGATTTGCACCAAGCAACTGATCTGATCAGTTTGATACTTTTTCATCTCATTCAAAACAGATAACTTAGAAATCTGATTTAACAAACTGGTTTTTCACACGGGTAAAACTTAGCTTCCACACATCAGTTAAACTGGTAGACACCGAACTGATCTGCCCTCAGGCGATCAGTAACTTAGATATCAGTCCAAACTGATTCACTCACACTCTGATCAGACAACTTGCTTATCACACCTGATCTCACGAAAAAAATTTCAGAAGTCTATTCACCCCTCCCCTCTAGACTTCTGCCCTCACGAAAACTCGTTCGGGACCTATAAGTGGTATCAGAGCAGTGGTTCTACGGACCACTGGCTTTGAGTATCGTTGGTTCTTAAGGAAGAACCATTGTGGTCACTTGAACAGATCTTGAAAAACATGTTTTAAAGCTCATCTGTTTTCAAAACACACATTCAGCATGGATAATACTTCGGGTATGTATCATGACCTGCCCAAGTTCAATGTTGATGAGTATGCCGACTGGAAGATCTTTATGGGGAACCATCTAGGTTCGATCAATAACAGAATGATGGAAGTTCTTGAACGAGGACCGATTATCATTTATCATACGAACCCAAATGATGATAACAGAGATCCAGATCATGCTGTTGGTGCACATGTCAGAAAGAGTTCTGCGTTAATGGATGCTGAAGAGAGAAAGTTATCCAATCTGGATATAGTAACCAAACATCTCATCATGAAGGCGATGGACCCGAAAACAAAAGAAAAAGTCAAGGAAGTATGGGATACGTTAGATGAAATTTGTCAAGGGAATGATCTGATTAAGGAAACTAGATTGCAAGCAGAAATGGTTAACTTCGAAAAACTCAGAATGCTACCTAATGAGACCATCAATCAGTTCGATGGAAGGATCACGATGGGAGTCAACAGACTTCATGATCTGGGGCGAGTTATGTCAGACAAGGTTATCAATTATAAGATTCTGAGGTCCCTGCCGAAGAAATGGGACATGAAGGTAATTGTGATCAAGGATATTCATAATCTTGCTACTCTAAAGCTAAGCAAGTTGTTCCTCAGTCTGAAAGCTCACGAATATGATCTGAAGGAGAGGAATCCTGGATCAGAAGAAGTTCCTGCTGAAGCTGCATCAAATTCGTCAAAAGCTGTTACATTTCAGGCAACCAGTAGCAATGCAAGAATGCCTGAACTAGTAGGAAGGATTATGAGTCAGGCTTAAGAAATTGCCTTGCTGACCAGAAAGCTGGAAAGGTCAAATGTATTAGTGTTAGTGTCCTAAAGACAATCCATTGTAAGGACATAATACTCAGATAATATTCAGTGTTGGTTTAATATTACTGTTTGTTTAATATTAAATGTATGGCATTACACTTATTATAATATTATATTTGATTGTTTGCATTTGTTCTTATCTGTGTTCCTTGAATCATTGCTGTCATTGAGTGAGTGAGAACTCAGATGACCTAAGCATGATTCTCAAATAGCCCCAATCGAGGATCATCAAGAATTGAATATTGATGATGCAATGGAGATTGGTGTGCGATCTGCATCATACTCTTAGAGAGTGTAGTGAGATCTCACTTACTACGAGATACTAGGTATCTCATGATGGATGCACAAATACCTTAGAGGGTATTGGTATACCCATCCGACAAACCGTTTGATGTAGTTCCACTATATGTGTCTATGGGTGTCTCGGTTAGTGGGAGCGATGCGATACTCCTTTGACTTGAGGTCAATACGGACGACATGTGTGGAGTGATGAACTTTGACCATGACCGACGCTTGCACCTGTCTATGGGTAGATATGACTTGGATTGGGTTCATCACGAAATGCATATATATGACTTGAGGTCAATACCCACTCTTGAGATTTGTTTTGCAAGATTAAGAATTATCTTCCTAATAAAGATTGCTTAAGATTTAAGCCAATCTCTCCCTATATATATGACATCTTGGGATTCATTATTTATTGGTACAAGAAAACCTAGTTCCTCCATAAAAATCTAGAATATGAATTTCCCTAGAAAATTTCGTCTCAGATTCAACGCTGGCAAATCTGTGAAGATCTGTTCATGGGGATTACGTGGATACCATAGTTGAGAAATGTTGGTCCCGGGGTAAACAAGTCTCACACGTGTATGGGGGGGGAATACATGTGTATAGTGATTTTTAAACTTTTCAGAAAACACTATAATCAGTGAGTCAGGATGTCCTGAAGATCAGTGCTAAGAAGCACAAAATGCCCTGAGTCAAATTCTACTAAGGCAATAACACTGAGCGGCTTTCAGAGACTTCAAATTAGCTCAACTGATTCTGAGTTTTTAAAACAGAGTCCAAATAAGCTTGGAGTAGATAATGATCTTACTGATTACTCAGGAGAGTTGATCAGTTTGACAACTATCTATACTAGCTTATCTAGAGTGCGAAATGTGCAGGCCCTAAGTTTATACTCGTTTTACTTTGCTGAAAATCTTGTTTTCTTAGTGAAATAGTGGTTAAGGCTGTGATCAACTTAATGCACCTTCAGTGGATTGATTCCAACTGAATATCAGAAAACTGAGTATGCTTTCAGTGAAAATATGCAACAAGATAAAATGCAGATCAGAAAGCAAACAACACAGCAAGTTATAGTGGTTTAGAGACTCAAGCTCCTACGTCCACTCTCTCTGATCCTCGGAGAAATTCCTTAACACACTACTACTACTACCTTAAGCTTTCAGACTGAACTCAGCAGCTTACTAACTTTCCACTATGAGTTTTCAGGCTGAACTACTGCAGCGTACTAACTCAACACACACAAGCTTTCAGACTGAACACAAGCAGCTTACTAACTTCTTCTCTAGAGCTTTCAAGCTGAACACCTGCAGCTTACTCACTCTTTACAACTCTCACTCTCCAACAACTACAGACTCAAACTACCCAACAAAAGGGTTTGGATTTTGGTTGGTTTCCAACTAAGGTGAGATATCCTTTTACAGTCAAACACAAGTAAAAGGCAAGGATATCTCTAACTAATCTTTGAATATGCTTGAATCTAGGCTTATTAAATGAGCTCTCTACCAAGACGAAACACTTGGAAAATTCTAAGATTTTCGAGTGTTTCACAATGTAAACTTGAATACGAATGAGCACTAGAGTTGCTTTGATTTCCCGTAACCGTGGTTGTGTGCAAGGCCTTGGTTTTTATAGACAACTCTCTAAGAGTCCACTCTTTAAAAACTATCCGTTAGAGAGACAGCTTCAAGGGTTTCCTCTTTTGGTTATTTGATGAACGACTATATTAGGGTTTGAACGCACCCGTGCATGGCTTAGGAAATATCCAGCCACGCAGCCAATCACCAACTTCTGTGAACTGGAAGATATCAGCACTGACATTTCTTCAGAGATATGTTACTTTCAATGTCTGTAAAGTATGTTGTTGTCGCCTCCTCATTGGTCGAAGTCTTCCTTTGAACAGAGACAAACAAAATAACTCTTTTCAAGTCAACCACACTGAACTGATATTTTTCTTAATGTCCACGAATGTATAACATTCTCTTTCTCTGTACTAAGAATGAACAAAACACTATTCAACTTGAAGTAGCTTGTTCAGGGTCTTTTGGGTCAGTACAAAACAATCTTCAGGATCTTTGGTCTTCAGGATCTTCAGTCTCCAGGACATTATACTTCAGGGTTTCTTGAGTCTTCAGGATTCTTCTGAGTTCCTCAGGAACAACTGAGTCTTTCAGATAAATTCTAACATACCTATTTATCCCTGATATATATCTGTTGACTATACATGGTGCAGATAATCCTGAGTCTTAGTACCTACTGAAAACTGATCCTATACTACCAAGATGTCCTGAAACATGTCATACTTAGGGGTTTTGGGATATAATTAAAATCTTTATTAAACATGTCCTCATCTTCTCAGCTTCAATCATCTTAACTGAATTATGCCAATCCCAGTTAAGTCTCTTAGAAGATACATCATATTTTCCAAATCCTTCTCTGAAAAGATCATTAGTCCCAGAGTCTTCCTCTTTCTGAACAATTGGTTCCTGAGTTTCCTCTTCTTCTTCAAAGTCAATTGCCAATTTTCTCCGAGTAGGTTCCTTGCTGACTGACTCAGCACTGGCTTTGGCTTTTCTCTTCAGGGGCCTTTCCACATAGGCAGCAGAAGTCTCAGGCTTCTTCTGAGGCATCAGGATTCCATGAGCTTCTCCTCGCTTACTGGTTTCCTGCTCCCTCTACCTTTTAGATCTTTGCTCAGTAATCTCCATGGCTGTCTCACGATGAATAAGCACTTCAAGTTCTTTTCTCTTTTCACCACGAAGAATCTAAATGGGAAACTGTTCAATCTGCTTCTCTAAGGGCGGCAAAGCTGCAAGCTTGTCATAGCTTTCCCCCTTTTTGGCATCATAATTTTCAATCAATTGGGAAATAGTTCTGTCAATGTGCATCTGTTCCCTACCAATTGATCGAACTTCAGCAGCAACATGAAAGTGTTCATCCTGAATACGATGTAGCACATTAAGCCCAGTGCTGGTGTCTTCCGCAAGACCACCAAAAGTCGCTTTCATCTTTTCCATGAGTGAAATACTCATCTCATCAACAAAAGACTTAATCAGCTCCCCTGTCTTTGATTTCAACAAATCCTCAAGCATTTTTTTACCTGAATTCAAACCTCCTCTCCATTTCATCCTTCACATCCTTAGCAACATCTTCTAGTCTAGTATTGAATTCAGTAAACTTACTATCAATTGAAGAGGGTAGTAAGGTTACCTGATCAGTGGATACCATAGATGTGCTAAGGGACTCAATGATCTTCCCTTGAGAAGTTTGTGCATCAGCAATCTTCGACACATCTCCGACCAGAGGCTCAAGTTTAGAAATCTGATCAACAATCGGCTCGAGCTTGGTGAGTTTCTCAATTACTGGAGTGAGATCAACAGCCGGTTGTGGAGGAGTTGGACTTTCTGCCTCAGTCTCTGTTTGGATTCCAATGTCAGTAACCTCAGTCAGTGTTACTGCAGGCTCCTGAGGATGATGAACAGTCACACCGAAGGTAATCAGTGGAAGTGATGGAACCTCCTGAGCTTGTTCCCCCTGAGTAGTTCCATCACCTTTTGGCTAAGCATCCTTCTTGCTACCCTCAGGAATGTCTTCAACATTCTTGTCCTGAGATGGTTCTTGTTCATCCTTATCCTGCCCACTGACACCTCCTTCTGGTTGAGCAGCAACCTTTCTTTCAGCAACCTTTCTTCTATACTAAGGCATCAAACTCAGATTGCTTGATCCTTAGTCTCCTCTTTCCAAGTTCTGAAAAAGCATCTAGCTCAGGCAACTCCTCAGCCCAAAATTCTTCTCCTCTGAAGTTGCCATCTTCAGCATCATGGCAAAGGACTGGTTAACAATCAGCATGGCAGTTTTTAACCTGAAAAACATACCCTAAAGACCAGGATAGTTAGATAGTTCAGGATATTTATCCAGTACAAAGCGTTCTGCCTTCTGCCTCCACTCCTTTTCTTCTGCCTCACCTTTCCTGAGTTTAGGAACAGGTGCCTCCTATTTAGAGCTATACTGAGCCTCTGAAGGTATGGTAATGTATGGCTCTGAGGGTTGTGTGGGTGGGAACGAAATTTGGCTTTCTGCAACAGGTTGTTGAGAACCTATGAAGATCTCACGAGTAATCCTATCAGTGCCAATACTGGTACCTAGTACCTCAGTAAAGACATCTTCATCTCCTCCCCCTTCAGGCAACATTTCCTCCTGAAGGGTTTCCTGTTCAGTGCCTTGAGAGACCACTTTGGCAAGTGTATCTAATGGAGATTTCTCTCCTAATTCCATCTCCCCAATCGTTCTGAGTCTCTTCTTTTTCCATTTTTGCTCTTCCTGAGCCTTTTTCTTTTCTCAAATTTCTCGCTTAACTTTCATCAACTCAAGCGATTTCTTTCTCTTCTCTATATCCTCAAGACATTTTTTTAACCACCTTCTTGACTTTTCTCTTAGCCACCTCAGCAATGGCAACATCGTCCTGATCATATTCTGACTCTTCGCGTTCCACAGGTTCTTCAGGTTCATCCTGTGTTGTAGAACTTGGACTCTCTAAAGTTGCAGGTTTCCTTTTCTGTGACTTAGGCTTTCGAAACATAATTCGATTCCGAGAAAAATCCACTCCGGTCAACAGAAATATGTTCTCCCTGGGCATGGTTTCAATAAGGAAACTTATCTTAGTGCCAAATAGTACCTTCACATTCTTAGTAAATGCTCCCTTTCCAAACTTTAATTTCTGGTTCTGGTGCAAAATGCAGTCCGCCAGAAACTTCAACCAGTTAAACTCGACCACCGGAGAATCTTCAATTGCGGCCATGAGCCTCAACTTGTTCCAGATCACTTGTTCCAAACTCCCAGAAGTGCTCATCAAGCACTTGGCCACATGCGAACCCAGTGTACCTTGTTCTCCTTCTCTAAGGTTGATAACGAATTGCAGCACCTCTTGAGATAGTTCCAAATCTGGCGTGTTGCTCACCAATCTTTCCAACTTAGCCAGACGAAGCATGTTTAAGGCTTCTTCTTCAACAGTGGTGGCCTTGTTGTCGATAATTTCCACAACGTGTTCAAAATAAGGTTTCTCCGTTTCTGTGAGATCCTTAATCATAGCGTAGCTTGAGAATTCCATTGTATATGATTTAGAGAAAATGGAATTTGAAGATATAAAGATTAAGGGTTTCGAGAATTTTGAATGATTGAAATGGCAAAGAATGTAAAGTGTTTGATCAAGAAAACACTTGGTTATTTATATGATCTGGAAAATGAAGATCAAGGGCGAAGATTAAATCTTTGAAGGATAAAGAAATGAACGGTTGAGATTTAATCTGAGATTAAATATAATCTTGATGGTTATTAAATAGCAAATAATCCGATAAATGAAGCAAATAGCAGCAATTAGGGTGACAAAATGATGTTTCACTCTAATCGAGGCAACCCTTCGGTTCTCTGCCAAAATTCTAGCCAATAGAATTCTTTCGAATATTCCCGCTTAAAGTTTAGGTCTTTTGTCATTTATTTCAAATTGTTGGGAAATTTATTAGTTTTGATGAAAGTTTCAAAACAGTTGTAATAGGACCAGTCAGAACTGTTAGCTGACTGATGATCTAGATATAGGACTAAGTTGACCAGTTGATAATTATTGTATAGAGCAAGTGATTTAAAGATAGATAGATCACACATTGAGGGGGAACTCAATGTGAGTAGTCTTTAGTCTAGAAGACCAGAACACATCTGAAGTTATGAAGAAGAAGATAACAAGACAGAAGACCATATCAGACTACATCAATAAGAAGTTAGTAAAGTTGAGCTTAGACAACTTACATCTGGTGACTACAAGAAAGGCATACCAGTTTCTACTGATCTGATCAGTTCAGTAAAGTTGATTCAGGAGAAACAACCTATGTCAAACAATGTCGATCAGACATTAAGAATGAAGAGCTTCTAAGTCCAGGAGTCATGGTACTTGTTAGCCAATGAAGGATGGACATGTTTGTACGGAACTGATAGGGTTTAGGGTGTGAAAGACTTAAAGTTCAACGGCTAAAAAAGAAAAATTGCACGCTTTTAGCCATGCCGGTTCTGAAGAACATCAAATCACCCCTGCAAACCTACCTAAAATTGATCTAGATTCAAATTACTTTCCAACGGCTCTTTGATTCAAGGCCTATATATATGAGATCAAACCTTCTTAGTAAGGTTAAAAAAATTATCATCAAGCTCAAAGCACAAATAGATTTCCGCATGAAGAACACTCAAACGAAGATTAATTTTCTAAGTGTTCATCCCATAGTTCTTAGCTCTGAATTCTTATCCTTTAGCTTTAGGCTACTCAGATACTAGGATAGAATTCCAGTTGGAATATACAAATCTTATACCAAAACCAAAAGTTAGGTTAAGTTTGTTTAGCAAGATTTCAGACTAGGGTTTCTAATTTATGATTTCTGGGATTGTTGAGTGAGAACTCTTGAAACATCTGTTGTACTGTGTTAGACTAACACATTAAACTAAGTCCAGTTTGGTTAAGTGAGTGCTCCTGCTGATAGGGAAGAGAGGACGTAGGACGAGTTATCCGAACCACTATAAATCTTGTGTGATTTATCTGCTTTACACTCTTGCACTCTACTAGTTTTATCTGATATGCATATTCTGAGTCTAGATCAGTCTTGCACCAAGAAACTGATCTGATCAGCTTGACACCTTTGTCATCTGGTCTGAAAAAAACTACACAGAATCTGATTGAAGTAAAATTGATTTTTCACACGGGTTAGAACTTAGCTTCCGCACATCAGTTAAACTGATAGAAACCAAACTGATTTGCCCTAAGGAAATCAGTCCAAACTGATCACTCGCACTCTAATCAGGCTTATCTGCTCATCACACCTGATTCACGCAAAAGTTTCAGAAGTCTATTAACCCCTCCCCTCTAGACTTCTGCCCTCACGAAAACCCGTTCGGGAACTACACAAATGATTACTGACTGAAATAAATGTTGTGAGTAAATTCATGAGCCAAGTATTGTTTCACGATTAATTAAATATTTAAGCCATACTGAATACTGACCTTAACAAAAATCATCCTGAGTCTCAGTTTTCATCATGAGAGATTTTTATCCTGAGTTATTCCTTCCTGAATAACTTCATGCATTTGAAGGACTTCTCCCTTCAGTGAATTTTACTCATCAGGATCCAACATCCCTAATTCTACTGATAGTTCTTGAAATCTTGACTCAGCCAAAGGCTTAGTAAGAATATCAGCCCTTTGTTTATCAGTATGAATTTTCTCCATCCTGATATCTTTCTTCTCAACATGGTCTCTAATGAAATGATGTCTGATGTCAACATGTTTGCATCTGGTGTGCAATACCGGATTTTGTGAAATAGCAATTGCACTATTATTGTCACAAAATATGGGTACTTCATTGGCTATAATCTTATAATCCCTTAATTGTTGATTTAGCCAAAGAATCTGTGCACAGCAGCTCCCTGCAGCCATGTATCCTGCTTTCGTAGTACTAGTTACAACTGATGTTTGTTTCTTAGAGAACCAACATATCAGTTTGCTTCCAAGAAATTGACACGTTCCTGAAGTGGACTTCCTGTCAATTCTACAACCACCATAATCAGTATCTGAATAACCAGTTAATTCAAGGTTATCATCAGCTGGATACCACAATCCTCTATTCACAGTGCCTTTAAGATATCTCAGAATCTTTTTGGCAGCTTCCATGTGACTAGCCTTAGGATTAGCTTGATATCTTGCACATATCCCAACAACAAAGGTAATGTCAGGCCTACTTGTTGTGAGATAGACCAATGATACAATGATCCCTCTATAATTAGTGTGGTTAACTGACTTGCCTTCAGGATCAGGATCCATCTTGTAGTTAGTATTCATAGGAATTCTAACTGCATTGCAATTCTGTACACCATACTTAGCAATCAGATATCTGGTGTACTTTGCCTGATTGATGAAAATTCCTTCTTTTGACTGTTTCACCTGAAGTCCTAGAAAAAAATCATCTCCCCCATCATTGACATCTCAAACTTTCCTTTCATCCGGGCAGAAAACTTTTCACACATCTGATAATTAGGAGATCCAAAAATGATGTCATCCACATAAATCTGAACTAGTAAGATATCTTTCCCATCTTCTATCCTGAACAAGGTTCTATCACCAGTCCCTTTGGTAAAATCATGGTCAGTAAGAAATTGAGATATAGTATCATACCATGCTCTGGGTACTTACTTCAGACCGTACAAGGCATTCCTGAGCCCGTAAACTTGGCCATTCTGACAGAAGCCAGGAGGTTGTTCCACATAAACCTCTTCTTTAAGCACACCATTCAGAAATGCACTTTTCACATCCATCTGATAGACTATGAACTTCATGTGAGTTGCATATGCAAGAAACAATCTAATGGCTTCTAGTCTTGCAACAGGTGCAAATGTTTCATCATAATCCAAGCCTTCTTCTTGGGAATAACCTTTTGCAACTAGCCTTGCCTTGTTTCTTACAATGATGTTGTTCTCACCTCTCTTGTTCTTGAACACCCAGTTAGTTCCAATCACATTGTGCCTCTTAGGTCTATCTACTAGCTCCCAAACTTCATTTTTTGTGAATTGGTTCAGCTCTTCTTGCATAGCAATAATCCAGAATGAATCTTGAAGAGCTTCTTCAATCTCAGTAGGTTCTTTCTCAGATAGAAAACAACAGAATAGAGCACTTTCTCCATGGAACCTTCTTGTTTTAACTCCTTCAGATAGATCTCCCACAATCTGAGTTGTAGGGTGACTATCTAACCATGTTCTCCTGGATGTTCCCCCTTCAGTAGTATCCTCAACATTAGAAATGTTAGGTTCAGGTAATTCATTAAACTCAGTGAACAATAGAAAAGGAGAAAGGGAATCATCTTCCTTAGGGGAAATTCCATTCAGAACATTGTCAGTGACATTTGTTCCCCCTTGGTTGATAGATTCAGAGTTTGCCTCAGCTGTGACCACATCTTCATCGGCATTACATATCTAAGTCTGAACTGGGGTTTGTTCAGATGGGTCAGCTTCAATGTGTTGGCTTTCCTTCAGTGGAGAACTATCATTCTCAGTTTCACAAGCCTGAGTATTTCCATCCCGAGTCTCTTTTTCCTCTAAGTCAGTTTCACTCCATTCACAGTATGTGATTGACTTCTTCTTTTCAGGCTCAGATGATGGTTTTGTTGGGATTATACTAGAAAGTATGCTTTTACTTTGTATAATCAAAACTGAATTTCGGACTTATTTACTGAAATAAATTGTTTATCACTGATGCTTTAAATATCATTGAATGTTACATATATTTACTGCATAACTGTTCAATAAACAGTACGTGTTACATTGTAGTTAATTTAGTGATACCAGATCACAGAAGATTAAATTAACAATCCCTTGTAACTAAAAGTACACCATTCACGACCTAGATGGAAATGAACAATCCATCGTGAAAGGTTGAAGTGTAAGGCTCGGATTGGCTTGTCTTGACCAAGAGATTACACTAGTGCATGACTGATGCACTGAATAGGACCTACAGGAGGACAAATTCTTCAGAACTGAACAAGGAAGAATTAGTCCTCAGTGGTTCATTTTTTCTTAATCTTCGTTCCTTAAATAGGATCACGTGTGGTTTGTAACTATTGCTTTGCCTTATCATGGTAGAGAATCAACGAGATTCAATACTTTTTATCTTGGAGAATATTATTGGTCACATGTGATTGCTAAGATTTAATACGGAGAATCGTGTGCAAGTACGCTTGTTCGATTTGCCCCCTTGGGAGGTTCATAAGCTTTATCATACTAAATCTTGCAAGTGAAATTAATTTTCGGTATGGATAATAATGTTGAACCGTTCCTTGACCAAGGATAAAAGATATTAATTAATGGAAAGCTATTTCAGTGGCTTGAATTAATTAATGGGCTAGATAATCTTAAAGCTATTTCAGTGCAATATTAATTATGTAGTGGGATTAATTAATATTTATGGGCTTGAATAATATTGTGGCTCAATATTGATAATTCAAGATCCATTGGAAGGTCCAATCTTAATTCTCCTAAAGGCCCCCTAAGTAGCCCAACATATAGTCCAATAACTGAAAAAGGTGTTTAAAATAAAATAAATTTTGTTGCTTATTTTTTCCATTATTTTCGAAATTTATGAATAAAAAGGGGAGAAAGATTTTCTTTGAATTTTGTTATGGAATGAAGATATGTATTTTTGGAATACAAGATTATCTCATTAAATTCAAGAAATCTCACATTTGGTTATTCATGAAGAAAATTTCGAAATTTTTGAAATATAAAGGGCGAGAAAGATTTTCTTGATTTTCTTGAAAAAATATTATGGAAGATATATATTTCTTGAAATACAAGAATATCTCATAAATTCAAGAAGATCCAAATCTTGGATTCTTGCCTATAATTTGGAAAATATCCCATAACAAAGAGTAGGTGGGATTTTGTGGAATATTATAATTATGGGAAAAAGAATATAGGAGATATATTCAAGATTTCTTGGAGATCAAGAAAAGATTTTCCCACATTATTTTTTGCCCAAAATTTTCGACCACCTATGCTCTATAAATAGGGGATGACTCTTTCATTCCCAAGTACAATTCCATGTGCTGGAAAAATTAGTAAATCCACAAAGGTGGTGCAACATAATTTATTTTCCTTTTATTAATTGTTCGCAAGCGTCCTACCACCGGATAGTCGAGCAAGGATTAAGGGAATACTTGGGAAGTTCTTTTGGTGAGTCTAATCAACCAAGCCATTGCCATCCCAAGAGGTACGTTCCCGTAAACTCGTAGAATTCCGCATGCGTAGGATTTACGTGGATTAATTATATGCATGATTTGTTGTTGGATTATTATTTGAATTAATATAGGATTAATTCATGCTAGTAATAATTATAAGAATTAAATTTGTATTTAAATATTCACCCCGAATAGATCTGTGCAACTTATTCCCCAACAACTGGTATCAGAGCCACAGTTTCGGGCTCTGAATTTTTTAAATTGTAATTTAATTCTTTGTCATTAAATTTGAAATTGGATAGTAGAATTGCTAGATCTTTTTTGTAGGTATCCAATTGTCATGGAATTTAATGTGTTTATTTATGCATGCATATAAATTGTGGTTTTTAATTCGATCTGTTCGATTCGTTTTTTGCTCGTGAGAAAATCCACGAGTAGATTAGGATTTGTTTGATTTGATCAATGTAATAGATTAGTCTAGATCTAGGTTTATTTATTTTTTGTAAATAAATAGTAACAGATCGGAAACGGAGGCGGAGATTTAAGAATTAAAGGATAAAAATCAGAATCGGGCGTGGCGGCATGTGTCGCGGAACGTGCCAAGGAGGCACGCCAAGAATGCGGACGCGACGCAGCACGACGACGGCATAGGGCAAGGTCGAGGGCCGAGCACCATGGTGATCGTGCCGTGCATGGGGGGGCGCTAAGCGACGCTGGCTTGCGCCGGAGCGGATCGCCAGCTGGAGGCGAAGCGGGCTCGCATCTGATGCGGAAAGATCCGGCCGAAGTTCCACGAGCGAGGCAGGAATGAAGCATGCTGATGATGCACGCTGGTACGTCCTTTTGTTGAGGCCGCCGAGGCCGACACGCTGGCGATGTTTCGCCGAGGGCCGAAGCGGCGCTGGGCGATCTTGTGGCGCCAAAGCGACGAGATGGTCGCTTCGCCAAGTGGCGTTTTGAGATGGAGTTTTTTTTCGAGACGATCGAGTGGGAGAAATTCAAGACGGCGTTTCTTCAAAATCAAGTCAAGAAAAATCAAACCATGACAATTGGATAATTTGTGTCCAATATGTTTATTTTTCTGCTTTGCTTGATTTATTATTGTGTTATCTTATGCTTTATTTAATTTGTTTAATTGTGTTTGCATGAGAGTTGCCCAATGAAAAATCTCACCGTAAAAAATTACTAAGTATGTTTAAATAATTAATTGACAATTTTATTCCGGATAATAAAATTGAATTAATTTTGACCTCCATGATTTATTTATTTGTGAATTCTTTTGGAGAAATTCCCCCCACGGGACGGTCAAAAGTTAGCTTTCACATGAATGAATTCCAAATGGATGATTGTGGATTATTACTAGTGGCGACGATGACCCTCCCCACGAGGCTCGTTCAAAGCGAAATAATAATCATGTATTTAGTCATGGTTATTACTTAGGTATAAAATTGATATGCATATACTTCCCCGAAGTCCCTTTCAATTTTATATTGGTCAAGTGGGAGCCAACTATTAATCTGGATATTAAAGGTTTGTAACTGTTCTTGTTTGTAACCTGCTTGAATGTGTTTAAATAATGACCCACCCCACATGGCTTATTTAAACTGTTTTGAGATGTTGGCTGATGCATGTTCATATTTTTTTGAGATTTTAATATAATGCATGTGATCGAATCTTGTGATATATCTGTGCTTATGCATATTATTGTTTATTTCAGTTCATCATGTCGCAACCTTTTAATCCATTGTTCAATATACTTAAAGACAATTTGCTTACGGGTGAAAACTTTATTGATTGGAATCGTAAACTTACTATTGTCCTCACTGCACAAAGCCCTAACTGGGTTCTCACTACACCTAAACTCGAAAAGCCAAAAGATGAGTCAACTAAAACGGTTAAGAAAGAGTATGCTGACTGGGAGCGTTCCAATGAAATGGCAAAGTGTACCATCTTGGCTTCTATGTCAGATGTGTTGCAACACCAATACCAGAACGTTGAGACCGCTGCAGACATCATGACTAGTCTTAAAGCGATGTTTCAACATCAGAACCGTGTTGCTCGTCAGATCAACATGAGGGACTTGCTCTCTATGAGAATGGTAGAGGGAAAGCCCGTAAGGGAGCACGTTGTCCAGATGATGGCTCACCTTCATAAACTTGAGGTACTTGGCGCTGAATACGACATCGAGACCCAAATCGATTTCGTGCTCCACTCTCTGCCGAAAAGTTTTGAACAATTCAGGCTGAACTACCAGATGAATAATCAGAAGTTCTCGATGCCTGATCTGTTGCAAGCTTTAATCTCGGCGGAGGCGATATTGGGGCAAAACAGCCAAGCCTTGGTGGCAAATGGACCTTCTTCTTGTTCTAGGCCAAGGGGTGGTAAGAACAAGAAAAAGGACAAAAGCCACAAGCAAGTGAACTCAAGCGTTGCCAATGGCAAAGAAAAGGTGAAGGGAGGTAAAGGAGTGAACAAGCCAGCTAAGGGGAAGTGCTTTAACTGCGGTGAAAAAGGACATTGGAGGTCAGCCTGTTCCAAACCCAAAAGGAATGGAAAGAAAGGTAATTCTCATGCACTGGTTGTTAAAACTTGTTTAGCGGCGTATGCCTCCCATTTATGGGTAGTGGATACGGGATCCACTGATCATGTTTGTTTCACTTTACAGGGCTTCAAGCGGACCCGACAACTTAGTGGGAGTGAGATCCTCATCACACCGGGCGATCTTCTGAGTGACAAATTAAGCGATGGGAGAAGTTTTTGTCTTTTGAAGACAGAGTTTTAATTTTAAGAGATGTTCTTTACGTTCGAAATTTAGAAATAATTTAATTTCGGTTTCTAAACTTTTTTCTTGATGGATATTCTTGTTACTTTTAATAAAGTTGTTACCATTTCTCTTTTTGATAAATTTATCTGTCATGGAACGTTATCGAATAATCTCTATACAATTAACTGTGCACACCACTCACGAAATGCATCCTATAACACATCAACTGTTTTCGATAAGAGAAAACGTTCATCAGACGTGAACGAGACACTTCTGTGGCATCTAAGATTGGGTCATATAAATCCAAAGAGGATCCAAAGGTTGGTGAAAGACGGTTCACTGGAGTTTCTCCAAGTTGAACCAATTCCAACCTGCGAATCATGTTTGGAGGGTAAAATGACCAAGAGGGCATTTGGAGCCAAGGGGAATAGAGCCAAAGAAGTGTTAGAGATCGTTCACACAAATGTATGTGGTCCAATGTCAACCAAATCAAGAGGAGGTTATGAGTATTTTTTCACTTTTATTGATGATTACTCAAAAATGCGGTTATATTTTCCTTATGAAGCATAATCGAGACCTTTGAGAAACTCAAAGAATTTAAGGCTCAAGCGAGAATCATAAGGAAAAACGATCAAGTCTCTACGATCCGATCGTGGGGAAGCGAATACCTCGTGATGAGTTTTTGAACTACTTATCGATGAAGGGATTGCATCCTACCATCGCACCGGAACCCCTCAACAAAATGGGGTTCAGAGCGAAAAAAAGTAACTCTTTTGGAAATGGTTAGATCTATGATGAGTTATGCGGATCTTTCCAAGTCGCTCGGGGTCATGCCTTGGAAACAACAAGCCTACATTACGAACTTGGTGCAATCCAAATCGGTTCCCAAAACTCCCAAAGAATTGTGGACGGGCGCAAGCCTAGTATGAGACACATGAGGATTTGGGGGTGTCCGGCCTACGTGTTGGACAAGGAAGCCGAAAAATTGGATCAAAAGGGTGTATGTTCTATGGTCCCGAAGATCAAAAGGTGGTAATAAGCACCCACTTTAGATTTTTAGAAGAAGACTATATGAACGTAAAAGAAGACCAGTATGAGATTACCTTAAATGAGCTAAGGGGTTAACCTCAATGCCAACTGTCCAAGATGACATACCAAACGACACACTTACACAACCGGAGCCTCGTCATAGTGGGAGGGTTGTGAAACAGTCCGAGAGATTCATGGGAATAGGAGAGTCCTCGGACTTGATTCCCGGACACGACGAATCAGACCCATGGGCATATGACGAGGTAATCCAAGACAAGGATGCAGATTCTTGGCAAACAGCAATGAAAGCCGAAATGGGTTCTATGTTTCATAACAGAGTGTGGGAGCTAGTCTAACCATTTAATGGGGTCAAACCCATTGGTTGCAAGTGGGTGTATAAGAGAAAAAGAGGACCGGACGGGAAGGTGGAAACCTTCAAGGCAAGACTCATGGCGAAAGGTTACACTCAGAAAGAAGGGATCGATTATGAGGAAACTTTTTCGCCCGTAGCCATGCTTAAGTCCATCCAAATTCTCTTATCGATTGTTGCGCATCTCGACTTTGAAATCTGGTAAATGGATGTCAAGACAGCTTTCCTTAACGGAAGTCTTGATGAAGAGATCTATATGCAACAACCCCAAGGCTTCATTGAAAAAGGCCAAGAACACCTAGTTTGTAAGCTCATGAAGTCCATTTACGGACTCAAACAAGCATCCAGAGCTTGGAACCAATGTTTTGATCATGTTATAAAGTCTTATGGGTTCGATCAAAATGAGTTCGAAAGTTGTGTGTACAAAAAGAATGTCAGAACTGCATTGATATTCTTAGTATTATACGTAGATGACATTCTGATCATCAGGAATGATGTAAAGGTGTTATCAGACGTAAGGGCATGGCTTTAAAAACAGTTTGATATGAATGACTTAGGGGAAGCCGCACACATCCTTGGGATCAAGATCACTCGAGATCGCAAGAAAAGGATGATAGGCTTATCACAAGCTTCATATATAGACACTGTCTTGAAACGATTCAGCATGCAGGATTCCAAGAAAGGCTTCGTACCTTTCAGACATGGAATCCATCTATCCAAGAAAATGTGCCCTAAGACGCAAAAGGAGATAGATGACATGAGAGGCATTCCTTATGCTTCGGCTGTCGGAAGCCTTATGTATGCAATGCTGTGTACGAGACCGAATATCTGCTTTGCCGTTGGCATGGTGGCAAGATATCAAAGTAACCCGGGGAAAGAACATTGGACGGCAGTTAAAAATATTCTGAAGTATCTGAAAAGAACTCGGGATAGAATGTTAATTTATCAGTCAGATAGTCCAATCCCCATTGGCTACACGGACTCGGATTTCCAATCAGACATAGACTCCAGAAAATCTACCTCCGGTAGTGTGTTTTGCATGGGGGGAGGAGCCGTGACATGGAGAAGCGTCAAGCAGAAATGCATCGCAGATTCTACCATGGAAGCCGAATATGTAGCTGCTTGCGAGTCAGCGAAAGAAGCGGTTTGGCTCAAGAACTTCCTAGTGGACTTGAATGTAGTTCCGAATTTGCCCAGCATAATCACTATTTATTGTGACAATGCCGGAGCAGTTGCAAATTCAAGGGAACCAAGAGCCCAAAAGGCCAGCAAACACATTGAAAGGAAATACCATCTTATACGAGATATCGTTAAGAGAGGAGATATAGATGTGGCAAAGATAGCGCTGAAGACAACCTAGCAGATCCATTCACAAAGGGTCTGCCTTTGAATACATTTGAGAGACATGTGGAAGGAATGGGTGTCAAGACCGTTGCCAATCTGCTTTGAGTATAAGTGGGAGAAATTATTAGGTTCGTGTAGGTGACATTAGATGTCACGAATTAGGAACTACACGAGACATGTTGTAGTATACTTAAAAGCAGACTTTGAGTATAAGTGGGAGATTTTTGGGATTATACTAGAAAGTATGCTTTTACTTTGTATAATCAAAACTGAATTTCAGACTTATTTACTGAAATAAATTGTTTATCATTGATGCTTTAAATATCATTGAATGTTACATATATTTACTGCATAACTGTTCAATAAATAGTACGTGTTACATTGTAGTTAATTTAGTGATACCAGATCACAGAAGATTAAATTAACAGTCTATTGTAACTAAAGTACACCATTCACGACCTAGATGGAAATGAACAATCCATCGTGAAAGGTTGAAGTGTAAGGCTCGGATTGGCTTGTCTTAACCAAGAGATTACACTAGTGCATGACTGATGCACTGAATAGGACCTACAAGAGGACAAATTCTTCAGAACTGAACAAGGAAGAATTAGACCTCAGTGGTTCGTTATTTCTTAATCTTCGTTCCTTAAATAGGATCACGTGTGGTTGGTAACTATTGCTTTGACTTATCATGGGTAGAGAATCAACGAGATTCAATACTTTTTATCTTGGGCAATATTATTGGTCACATGTGATTGCTAAGATTTAATACGGAGAATCGTGTGCAAGTACGCTTGTTCGATTTGCCCCCTTGGGAGGTTCATAAGCTTTATCATACCAAATCTTGCAAGTGGAATTAATTTCCGGTATGGATAATAATGTTGAACCGTTCCTTGACCAAGGACAAAGATATTAATTAATGGAAAGCTATTTCAGTGGCTTGAATTAATTAATGGGCTAGATAATCTTAAACACGGGAAATAATAACCGGGAGCCATATTGACTGTAATATGGGTTAAGATGGATAGTGCAATATTAATTATGTAGTGGGATTAATTAATATTTATGGGCTTGAATAATATTGTGGCTCAATATTGATAATCCAAGATCCATTGGAAGATCCAATCTTAATTCTCCTAAAGGCCCCCTAAGTAGACCAACATATAGTCCAATAACTGAAAAAGGTGTTTAAAATAAAATAAATATTGTTGCTTATTTTTTCCATTATTTTCGAAATTTATGGATAAAAAGGGGAGAAAGATTTTCTTTGAATTTTGTTATGGAATGAAGATATGTATTCTTGGAATACAAGATTATCTCATTAAATTCAAGAAATCTCCCACTTGGTTATTCATGAAGAAAATTTTGAAATTTTTGAAATATAAAGGGCAAGAAAGATTTTCTTGAAAAAATATTATGGAAAATATGTATTTCTTGAAATACAAGAATATCTCATAAATTCAAGAAGATCCAAATCTTGGATTCTTGCCTATAATTTCAAAAATATCCCATAACAAAGAGTAGGTGAGATTTTGTGGAATATTATAATTATGGGAAAAAGAATATAGGAGATATATTCAAGATTTCTTGGAGATCAAGAAAAGATTTTCCCACATTATTTTTTGCCCAAAATTTTGGACCACCTATGCTCTATAAATAGGGGATGACTCTTTCATTCCCAAGTACAATTCCATGTACTGGAAAAATTAGTAAATCCACAAAGGTGGTGCAACATAATTTATTTTCCTTTTGTTAATTGTTCGTAAGCGTCCTACCACCGGATTGTCGAGCAAAGATTAAGAGAATACTTGGGAAGTTCTTTTGGTGAGTCTAATCAACCAAGCCATTGCCATCCCAAGAGGTACGTTCACGTAAACTCGTAGAATTCCGCATGCGTAGGATTTACGTGGATTAATTATATGCATGATTTGTTGCTGGATTATTATTTGAACTAATATAGGATTAATTAATGCTAGTAATAATTATAAGAATTAAATTTGTATTTAAATATTCACCCCGAATAGATCTGTGCAACTTATTCCCCAACAGGTTTGACATTCTTCTTCAGGCTAAGTCTGGTGATCCTTTTTGTCAAGTCTCCTGAGTCATCTTCCTGTTTCTTATGAACACAAGTAGATTCATCAAAAACAACATGAGGCGTTTCTTCCACAATAAGGGTCCTACAGTTGTAAACCCTGAAAGCTTTACTAACTTCAGAATATCCCAAGAATATTCCTTCATCAGCTTTGCTATCAAAAGTTTTCAACCGATCTTTACCATTATTGTGTATGAAACACTTACAACCAAACACACGAAAGAAAGAAACAAGAGGCTTCCTTTCATTCCACAACTCATATGGTGTTTTGCCTTGATTCTTTGTCAGCATGGATCTGTTCTGAGAGTAGCATGCAGTGTTGACAGCCTCAGCCTAAAATCTCTTAGGAATGTCAGCTTCAGCAATCATTGTCCTTGCAGCTTCTTTCAGGGTCCTATTTCTTCTTTCAGCAACACCATTTTGTTGAGGGGTCCTTGTAGCTGATGTTTCATGAGCTATTCCATTTGCTGCACAATAATCAGATATAATATGGTTGATAAACTCAGTGCCTTTATATGATTTGATTTTGACCACAATCAGATTTTTTTCATTACTGAGCCTTTACAGTAGTTCAGGCAGTTTTGTCTGAGTCTGTTTCTTACTGAGTATTGTTTTGCCCGGTTTAATATTCCGGCCAACAAGTTACTTAAACGATGAATTATTGAACAGAAAATAATAAAAACTCAGAATTTGTTGACCCAGTTCGTCTTTGAAGAGACTACGTTTGGGGGCGAACCAAGCCAGGAGTGTTTTTACTATCTTCTATGTTTTTAGCACTAAGGATTCAGATCAAAGTTCCAACCTCCTTCTAGTATGGCCATGGTGGCCTATTTATACAAGGATTCCTTCCTCTCGGGCGGGAATTTACATAAGGAATATGCAATAAAAGTGGCTTCAATGCAACTGGCTGGGAATTCCGCCTCGCCGGGTTAGAGATCGTTGCATTTAGTGCACGCCAATCACTGGGCGGACTTCGGGGGCGGATTTCGTGGCTTGTCCAGTGTTCCCTTTTGACTGCCGAGATGTATTACTTTGATTGGTACAGGTCGCCTCCGACTTGTGGAGTTCTCCATGTGAGTCGCCTAGCGACTTGCCGATTTGGCAACCTATGAGCTTCTGGCAGCCTGCGAGCTACCTACGACCTGTGACCTGTGACCTGCGACTTCTGGCAACCTGTGAGCTACTTGCGACCTGTGACCTATGGCCTGCGACTTCTGGCAGCCTGTGAGCTACCTACGACCTGTGGCCTGCGACTTCTGGTAGCCTGTGAGCTACCTACGACCTGTGACCTGCGACTTCTCGAACGGCTTCTTGATCATCTGGTCTTCAGAGCATCTGATCTTCAAGCTTTTGGTTCATAGAGTCTCACCCTCAAGTCGCTTTAAATGGTCGTCGGCAGGCTACTTGTCAACTTTGCAACTTGTCCATAGGGCGAGATTATTCATGTTACAACAATTGCCCCCAAGAGCAGACTTCGACTTCGTTCGGAGGCCGGTCTTCATCTCTGCTTTGAATTATGACTTGTCTGCTTTCCGCAGTTGAGCTTACATTCTTGGTATTAAGTTTGACATATCTTTCGGGCTCAATTCTCCCTCATGTCCCTAAGTTGGGGGATTAGTTGCATGAGATTGTTATCTGCCGAGATCGAGCTCATTGGAAATTCTTGGTCGATGCTCGCACTTTGAGTTGAAAACTCTGTGTATTATATGTGCTTGCACTTTAAGTTGAATCTGTCTGTGCAAGTCTTGTTTGTGCTCGCACTTTGAGTTGAATCTCTCTGTTCGAGTCTTGTCTGTGCTTATACTCCGAGGTAGCGAGCCTATTTGTACAAGTCTTTTCTATGCTTGTACTCCGAGGTAGCGAGCCTCTTTGTACAAGTCTTTTATGTGCTTTTATTTTGAGGTAGCAAGCCCCATTATACAAGATTTGATTGAGCTTGTCGACGACCATTTCTGGCCGAGCGGTTCGCGACTTGATGTAATTAGCTATCGGGCCTTCTGTGATTAATTAAAATCATTTCTTCTTCCTCTCTTTATTGTGCCGACTTGATTTCTTTATGCGACTTTTAGAATTGCATGTGTTCTTGATGTCTTATTTGGATGCAGCTTATTTATGAATTTTGCTTAGTCGTCTTACAAAGTCGGGGGAGGACCGCATCGTTAGGGTGGCAATCTCGCCGCCAGTATGTCGAAAATCGTACCTCGGGAGGTTGATGACTCATGCGACCTCCCTTGGTTTAAACACATAGGGATTTTGAAAAGAAAGATGACACTTTATTTAACTTGGCTAAACTAGTACAAAAAGGTGACCTCCGAAATAGTTCTTCGGGTGAGACACATTTCATGGGTACTGTCTTTGTGCCATGTGAGTGTTCGAGCTCGTAAGCTTTAATAGGTAGACATCTTGGTGTCTTCGATGATGGAGAGACCTATCGGCTAGATCTCCTCGTTTGGGATGGCTGGATGATTAGCGACCTCGAAGCTCTAGCTCATTGTCCCCTTGAGGTTGCTTGACGAACTTATTCAATAAAACTTCCTCAAATAACCTCCAAAGTTGTTTCAGCAGGTCCTTGCATTCACTTGTGTAGTGACCTGTCTTGTCGTGGTAGTGGCAGAACTTGTATGGGTTCTGCTTGTTCCTATTCTTCATTGGGCGAGGTGGGACAAGTAGCCCTCGACCCTCAATCTGCGTGTAGACATTAGTGGGTGTCATGTGTAGGACATCCATCAACTTCACAGAAATTGATTCCTCAAACGGTTCGTAGTTGTTGAGATCTTTTTTATGGCTACCGATTCCCTTGGAACCCCTCTTCAGTACCGCGACTTCCCCTGTGTTAGAGAGTCGGGACTCCAGGAGTTCCGTAGTGAGTATCAGGTCGCCAGCCCGCCTCCTGAAGTCGGCGTAGCTAGTCGAATAGTCGGCGGTCATGTGTCGCCACATCTTAGTTCCCTTCTTGAGGCCGCCAATGGCCCCTAGCAGTTTCGCCTCATCCCCTAAGGGATCTCCCTCAAGGATGAGCTTCTCAATCCTTTCAATATAGGATCGATTAGACTCATTGTCGCTCTGTTGAGCATTCATCAGGCATTGCTTCGTCGCTGGTCGGGGAGCCATTATCGAGAAATTACTCAAGAATAGTCCGGTGAGCTGGTTGAATGTGTCCACCGAGCATGAAGGCAGTGAGGTGAACCACATATGAGCATGGTCACTAGAAGTCAATGGAAAGAGCCTACAACTGGTCGCGTCGGTTGCACCCATAGATGCCATGTAGGAGATATACCTCGATACATGAACCCTTGGGTCCGAGCTCCCATTGTAGCAATCTATTGCCGCTGCATCGACTTTCCTCTGAGTGGGTACTAAAGTAATTAGCGTACCAAATGGTGATCTAGGGATAACGAGGTTGATGTCCGTCTCCATCATCCCATTCTGATCTTCAACCCGTTCAAGCAATGCCTGAACCATGTGGGTAAGTGTGGTGACTTACGCGTCGCGAAGATGTGAGGTTGGGAAGGCGTCCTGCCTGTTGCCATGACAGATAACCGAGTTTCTTGGAAACTCATCATGGTGCATGTTCAGCGTCATGGCAATGTCGTGCTCCTTCTGCTCTGAATGTCGAGGCTGAGAATGAGCCTCATCCTCAGCTTCTACCGGCGCTCTTCGTACCACCTGGTTTCCGAGGCGAGAGAACACATTGTTCGAGCCCGCGGGTCTTTCCAGGATCCGATAGTTTCGGGTTATTACGTGCTTCGCCGGGAGATTGTTGGGGAATTAATTGCCCGGATCTATTCAGGATGAATACTTAAATACAAATTTAATTCTAACAATTATTACTAGCATTAATTAATCCTATATTAATTCAAATAATAATTCAACAACAAATCATGCATATAAACAGTTCACATAAATCTTAGGCATGCGGAATTGCTACGGGTTTACGTGAACTAACCTGTTTGGAATGGCAATGGACTTCGTTGGCACGAACACACCAAAAAGCCTTCCCAAGTATTCCCAAGTCCTTGCTCGTCAATCCGGTGGAAGGAAACTCGCGAACAATTAACAAAAGGAAAAATAAATTATTTGTTGCACCACCTTTGTGGATTTCTAATTTTCCAACACATGGAATTGCACTTGGGGATGAAGAAATCATCCCCTATTTATAGATGAGGTGGTGGTCGAAAATTTGGGGAAAAATAATATGGGAAAATCTTTTTCTTGATCTCCAAGAAATCTTGAATATATCTCATATATTATTTTCTCCATAATTAAAATATTCCAAAAAATTCCACATCCTCTTGCTATGGCATATTTCGAAAAAAATTAAGGAAGAAGAAAATAAGATTTGGATCTTCTTGAATTTATGAGATATTCTTGTATTCCAAAAAAATACATATCTTCCATAATACCTTTTCAAGAAAATCAAGAAAATCTTTCCTTCCTTTATTTCTTCAAAATTTTTGAAAAACTCAAATAAATAACCAAGTGGGAGATTTCTTGAATTTAATGAGATAATCTTGTATTCCAAGAATACTTATCTTCATTCCATAACAAAATTCAAAGAAGATCTTTCTCCCTCTATTATTTAATATTTTCGAAATTTATAGGAAAATTAGGCAACAAAATTTATTTTATTTTAAACACCTTTTTCAGTTATTGGACTTTATGTCTGGGCTACTGGAGGGGCCTTAGGAGAATTAAGATTGAACCTTCCAATGGATCTTGAATTTCCAATATTGAGCCACAATATTATTCAAGCCCATAAATATTAATTAATCCCACTATGTTGGTCCTGGTGTTAACGAGTCTTACACGTGTATGGGGGGGGAATACACGTGTTCAGTGTTTTTAAAACTTTTCTTCACTGAGGTCAGATGGGTCAGGTTGTCCTGATGATTTTCCCCTCGAGAAGCCTGAATCGCCCGAGTCAAAGTCTACCTGAGATAGTGATCCTGAGCTGCTTTCAGAAGCCTCATATAATCCCAACTGTGCCTGAGTTTTTCAGAGATCCTGAGCTACTTGGATAGCTACTCAGATGTGCGGAATGGTTAGCCCTAAGTTTATACTCGTTTTAAGTTTTGCTGAAAACCTTCCTTTTAATGAAACAGTGGTTAAGGCTGTGATCAGGTAGATGCAAGTTCAGTGGATTGGTTCCAACTGAATATCAGTGAAAATATGCTTCGATTAAAGATACATAATGAGATAACAATGCAAAGATGTAAAGCAAAACAACACAGCAATTATAGTGGTTCAGAGACTCAAGCTCCTACGTCCACTCTCTCTAACCTTCAGAGAAATTCCTTAACCACATCCTAAGGTTTTCTGACTATCTCAATGTAGTTTACTAACCTTTCTATTTTGAGTTTTCTGACTACCCACTGTAGTTTACTTACTCAAAACACACACAAGCTTTCTGACTATCCAAGATAGTTTACTCAGTTCTTCTCTAGAGTTTTCTGACTACCTCAATGTAGTTTACTAACTCTTTACAACTCCAACTCACCAACAATCACACTCAAACTACCTTACAAAGGGTTTGGAGTTTCTTGGTTGGTTTCCAACTAGGATGAGATATCCTTTACAATAAGTACAATGCAAAGGCTAGGATATCTCTACTAAGCTTTGGATATATCTTATCAAAACTAGGCTTAGTGAATGAGCACTCTTCAATGTAAAGTACTTGGGAAATTCTTGGGTTTTCGAGTGCTTCAACTTGCAATAATAAGTTTGAGCTCTTAAGTTGCTTACAAATTTCCCGGACCTTCAATGTAGAGGGTCACTAGTATTTATAGGCAAACACCATGGTCACTCTTGAAAAACTATCCGTTGGAAGAGATAGCTTCATGAGTTTCCTCTTCTGGTGTGTGATGAACGACTATTTTTAGGGTTTGAAACTCCCTTGCATGTTTTAGGCAATATGCTTTTCATGCAGCCACTCACCACTTTTTGCAGTCTGGAACATAGTACTACTGACATGCGTCAGTGACCTGTCGCTTTCAGTGTCAGTAAAGTACAGTGCTGTCTTCCTCTGATTGGCTCTTGTCTTCAGTAAATGTAGACAAACATAACGGCTCTATTTGGTCAATATCTCTGAGTGATATAACCTTAACAACACTTAGTTTTAGTTCCTTTTGTCTGCATGAGAATGTCTTGGGAAATATCTATGTTTCTAAGTATTCGCATTTTTCTTAGTTTTGTATCCTTCAGATAGATATTATTCAGTGCTTCGGAACTTTCAGGTTATACTGAGCATTCAGTAGATTACTGAGTCTTTAGTAACTACTGTGTCTTCAGTATCTTCTTTGTCTTCAGTATCTTCAGTCTTCAGTCTTCTGAGTCTTCAGAGCCTTCAGAGATATACTGAGTCTTCATACTGAGTCTTCAGTTTCTCAGTTTCATACTGAGACTTCAGTTTCTCAGTTTCGTACTGAGTCTTCAGTTTCTCAGTTTCATACTGAAACTTCAGTTTCTCAGTTTCATACTGAAACTTCAGTTTCTAAGTTTCATACTTAAACTTCAGTTTCATACTGAAACTTCAGAAACTTCAGAAATCTTCAGAATCTTCAAAATCTAACCTGATCTATATCTGCTAACTATACATGGTGCAGATAACATCCTGAACACTCTAAACTGAATTCTGACTCATCTATCAAGACTATCCTGAACATGTCATACTCAGGGATTTTGGGATCTAATCAAAATCTTCTTTATTAAATTCATCTCCCAACACACTACATAATTAATACTGCACTATCCATCTTAACCCATATTACTGTTAATATGGCTCCCGGTTATTATTTCCCGTGTTTAAGATTATCTAGCCCATTAATTAATTCATGCCACTGAAATAACTTTCCATTAATTAATATCTTTTTGTCCTTGGTCAAGGAACGGTTCAACATTATTATCCATACCGAAAACTAATTCCACTTGCAAGATTTGGTATGATAAATCTTATGAACCTCCCAAGGGGGCAAATCAAACAAGCGTACTTGCACACGATTCTTCGTATTAAATCTTAGCAATCGCATGTGACCAATAATATTGCCCAAGATATAAAGTATTGAATCTCATTGATTCTCTACCCGTCATAAGTCAAAGTAATAATTACTAACCACACACGATCCAATTTAAGGGACGATGATTAAGAAATAACGAACCACTGAGGTCTAATTCTTCCTAGATAAGTGCTGAAGAATTTATCCTCCTGTAGGTCCTATTCAGTGCATCAGTCATGCACTAGTGTAATCTCTTGGTCAAGGCAAGCCAATCTGAGCCTTACACTTCAACCTTTCACGATGGATTGTTCATTTCCATCTAGG
This sequence comes from Stenogyne calaminthoides, assembly GCA_037126765.1. Lineage (NCBI taxonomy): Eukaryota > Viridiplantae > Streptophyta > Magnoliopsida > Lamiales > Lamiaceae > Stenogyne > Stenogyne calaminthoides. The sequence goes on along the minus strand of JBBCBC010000013.1, from coordinate 15,367,696 downwards.
TCGTGAACGGTGTACTTTTAGTTACAAGGGACTGTTAATTTTATCTTCTGTGATCTGGTATCACTAAATTAACTACAATGTAACACGTACTATTTATTGAACAGTTATGCAGTAAATATATGTAACATTCAATGATATTTAAAACATCAGTGGTAAATAATTTATTTCAGTAAATAAGACAGAAATTCATTTTGGTTATACAAAGTAAAAACATACTTTCCAGTATAACCCCAACAGAGGTAGGCCAGTTGGCCTGTCGATCGTTCCTTTTAGATTAGGGTGCCTTTACCCTTGGAAGGTCCGACGTCCTGGGCGGTCTTCGGGACGCCTTTTGTTGAGGACGGCCATGATAGCTTTTTCGTCCTCCAGTGTCCGGATGAGATTGCCCAATTCTGTAGTAGCTGTAGCGGTCATTTGATGGGTGTGATGGGAACTCAGGGAGGCTTTTGCCCCATCACGAGCGTCAGCCTTACGTCGAGCAGCTTCGGTCTGGTTGATAGCCATTGTTGATGAACAGAAGGTGGGTCTTCTAAGAATGATGAACAATCAGTAGAAATATTTCCCACAGACGGCGCCAATTATTGTGCCCGATTTAATAATTTGGCCAACAAGTTACTTAAACGATGAATTATTGAATAGAAAACGATAAAAACAAAGAATTTGTTGACCTAGTTCATCTTTGAAGAGACTACGTCTGGGGGCGAACCAAGCCAGGAGTGTTTTTACTATCTTCTATGTTTTTAGCACTAAGGATTCAGATCAAAGTTCCAACCTCCTTCTAGTATGGCCATGGCGGCCTATTTATACAAGGACACCTGCCTCTCGGTGGGAATTTACATAAGGAATATGCAATAAAAGTGGCTTCAATCTCGCTGGCCGGGAATTACGCCTTGCCGGGTTAGAGGTCATTGCATTTAGATCATGCCAATCGCGGGGAGGACTTCGGGGGCGGATTTCGTGGCTTGTCCAGTGTTCCCTTTTGACTGCCGAGATGTATGACTTTGATTGGTACAGGTCGCCTCCGACTTGTGGAGGTCTCCATGTGAGTCGCCTAACGACCTGCAGATTTGGCAACCTATGATCTTTTGTCAGCCTGCGAGCTACCTACGACCTGTGACCTGTGACCTTTGACTTCTAGCAACCTGTGAGCTACCTGCGACTTGTGACCTGTGGCCTGCGACTTCTGGCAGCCTGTGAGCTTCCTGCGACCTGTGACCTGTGACTTCTGGCAGCCTGTGAGCTACCTACGATCTGTGACCTATGACTTGCGACTTCTCGAATGTCTTCTTGATCATCTGGTCTTCAGAGCATCTGATCTTCAAGCTTTTGGTTCATAGAGTCTCACCCTCAAGTCGCTTTAAATGGTCGTCGGTGGGCTACTTGTCAGCTTTGCAACTTGTCCATAGGGCGGGATTATTCCTGTTACAACAAGTATGAATATGACCCATGTGTATCTAGAGTTGTCATCAACTACCACAAGTTATATTCCCTGCCATTTGTGCTCACAGGTGTTACTAGACCAAAGAGATCCATATGTAACAGTTGAATTATTCTATCAGTAGAAACTTCTACTTTGCTTTTGAATGATGCTCTAATTTTTTTGCCTTTCTGACAAGCATCACAAACATGATCCTTACTGAACACTTCATTAGGTAACCCCCTCACAAGTGCTAATCTTGCAAGTTTATTCAGGGTTCTGAAGTTCAAGTGATTCAGTCTTTTGTGCCATAACCAACTAGTTTCAGTAGCTTTCTTAGCCATTAAACATGTATCCATAGGAGTCAGTCTCCAATCAGCAAGATACACATTTCCTTTTCTAGTACCAGTCAGTAATATTTGTTGTGAAACATTATCTTTCACATATCACAAGTTTTTTGAGAATTCAACATTGAATCCTTTATCACAAAATTGGCTGATAGAAAGCAAGTTATGCTTTAAACCAGACACATATAATACACCATGGATATGAACAATATCAACTTCAAGTGTTCCATATTCTTCTGTATGTTCTTTGGAGTTGTCTCCAAAAGTTATCTGAGGGCCTTTCTGTTCAACATAGTCAGTGAGCAAGTGTTTATATCATGTCATGTGTCTTGAGCATCCACTGTCCAAGTACCATGCAGCAGGTGCAGTTTCAGTTCCGCTCATCATGGCTATGTTGTCTCCATTCAGCTCAGTGCCCTTTTGCTTCACCTGAAACAAAATCACGCCTTAGGTACCCATTTGGTGTAGGGTCCTACTAGGTTAGCTGTACCTTTTGGAACCCAAATCTGCCTCACAACTCTAATTACTTTAGAGTGGTTGATTTGTCTTCCATAAACATCTACAAACACATTCACCACCTTAGATGCCTTGGCAATACCCTGTGTATGAGTGCCAGCCTTAGCACGAACATGAGCCTTAGAGTTATTCTTGGGTTCAGGCCTCTTGTTCCAGTGATTTGGCTTTGGTGTAGCTGATCTATGTTTCTGCTGACTCGAGTTCAGAAAACCTTCACCCTTAGGCAAGTGGTGTTTAGGTTGCATGTACTGAAATTGGGGTCTTTCAGTATCCTGAGGACTTGGTCTCCTCATCTGAGAATTTCTCGGCTGAGTGTTTCTCTTCTGAGGATTCATATGATGGTTCAGGGCAGATTTCTTCAGGTTTATATTCTTAGCCTGAGGCTTCGAAGTACTGGCCTGAGGATTTCCTACTGAGTGTTCAGGTTTTCTAGCCTTTTCCTGAGGTTTGGGCTTTCTTTCCTGAACCTTCAGGTTCTCTGAAACCATAGGTCCTTTACCCTTGTCTAAAATACGGGGTTGTTCTTCAATGAGAAGATCAGTACAAACCGCCGGTTTAACAAAGACAGTCATAGTGCCACTTGTAGAAGCAGCATTCAGAAGATCATGTGAGGTTCCCCCTGGATTATATCCCAATCCAGCCTTTATAGTCGCAGGTCTTTGATAGCTCTGAATTTCATATATTGCGTGAGATGCATAATTCAATAGAGCTAACTTTCTCCGCAAACTATCCACACTTTTCTTTAGAGTTTCATGTTTCTCAAAGAGGTCATTGAACTCAGTCCTGATAAGCTGATTTTCCTCAGTGGATTTCTCTAACTTTCCTTTCAGGGCCTCTACCACTTTCTCGTTCTCTGAGAGTTGTACTTTCAGAACATCGAGTTCATCAGTAACTCCCATCAATTGAGAGGTGATCTCAGCGGCATTAGAGTTTTTCCACTTCAGATTCTCAGCAGTCAGTTTTTCATTCTGCTCTTGAGTTTCTATGAACAGTTCTTGTAATACAGAGTAGTCCTTCATCAGATTCTCAAGAGAACCCATCAGGTCAAAATTACTGGTTACAGATGAACTTGATAACTTAGGTGCTTGTGTAGGAGCAACAACAGAGATAGAAGAATTTACCTCCTCAATAGCAACAAGGCAAACATCATCACTATCACTATCTGAGAACATTTCTTCTCAAGAGTTGGATCCTTCCTCAGAATGTTCTTCTTCAGCAACCATAATCTTCTTGTTGGGATACTTCTTGTCTCTTTTGGCTTGCCTCTCCTTTTTTTCCTTAGAAGTCAACTCAGGACAGTCATACTGGAAGTGACTTTTCTTCTTGCAGTTGTAGCATCTGTTGGTATCATCATCCTGACCAGTTTCCTCTTTGGATTTGTAGTCCTTCTTTCTGGATGAAGATCCTTCAGTTTTGTGGTCCTTCTTCTTCTCAATAGATTTTTCTTCAGCTTCTGAGTTGTTCCTCTTCCTGTACCTGGTATCTTTATAATACCTTTGGTACTTACCAAATCTGCTGTTCATTTTTCTCAAACCTTCTTGCCATCAGGGCAATTGTCTCATCTTTTTAATCGTGAATTTTGTTAGATGAGATCTCAGGTTCTTTAGCATTGCAGATTTTTCCTTGTGCTTTGAAAGACACATTTTTGCTAGATGAAGTATCATCTTTGCTGTCAGGTTTCTTAGTTTTCTTATCAATGACAAAATCATATGCTTTCAACTCAGAGAAAACCTGTTGATATGGCGTAGAAGCAATATCTTTGGTGTTCTCAATCACTACAACATGTATATCCAATTTCTTAGAAAGTCCTCTAAGAATTTTCAAAGCAATTTCTCTTTTGGGATATCTTTTCTCAAGAGCACTCAGATCATTCATAATGCTAGTGAATCTGTCCTCAAGTCTTTCAATGGATTCACCATCTTCCATTTCAAAACCATCAAATTTGGCAATAGCCACATATAGTTTGTTTTCTTTAATATGATCAGTGCCCTGACACATTATAGCAAGTGTGTCCCAAATTTCTTTGGCAGTGTCACAGTGGGAAATCATTCCCATAACACCATCATCAATAGTGTTATACAGTGTATCTTTAGCAATGTAATCCAAGTTAACCAACTTCCTCTCTTCATGAGTAAGCTGATCATCAGTTTTGGGAAATTCATCCCCTGGATCATCTCTTTCATTATCAGTCAGTCTAAGATTTCTAACCATATACTCAAAAGGTCCTTGAGACACGACTCTCCATATTCTTTCATGCTTAGAGTACAAATGTGTCTGGATTCTCAATCTCCATAGATCATAGTTCTCAACAGAGAACATAGGTAGTTTCTTAGAAGGCATGATGAATGAGCCTTGTAAGATAGCAGCAGAAGATCTATTCAGTAGACCACCAAAGTCTCTCAGTAACAAGACTTATGGCTACCAAAGCAAGTTGTCAAATGAACCAATGCTCTGATACCACTTGTTGGTCCCGGGGTAAACGAGTCTCACACGTGTATGGGGGAGGGGGAATACACGTGTATAGTGATTTTTAAACTTTTCAGAAAACACTCTAATCAGTGAGTCAGGATGCCCTGAAGATCAGTCCTGAGAAGCACAAAATACCCTGAGTCAAAGTCTACTGAGAAAATAACACTGAGAAGCTTTTAGGGACTTCAAATTAGCTCAACTGATTCTGAGTTTTTAAAACAGAGTCCAAATAAGCTTGGAGTAGATAATGATCTTACTGACTACTCAGGAGAGTTGATCAGTCTAGCTTATCTAGAGTGCGGAATGTGTAGGACCTAAGTGTATACTCATTTTACTTAGCTGAAAATCTTGTTTTCTTAGTGAAATAGTGGTTAAGGCTGTGATCAACTTAATGCACCTTCAGTGGATTGATTCCAACTGAATATCAGAAAACTGAGTATGCTTTCAGTGAAAATATGCAACGAGATGAAATGCAGAACATAAAGCAAACAACACAGCAAGTTATAGTTGTTCAGAGACTCAAGCTCCAATGTCCACTCTCTCTGATCCTCAGAGAATTTCCTTAACACACTATTACTACTACCTTAAGCTTCCAAACTGAACTCAGCAGCTTACAAACTTTCCACTATGAGTTTTCAGGTTGAACTACTGCAGCTTACTAACTCAACACACACAAGCTTTCAGACTGAACACAAGCAGCTTACTAACTTCTTCTCTAGAGCTTTCAAGCTGAATACCTACAGCTTACTCACTCTTTACAACTCTCACTCTCCAACAACTACACACTCAAACTGTTGGGGTTATACTGAAAAGTATATTTTTACTTTGTATAACCAAACTGAAGTTTCTTATTTATTTACTGAAATAAATTATTTAATCATTGTTGCATTAAACATGAATGAATATTATATATGTTTATTGAAAATCCGTTCGATAAGACAGTACGTATTACGTTGTAGTTAATTTGGTGATACCCGATCACTGAAGATCAAATTAATAACCCTCGTAATTAAGTACAAATTCACAACCCAGATGGAAATGAACGAACCATCATGAATGGTTGAAGTGTGAGACCCAGATTGGCCTGTCTTGACCAAGAGATCACACTAGCGCATTTAGGTGCACTGAATGAGGACCTACAGGAGGAAAAATTCTTCGGTACTGAATATACAAGAATTAGACCTCAGTGGTGCGTTGTTTCTTAATCTCCGTCCCTTAAATAGGATCGTGCGAAATTAATAAATATTGCTTTGACTTGTGATGGGAAGAGAGTCAATGCGATTCGATACCTTATATCTTGGGCAATATTATTAATTACATGACGATTGCTGACATTTAACACCAAGTACGTCTTGCTTGATTTGTCCCCTTGGTGGGCTCATATCCTTTATCATGCCAAATCTTGCAAGTGAAAATTCATTTCCGGCATGGATAATAATGTTGAGCTGTCTTTACTCCAAGGACAAAGATATTAATTAATATATAGCTTGTTCAGTGGCTTAATTAATTAATGGACTAAGATAATCTTAAATGCGGAAAATAATGACCGGGATCCATGTTACATGTGAAATCGTAATATGGGTTAAGATGGATAGTTCAATATTAATTTTATAGTGGAGTAAATTAATATTAATGGACTTGAATAATATTTGGCCCAAAATATTATAGCTTCATAGTCCATTGGAGGTCCAATCTTAACTCTCCTAAATGCCCCCCAAATAGCCCAAAATAAAGTCCAATTAATGAGAGAGAGAAGAAATATTCTTGCCTAATTTCCAAGAGTAATTTTCGAAAACTTTGTCTATTAAAGGAAGAAAAGATTGTCTTGATTTTCTTGTAGATATTTTATGGAAAGAGATAATTATTGTAGGAATACATAATTATCCCATAAATTCAAGAAGTCAAATCTTGACTCCTTTATTAGTGTAATTTTTGAAAATATATGTAGAAGAGGGGAAAGAGATTTTTATGGAAAATTTAATTTAAGGAGAAAATAATATAGAAGATATATTCAAGATTTCTTGGAGATCAAGAAAAGATTTTCTCCCTATTTTCCAACCCTAATTTTCCCCCCCTCCTCCCTATTTATAGGGGATGAGCTCTTCATTCCCAAGTGCAATTCCATGTGTTGGAAATATTAGAAATCCACAAAGGTGGTAGCAAAATATTTTATTTCTCTCCCATTAAAATCGTTCGTTGAAATCTTCCCACCGGATAACGTTCGTGGACTTTGGGGATATATTTGGGAAGGCTCTTGGGTTGATTCATCCGTTTGATTCTTCAAGAGGTTAGTAATACCGTAACTCCTAGTTCCGCATGTTTAGGATTTACGTGAATTATGTGTACGCATGTTGTTTATTATTATGCTGAATTAACTTAGGATTAATTCATGTTAGTAATTAACTGTTTAGTTTAAATATGTATTTAAATAATCACCTCAAATAGATTCGGGCACCCCGTTTTTCCCAACACAAACTACCTAAAAAAAGGGTTTGGGTTTTGGTTGGTTTCCAACTAAGGTGAGATATCCTTTTACAATCAAACACAAGTAAAAAACTAGGATATCTCTAACTAAACTTTGAATATGCTTGAATCTAGGCTTAGTAAATGAGCTCTCTTCTAAGATGAAACACTTGGGAAATTCTAAAGGTTTCGAGTGCTTCACAATGTAAACTTGAATACGAATGAGCTCTGCAGTTGCTTTGATTTCCTGTAACCTTGGTTGTGTGCAAGGCCTTGGTATTTATAGACAACTCTCTAAGAGTCCACTCTTGAAAAACTATCCGTTGGAAAGACAGCTTCAAGGGTTTCCTCTTTTGGTTATTTGATGAACGACTATATTAGGGTTTGAACGCACCCATGTGTTGGGATATTTTAGTTTTGATGAATTATGCCAAAACATTATCAACTTGTGTTATTGAAGCTAATTTACAGATAACAAGTTGAGGGGGAACGAAAGAACAAGTTGAGGGGGAACTCACGAAATCAGAAGAAGATGATCGAGATCAGACGAGGCTGCAGACGAGACTGATCTAGATCAAATGAGTTAGATGAGTTCCGAGTTAACTGATGAGCTGTGCAAATCAGATGAAGAGAAAAGCTAAACTAGCAAATCAGAAGGAGAGTCGGTGATCGGATACCCGAGAATAGACTGATCGGATGATCGGAAGAAAACGAACGAGCTAATCGGTGATCGGAAAAGCGGAAAAACGTGATCGAAGAAAAGAAACCGACTAGAAGATCGGAAGAAGGTTGCGGATCGGAAGAGGAGCAGATGAGACTGATCAAAATCGGACGTGATCGAGATCGGATATGATAACTTGATATCTTAACCTGATGTACTGACCTGATGCTATCCTGATATGTTGACCTGAAGATGTGTTGATCGATCGGTCAATTTGTCGGATCGAAGAAGAAATCGGATAACTGAGTCAAAGTAACCTCGAGGGTCGATGAGTAAAAGTGACTCGAGGGTCGGGATGTCTGAAATCGGGAAAATCGAACTCGGTCGACTGAGTGTCGATATGCTGATCAGACAAGGTCCGCTGAAGAGAAGTCTGCTGAATCAAGGAACCTGAGACTCAGAGAAACATGAAGAATCAGAGAAACCTGAAGACTCAGAGAAACCTGAAGACTCAGAAGATCCTGAAGAATATAGCCCGATTAATACCGACGTGGACCAATGAGAGGAAGACACCCGACTGAAGAAGTCAGAGAACTTCTGAGAATAGTATGGATTTGAATGTGATTCTCTCCAACGGTAACATTCAAATCCACACTATAAATAAAAGATCTTCCATCAAATTAAGTGTGGAGAGTGTGGAGAATGTGGAAAAAGATGCTACAGAGCCAAAAGCCATATACTCAAGCATTCCCACCATAGAACACAAATTTGTAGATATATAAATATATTCAAGAGTGTTCTTAAACCCAATCTAAGCAACCCAAGATATATCCTAGCTTAGAGAGATTTTCCCAAAGCATTGAGGCTAAACAAATGTAAGGGAAAATCTCAACCTTAGTTGGAGACACCAACCAAACCCAAACCCTATTGTTAGGTAGTTTGTGTGATTGTTGGAGTTGTAAAGAGTTAGTGTTCTGCAGTGAGTCGACCCGTAAAAAACTCAAGGTAGAAAAGTGAGTAAGGCTGCGGTGAGTCACCTGAAGCTTGTAGGCAATCCCGTGGAGGTGATAAGTCCGGAGGTGTGCAGAGGGGTGATAAGTCCAGTTTGAAGGAATTTCCCTAGGAACAGGGAGAGTGGATGTAGGAGCTTGAGTCTCCGAACCACTATACTTTGTTGTGTTCTCTATTGCTTTACATTCTTATCTTGTCATATGCATTCAATTATAAGCAAAACTCAACACATGGACTTAAAAATGAAAAATTTGGAATCACCATTCCTTCACCCCTGTTTTATATGCATTACATGATTTTTTCCGCATTTCATGGGTTTTTTCACCGGGACAAACACCATGCATGGTTTAGGAAATATCTAGCCACACAGCCAATCACCAACTTCCGTGAACTGGAAGATATCAGCACTAACATTTCTTGAGAGATATGTCACTTTCAGTGTTAGTAAAGTACGCTGTTGTCGCCTCCTCATTGGTCGAAGTCTTCCTTTGAACAGAGACAAACAAAATGACTCTTTTCAAGTCAACCACACTGAACTGATATTTTCCTTAATGTCCACGAATGTATAACATTCTCTTTGTTTGTATAAAGAATGAACAAAACACTATTCAACTTGAAGTAGCTTGTTCAGGGTCTTTTGGGTCAGTACAAAACAATCTTAAGGATCTTTGGTCTTCAGGATCTTCATTCTTCAGGACTTTATACTTCAAGGTCTCTTGAGTCTTCAGGATTCTTCTGAGTTCCTCAGGAACAACTGAGTCTTTCAGACAAATTCTAACATACCTATTTACTCCTGATATATATATGTTGACTATACATGGTGCAGATAATCCTGAGTCTTAGTACCTATTGAAAACTCATCCTATACTACCAAGATGTCCTGAAACATGTCATACTTAGGGGTTTTGGGATCTAATCAAAATCTTTATTAAATTCATCTCCCAACAATTTCCCCCTTTTTGATGATGCCAAAACCATCTTGTTACAAGCTTGCAACCACAACAGAAATAAACCTATCATCTATTCAGGTTTCAATTTTTTTTAGCAAGTAAGAACAAGTAAACACCATACATCAAACAATCCGTAAGATAATGAGAAATTATCTTTTTGATCAATAGGAATCAGTAGAGTTTTCATTTAAGCATAAAAAACCATAAGTACAAGACATAAGAGTTTATCTTTACTCTACTGAAACACAAAAACAACATTCACTCATAATCAGATTCAATTTCGTCCGTTGGTGGCTCAAAGTTGAACATTCCATAATATCTTTTTTTCACCTCTTCACTCTTCTGAATGATTTGAGCATCATTCCCTGTCAGCTCGAGATATTCAGCCTGGTCCACAAAATCTGCATAGATGAAGTCGTAGTTGATCATCCCATTCTTGGAATTTGGTGGAGGATATTTGATTTGTCCAGGTGCCTTCAACTGATAACCCAGAGTGTCAAACACATTGAACCATTTCTGGCATTCATCAGTGAAATTCTTTAGTAGATAGGCAATGAACGCATCATTCCTGTCAATGATGGATCGGGGCCAAATCTGTAAGATGTCATAGTTGAACACAAACTCCCTTTTGGTTGTTTCCCATTTGTCATTCATTTCAATCGGCATCCATTTGTCAACATGAGGCCACATCCTCTTCCTTTACATTTGTTCTTATCTGTGTTCCCTTGAATCGTTGCTGGCATTGAGTGAGTGAGAACTCAGATGATCTAAGCATGGTTCTCAAATAATCCTAATCGAGGATCATCAAGAATGGGACATTGATGATGCAATGGAGATTGGTTTGCGATCTGCATCATACTCTTAGAGAGTGTAGGGATATCTCACTTACTACGAGATACTATGTATCTCATGATGGATGCACAAATACCTTAGAGGGTATTGGTATACCCATCCGAGAAACCATTTGATGTAGTTCCACTATATGTGTCTACGGGTGTCTCGATTAGTGGAAGCGATGCGATACTCCTTTGACTTGAGGTCAATACGCACGACATGTGTAGAGTGATGAACTTTGACCAAGACCGACGCTTGCACCCGTCTATGGGTAGATATGGCTTGGATTGGGTTCATCACGAAATGCATATGCGTGGTAGTTGAGCCAATCTTCTCATCATAATTGGATCAAAGTCATTGGCCAATGCATGTCAACTTGGACTTTGTGGCCAAGTGTGACACAAGTGATCAATTAGTGATTAGAGATAAATTTATTAAATTATTTGAATAGACACTTCATCATTTTGAAGACTAATCGAGTATTCGTGAATGAAATGAGGAAATCGTAATAGCCCATATTACAGTTACAGGTAGTTTCACGTTTCTCGCAACGTACCTCATATATTGAGAATGTCTGATTTTTTTTTCTAGGGTTCAATTAAGACCATTATTTTGATTAATCGCTTGATGTTGGGATATTTTAGTTTTGATTAATTATGCCAAAACATTATCAACTTGTGTTATTTAAGATAATCTACAGATAACAAGTTGAGGGGGAACGAGAGAACAAGTTAAGGGGGAACTCATAAAATCGGGGCGTAGATGATCGAGATCGAGCGAAATAGGAGCGAGACCGATCGAGATCGAATGAGTAAGATGAGTTCGTGAGTTAACCGATGAGCTGTGCAAAATCAAGAGAAGAAAGCTAAGTCACCGATCGTAAGATCGTGACGTATTCGGATCGGGGATGATCGTAAGAATGGAAAGCCGATATGATGATCGATGAATGCATAAGCCGATCGTAAAGAAACCGACAAGAAGATCGTAAGAGAAGGTTGCAGATCGTAAGAGAGCGTATGAGACCGACGAGATCGACGCGGATCGAGATCGAGGATGAAGATGCGTATGATCAAGATCGACGTGATTGAGATCGGGATGTGCTAAACCGACATGCTTAAACCTAATGTAATCGACTCGATGCTATCATGCGAGATGTTGATCTCGAAGATGTGTTGATCTCGACGATGAGCCGACGATCAGACGCAAAGAAGAAATCGATAAATTCGAGTCAAAGTGAATCAAGGTCGATGTCCAATTGTGAGAACTGAACTCACAAATTTCGGTGTCAGATACCGACGTATAAGGTCCGGCCAAGAGAAGTCATTGAATCAAGAATCCCGAGTCCAAGGCTTCGAGTTCGAAGAAGCCGAGGATCGATAAACACGAGACTCGAGAAGATCTGAAGAATATAAGCCGATTAGATTCAAATTTGGCGTAGACCAATGAGAGGAAGACAACCCGACTGGAAAAGCCGCAAAAACTGAGAATAGTATGGATTTGAATGTGACTCCTTCCAACGGTAACATTCAAATCCACACTATAAATACAAGTTCTTCCCTCATTATCAGGTGTGGAAAAATGCGTGAAACATCTATCAAGCCAAATCATCAAGCATTCCCACCATAGAACACAGAGCAAGAAATACACACATATATTCAAAATTGTTCTACCCTAAATCTAAGCACAAATGCTATATCCTAAGCTTAGAGAGATTTTCCCAACCTTAGCATTGAGGCTAAACAAATGTAAGGGAAAATCTCAACCTAGTTGGAAACCAAACAAACCTTACCCAAATCAGACGGTTAAGTTTGTAGGTGAGTGTGAACTCGGTAAACATCTAAGCAATCCCGAAAGGGAGGGTAGGCAATCCCAAGTGAGGGTGATAAGTCCCGTTGGAGTGTGAACTCGGTAAACATCTGTTGGTTAAGTTGGTGCCCCCATGAAGGGAAGAGTGGATGTAGGACGAGTTGTCCGAACCACTATAAAAATACGTGTGTTCTTATTTGCTTTCATATTAACTGTCATACATACTTTAGCAAATCTGCATAACACACATTCGAAAAAAAAATTTAAGTCACCTCCCATTGAGATTTTACGAGTTTTAAATCGGGTTTTTCGGGACCATCAAGTGGTATCAAAGCAGGGGTTCAAAAGTTCACTAGATTTTAATGTGAACACCTGAACTGGTCTTTTTTATTAAAACCCATTTAGTTTAAAATGCATAAATTTTATAAAATTCATGGAGGTTGACTATCATCTTCTCACTTTTAAAATGAAAACAATGTTCTTCATCATTTCTCTTGTTTAACTAACCTTTGTTTTTTCTTTATATTTTTATTGTTAGTTAGTTTTGGCATCATTATCAAAAAGGGAAATTGTTTGGGATATTTTAGTTTTGATTAATTATGCTAAAAACATTATCAACCACATTATTTAAGATAATCTATAGATAACAAGTTGAGGGGAACGAGAGAACAAGTTAAGGGGGAACTCATAAAATCGGGCGTAGATGATCGAGATCGGGAACCGAGGTTCTTGAGCAGAGCTTGTCGAGATCGGATAGTAAGATGAGTTCGGAGTTAAACGATGAAATCTGCAAAATCGAAGAAGAGAAAAAAAAACTAAGTCGGTGATCGAAGATCGGATGACGAAACAATTTTGATCGGATGATCGGAAGAGCAGTGAGTGATATGATGATCGAAGAAATGCATGACAAATTTGTAAAAAAACCGCCGGAAGATCGGAAAGAAGGTTGCGGATCGGAAGAGAAGCGGATGGAGACTGATCGAGATCGGGCGTGATCGAGATCGGATATGAAGATGTGCGGATGATCAAGATCGGGCGTGATTGAGATCGGATGTGCTAAACCGATATGCTAAATCTAATGTCTTGACTGATGCTATCATGAGATGTTGATCTCGAAGATGTGTTGATCGATCGGGCATTTGATCGGATCGAAGTAAAAGAAGAAATCGATACCTTTAGTCAAAGTGAATCAAGGTCGATGATCTCGAATTCAGAATCAATTTCGATCGGCTGAGTGTCGGTATCTTTGATCGACGATAAGGTCCATTTGAAGAGAAGTCCGCTGAATCAAGAATCACGAGTCCAAGGAAGCCCGAGTTCGAAGAAAGTCGAGGATCGGATAAACTGGAGACTCGAAGATCTGAAGAATATAAGTAGTTAGATTCGGTGGCGTGGACCAATGAGAGGAAGACAACCCGACTGGAAAAGGCGCAAAAAAGCTCTGAGAATAGTATGGATTTGAATGTGACTCCTTCCAACGGTAACATTCAAATCCACACTATAAATACAAGTTCTTCCCTCATTATCAGGTGTGGAAAAATGCGTGAAACATCTATCAAGCCAAATCATCAAGCATTCCCACCATAGAACACAGAGCAAGAAATACACACATATATTCAAAAGTGTTCTACCCTAGATCTAAGCACAAATGCTATATCCCAAGCTTAGAGAGATTTTCCCTACCTTAGCATTGAGGCTAAACAAATGTAAGGGAAAATCTCAACCTAGTTGGAAACCAAACAAACCTTACCCAAATCAAACGGTTAAGTTTGTAGGTGAGTGTGAACTCGGTAAACATCTAAGCAATCCCGAAAGGGAGGGTAAAGCAATCCCAGTGAGGGGTGATATGTCTGGTTGGAGTGTGTGAACTTCATTAAACATCTGTAGGCAATCCCGTGGAGGGTGATAAGTCCCGTTTGAGTGAGAGCTCGGTAAATATCTATAGGCAATCCCGTGGAGGGTGATAAGTCCCGTTTGAAGAAATTTCCCTAGGAACAGGGAGAGTGGATGTAGGAGCTAGAGCCTCCGAACCACTATACTTTGTTGTGTTGTTTATTGCTTTATGTTCTTATATTGTCATATGCATTCGATTATAAGCATAACACACATGAGCTTTAAACGCAAAAAATCTGTAATCACTCTGCCCTCACCCCTGTTTTATATGCATCGCTTTTAAAATGTTTGCTTCCGCACGAGCAAAATGGGTTTTCTCACCGGGACCATCACTTGATATATGAGGGCCTATGGGTCACACAACAAGTAACCCCCGTGTACGGATTATAGTTGGTTGATTAAATATTAAATTAGATTTAATATTTAATTTATGGAGAACTAATAATATATTAATTTAGAATTAATTGTTATTACTATTTAATTAAATTAGATTTAATTAAATAGGAATACCATATAATATTATGGAATATTATTGTAGGAAAATATCCGTAGGGAAAAACATATCTTTTAGATTTGTTTTGCAAGATTAGGAATTATCTTCATAATAAAGATTGCTTAAGATTTAAGCCAATCTCTCCCTATATATATGACATCCTGGGATTCATTATTTACAGGTACAAGAAAACCTAGTTTCTGAATAAAAATATAGAATAGAAATTTTTCTAGCAAATTTCGTCTCAGATTCAACGCTCGCAAATCTGTGCAGGTCTGTTCATGGGGATTGCATGGATACCATAGTTGAAAAATCTGCTATCGAATCACTGTAAGGTTTCTCGGTATGATTATTGTAATCGTTTAAGCAATTTTATGTTCGTTGTTGGTGAACTATTTATTTCCGCTGCGCATGTATTACATGTTTACGTGCCTCTAAACTCCAACAGAATGTTCAAATGGGAAGTATCAAAAGTTCTATAGAGACCATCAGAATAGCAGAGGAAGAGATATGAGATCTACTGACAGATCGCAAGAAAGAAATCGTTCTGATGACAGAAGAGATGATCGCAGAGAAGAAAAGAGAAATGATCGTTCTGATGATAAAAGAGACAACATATCAAAGAGAAGGAATTCTGATTACAGGCAAACTGGGATCTCACCTGATAGATCCTACAGACGAAATGATTCACCTGGCAGACAAAACTCTAGAGAACCTGGAGCGTGCTTTAACTGTCAGAAACCAGGTTGAGAGCAACGATACCGCGATAGAAAAGCCATGGTTGCTGATACGTCAGGAATCGATGATTTATATCTGCCTTCGGATGATTCTGGTTACTCTTTTGTCAAAGACTTCTGCCTGATGACCAGTACTGATGATGTCGATGACCTCGACGATTTGATGTTCTCATTTGATGACGACATCTGTCTTATGGCCAAAGAAGTCACTCCATCTGAGGTAATCTCTAAACTTGTTTCTGTGTCTTCTGTTTCTGCTTCCACACTTGTTGTGCTGAGCACACGTGCGGGAGAGATTGACCTGCAACTCATCAATGAGCGATTGCTTGATGATCTCTCTAATGCAATAGACACTTATACTACATTGGAAGTGGAGAACGACAAGCTGAGGGCTGAGAACATCGGTCTTGCTAAGGATAATGTCTTAAGAATAGCAGCTAAACTGAAATCAAATGAAACAGTTAAGAAGATGACAATAGAACTGGAGTTTCTGAAAGTCAGCTCTTCTGATCAGGGCAAACTGGTTAAGGAATAGCAAGCTATCAACAAATACCAAATTGATGATCTCAAAGTCCTTCAAGCTAAGTTTGATGAACTCTTCCGACAACATGAGAGTCTGAAACAAAGTGAGGATATTTTGCGAAAGAAAGTAGAGGTTTTTGGAAAAGCTTCTAGAAATGTTGATGAAATAACAAGATACTTTCGAAAGGCAACTGATAAGAAGGGTATTGGGTTTGAAAACCCTTCTGGATCCTCATATGTCCAACCTGATTCACATTCCAAAAGTGAATTTAGAAAGGTTTCTGGACAAGATATACGACATGTTAAATCTGTATCAAAGAAGGGAAAAAGACTTGCTGAACAGGAAAGGTGAATGCCTGATCAGAAAGGGAACAAAAATGGACCTCACCTGATCAAGCATCAGCCGAGGAATCGACAGAAGAACCCTGTTCTTCTAAAGAGACCTCAGTCTAATCAGCAGATCAGGAATCAGAAAGGACAATCTCACAAGGGAAAGTCCAATCTGAGACCTATCCCTTCAACCAGAAATCCAGAACATCTGCACCTGAACCACACTGGCTTAAAAGAAGACAGATCCATCAGAAATATCCCAAGTCTTCTGATTCATCCAAGGTTCACACTCGTAATCATACTGATCAAAAAGCACATGAAGAGATGTATGATTATGTAGATGCTTATCGGAGACAAATTAGGCCTTCTGATCTTGATGATTACCATAGAAGTGCCCTGTATGTTTGGATCCCGAAAGGTAACACTAACCCCTCAGGACCCAATCCTACAGGGGTACCTAAAGCCTGATTTGATTGCAGGTTCACGTGGGTTTAGCCAATAAGGGAGGTGTACAAGGAACTATCTAGTACATCGATAGTGGATGCTCAAGGCACAGGACTGGAAATAAACATCTCCTTAGTTCTTATGTTGAAAAAGAAGGCACACGTGTACTCTTTTGGTGACGACAACTTTGGTTTTACCAGAGGAGTTGGAACCTTAGTGAATGATGATGTACAGGTTAGTGGAGTCTCGTATGTGGATGGTTTAAAGCATAACCTGTTATCGGTTTCACAATTCTGCGACAACGGATTCAGTGTTGAGTTCTCGACTGTTCATTGCACTGTAAGGAATCGAGCTACTCAATAGATTTTGCTAACTGGTTCTAGGAAAGGAATGATCTACAGTGCAGATTGGAACAGTTGTCCAAGAAATGCGTGCCTGATTGTTAAGAGTTCCAAAAGCAACGGTTGGCTCTGGCACAAGAGAATGAGCCATCTGAACTTTAAGACTCTTAACAATCTCCATGTTTTTGGGTGCAAGTGTTTTAATCACAACAATGGGAAGAGTTAGTTGAAAACCTTTGAAGATAAGTCATATGAGGGTATATATTTATGATATTCCTCAACCAACAAAGCTTTCAGGGTGTTCAACAGGCGAACCCTAGTTGTGGAGGAGACACCTCATGTGGTCTTTGATGAGACATCTTCTGAACAAGAGAAACCTGCCACAGAACAAGCAATACCAGATCAACACATACCTATGCTCAAAAAATGGATCAGTTGAGAATCAAAGAAAACGAATCAGATCACGTCACTGTGTATGTTCCTAACTTTGTTCTTGATGATTCACCAGGTCAGTCAGACCCTAAGGTACTTACAACTGTCAATGAAGAAGCTGGTACAGCTGAGACAGTAACAACTGAACCATCTGGTTCAGGGAGAACACCTGTTTTTTCGACTGACAGACTTCAGCACATGATGAGTCCAACATCAGCTGAGATATGTCCATGCCAAGTGGATCCTACTGAAGTACCTCTCCTAATCTCTAGTGATGATTTTCTATCAGAAGAGGATGATGATCTAAAAAACTGATGTAACTCAGGAAAGAAAGACCTGGATAACCAGTCATCCAACTGACCTGATCATCGGAGACCCATCTGATAGAGTCCAAACTAGACATCAGATTAGTGAAAGTGCAATGTATTGTTGTTATCTGTTTTTTGAAGGAACCCCTCACAATCGAGGAGGCTCTAGCTGATGCAAGCTGGATTCTAGCCATGTAAGAAGAACTAGAGCAATTTGAAAGGAATCAAGTTTGGGAACTTGTAGATAGACCAACTCACCAAGATGTGATTGGCACTAAGTGGGTCTTCAAGAACAAGAAGGATGAGAAAAATGTGATAACCAGAAATAAGGCAAGACTTGTTGTTAAGGGATATTCACAATCAAAAGGGATTGATTATGATGAAACCTTTGCATGAGTCACTCACCTTGAAGCCATTCGGTTGTTTCTGGCTTGTGCTGCTCATAGGGGATTTATTATGTACCAGATGGATGTAAAGAGTGCATTCTTAAATGGGGTACTAGCTGAGGAAGTTTATGTTGAACAACCTCTTGGCTTTGAAATGAGCAACCAGGTGTATCGTTTAAGAAAAACTCTTTATGGACTGAAACAGGCTCCCAGAGCTTGGTGTGATACACTATCCCAATTCTTGATAGAAATCGGGTTCACTAAGGGACTGATAGATAGGACTCTATTCAGAATTGAAGTCGGAGAAGATATTCTGATGGTTTAGATCTATGTGGACGATATTATCTTCGGATCTCCAAATAATAGCTTATGTGAGAAGTTCAGCAAACTGATGCAGGGGAAATTTGAGATGTCCATGATGGGTCAGATGAACTACTTCCTAGGTCTTCAGGTAAGACAGGGTAGTGAGGAATATTCATCTGTCAGGCCAAGTACACCAGAAATCTGTTGGCCAAATATGGAATTCAAAACTGCAAGACTGCCAGAATTCCAATGATGACTGCCTACAAGATGGATCCAGATGAGAATGGTCAGAAAACAAATCAGAAAGAGTATAGGGCTCTCATTGGATCACTACTATACCTGACTGCCAGCAGACCATATATAACATTTGCAGTAGGTGTATGTACCAGATTTAATGCAAATCCAATGCAAAGACACCTGGAAGCAATTAAGCGGATTCTTAAGTATCTGAAGGGGACAGTTAACCTTGGGTTATACTACCCATCCGATGATAATCTAGAGCTTAGTGGGTACTCTGATTCTGATTATGGAGGTTGCAGGATAGACAGAAAATCAACCTCAGGAACATGTCAATTTTTGGGAAGTAAGCTGGTCTCTTGGTTTTCAAAGAAACAGACATCTGTTGCCACAGCTACTACTGAAGCAGAATATATGGCCACAGGAAGCTGTTGCTCCCAACTGCTCTGGCTTTGTCAGCAGTTGAGGAATTATAACATTATAGCTATGAATGTGCCTATCTTCTGTGACAGTAATAGTGTTATTGTAATAAATCAGAACCCAATTCTACATACCAGATGGAAGCACGTGGGCATCAGCCATCACTTTATCAGAGACCATGTGGAAAAGAAAAACATCAGAATGGAAAAGATCCATACTGATAAGCAGAAAGCTGATATCTTAACCAAACCACTAGTTGAAGTCAAATTCAGAGAACTATGCAATGAGCTAGGACTTCTGGACTTAGGAGAAGATGTATCAGAATTCTTAGGTGGATTGGTCTCCAAGAGCAGTTGGTTAAGACACTGACCAGGTATGAAAGATCAGTTGAGTAATGGAATCTCAACTGATCAGGAAGGATTAGTCAGAGATTAATCAGAAAAGGAATAACAGTTGAAGGGGCGACTTCACCTGATAAAGAAGAATCAGTAGTACAACTGATCAGAAAAGGACATTGTTGGGAAAAAACTAAGGATTAGAGAAATAATTAAGATCAACACTTCGGAAATAAGAAAGGGATGATAACAATTTACACTCTTGGTAATTGACTGATTACAATATCAGTCAATCAGATGTGTATCTCTAATTCACTGCTATTTCTGTTCTCATTTATGTGTTGTTTAATTATTGTCCTGCATTATGTATTATTTTAAATGACGTCGTACTGACAATCATTAAATGCGGACGTGTGGAATGTGTATTAAATGTATTAATTACGCTTTGTAAAATTCAAGAGTTGTTGTCTATATTTTCCTTGACCGCACGATCTCCACTTTTAAAAACCATCTCACCCTCACCGTCGATTAAGATTAGACGTCGTTTGGGTTCCCGGATTCAAAAATGATTATGTCTTTCCCTCTCCTTTTAAAACCTTTCTTCTTTTTAAATCAACACTTTCATTTCCTCACTTACATTTTATCTGCAAAAATCTCTCACAAAACTCACAACACTCTGCATTTTACTGTTTATCTTTGTAAAATCTGTATCTCTCAGGAATATAAACTGGTAAATGTTCTAGGGTTTATGTTCATGTTTTCAATTTATATGGTTGTGATTGTGTGCACATTTCTCTCAAATCTCAAATCTAATAATCTCAAATTTGTAGAAATGGCACCAAAAGTAAAACAAGTTGCAGAGACTGCTCATTGTTTGTCCCATGCTTCACCAGAACTTGAAGATCCAATCTTTAGGAATTTTGTCGATGAAGTGATTGAGGAAAGGTGTGTCGATTTCCGAACAACCACAGATCCTTAATCTATGGAAATTTTGATGCTTTTGAAGGATTGTGGGTTGAAAACTTATTGCTCTGCAAGCGCAGACTGAATTCTGTTAGATGGTGCTCTTGAATTCCTTTACAATTTGATATACCATGAAGGGGTGTTGTACTCAGAGGTACAAGGAGAACATCTGGAGATTACATATAAAGATCTTCATAGATTTTTTTGGCTTCCAGCCTCGGCAGATGGGATTATGCCAAATATATATCGCACCACAAAAGATAGCGTGATTATCAAACACCTTCTCCGCCCTGCTGATGCTCATCATACCAAGGGTTTTAAGAAATCGATGCTGAAGCAGAAATATCGGCTCCTATTTGATATTTTTCAGAAGGTAATTGTTGGAATTACCTATATCCTGGATGCCGTTACCCAAGAAAAGGCTCGAATCATGACTGCCATTATTGATAATTCCAAGATCAACTGGCTTGAATTTCTGAAGAGAAGATTATTGGAGGAATCAGCAAAGTTTGTGGTAGAAGGAGGGAAAGTTGTTCTTTCTGCCAAGATCAAAATGCTGCACAAGGTCTCTCTTATTCTGATTGACCTAATGAAAGAGAGAGACTGGAGCGAGGATGAGATGATTCCATATGTGTTGGCGCAAAAGAAAATGCTGATCATCAGCAAACTGATCCTTGACTTGGCTGATGATGATGAAGAAGTTGCTATTAAACCAGCAACTGAAATGCGCAAGCGGACCAAGACTGGTCACAAGAGGAAGGCTACTGCTAAGAAGCCAGAGAAGGGCATTGTCTTCAAAGAACCAACATAGCCAGCAGCAAAGAGAACCAAGTTAGCACCGATTGCTGATGTTGCTGGGAAGGGAAAGAGGAAGGACATTGGCCTGATAGATGAGCCTTCTGACTCAGATGATGATGATATTCCGATCAGTAGACTTCCTACAAGAGGACCAGGTCAAACTTCAAGGGCTATCTCTCGCAAATCTGATCAAATTGAACCATAACAAAAGATCAGCCAAGTCTCATCTGCAAAACCTGCCTCTCCTGAGTCTACCCGTCTTGATATATCCTCCACCCCTCAAATCGCGAATCCAGATCCTCTATCAGTTGTGCCACTTTCTCCATCATCCTCTCCTGAACCAGAACCAAAAATCTTTTATTTCACAGAAAAGATTATCAGACGGAGGCTAAAGAAGATGCTTGAAGATAGATATCCAGAGCTGACCATCAAACCAAATGCCAAAGCTGTAGTTCTTGATGTGTTAACCTGGAGGGACGTCAGATTAAAGAAGTTTGAGGACTTCGGCATTGTCCTTGAGCAGAAAGGTGGTGTTCGTCCCTTCCTGGATTATGAGCTACAGATGAGGAAGCTTGCTGGTGTTGAGACTGCTACAGATCTGTTATATGATGATGTAGTGGCTGGGCTGATTACAAGATAATTGGGGATGCCTGATACCCCGCTGCACAGGGAAATGACCCACAAATGGTCAAGTACAGCCGGACCATGCGGCAAATGAAATTTGTTGATGAGGATATTGATGATGGTGGTTCGATAAGCATTGAGGAACTGTTTGAACAGATGGCTGATACTGAACAGATAGCTAAAGAGATGAGAATAATTGAAGAGCCTGAGGAATCAAAAGGAGCTGTCGATGAAGCTGTTGTGGGAGATGAGGCAAAGTCCCCATCAGCTGAGGCACAATCAGCCGAGCATATGATAGACCTGACTGCTGAGAGGAGTCTAGCTGAAAATATAGAGGTCGAAGGTCCCTCAACATCAGCGGGCCAGGTAGTTCAGATTCTTCAAACTTCTCCAAATTTTGAAGAGAATTTGATGAAGTACATCAAAAACACCTTCCGAGCAAAAATGACAAATATGTTCAGAAATGATGTAAGTTTCTTCATTCCAAGATAGATAGAAAAGGCCATCCGAACTGAACGAGAATATGTATCCTCTCACTACATGCGCATAAGTGAAGATTTGAGGGATACAACTACTGACAAAATGGTGGAAGTGAATCAGCAACTGGCCAAGATTGAAGAGAGTAGAAATCAGCAGTTCACGCTAATGATTAATGAATAAATGGCTAAGCTGACTAAACTGCAAGATGATCTTACTGCTGCTACCAAGAGAGTCAACTCTTCTGCTGACAAGCTTGAGAACATGTTCGATAAAGTCAGCGTTGTTGTGGATAAAGCTCAAAGTTCTATGCTGACAGTAGTTTAAAAAGCAAAACCTGATACTGGTATTGAGTCTCCTGCCCTTAAGGATTTGAAGCAAGATCTTACAAAGAAGATTGGTGACCTCAGCTCTGAGCTGAAAGCTCTTTTTGAGGGAACCAAAAAGGGGGAAGAGGAGAAAGATGTTGAAGTCCAACGGAGACTGAATCAAGTCGAAAACTTTGTAGCTGGGATCCAAATCACTCTGGAGAAGAAAAGACTAAAGAAAGATGCCCAAACAGCTGTAGAGTTAGAGAAAGCTGAAGTGATTTCCTCTTCAACTGAATCAGACAAAGAAGCAAGAACAGCCAAGAAAACTGTTGTTGTAGAGAAGAAGAAGAAGTTGCTGGATCTTGCTAACAAAAGGAAATCTGAAGAATTGAAGAAAGCAGAGCTCGACAGACAGAAAAAGCATAAGGATGCAACATGCCTAGACAGATCTTACAGGATGAAGAAGAACAAAGGGCTCGTTGCTGAATCTGGAGAAGATTCACACATTGTTGAGCCAATCCTTCCTGGAGATGTGGATGTGATTGTTAAGCCAGATAAGAACATGGTGAAAGAATGGAGACAAATCAAAGGTGAATGGTATATCTCGGCTTATATCAATCAAGTTATTGTTGGAATTTAGAGGCACGTAAACACGTAATACATGCGCAGCGGAAATAAATAGTTCACCAACAACGAACGTATAATTGCATAAACGATTACAATAATCATAACAAGAAACCTTACAGTGATTTGATAGCAGATTTCTCAACTATGGTATCCACGTAATCCCTATGAACAGATCTGCACAGATTTGCCAGCGTTGAATCTGAGACGAAATTTGCTAGGAAAATTCATATTCTAGATTTTTATGGAGAAATTAGGTTTTCTTGTATCAGTAAATAATGAATCCCAGGATGTCATATATATATAAGGAGAGATTGTCTTAAATCTTAAGCAATCTTTATTAGGAAGATAATTCCTAATCTTGCAAAACAAATCTCAAAGATATGTTTTTCCCTACAGATATTTTCCTACAATAATATTCCATAATATTAATATATTATTAATTCTCCATAAATTAAATATTAAATATAATTTAATAATTAATCAACCAACTATAATCCGTACACGGGGGTTACTTGTTGTAGGACCCATAGGCCCTCATATATCGAGCGATTAGTCAAACTAACGGTCTCAATTGAACCCTAGACAATAAATCAGACATTCTGAATATATGAGGTACGTTGCGAGAAACCTGAAACTACCTGTAACTGTAACATGGGCTATTACGATTTCCTCCTTTCATTTACGAATACTCGATTAGTCTTGAACATGATGAAGTGTCTATTCAAATAACTTAATCAATTTATCTCCAATCACTAATTGATCACTTGTGTCACACTTGGCCACAAAGTCCAATTGACGTGCATTGGCCAATGACTTTGATCCAATTACGATGAGAAGATGAGTATTCTCTATAAATTCACTTTGAGGAATGAATCCTTTTCTTGGCTCAACTACCACGCACATGCATTTCGTGATGAACCCAATCCAAGCCATATCTACCCATAGACGGGTGCAAGCATCGGTCATGGTCAAAGTTCATCACTCCACACATGTCGTGCGTATTGACCTCAAGTCAAAGGGTCTTTCTCTAACCTCTTTATCGAAACGACGTGTGAAAGCCGCGATCGGGGCAATGGAGAATGCCCAAAAGATGATCCTACCCC
Organism: Stenogyne calaminthoides; assembly: GCA_037126765.1. NCBI lineage: Eukaryota > Viridiplantae > Streptophyta > Magnoliopsida > Lamiales > Lamiaceae > Stenogyne > Stenogyne calaminthoides. The sequence goes on along the minus strand of JBBCBC010000013.1, from coordinate 15,343,138 downwards.
TCCTGGCGGTGACCAAAGAGACCAGTGAGATTGAGTTTGGTGAGTAAGACAAAGCTGGAATTATCTATCCAAACAGCGATCCCCTCGTGATTAAGGTTAACATCATGGGGACGACTATATGTCGACTACTGATTGACGGGGGGGCCTTCTGCAACATTATATTGAAAAAGACCCTGGATCAGCTCAGGGACTACGAAGCCTACATCACCCCATGTGACCACACGGTGAAGGACTTCGGGAATGCTACTGTGAAGCCCCTAGGCATGATTCGCCAATCAGTGGAGCTAGTGTCTACCCTAGATGAGAAGGTTAGGAACATTAGGCTCCTAGATTTTCTTGTAATTGACCTCCTGAGAACTTATAACGGTTTCCTCGGGATGCCGTTAAACACGAGTTTGAAGCTGTGTCCTCAACTTTTTATTTTTGTGTAAAATTCCCCATCAAGAGTGGGCTAGTCGGCACTGTTAAGGGAGACCAGGTGGATGCAAGTGGTTGTTTGCTTTACACTTCGTCTCATTTCAATTCGGTATAAAAATCTAGCAACCATATACTGGTAATAGACAGCGAAACACAAAATAACGAATTGACAACTGAAAGGACAAATAAGAAGAGCAGTCGCGATGACCTCGATCCGAGAATGGGGCCCGAGCCCAAGAAATTTATGCTTGAGGCCGAGATAGATGACCCCTGAATGACGGTCCTAGAGCAATACCAGGGGAAGAGCTCGAGAAAGTAAAAGTAGATCCGACACGACTAGACCTAGAAGTCATCATAGGATCCAAGATCCATAGCTACCTGAAAGGAGAGGTCGTCGACTTCCTCAGGAAAAAACTTGGACGTCTTTGCATGGTCACATAAAGATATGATTGGAATCGACCCCGAGGTTGCATGTCATCGATTGCACACCGACCCGGCAAGGAAGCCGATAGCCCAAAAAGGTGAAAATTCAGCCTAGAAAAGTATGCGGCCCTCGCCGAGGAAGTAAAAAAGCTGCTACATAACGAACTGATTATATAGGCCGACCAGCCACAATGGGTTGCCAATGCGGTCTTAGTGAAGAAGTCAAACGGAACTTGGCAACTTTGAATTGATTTCACCGACCTCAACGAGGCATGTCCTAAGGATTTCTTCCCCATGCCGCACATTGACCACTTGATAGACAACATGGTTGGTCACGAAATGATGTCGTTCATGGATGCCTTTGCCGGCTACCATCAGATAGTCATGCACGAACCAGATCGAAACACACTTCATTTTTAATGGAGAAGAACCTATATTGCTGGAAAAGAATGAAAAGGTCTAAAGAATGCTGGGGCAACGTATCAAAGACTGGTCAACCACATGTTTGCCGATTAAATTGGCAAATCAGTGGAGGTTTATGTAGACAACATAGTTGTCAAGAGCCTGAAGAGGGATGACCACCTCGCCCACCTTGCACAAACTTTTGATGTCTTACGGAAGTTCAACATGAGGCTCAACCCCAAAAAATGCAACTTTGGAGTGGAGTCGGGAAAATTCCTAGGATATTTGGTCAGCAAGCGCGGAATAGAGGCAAATCCAGCAAAGGTCTAGGCCATCCTGGATATGGGAGCTCCTCAGAATATAAAGGAGGTTTAAAAACTTATGGGCTGCCTTGCCGCATTAAATAGGTTCATCGCCCGGATGGGGGATAAATGCAAACCCATGTTCAACACAATTCAAAGGAAGTCAAAGTTCGAATGGACACCAGAAAGTCAAGAAGATTTTGAAAAGATCAAGGCTTATCTGGCGGACGTAAGCATTCTATCCAAACCTGTCTCGGGGGAAAAACTATTTTTATACTTGGCAGCCTCGGGCACCGCACTAAATGCAGTACTCTTCGAGCAGAAGGGCAAATTCATCTCCCCATCTACTTCGTTAGCCAAATACTCAGCGAGACCGAACAACGCTATCCACTTCTAGACAAGTTGGCATATGCCTTAGTCATGAGTGTGAGGAAGTTGAGACCATATTTCTTCGACCACCAAGTGGAGGTCCTCACTGCTTTCCCTCTAAGGAACATACTCAATTGGCCACACACGACAGGTCGCTGCCTCAAGTGGGCTATCGAAGTTAGACAATACGGGGTAACATACACACCCCGACCAGCAATTAAAGCTCAGGCGTTAACCAATTTCATGGTCAAACTGACTTTTTCTTCAGAGGCCAGCAGTTCGGCCGGCCCACCCTGGCAATTATTCGTAGATGGCTCGGCGACATCTCACAAGTCAGGCGCAGGAGTGGTATTGATAAGTCCAAGGGCACTTCGTTTCAGAATGCTATTACTTTCGAGTTCCTAGCAACAAACAATGAGGCCAAATATGAGGCACTCATCGGTGGTTTAGAAATATCAATAGCGATGGGGGTCAAAAGGCTTCAGGTTCACACGGACTCTCAGCTCGTTGCATGTCAAATCTCCGGTGACTATGAAGCCCAAGACTATAGAATGGCGGCTTACCAATAGATAGTCAAAGCACTATGTCAGAAATTCGACCAAATCCACATTAAACTTATTTAGAGGGATCAGAATTCACGAGCCGATGCTTTAGCACGGCTAACGACTTCAGAGGTGGCCGGAAGAGATGAGGGACGTCACCATCACAAAACTCTCTCACCCCTCCACTATCAACATAGTGTTCACGACCAACACAGAGCTGGATGACACTCATTCTCGAATATTTTAGACATGGCACTCTGCCGCATGACAGAGTTCAAGCACGACAATTTCAGTTGCGAGCCGCACGGTATACCTTGATCAACAAGACATTATACAAATGTGGCTTCAGCACACTGCTTCTCCGATGTGTCACACCAGAACAGGGGCAGGCAATCCTAAAGGAGATACACGAAAGGGTGTGCGGAAACCACGCTGGGGGGCAATCGTTAGCTCACAAAACCACAAGGAAAGTGTATTTTTGGCCGACCTGAAGAGCCGGTGCCATGGTCTTCGCCCCAAAATGTCATAAATGTCAGATTTATACACCATCAATTAAGGTCGTTCTGGAAGAATTCACCAGCATCCTCAGTCCTTGGCATTTGGTAAAGTGGGGGATAGACATCATTGGGCCACTTCCAACAGCCTCTGGCTCAGTCAAGTATGCCCTAGTCGCGGTGGATTACTTCACAAAATGGGCCGAGGCTGAGGCTCTGGCAACCATCGACCACGATCACGTCATCAAATTCTTATAGTGAAACATCATCTGCAGATTCGGGCTAACGAAGGAGATTGTTGGGGAATTAATTGCCCGAATCTATTCGGGATGAATATTTAAATACAAATTTAATCATAACAATTATTACTAGCATGAATTAATCCTATATTAATTCAAATAATAATTCAACAACAAATCATGCATATAAACAATTCACATAAATACTACGCATGCGGAATTGCTAAGGGTTTACGTGAACTAACCTGTTTGGAATGGCAATGGACTCCGTTGGCACGAACACACCAAAAAGTCTTCCCAAGTTTTCCCAAGTCCTTGCTCATCAATCCGGTGGAAGGAAACTCGCGAACAATTAACAAAAGGAAAAATAAATTATTTGTTGCACCACCTTTGTTGATTTCTAATTTTTCCAACAAATGGAATTGCACTTGGGGATGAAAGAATCATCCCCTATTTATAGATGAGGTGGTGGTCGAAATTCTTGGGAAAAATAATATGGGAAAATCTTTTTCTTGATCTCCAAGAAATCTTGAATATATCTCATATATTCTTTTCTCCATAATTAAAATATTCCACAAAAATCCCACCTCCTCTTGTTATGGTATTTTCGAAAATTAAGGAGTAAGGAAACCAAGATTTAGATCTTCTTGAATTTATGAGATATTCTTGTATTCCAAGAAATACATATCTTCCATAATACATTTTCATGAAAATCAAGAAAATCTTTCCTTCCTTTGTTTTCTTCAATATTTTCAAAAATTCACAAATAAACAACCAAGTGGGAGATTTCTTAAATTTAATGAGATAATCTTGTATTCCAAAAATACTTATCTTCATTCCATAACAAAATTCAAAGAAAATCTTTCTCCTTCTATTATTTATTATTTTCGAATATTATAGGAAAATTAGGCAACAAAATTTATTTTATTTATAAACACCTTTTTCAGTTATTGGACTTTATGTTTGGGCTACTTGAGGGGCCTTTAGGAGAATTAAGATTGGACCTTCCAATGGATCTTGAATTATCAATATTGAGCCACAATATTATTCAAGCCCATAAATATTAATTAATCCCACTACATAATTAATATTGCACTATCCATCTTAACTCATATTACTGTTAATATGGCTCCGGTTATTATTTCACGTGTTTAAGATTATCTAGCCCATTAATTAATTCAAGCCACCGAAATAGCTTTCCATTAATTAATATCTTTTTGTCCTTGGTCAAGGAACGGTTCAACATTATTATCCATACCGGAAACTAGTTCCACTTGCAAGATTTGGTATGATAAATCTTATGAACCTCCCAAGGGGGGCAAATCGAACAAGCGTACTTGCACACGATTCTTCGTATTAAATCTTAGCAATCGCATGTGACCAATAATATTGCCCTAGATATAAAGTATAGAATCTCATTGATTCTCTACCCGTCATAAGTCAAAGCAATAATTACTAACCACACACGATCCTATTTAAGGGACGAAGATTAAGAAATAACGAACCACTGAGGTCTAATTCTTCCTAGTTCAGTGCTGAAGAATTTATCCTCCTGTAGGTCCTATTCAGTGCATCAGTAATGCACTAGTGTAATCTCTTGGTCAAGACAAGCCAATCTGAGCCTTACACTTCAACCTTTCACGTTGGATTGTTCATTTCCATCTAGGTCATGAACGGTGTACTTTTAGTTACAAGGGACTGTTAATTTAATCTTCTGTGATCTAGTATCCTTAAATTAACTACAATGTAACACGTACTATTTATTGAACATTTATGCAGTAAATATATGTAACATTCAATGATATTTAAAGCATCGGTGATAAATACTTTATTTCAGTAAATAAGACAGAAATTCAGTTTGGTTATACAAAGTAAAAACATACTTTCCAGTATAACCCCAACAGAGATCATATAAGATAATGGAAAGCAATTTGACGACTTCAAAATCAATAATTTTTTTCGGGAAATGGAAGATCACCAAACTCTTCTCCACCCCATACCACCCTCAATCGAATGGTCAAGTCGAAGCCATTAACAAAATTATCAAGCACACGTTGAAGGCAAAAATTGAGGGAGGCAAGGTAAAATGGGCTAGCGAGCTACCGGACGTCTTGTGGTCGTATAGAATAACTTCCCGAAACTTGACGGGAGTAACTCCTTACTCTTTGACTTTTGGTACTGAAGCGGTCATACCCTCAGAGGTCGAGTTCCCAAGTTTTCGGACATCCCAGGTCACGATCAATCACAACGAAGGACTCTAGCAAGAAATTTAGACCTGCTCGAAGAGAAGCGGCTAGAGGCTACCATGAGAAATGCAAGATACAAGAATCAAAGAAGTACTACAACTCCAAAGTTCGACTTCGACAATTCAAGGAAGGAGATCTTGTATTGAAGAAAATGCTCGAAGTGTCCAAAGGAACCTTAGGCCCAAATTAGGAAGGTCCATTCAAGGTCGCAAAAGTCCTATCTAACGGGGCCTACGAACTCGAAGGCCCAGATGGCATGAAGGCTCAGTACCCTTGGAATGCATCTCATCTGAAGAAGTACTATCTGTTGAGATAACATATGCCAGGATCTATTGGGATGACCGCATAAACACAAATTTAAAAATACAATTATTACGAGCATGAATTAACCTATGTGAATTCAAATAATAATTCATCCAACAACATCATGCAAATAATATTTCACGTAAAAGATCCTAGCATGCGGAATTTCTAGGAGTTTACGTAAAACGTACCCGTTGGAGAGACAACCGTTGAGATGGACATGAACAAATAACTGGCCACCAACTAAAAGTCCTTCTCAAGTATTCCCAAGTCCTCATTCAATTACCCTGGTGGAAGGTTCTCCAATGAACAATTTATAAAACAAAGGAAAAATAAATAATTGTTGCACCACCTTTGTGGATTTCTAATTTTTCCAACACATGGAACTGTAGGGGATGAAAAGGATTCATCCCCTTATTTATAGAGAGGGGGTGGATGAAAAATATGGCTGAAATTAGGGTTAGGAAAGATCTTTTCTTGATCTCCAAGAAATCTTGAATATATCCCATATATTCTTCTTTCCATGTGTATTTTTCCATAAAAATCCCACAATCTTATCCAGCCTAATATTTCGAAAATAATCAGGGATCTTTCAAGATTGGACCTTTCTTGAATTTATGAGATATTCGTGTATTCCTAGAATACATATCTTTTTCGATAAAAATCTTTCCAAGAAAATCCTTCTTCCTATTATTGCTATATAATTTTCGAAAAATCCCATTAAAGAGGCCAAGCTGGAGATTTCTTGAATTTATAGGATAATCTTGTATTCCAAGAATACTTATCTCCTTTCCATAAAATCATTTCAAGAAAATCCTTCTCCCTCTTTTCTTTAATTATTTTCGAAAATAAGCAAAAATAATGCAACAAATATTTAATTTATTTTAAGCACCTTTTATTTAATGGACTTTAATTGTGCTACTTGAGAGGCCTTTAGGAGAATTAAGATGGACCTTCCATTATATAGTTAATATTGCACTATCAAACTTAACTCATATTACGGCTCCGATTATTATTTCTCGTGTTTAAGATTATTTAGTCCGTTAATTAATTAAGCCACTGAAAAGCTTCATATTAATTCATATTTTTATCATTGGAGTAAGGACAACCCTACTTTATTATCCATACCGGAAAATTAATTCCACTTGCAAGATTTGGTATGATAAAGGTTCTGAGCCCACCAAGGGGACCAATCATGCAAGACATTGCAAGCACACGATTCTCTATATTAATTTAGCAACTGTCGTGCAATTAATATTATTGCCCAAGATATAGGGTATCGAAGTCGCAATGATTCTCTTCCCATAATAAGTCAAAGCAATAACTACTAATCACACACAGTCCTTATTAAGTGACAGAGATTAAGAAATCAACAACCACTGAGGTCTAACTCTTCATTCCATAAGTTAGTGCGAATGAGTTTATCCTCCATGTAGGTCCGCTTCAGCGCATTGAATACACTAGTGTAATCTCTTGGTCAAGACAAGCCAATCTGAGCCTTACACATCAACTTCTACCAATAGATTGTTCGGATCTATCTAAGTTGCGAAACCTGCACTCGTTTACAAGGGACTCTTAACGTGATCTTCTGTGATCTGGTATCACCACGTTAACTACAACGTAACACGTGCTATTATATGAACGATTTGCAATAAATATATACAACATTCAATTATATTTAAAGCAACAGTGATAAATAATTTATTTCAGTAAATAAGTGTTCAATACATTGGTTATACGATGTAAAGCATACTTTCACGTATAACCCCAACACTATCAGTAGGTTCGAAATCGCACCCTTGTAAATGATTCGAAATAAGTGGTCAAACCAAGGGAAGTCTCATATGTAAAACATCGACTTCCCAAGGAATGACTTTCGACATACTTGCGGCGAGATCGCCATGTTGGAATTTAGAGGCACGTAAACACGTAATACATGTGCAACGGAAATAAACAGTTCACCAACAATGAACACGTAATTGCATAATTAAATATGTATAAACATAAAGAGAAACCTTACAGTAAATCGTACGCATATTTCTCTACTATGGTATCCACGTAATTCCCAATCACGGACTTGCACAGATTTTCCAGCGTTGAATCCCGAGATGGATTTGCTAGGAAAATTCTAACTGTTGGGAGATGAATTTAATAAAGATATATGATTTTGATTAGATCCCAAAACCCCTGAGTATGACATGTTCAGAATGATCTTGATAGTTGAGTCAGGATTCAGTTTTAGAGTATTCAGGATGTTATCTGCAAAATGTATAGTCAGCAGATATAGTTCAGGATAGGTTCTGAAGAACTCTGAAGAACTCAGTATGAAACTGAAGTTTCTGAAGACTCAGTGAGAAACTGAGAATCTGAAGACTCGGTGAGAAACTGAGATACTGAAGACTCAGTATGATACTGAAGGAACTAAAGACTCATCATGAAGATTCAGTGTATTAGTCAGTATGTCTCAGAAGACTCTGAAGACTTAGAAGACCCTGAAGACTCAGAAGACTCTGAAGACGCAAGACTGAAGACTGAAGACTGAAGATCAAGAATACTGAAGGCACAGTAATTACTGAAGACTCAGTAATGTACTGAATGCTCAGTATAAACCTGAATGTTCCGAGGCACTGAATATATCTCTCTGAAGGATGCAATACTGAGAAAAACGCGATTCCTTAGAAATTTAGATATTGCCAAGACATTCAAATGCAGAACAAAAGGAACTAAATCAGAAGTGTTGTTAAGGTTATATCAACTCAGAGTTTGTAACCAAAAGAGCCGTTGAAGGTGTCTACCTTTAACTAGAGACAAAAGTCAAAAAGAGGAAGACAGCACTGTACCATACTGACACTGACAGTGACAGGTCGCTGAAAAAGATGTCAGATGTACAAAAGTTCCAGACTGCAAAAAGGTGAAGACCGGCTACATGAAAGGCTATTGCCTAAAACGTGTTAGGGAGTTTTCAAACCCTAAATATAGCCGTTTCTCACACACCATAAGAGGAAACTCACGAAGCTATCTCTCCAACGGATAGTTTTCAAGAGTAACCTTGGTGTATGCCTATAAATACTGGTGACCCTCTACATTGTAAGGTTACAGGAAATTTATACGCAACTCAAGAGCTCAAACTTATTCTTGCAAAAGTTAAAGCACTCAAAAAACTTAGAATTTCCCAAGTGCTTCTATATTGAAGAGAGCTCACTAAACTAAGCCTAGCTTGATAAGATTTATCCGAAGCTTAGTCGAGATATCCTAACCCTTTTCATTGTACTTCATTGTAAAGGATATCTCATCCTAGTTGGAAACCAACCGAGAAACCCCAAACCCTTGAGAAGGTAGTTGGAGTGTGTTTGTTGGTGAGAAGAGTTGTAAAGAGTTAGTAAACTACGCGGAGTAGTCAGAAAACTCTAGAGGAGAAGTTAGTAAGCTACAGGGGTAGTCTGAAAGCTTGTTTGTGTTTGAGTAAGTAAACTACAGAGGTAGTCAGAATGCTCAAGGTCGGGTTGAGTAAGTAAACTACGTGGAGTAGTCAGAAAGCTCAGGGCCGAGTTGAGTAAGTAAACTAAGCGAGGTAGTCAGAAAGCTCAGAAGTGATTAGTGAATTTCTTTGAGGATCGGAGAGAGTGGATGTAGGAGCTTGAGTCTCTGAACCACTATAATTGTTGTGTTGTTTATTGCTTTCCTTATCTGTGCTTATCTGTGCTTAACTGTTGCATGTAATTGAATCACAGCCTAATCACTATTTCATAAAGGGAAGCTGTTTTCAGCAAGCTTAAAACGAGTATAAACTAAAGGGCCAACCATTCCGCACATCTGAGTAGCTAGAACAGATAGTTACCAAACTGAATTCTTTTCTGAGGATTCAGTAAGTTAGTTATCTGATCCAAGTAATTCAGGATCTCTGACACTCAGGACTCAGTTGGGATTATCTGAGGTATCTGAAAGCAGCTCAGGATCACTGTCTCAGTAGACTTTGACTCAGAGCGATCTGTGCTTCTCAGGACCTAATCTTCAGGATTATCTGACCCAAGCTGACCTCAGTAAGAAAAAGTTTTAAAAACACTGAACACGTGTATTCCCCCCCCATACACGTGTAAGACTCGTTTGCACCGGGACCAACACTAACTATTGATCTTATGGAGAGAATAATGAATTTTCGTTGTTTGTGAATTCCCAAGAGCTCATATATATAGGAGAGGCCCAGCTTAAATCTTAAGCTAACCTGATTAGGAAATAATATCCCTAATCTTATAAAATAAATCTCTAAGATTTATTTCCCATACATAAAATCTCTACGGATTTAATTCCCATGTATATCAAATCTCTACGGATTTGATTCCATATACATTAAATCATATACTAATAATTAAATCCTATTTAATTAAATCCAATTTAATTAAACATTAATAATAATAATTAATTAATTCTAAAATAATCTATTATTAATTAATTCTCCATAAATTAAATATTAAATCCAATTAACATTTAATCAACCAACTATAATCCGTAAAAAGGAACTACTTGTTGTGTGACCCATAGGCCCTCATATATCGAGCGATTAGTCAAACTAACGATCTTAATTGAACCCTAGACAATAAATCAGACATTCTCAATATATGAGGTATGTTGCGAGAAACGTGCAACTACCTGTAACTGAAAATGGGCTATTACTATTTCCTCCTTTCATTCGAGAATACTCGATTAAAGTTATCTGAGTTCTCACTCACTCAATGACATCATTGACTCAAGGGAAGAAAGGGATATTGATGATGCAATGGAGATTGGTGTGCGATCTGCATCATACTCTTAGAGAGTGTAGTAAGATCTCACTTACTACGAGATACTAGGTATCTCATGATGGATGCACAAATACCTTAGAGGGTATTGGTATACCCATCCGAGAAACCGTTTGATGTAGTTCCACTATATGTGTCTATGGGTGTCTCGGTTAGTGGGAGCGATGCGATACTCCTTGTTGGGATATTTTAGTTTTGATAATTTATGCCAAAAAATTATTAACTTGTGTTTTTCAAGCTATTTTACAGATAACAAGTTAAGGGGGAACGAAAGAACAAATTAAGGGGGAACTTTCGAAATCAGAAGAAGAAGATCGAGATCAGACGAGGCTGCAGACGAGAATGATCGAGATCAGATGAGTTAGATGAGTTTCGAGTCAATGATGAGTCATGCAAAATCGGAAGTGAAGAAAAGCTAAAAGCCGACCAAATCAAAAGAGAAGGTTGCGATCGGAAGATGAAGAGATGAGATCGATCAAGATCGACGTGATAGAGATCGATATGAAGATGAGGGATGAGACCGACGAGATCGACGGATCGAGATCAAATATGATGTCGATATGCTAACTTGATGCGTATAGATGACTGATGCTATCCCGAGATGATCCCGAAGATATGTTGATCTCGATCGGTCGAAATGATCGATCGTGCAAGAAGAAATCGATAGCTTGAGTCAATGTGACTGAGGGTCGATGTTCGACCAGAGAACCGAACTCAAGAAGCCCGAGTGTCAAGATGCCCGACGATAAGGTCCGCCAAGAGAAGTCTCGTCAATCAAGAAACCCGAGACTCAAGAAGTTATCAAGAACCCGAAGGCTCGAGATAACTCAAGGCTCAGATAACCTGAAGGCTCAGATAAACCTGAAGACTCAGTAACAAACCTGAAGACTCAGTATGACTGAATACACTAAGACTCAGATAGACACTGAAGACTCAGATGATACTGAAGACTCAGATGAACCTGAAGACTCAGATGAACCTGAAGACTCAGATGAACCTGAAGACTCAGATAGATCCTGAGACTCAGAAGAAACTGAAGAATATAGCCGTTAGATTCAGATGACGTGGACCAATGAGAGGAAGATGACAAGCCTAAAAAAGCTGCAAGAAGCTACAGAGTAGTATGGATTTGAATGTGATTCTCTCCAATGGTAACATTCAAATCCACACTATAAATACAAGTTCTTCCTTCATTATCAAGTGTGGATGAGTGAGAAAAGTGTGTGAAAAACACCATCGATGCTATAGAGCTAAGAAGATATGGGTTCCAGTAGTTCCTAGCCAAGGTCGTGTGCCAGATGATGCGAGTCCTGAAATATATTCGAGAAGTACCGGCTAAGGCATTCAACATAACTACAGAGCCAAATCATCGAGCATCTCCACCATAGAACACAGAGCGAGAGATACACGCATATATTCAAGAGTGTTCTACCTTGATCTAAGCACAAATGCTATATCCTAAGCTTAGAGAGATTTTCCCATCCTTAGCATTGAGGCTAAACAAATGTAAGGGAAAATCTCAAACTAGTTGGAAACCAAACAAACCTTACCCAAATCAGTTTGATAGGATAAGTTTGTAGGTAAGTGTGAACTCGGTAAACATCTAGCAATCCCGCAAGGGAGGGTAGGCAATCCCGTGAGGGTGATAAGTCCCATTTGAGTGCGAACTCGGTAAACATCTCGGCCATCCCGTGAGGGATATAAGTCCCGCAGGTTAAGTTCGGTTAAGGTTCCCCTGTGTTAAGGGAAGAGTGGGCGTAAAGGCGGGTTCGAGTATAAAACCACTATAAAATCTTGTGTGTTCTTTACTGCTTTATGTTTATACTTGTCATATGCTTTCGATTATAAGCAAAACAACACACATCGTTCTTAAAAGCAAAAATTTGGTATCACCATACCCTCACCCCTATTTTATATGCATCACATGTCATGTTTCGCTTCAGCACGTGCAAAATCGGTTTTAATCGGGACCTCACACTCCTTTGACTTGATGTCAATACGCACGACATGTATGGAGTGATGAACTTTGACCATGACCAATGCTTGCACCCTTCCATGGGTAGATACAGCTTGGATTGGGTTCATCACGAAGTGCATGTGCGTGGTGGTTGAGCCAAGAAAAGGATTCATTCCTCAAAGTGGGTTTAGAGAGAATACTCATCTTCTCATCAAAATTGGATCGAAGTAATTGACCAATGCACATCAACTTAGACTTTGTGACTAAGTGTGACAATAATGATCAGTTAGTGATTTGAGATAAATTGATTAAGTTATTTGAATAGACAGTTCATCATGTTCAAGACTAATCAAGTATTCGTGAATGAAATGAGGAAATCACAATTGCCCACGTTTCAGTTACATGTAGTTGCATGTTTCTCGCAACGTACCACATATATTGAGAATGTCTGATTTATTGACTAGGGTTCAATTAAGACCGTTACTTTGACTAATCGCTCGGTATATGAGGGCCTATGGTTCACACAACAAGTAGTTCCCATTTACGGATCATAGTTGGTTGATTAAATGTTAAATTGGATTTAATATTTAATTTATGGAGAAGTAATTAATAATAGATTAATTTGGAATTATTATTAATATTTAATTAAATTTGATTTAATTAAATAAGAATTCCGAATAATTATATTTGGAATATAATTGTAGGATTTATTGTATATGAAAATAAATCGTAGAGATTTTCATATAAGGCATTTAAATCCGTGGAGATTTTTATTTAGGGAATTAAATTAAAGGTATTAATTTAATTCAAGATTAGGGTTTTTGTTTCCCTAATTGGGCTAGCTTGTGAAATAAGCTAAGCCTCCCTATATATACAAGCTATTGGGATTCACAAATCGTAACACTTCATATTTTCTCCATAAGATCTAGAGCTTGGATTTTCCTAGCAAACATCTCGGAATTCAACCTTTGGCAAATCCGTGTAAGTGCAGAATTGGGGATTACGTGGATACCGTAGTAGAAATCGCTTTTCGAGTTCTTTCAGAAGATTTCTCGTTATGATTATTGTAATATGTATGCAATTAATTGTTCTCGGTTGGTGAACTTTAATTTCCGCTGCGCATGTGATTACGTGCCTCTATATTCCAACAATGGTATCAGAGCTCCAGGCTCTTGTTTAATTGCATTAAAACTGATTTTGATTAAAAGAATTTTTTTTAAAAAAATTGGTTGGGGCACGGTATTAGATACCACACCCCTTTTGTTTTTTATTCATTCCCACCAATTCCTAGGGTTTCCCTTAGAGGGGTTCACCGCCCCTCGCCTGCGATTTAGGCCGCTATCGACCGGCGGCGCTACGCCGCGTCGCTGAAGGCCGGTGCTAGGCACCGTGAATTGCATCACGCGCGGTAGCCCGCGGTCCGACTCGCGCTTCCACCATCGTCTCCGACGTGACCCGTCTTCAAGACGAACACCTCTGCCTCGATTCTTGGTGGTTCGCCGCCGATTCTCTCTGATTTTGACTCTCGCCGCTTGTTTTCACTCAAGACTTGACCTGTGTGCCCATCTCGATGCGATTCAAGGCGGCGCGGCGCCGGATTCGGGAAGAGTTAGTGGCAACGCACCGCCGTCTCGATCTCCCTTTTCCCGTCATTTAGCGATCTGGTTTTGAACCAAAATTTCGTTCAAGGGGGTGCAGCTCCACGCGACCCCCTTCAGCCGCCTTGTTGTCGACGACGAGCCGCCCGCATGCTGGGCGTGACATTGGCGGCTCGCGTAGGCTCGATGGTGCGCACCACCGCGTCGCTGATGGTCGATTTCGTCGAACCTGTTGCCCTTTTCTTTGAATGACGAATCTGAATTTTTGGGTTCATGTTTAGAGAATATCGGGTTGATTAATTTTATTAATTATGATGAAATTGGATTCTGTAATTTTGGTTGAATTGGGTGTTTGGAAATTTCGGATTGGATTCGATTTGGGAGGGTGATGATGTTGGAGGGTTGTCTTGTAAATTTGATTTGAGATAGGCCCTCCCGTGTAAAATTTGGAATTTGCACCTGAGCCCCCAAAAATAAATGAAATTAAAACTTAAATTTTAGAATTTTATTTGATTTAATTCTGAAATTGGAATTGGTTGGACCAATAAATAATTAATTGGATTAATTGTTTACTTTAATAAAACTGAAAAAAAAATTAATTGACCCGTTTACTTGGATTAATTTATTAAAGCCCACTGTTAACTTGTTTAATCGCTTTAAATTAGTTAACCCATTTTACAGTCCGCGTTATAACTGTTTGGGTAGGCGGCGCCCATATAAGTGTTAGTCCGTATAAAATCATGTTTGGGTAGGCGGCGCCCAATGATTGCTCAAATATGATATAGATTGACATGATGGATCTCGATTAAGCAATTAATACCCCGCCTTTAAAATGTTCCTCACTGAAATATGGTTTTCTCATTAATTTGATATGATGCCTTCCGTCGAAATTAAAAGTAAACCGGAAATTTCGTTCCAATGAGTGCTTAAAGACCCTCGTCTTTTGCTCGGATCTACATCTAACGGGACTTTTATAGGGACATGAAAATGTTGCCGCTTGATGGTTGTAAACCAACTTAGCTTTGTTTCGCTAGCCCTCGTGGGGAACAAAGGGTAAGTGACATCAGTCGAACTAGGTTCGACAACTAGGAGTTGCAATCTGGCAATTAGTTTAGATACCTACCAGTTATGCAGTCATAATGATCAGCCCTCGCTGAGATTATGATAGTAGTAATGTGGATCCTAGTCCGTTATGATTTATATTAGATATAAATTCGTACTTTTTCGATGAGGTCGTTAAGTATGTGAAAATAATGGAGACAAAATAAATTGAAAGGCCATGTTTATTTTGAATTGCTGAATATTGATCATAGGAATTATGTGTTTCAATTCCCATTTTATTTTATTTCTCTAGGATTGTTGAAATGAATAACTTGACATTGAGAAGCGTTTTGGAAACGAACAAGTTGGCTGGGCCAAACTTTCTCAACAGGCACCAAAACGTTCGTTTGTGCTCAGGCAAGAGAAGATTGAGTACGTGTTGGACACGCCAATCCCTGCTACCCCTGAGGCTGGTACTGAAGAGGCTGAAGCGTTTGACGCTGCAGCCCAAAAGAAGCATCAAGAGGATGCTTCCCAGGCTCAGTGTGTTATACTACTCTGAATGACTCCCGAGCTGCAGAGGCATCTTGAGAAGATGCTTCCCTTCGAGATGATTAAGCATCTGAAGGATCTTTTTGATTCTGAATCTCGTTCTGAGATTTATGAAGTGATGAGAGATCTGTTTAGATGCCAATTGTCCGAGGGAGGGAAGGTTTCTCCTCATGTATTGAAGATGATAGGGCTAATCGAGAAACTTGGTCGTCTGGGCATTGAGCTCAAGACCAACGTTGCTGTTTATGCCATTCTTCAGTCGCTTCCCGATTCATACTAGAGTTTCGTTGTAAACTTTAACATGAATAAGATGGAATCGACCATGCCCGAGCTGCATAACATGCTTAAGACTTTTGAGTCCTCCACTGCTAAAGAGAAGCCCGTGCTCATGGTGAGTGCTTCTACTTCTTCTGGTCCGAAAGGAAAGAAGAAGCGGAGAGACAAGGCAAAGAAAGGCTCTAAGCCTAGCTTCCTTAAGCCCAAAGGTGGAATTCAAAAGAAGGATAGGGTGGACAAGGATGTATGCCTCCACTGTAAGCAGAAGGGGCATTGGAAGAAGGACTGTAAGGTTCTAGCAGCTAAAAAGAAGACACAAGGTGTCTCAGCCACTGGAACAGGTATGTTTGTTATTGAGATAAACATGTCCACAAATGATACTAACTGCTAGGTATTGGATACCGGTTGTGGCTCACATATTTGTACTAATGTGCAGGGTCTCAAGCATAGCAGCGCAGTTAGGCCGGGTGAAGTCGCCCTGCACGTTGGGAATGGAGCAAGAGTTGCTGCTGAACGTGTTGGTGTTTATGTTTTAGACTTACCTTCTGGTTTTAGACTTGAACTAAATAATTGTTATTTTGTTCCTTCTACTACCCGCAACATTATTCTATTCCGATGTTGGATATTGAAGGTTTTTCCTTCCATTTCACAAATAATATTTGTTATTTTTCGCTTAATGGTGATGTGTATGGAAATGCTCCTTTATCTAATGGTTTATATTTGTTGCATTGTGGACATAACATTCTTAATATACAAAAATAACGACTCAAACTTAGTAATCATGAAAACCCGACTTACTTCTGGCATTGTAGGCTTGGTCATGCAAATGAGAATAGGATAGCAAGGTTAAGAAAGTTAGACTACTTAACCCCATTCGACTTTGAGTCTTATGGTAATTGTGAATCCTGTCTCAAGGGCAAGATGATCAACAAACCTTTTTCTGGGAAAGGGGTTTGTGCCAAAGAAGTTCTAGAGTTGATCCGCATTGACTTTTGTGGACCACTGCCCACTCTAGCTAGGGGTCAATTCGGCTACTTCATTACTTTTACTGACGATTTCTCTAGATTCGGGTACGTGTATCTAATGAAACACAAGTCCGAATCGTTTGAGAAATTCAAGGAGTACGAAGCTGAAGTAGAGAAACATCTTGGTAAGAGTATTAAGACTCTTCGATCGGATCGAGGAGGAGAATATCTTAGCCATGAATTCATTGATTATCTGAAGTTGCATGGACTCCTCTCGGTACACCCCAAATGAATGGAGTGTCCGAGAGGAGAAACCGAACCCTATTAGACATGGTAAGGTCCATGATGAGTTTCTCCTCCCTTCCGACATTCTTATGGGGATACGCACTCCAAACCTCAATCTACATTCTGAATATGATTCCATCCATATTAGTTGAGCATACGCCATACGAGCTATGGCATGGCAAGAAGCCAAATTTTTCTCACATTAGAACATGGGGTTGCCCCGCGTTTGTGAAGAAAATGCACACTGACCAACTGGAATCAAAAGGTGAAAAGGGTTATTTTGTGGGATATCCTAAGAAAACTAGAGGATATTATTTCTATCTACCTCATAAACAAACAGTGATTGTTTCAAGGCAGACTAAATTCCTTGAAGAAGACTACGTCTTTAAGGAACAAAGCCGTAAGACGATAGAACTTGAAGTAATTCAAGAACCACAACTTAACAAGGAGACTGATGTCTTGTCAAAGCAACATGACAAAGAATCAGTGGGAGCATTCAGCAGCTCACATGGTGGAAGTTTATCACTAAGTGATCCTCTTTCAGCTAATGGGAGCGTAATTGGAGTTGCATTGCCCAAGCAACGAACTCCAAGTGGGCTGAATGAGAACAACATAGTTCAAACTCTCGCCCAAGAGGCATCCGGAAGTGCTCAAGGAGCATCCGGAAGTGTCACTCTTGAGGTCTCCCAGGTCGACGATGAAATCGCCACACCACAAAATTTTCACGATCAGAATGTGCATCCTGAGCAACCATAACTCCGTAAGTCCACTAGAGTTCGTAATCCACCCACAAGATATTATGGTTTCCTCGTATAGGAGCATGATGACGTAGAGATCCCGGATAAGGACGAACCTAGAACTTACATTGAGGCAACATTAGATGTTGACTAAAAGAAGTGGCATGAAGCCATGAAATCCGAGATGGACTCGATGTACGTCAATCAAGTTTGGGACTTGGTTGAATTACCAAAAGGGGTTAGACCCATAGGTTGCAAATGGGTCTTCAAACGGAAGACCGATGCAAATGGCAAGGTACAAACCTACAAAGCTAGGTTGGTGGCGAAAGGTTACAGTCAACGCGAAGGCATTGACTGTGACGAAACTTTCTCACCAGTTGCTAAGATCAAGTCCATTCGAATTTTACTTGCGATAGCAGCACACCTGGATTATGAGATTTGGCAGATGGATGTCAAAACAGCTTTCCTCAATGGCAACGTTGATAAGGAAGTGTTCATGACTCAACCTGAAGGTTTCATATCATAACCAAAATCTAATCTTGTGTGCAAGCTTAAACGGTCCATTTATGGATTGAAGCAAGCTTCTAGGAGTTGGAATATCCAATTTGATGAAGCTGTCAAATCATTTGACTTCGTCAGAAACTCGAAAGATCCGTGCGTCTATCGGAAATGCTGTGGGAAGAATATTGTATTCATAGTTGTGTATGTCGATGACATACTCATTATGGGAAACAATATCCCACTCATGCAGTCCGTGAAAGAATGGCTGTCGAGGACCTTCATGATGAAGGATCTTGGAGAAGCCTGCTACATCTTAGGGATCAAGATCCATAGGGATAGGTCCAAGAAGATGTTGGGGCTGTCACAGTCCACCTACGTAGACAAGGTGTTGAAGCGATTTGCGATGGAGAACTCCAAGAGAGGTTCTCTACCGACATGTCATGGGATAAAGCTGTCTAAGAAGGATTGTCCTTCTACAGAAGCTGATATCCAGCGCATGAAGGATATACCATATGCATCTGTAATTGGATCCATCATGTACGCCATGACTTGTACTAGGCCAGATGTGGCCTTCGCTGTCAGCACTACTGGTAGATACCAACAGAATCCGGGTGAACCCCACTGGATTGCTGTCAAGAACATTCTTAAATACCTCAGACGTACTAAAGATTGTTTTCTGGTCTATGGAGGTCAGTCAGAGCTAGTCGCGACCGGCTATGCTGACGCAAGTTTCCAATTTGATTATGATGATTACAAGTCACAGTCGGGCTATGTCTTCGTTCTAAATGGTGGGGCGGTTAGTTGGAAAATTTCCAAGCAAGATACTACTGCTGATTCAACAACCGAAGCTGAGTACATTGCTGCGGCGGAAGCTGCCAAAGAAGTTGTCTGGATAAAATAGTTCTTAAATGAACTAGGGGTAGTTCCGAGTGCCAGCAGTCCAATAAAGTTGTATTGTGACAATACTGGTGCGGTTGCACAAGCTAAGGAACCGAGATCCAATAACAGAAACAAGCATGTACCGAGGCGTTATCACTTGATAAGAGAGATAATCGCTAGAGGAGAGATAGAACGTGTCCCCATGGAGGATAACCTGGTTGATCCTTTCACCAAGGCTTTGAGTGTTCATGTACACGCTAGACATTTTAATGGTCTAGGGGTTTAACATGTAGGTGATTGGATCTAGTTCAAGTAGGAGATTGTTAGTGTTAGTGTCCTAGAGACAATCCTTTGTAAGGACATAATACTCAGATAATATTCAGTATTGGTTTAATATTATTATTTGTTTAATATTAAATGTATGGCAATACACTCATTAGAATATTATGTTTGATTGTTTGCATTTATTCTTATATTTGTTCCCTTGAGTCACTGCTGTCATTGTGTGAGTGAGAACTCGGATGACTTAAGCATGATTCTTAAATAGCCCCAATCGAGGATCATCAAGAAAGGGATATTGATGATGCAATGGAGATTGGTGTGCGATCTGCATCATACTCTTACAAAGTGTAGTAAGATCTCACTTACTACGAGATACTAGGTATCTCATGATGGATGCACAAATACCTTAGAGGGTATTGGTATACCCATCCGAGAAACCGTTTGATGTAGTTCCACTATATGTGTCTACGGATGTCTCGGTTAGTGGGAGCAATGCTACTCCTTTGACTTGAGGTCAATACGCACGACGTGTATGGAATGATGAACTTTGACCATGACCAATGCTTGCACCCTTCCATGGGTAGATACGGCTTGGATTGGGTTCATCACGAAGTGCATGTGCGTGGTAGTTGAGCCAAGAAAATGATTCATTCCTCAAAGTGGATTTAGAGAGAATACTCATCTTCCCATCATAATTGGATCGAAGTCATTGGCCAATGCACGTCAACTTAGAATTTGTGACTAAGTGTGACAATAATAATCAGTTAGTGATTTGAGATAAATTGATTAAGTTATTTGAATAGACACTTCATCATGTTCAAGACTAATCGAGTATTCGTGAATGAAAGGAGGAAATCTCAATTGCCCACGTTTCAGTTACAAGTAGTTGCATGTTTCTCGCAACGTACCTCATATATTGAGAATGTCTGATTTATTGACTAGGGTTCAATTAAGACCGTTAGTTTGACTAATCGTTCGGTATATGAGGGCCTATGGGTCACACAACAAGTAGTTCCCTTTTACGGATCATAGTTGGTTGATTAAATGTTAAATTGGATTTAATATTTAATTTATGGAGAAGTAATTAATAATAAACTAATTTGGAATTAAATTGGATTTAATTAAATAAGAATTCCCAATAATTATATTTGAAATATAATTGTAGGATTTAATGTATATGGAAATAAATCGTAGAGATTTTCATATAAGGCATTTAAATCCGTGGAGATTTATATTTAGGGAATTAAATTAAAGGAATTAATTTAATTCAAGATTAGGGTTTTTGTTTCCCTAATTGGGCTAGCTTGGGAAATAAGCTAAGCCTCCCTATATATACAAGCTATTGGGATTCACAAATCGTAACACTTCATATTTTCTCCATAAGATCTAGAGCTTGGATTTTCCTAGCAAATCTGTCTCGGCATTCAACACTGGCGAATCCGTGCAAGTCTGTAATTGGGGATTACGTGGATACCGTAGTAGAGAAATCTGCACTCGAGTTACTGTAAGATTTCTCGTTATGATTATGGTAATCTGTATGCAATTAATTGTTCGTTGTTGGTGAACTTTAATTCTACTGCGCATGTGATTACGTGTTTTACGTTCCTCTATATTCCAACACAATTATTGGGCGTCGCCTACCCAAACATGATTCTACGCAAACAAATAATACGGTCCAACAATTATTCTGTGCTGCCTACCCAAACAATTATAAAGCGGACTATAAGAGTGTTAACGAATTTAAATAAATAATTTAACAAGTGGGATTTTAATAAATCTTTCAAAAAAAACTAAAATTGTTGGTCCCGTCTTAACTAAGTCGCGACACGTGTATGGGGGAATACATGTGTTCAAATGATTTTTAAAACTTTTCTTTCATCGAGGTCGATGGTCGGGTTATCCCGATAATTTTTGCCCGAGAAGCACCTAATTGCCCCGAGTCAAAGTCTATCGAGACAATGATCCTGTATTTTGCTTTCGGAAGCTTCAGTTAGCCCAACCGATCACGAATTTCGTAGAGATCATGAGGAGCTTGGATCAGATAATTATCTTACTGAACACTCAGTAGAGTTAGTTCAGTTTGGTAACAATCTGTTCTAGCTACTCAAGTGTGCGGAATGGTTGACCCTAAGTTTATACTCGTTTTAGCTTTGCTGAAATATCTTCCCTTCAATAAAACAGTGATTAAGGCTGTGATCAAATTTAATGCAAGTTCAGTGGATTGGTTCCAATTGAATATCGATGAAATATCTTTGTCATGGAAAAACATGCAATGAGATAATAATGCAAGATCTGAAAGCAAACAACACAAAGAATTATAGTGGTTCGGAGACTCAAGCTCCTATGTCCACTCTCTCCGATCTTCGAGAGAAATTCCTTAACCACTTCCTAAAGCTTTTCAGCTAACTTCATCAGAAGCTTACTCACTTTTCTACCTTGAGTTTTCTGGCTGACTCACTGCAGCTTACTAACTCAAACACACACAAGTGTTCAGACTACCACAAGTAGCTTACTAACTTCTTCTCTAGAGTTTTCTGGCTAACTCACTGTAGCTTACTAACTCTTTACAACTCTAACTCACCAACAAAATACACACAAACTACCTTAACAAAGGGTTTGGGTTTTGGGTTGGTTTCCAACTAGGGTGAGATATCCTTTACAATAAGAACTAATGCAAAGGCTAGGATATCTCTTCTAAGCTTTGGATATATATATCAATCTAGGCTTAGAATACTGAGCTCTCTCCAATGTGAAACACTTGGGAAATTCTAGGGTTTTCGAGTGCTTCAATTTGCAATAATACGAATGAGCTCTTGAGTTGATTTGAAATTTCCCATAACCTCTCAATGTAAAGGGTCACTGGTATTTATAGGCAATTTCACCAAGGTCACTCTTTGAAAACTATCCGTTGGAAGAGATAGCTTTATGATTTTCCTCTTCTGGTGTTTGATGAACGACTATTTTTAGGGTTTGAACACTCCCTTGCATGTTTTAGGAAATATGCAGTCATGTAGTCAATCACCAATTTTTGCAGAATGGAACTTAGTACTACTGACATAATTCAGGGTCCTGTCGCCAATTGTCGATGAAGTCTGATGTTGTCTTTCTCTGATTGGTTCTTGTCTTCAGTGAATGTAGACAAACAAAATGACTCTTTTTGGTCAATCTCTCTGAATGAGACAACCTTAAACAACACTTAGACTTAGTTCCTTTTGTTCTGCACTAGAATGTTTTTGGGCAATATCTACTTTTCTGAACATGTGCGTTTTTCTCAGTTTTGTAGTCTTCAGATAGATATTATTCAGTGCCTCTGAACATTCGAGTTTTATCGAGTCTTCAAGAACTCATCGAAGTCTTGATTGTCTTGAAAGAACTTCATCGAGTCTTAGGGACTTCAAAGAACTTCATCGAGTCTTCGGTGTCTTCAAAGAACTTCATCGAAGTCTTGATGTCTTCAACAACTTCTTCGAGTCTTGATGTCTTGATTATTTTATCGAAGTCTTGATGTCTTCAAGAACTTATCGAGTCTTGATGTCTTCAAGATCTAACCTAATCTATATCTGCTAACTATACATTGTGCAGATATCTTCTTGAACCAATCTATGTTGAAACCTGACTCAGACTATCAAGATTATCCTGAACATGTCATACTCAGGGGTTTTTGGGATCTAATCAAAACTTCTTTATTAAATTCATCTCCCAACACGAACTTTAAAATCCAATTTTATATTCAATTTACGATTATTAAAATTAATAATTAATATAATTAATTATAAAATAAAATCCTATTTTATTTCAAATCCTAAAATTGATCTTATTAATTTTAAAATCAAATTTTAATTGTTTTATTTTTAGGGGCTCAGATGCAATTTCCAAAATTGCACTAGAGGGCATGTTCTAAATTAAATTTGCAAAACAACCCTCCCCCATCACCGCCCAAATTCGACAACATCCAATCTGTAATTTGGGACAACTGTTTCCAAATATCAACCTAAATCATCAACAATTACATAATCAGTCTAATTAATTCATCAAATTCGTCCATCTGTAGCAATCAAAATCGAACCCAAAAGAATGAAGCCGACTAAACAAGAAATAGGTTATCAGTGGCACAAAATCGACACCCACAGTTCCGAATAATGAGGGATACAATACCAAAATCAAGTTCAAAACCAGGGTAAAGAAACGAAGATGGGCAACCAGTCGGCGTTAGAAATGAAATGAGGCGGACGAATCGACGCCGTCATAGGTGACGTGAAACTGGGTTAACCCAACTTCATAGCGAATGCAAACAAAAGAGGGAAGCGGGCCGCCGTCGTTGAATCCAGAGCGCGGGCATCGCCCTAGGCGTGTAGGTGTATCGCCGCCACCACTCGGTTCATCCGATCGGTGGTTCGCTCCAAGCGATTCGAAGGAGGTCGAGCATCGCCACTGCCAAGGTCTGAGTGAAAGTCCGACATGATGAAGATGAAGATGGCGAACCACCATCGCTTCAAAATCGAACCAGAGCACAAACATCACAGCGAAGACGAAGACCATTCAAAAACTAGGGCAACAGAATTGATGCACGCCGTCGTCGCGCTGAGGCGAGCGGGTCCTCGTGGCCGTCGCCCAGGGATGCGATTTTGGGGTTTCGACAACCCTAAATCAGGGGACGCATAGAGTGGAAGACAAAGTGGGTGGTTTTCATCAAATAAAACCATCTGATTTGTCAAACAATAAAACCGCACACCCCAATAATTAAAATATCAACTCACAAAATAATATTGGTGCGGTTATCGGTGACGCCGACCGCACCCAGTTTTACAAAAAAAAATTCTTTTATAAAATAATTTTATGAAATTAAAACAAAGAGCCAGAAGCTCTGATACCACTGTTGGAATTTAGAGGCACGTAAACACGTAATACATGCGCAGCGGAATTAAACAGTTCACCAACAACGAACAATTAATTGCATAAAAGATTACAATAATCATAACAAGAAATCTTACAACAACTCGAGAGCAGATTTCTCAACTACGGTATCCACGTAATCCCCAATCACGGACTTGCACGGATTTGCCAGCATTGAATCCCGAGATGAATTTGCTAGGAAAATTTTAACTCTAGATCTTATGGAGAGAATGATGAATTAACGTTGTTTGTGAATTCCCAAGAGCTCATATATATAGAGAGAGGCTCAGCTTAAATCTTAAGCTAACCTGATTAAAAAATAAAATTCCTAATCTTGTAAATTAAATCCCATTGATTTAATTCCTATATATAAAATCTCTACGGATTTAATTCCCATGTGTATCAAATCTCTACGGATTTGATTCCAAATATATTAAATCCTATAATAATATTCCATATATTATTATTGAGAATCCTATTTAATTAAATTCAGTTTAATTAAACATTAATACTAACTAATTCCAAATTAATCTATTATTAATTAATTCTCCATAAATTAAATATTAAATCCAATTTAACATTTAATCAACCGACTATAGTCCGTAAAAGATAACTACTTGTTGTGTGACCCATATGCCCTCATATATCGAGTGATTAGTCAAACTAACGGTCTTAATTGAACCCTAGACAATAAATCAGACATTCTCAATATATGAGGTACGTTGCGAGAAACATGCAACTACCTGTAACTAAAACATGGGATATTACAATTTTCAAATAACTTAATCATATTATCTCTAATCACTACCTGTAACTGAAACATGGGATATACTCGAATAAGTCTTGAACATGATGAAGCGTGTATTCAAATAACTTAATCATATTATCTCTAATCACTAATTGATCATGTATGTCACACTTAGCCACAAAGTCTAAGTTGATGTGCATCGGCCGATGACTTAGATTCAATTATGATGAGAAGACGAGTATTCTCTCTAAATCCACATTGAGGAATGAATCTTATTCTTGGCTCAACTACCACGCACATGCATTTCGTGATGAACCCAATCCAAGCCATATCTACCCATGGAAGGGTGCAAGCGTCGGTCATGGTCAGAGTTCAGTACTCCACACATGTCGTGGGTATTGACCTTAAGTTAATGGAGTATCGCATCGCTCCCACTAATCGAGACACCCGTAGACACATATTGTGGACTTACATCAAACGGTTTCTCGGATGGGTATACCAATACCCTCTAAGGTATTTGTGCATCCATCATGAGATACCTAATATCTTGTAGTAAGTGAGATCTTACTACACTCTCTAAGAGTATGATGCAGATCGCACACCAATCTCAATTGCATCATCAATATCCCATTCTTGATGATCCTTGATCGGGGCCATTTAAGAATCATGCTTAAGTCATCTGAGTTCTCACAACCCCAATGACAACAATTACTCATGGGAACACTTGCATGAATAAATGCAAACAATCAAACATAATAATCAAACAAGTGTATTGACATACATTAATGTTAAATGAACTATAATATTAAATCAAACTGAATAACATCGAGTATTGTGTCCTTACAATAGATTGTCTCTAGGACACTAACATGTTCTGTTCCTCCTTTCTGCTACACCATTATGATGTGGAGTTCTGGTGGCTGACGTCTCATGCTGTATTCCGAACTCCTTGCAAAAATCAGATATGAAAGAATTCAAGAATTTTGTTTCCTTATCTGATCTAATTTTCACAATACTGACACCTTTCTCATTCTGTAATCTCTGGAGCAGCTCAGGTATCTCTGTTGTAGTTTCATTCTTCTTATAAAGAAATACAACCCAGGTGAACTTGGAGAAGTCATCCACAATCACCAGAGTATATTTGCGTCCGCCGAAACTAAGTGGAGTGACTGGTCCAACAAGATCCATGTGGAGCAGTTGCAGTACTCTGTTGGATGGTGGTGAAGGAATCCCTTTGAATGAAGCCTTGGCTTGCTTTCCCTTCTGACATGCGGCACATGTCTGATCCTTAGAGAAAACTTCATTCGGGAGCCCTCAACCAAGGACATCCTTGCTATCTATTTAAGAGTTTTAAAGTTCAGATGACTCATCCTCATGTGCCAGGGCCAATTGCTGCTTTTGGAACTCTTAACAATCAGGCATGCATTTCTTGGACAACTGTCCCAATCTATAGTGTAGATCGTTCCTTTTATGAAACCAGTCAGAAAACCTGTTGAGTAGCTCGATTCTCGATAATTCACCGATCAGTCGAGAACTCAACACAAAATCCATTGTCGCAGAATTGTGAAATCGATAACAAGTTGTGCTTTAAACCATCGACATATGAAACTCCAAAAACATGTACATCATCATTGACTAAGGTTTTGAATCCTCTGGTAAAACCAAAGTTATCGTCACCAAAGAGTACACGTGGTGTTGGGGTTATAGTGTAAAGTGTGTTTTTACTTTTTATATAACTAGACTGAATTTCTCATTTATTTACTGAAATAAATTATCTATCACTGTTGCATTAAATATGATTGAATGTTATATATATTTACTGCATATCTGTTCATTAAGTAGTATATGTTACATTGCAGTTAATGTGGTGATACCAGATCACAGAAGTTCACATTAACAAATCCTTGTAACTAAGTACAAAATTCACAACCTAGATAGAAATGAATAATCCATTGTGAAAGGTTGAAGTGTAAGTCTCAGATTGACTTGTCTTGACCAAGAGATTACACTAGTGCATTATGATGCGCTGAATAGGACCTACAACGAGGACAAATTCTTCAGTACTGAACATGGAAGAATTTGACCTCAGTAGTTCGTTATTTTTTAATCTCCGTTCCTTAAATATGATCTTTTGAAATTAATAACTATTAATTTGACTTGTGGTGGGTAGACAGTCATTGTAACTCGATACTTTATATCTTGGGCAATATTATTAGTTACACGACGATTGTTAAGATTTAATACGGAGAATCGTGTGCAAGTACGTCTTGCGTGATTTTTCCCCTTGGGAGGCTTAGAAGATTTATCATACCAAATCTTGCAAGTGGAACTAGTTTTAGGTATGGATAATAATGTTGAGTCATTCTTAAACCAAGGATAAAAGATATTAATTAATATCAAGCTTTTTAGTGGCTTTAATTAATTAATGGGCTAAGATAATCTTATACACGGGAAATAATAACCGGGAGCCATATTACAATAATATGGGTTAAGATGGATAGTGCAATATTAATTATGTAGTGAGATTAATTAATATTTATGGGCTTGAATAATATTGTGGCTCAATATTGAAAATTCAAAGTCCATTAGAAGGTCAAATCTTAATTCTCCTAAAGGCCCTTTAGTAGCACAAAGATTAAGTCCAATAACTGAAAAAGGTGCTTATAATAAAAGAAACATTGTTGTCTTATTTTTCCAATATTTTTGAAAATTATGAGAATGAGAGAGAAAAGATTTTCTTTATTTTCTTGTAAAGTATTCTCGGAGCACAAGTTTATCTCATAAATTCAAGAAAAGTCAAAGATCTTATTTCTTCCTTTGATCATTGAAATTTTCGAAATATATATATATATATATATATATATATATATATATATATATTGGGAAGAAAAGATGTTTTGTGAATATTATGGAAATAAAATGTATGAAATATAATCAAGATTGTATCTTGGGAAGATACAAAGAAATTTCCTAACCCTAATATTGCACCAAAATTTTTGCCCCCCTTGTGCCTATATATAGGGGATAATTTTTTCATTCCCAACACAATTTCATGTGTTGGAAAAATTAGAAATCCACAAAGGTGGTGGCATATATTTTTCTTTTTCCCTTTTTCCCTTTTGTTAATTGTTATATCTTTCTTGCAGGTATCCAATTGTTATGGTAATTTAATGTAAGTTTATATTCATGTATATAATTGTTGGTTTTTAATTCGACTCGTTCAAATTCATTTTTTCTCGTGAGAAAATCCACGAGTAGATTAGTTTTATTTGATTTGTTCAATGTAATAGACTATTCTAGTCATAGGTTTATTTATTTTTCTGTTAAATAAATTGTAATCGGATCGAAGAAAAAAAATGAGAATTGAAGACGGGATCCAAAAACCGGCGCAGTAAACGCGTGGAGGAGGCACACGCCACGACGCAGATGTCGTCGGCCGCGAGGGCTTTGGCGGCGCGATGGTCGAGGGGCCAGACGTTGTCGGATCGGGCGCGAGCCCCTGGTCATGCTGCTAAGCGCTGTTAAGGGGACGCTAGGGCCGAGCAAGGCACGGCACCATGGGTACGCTACGTAGACGGCCGAATCGTCTGGCCTAAGCGCTGCAGGCACTAAAAGTCGATCGATATCATCGGGCGGATGCAAGGCGCATCCCTACCACGAGCTGATCGGTATACAAGATGTGAAGAATTTTTTTTGAGACGATCGAGTGGGAGGAATTGAAGACGACGATTTTTCAAATTCAAGACAAAAAATTAAATCGTGACAATTGGATATATGTGCCTATTGTGTTTATATTTTTGTTGATGCTATGTTATTTTCTTATGCTTGTATTTAATTTGTTTAAATATGTTTGCATGAGAATTTGTTGTTCATGAAAAATCTCACTTTTCTAAAATTACTAAGTATGCTTGAATAATTAATAGACAATTTTATTTCGGACAATAAAATTGGATTAATTTTTTACCTCCATGATTTATTTATTTGTGAATTCTTTTGGAGAAATTCCCCTAAGGGACGGCCAAAAGAAAGTTTTCACATGAATAAATTGAAATAAAGACTCTCCAATACATATTTAGAGTGAAAAGTACTCTAAGATACAAAAGAAAAATGTAGTGACACTCCACTACAAAATGTATCAATATTACTCCTCAATACATTTTTTTAATTATTTAAAAGCAAAAAAATTGATTTTTTGCTGATTGTTGTTTTGTAATTTCTGCAGATTGTTGTTTTGTAATTTTTTTGTAGTATGTTGGTTGATTTTTTGTAAATTTTTAGAGTGTAATTTTCTGTTTTATTTTTGCAAATTTTTAATTGTATTTTGTTATGGGGAAAGTACATTATTTTTGCAGATTTTTTTTTTGTTTAATTTGTAATTAGATGTTTATTTTTGCGGATTAGGGTTTTTGTTTAAATTAGGACCCAAAATTACATTTTTTTTATAAAAAATGTACTCCAAAATTGGTCTAAAATACAATTTTTTTTAAAAAAATGCACTCTAAACTTGGCCCAAAATACAATTTTTTAAAAAAAAAATGCATCCCAAAATCGACTCAAAATACAATTTTTAAAAAAAACGCACTTCCAAATTTTTTTTTGCGGATTAGGGTTTTTGTTTAAATTAGGACCCAAAATACATTTTTTTTTTAAATGTACTCCAAATTTGGTCTAAAATACATTTTTTTTTAAAAAAATGCACTCTACAATTGGCCCAAAATACAATTTTTTTTTTAAATGCACCCCAAAATTGACTCAAAATACAATATTTTTTAAAAAATGCACTTCCAAAATTGGCCTAATAGTGTAGAAAATAAAAAAAAAACTGCACTCCAAAATTGATAAAAATATAATATTTTTTTTAAAAAAATGCACTTCAAATTTAGACTAGAGGTGAAAAAATTAAAAGAATTTATTTTTTTAAAGTTACATATTTTCTGAATTGCAAAATGAGTTAATAAAATGCACGTTGAAATAAATAATGAAATTATATTAATAAATAATTTTCAAATTTAATAATTTAAAATATTTGAACTTTTAAAAATTTAAATTATAAAAAGTCAAAATGCGTTAGAAGTGCAGAAAACGGGTTAGAAGTGCAGAAAACAATTAAAAGGGTAACTTAGACTTTTTAACCATAATTTTGTATCTTAGAGTCACAATAAAGTTGCAATGTATCTTAGAGTTCTTTTGTTTGTGACTTTGTAGTGGAGAGTCACTCCCCCGAATAAATTCTCAAAAGGATGATTGTGAATTATTATTAGTGACGACGATGACCCTCCCAAGAGGCTCGTTCAAAACGAAATTATAATTATGTATTTAATCATGGTTATTACTTAGGTATAAAATTGATATGCATATAATTTGTCGAAGTCCATGTCAATTTTCTATTGGTCAAAGTTTAAGCCAACTATTAAATGAGAATTAAAGGTTTGTAAATGTTCTAGTTTGTAACCTGCTTAAATATGTTTTAAATGATGACCCATCCGCGTGGCTCATTTAAACTTTTTTTTTTTTAGATTTTAATATGATTCATGTTATCGAATTAGGTGATGATTTTATGTTATTTATTTTCAGTATCATCATGTCGCAACCTTTTAACCCACTGAAATATATGCTCAAAAAACACCAACTTACTGGTAAAAACTATGCTACTTGGAAACGTAATATGAAATTTGTCCTCAATGCACAAGAACACAATTGGGTTCTTGGCGTACCCAAGCCTAACAAGCATGTTGAAGGATCAACCAATGCGGAGAGATCTTTGTATGATGTTTGGGAGCGTGCCAACGAGCCTATGAGATGTATAATCTTGACTTTTTTTGTCTCATAATTTGAGATACATTCATGAAGGTGTTGAATCTGCTGCGGAAATCATGTAGAGTCTTGAGCAAATGTTTTTAACAGAAAACCGCATGATCAATCAGTTTAAAAATGATGGCATGGAAAGGCTGAAAATGACGGAGGGAACCCCCGTGAGGGATCATGTTCTCAAAGTCAAGCGCCACTTTGACAAGCTTGCTTATCTTGGTACTAAGTATTGTAATGGGGCTCAGATCGATTTCTTGTTCCTAACTCTTCCAAAATGTTTCAATGAGTTTTACTGTAGTTTTGTTACGAGCGATCACATGTTCACTATGGATAATCTACAAGAAGTTTTGGAAACAATAGAGAAACATTTGGGACAAGAGGATGAAGCATCGGTGACTAAAAGTCTTCCCTCAAAATCTAGGCCAATGGAAGGCAAGATTGATGAGGAGGCAAGAAGTCAAGACCAAAGCGACCCCACTACTAAGAAAAGTAAAAAAAAGATAGTCAAATGGTTTGGCATCAAGAGGAATCCAAAGGGGAAGTGTTTCAACTGGGGGAAAAAAGGACACTAGAGGGATGCCTGTTCCAAGCCCAAACGGGTCAGAAAGGAAGGTAATTCTCATGCACTGGTTGTTGAAACTTGTTTAGCGGCGTATGCTACCCACTCGTGGGTAATGTATACGGGGTCCACTAATCATGTTTGTTTCACTTTATAGGGTTCAAACAGACCCGACAACTTAGTGTGAGTGAAATTCTCATCACGCTAGGCGACGTTACGAGAGTGAAATCCTCATGAAGTTGTTTTTTGAAGATAGAGTTTTAGTTTTAAAAGATGTTCTTTACATTCCTAGTTTTAGAAAGAACCTTGTTTCGGTTTCTAAATTATTTTTGGATGGATATTCAGTAACTTTTTCT
This sequence comes from Stenogyne calaminthoides, assembly GCA_037126765.1. NCBI lineage: Eukaryota > Viridiplantae > Streptophyta > Magnoliopsida > Lamiales > Lamiaceae > Stenogyne > Stenogyne calaminthoides. Next base: position 15,311,168 of record JBBCBC010000013.1, on the reverse strand, counting down.
AAACAAGTTTCGATTTTTCAAAATAATCTGCTTATCTGTCATGGAACGTTGTCGGACAATCTTTACACTATTAACTGTTCACACCACGCACAAAATGCATCCTATAACACATCGACTGTTTCAAGCACTTAAAGAAACGTTCAACTAACGTGAACAAAACACTTCTTTGGCATTGTTGTAGCATGGATAAACCCGACCTCCCACCTGGGCACGAAGGATCATAAACAATCCAACAAAGACTGCATGAAGCAACCTCGGCAAGGGGACCAAGGGACCAGCCCACGTAATTCCCACAAGACCAAACCTTCAAGTCGCAAAGGTTGGCAACTCGGGTAGTCGGCAGTTCGGGAAGTCGCGATGCGATTTCCGCTTTATAGCCTCAAGTTGAGAGCGACCTGCACCAGCCATAACTATACAGTTCACGTGGTCAATGACAGCCCCCGACACGCCACTAATCTGCCCTCCACATCCACTCCACGATTGGCGCACGCTGAAGATGGACGATTTCTGTCCGGTCAAGGCGAGATTAATGGTTCCCGATATTGTAGCCCTTTCATAGGCATTATTCCTTATGTAAATTCCCACCCAAAGGGTGGGAGTCATAGTATAAATAGGCCACCACGGCCACCTCTGTAACAGGTAGAACAACTTATACTTCTAGGCATATACATACATCCTCTCCCTGGCTTGGACGCCCCCGGACGTAGTCTGATTCCAAAGACGAACCGGGTCACCAACTTCTTTGTCTCTTTCCCTGTTTTGATTGCCTTTAGCATACGCATTTCACAATAATTATTGTTTAACTGAGTAGATAAAAACCGGTTACAACAATTGCCGCCGTCTGTGGGAACACATTTCTTGAGAAATTTTAACAATTCTCAAGGAGACCTCACCTTCCAAACTCTAAGAAAAACAAAATGGCAACCAACTAGGGGAAAGCTGTAATCGGGAATGAAATTGACATTCGTGATGGCGTCGAGGTTTCACTGAGTTCTCAACCCACTCATCGGGTAGCCCCGACGGGTTCCCCCGACTGGTGGAATCTTATCCAGACACCGAAGGATGCCAAAGCAGTGATGGTCGTCCTCAACAAGAAACATCTCATGACGTCGGAACCTCCAAAGGTAAACGCGTTATGATGGAAAAGGAACGGTCCACGGGCCAACTGGAGTACAACGCGGCTAAACATGCCATCGTTTGGAACCCCGGGCCCTAGACAGACCAGCGGGTTCGAATAGTGCATTCACCCGCCTAGGAAGCCAAGCGGCCCGGAAGGCCCTCATGAGGGGCGAGGACGAGGCTCACTCTCAATCACGCCATGATGAACAGGTGGAAAGAGATCTTGCCATGGCCCTGGACATGCACCACGGAGGATCGCCGAGACATTCGGCATACCACCATGGTCACGGGCAGGGGGCCAGTAACCCGCATGATGCTCAGGTTGCAGCATTGGCTAGGACCGTCCAACAGCTGTTGGAAAAGGTGGGTAACCAGGATGGACCGTCTGGGTCTAACACTGACCTTGTCATCCCCGATTCGCCCTTGGGAACTATGATCACTCTGGCACATGCCCAGAGGAAAATCAGCATAGCGGCTCTAGATCGCTACAACGGGAGTACAAACCCCAGAGTCCATATGGCAAATTACAATGCGTATATGGCCTCAATCAGGGCATCGGATGCGACGAAGTGTAGACTTTTCTCCTTGACGTTGAGCAACCAGGCCCACATGTGGTACACTTCGCTGCCATCTCTCTCCATTGATACTTTCGAGCAACTGGCTCGATTATTCTTGGGCCACTATACGATGATGGCTCCCCCGACCTGCGATAAGGCAGAGGCTCATGAACATGCGTCAGGGGGAGACAGAGTCGAATCGATCCTATGTTGAGAGGATTGATACACTTATCACTGAAGGCGACTCCATTGTGGACGAGGCCAAGCTACTGGGAGCAGTATCTGGCCTCAGAAGAGGAAATAAGTTATGGTGGTGCATGACCGCCGATTACCCGACCAGCTACGCCGATTTCAGGATAAGGGCCAGCGACCTCATCCATACCATGGAATTGCTGGAGACATGGCTCTCAGAGACAAAGGAAGTCGCGGAACCCAAAAAAGGTTCCAAGAAAATCGGGGGTCATTACAAGACACCCTGCAGCTTCAAACCATTTGAGGAGTCCATTCTGGTGAAGCTGATGGAGGCTCTGGGTATGACACCTGGTAACGTTTATACCCAGATCCAGGGACGAGACATGTTGCAAGCACCCCGCCCCATGAAAGATAAAAGTCGGCAAAACCCAAACAAGTATTGCCACTATCATGACCAGAGGGGACACTACACCAGCGAGTGTCGAGATCTGTTGAAGCAGTTGTGGAAGCTTTATGAAGATGGCCGGCTGAATGAGTTTGTCAAGAATCCTCGGGCAGACAATCAGGGGGGGCAAGGTCGACAGCATGACCGCCAACACGGGCCGGGAGATCGGGTGCAAAGAGAGCCCGTGATAGGGGCCGTACAGGGCGAGCTGCCTGTGCCACCAATACCAGAGGGCACAGAAGGTCGTGTCATCCACACCATCTCGCCCCTTGCCACGATAGGGGGCCTATCTCCTGCCTCCTCATCAAAGCATCGCCTAAAGGCGGAAGTCAGGGCAATGGAGAATGCTCAAAGAATGGTTCTGCCCATCTTGGATGTGACCGAAGAAACCCGCAAAATTGAGTTCGGGGAAATAGACAAAGCTGGAGTCATGTACCCGAACATAGACCCATTGGTCATAAAGGCTAATATCATGGGGACGACTGTATGCCGGATGTTGGTCGACGGGGGGGCCTTCTGCAACATTCTGTTTAAAAAGACCCTAGACCAACTCGGGGATTACAAAGCATTCATCACCCCATGTGACCATATAGTGAAGGGCTTCAGAAACGCGACAGTCAAACCTCTGGGCATGATTCGCTTGTCTGTGGAGCTCGTATCCACCTTGGATGAGAAGGTCAGTAACACTAGACTCCTAGATTTCCTTGTAATCGACCTCCCGAGCACCTATAACGGCTTCCTCGGGAGGCCATTTGAGCACGAATTCGAGGTTGCGTCCTCCACCTATTATTTTTGTGTAAAGTTCCCCACCAAGGGTGGGCTGGTTGGCACCGTTAAAGGTGACCAAGTGGATGCAAGAGGTTGTTTGCTTTATTCTTCGCCTTATTCAAATTCAGCACGCACGTTTAGTCATCACATAATGACACTGGATCACAAAATGCATGATAACATGCTGGATACTAAAAAGAAAAGTACGAAGATGAAGCATGACGAGTTTGATCCGAGAATGGGTCCCGAGCCCGAAGATTTTATACTCGAGGCCGAGATAGATGATCCATGACTCGGGGGACCCAGAGCGGTACCCGGGGAGGAACTCGAAAGGGTCAAGGTGGACCCAGCCCAGCCAGACCTGGAGATCATCATTGGATCCAAGATCCCCGACGACCTGAAAATTAAAGTCGACAATTTCCTCAAGAATAACCTAGACATTTTTGCTTGGTCACATAAGGATATGGTCGGGATCGATCCTGAGATCGCATGTAACTGGTTACACATTGACCCAGCCCGAAAACCAGTAGCTCAGTAAAGAAGGAAGTTTGGTCCAGAAAAATATGCGGCCCTTGCTGAAGAGGTGAAGAAGTTGCTTGACAATGACCTGATCATGCAGGCCAACCAACCACAGTGGGGTCGCAAATGCGGTCCTTGTAAAGAAATCAAACGGGACTTGGCGACTTTGCATCGATTTCACAGATCTTAACGAGGCATGCCCCAAGGATTTCTTCCCGATGCCGCATATCGACCACTTAATCGACAATACGGCGGGCAATGAGATGATGTCTTTCATGGACGCATTTTTCGGGTACCATCAGATAGCTATGCACGAGCCCGACAGGTAGCACACTTCATTTTTAATAGAGAAGAACATGTACTGTTAGAAGAGAATGCCTTTTGGTTTGAAGAACGCCGGGGCAACGTATCAAAGGCTGTTCAATCATATGTTTGTTGAGGAAATATGCAAGTCGGTGGAGGTGTACGTTGACGACATTGTCGTGAAGAGTCTAAAAAAGGAAGATCATTTGGCTCATCTGGCGCAAGCTTTCGAGATACTCAGGAAGTTCAATATGAAACTCAACCCGAAAAAGTGCAACTTCGGAGTGGAATCAGGGAAGTTCCTAGGGCACCTGGTCAGCAAGCGGGGGATTGAAGCATACCCAGCCAAGATGCAGGCTATCTTGGATATGGGGTCCCAAAACCAAAAAGGACGTTCAAAAACTGAGGGGGTGCCTGGCCGCTCTGAACAGATTCATCTCCCGAATGGGGGATAAATGCAAGCCCATGTTCGACACCATCAGAAAGAAGGCGAGGTTCGAATGGACATCTGAGAGTCAGGATGCTCTTGATAGGATCAAAGCATATCTGGCCGACGTCAGCATTTTAGCCAAACCGATCCCTGGCGAGAAACTGTTTCTATACTTGGAGACCTCAGAAACCGCCCTGAGCGCAGTGCTTGTACGGGCGGAGGGTCAAACCCATCTGCCCATTTACTTTGTCAGTCAAAAGCTAAATGAAACCGAGTAGCGATACCCTATTCTAGAGAAATTAGCCTATGCTCTAGTTATGAGTGTGAGGAAACTGAGACCTTACTTCTTCGATCACCAAGTGGAGGTCCTCACTTTCTTACCCCTTCGCAACGTGCTCCATTGACCAGATACATTGGGGCGATGCCTCAAGTGGGCCATCGAGGTTGGACAGTATGGGGTAACATACATGCCTTGGCCTTGGCCGACTTCATCGTTTAATTAACCCCTCCTCCTGGGGCCAGCGGTTCGACCGGCCCACCATGGGATTTGTACGTAGATGGCTCGACAACTGCCAACAAATCAGGGGCAGGAATTGTGTTAATCAGTCCAGATGAGATTTCTTTTTAGAATGCCATCACTTTCGATTTCCCTGCCACCAACAACGAGGCCGAATATGAAGCGCTGATCAACGGTTTAGAAATGTCCACCGCAATGGGCATCAAGCGACTTCAAGTACACACCGACTCCCAGCTCGTAGCACGCCAGATATCAGGGGAGTATGAGGCCCAAGACGAGCGGATGTCGTCCTACCAAGAGGTTGTTAAAGCACTTTGCCTGAAATTTGAACAAATCTACATCAAACTAGTACCAAAGGATGCGAACTCCAGAGCTGATGCATTGGCACGACTAGCGACTTCGGAGGGACCAGCAGAAATGAGGGATGTCACCATCACAAAACTCTCCCACCCCTCCACTGCTAACACAATAGTCGCTGCCCTAGACACCCCGAGTTTAAGCTGGATGACCCCATGTCGATTACTTGTTGACCGGGCATTACCAACCGACGAAATTCGTGCAAAGCAATTGCAACTAAGGGCAGCAAGGTACACATTGGTTGGTAACGAACTATATAAGCGAGGTTTCAAAGATACCATCGCCCGGATGTGTTACCCCGAGCAAAGGGGCGCTATCGCAAGATATTCACGATGGGGTATGCGGAAACCACTGGGGCGATCGCCGCCGCTCATAAGACGCACGAGATAGGGTATTTTTGGCCAACTTTAAAGGCCGATGCCATGGTTTTCATACGGACGGAAATGCCACAAATGTCAAATACACGCACCATCAATCAAGGTCGCACCGAGGAACTCACCAAAGATCCTCAATCCTCGCCTTTTTAAAGTGGGGATAGATATCATCGGGCCATTACCAATAGCCCCGGGTTCAGTCAAGTACGCCCTAGTCGCAGTAGATTACTTCACAAAATGGGTCGAGGCTGAGGCTTTGGCAACCATAGATCAGGATCACGTCATCAAATTCATATGGTGAAACATCATCTGCAGATTCGGCCTACCGCAAGCAATTATATCCGATAATGGGAAGCAGTTCGATGGTCATAAGATCGATAGTTTCTTCAGAAAATGGAAAATCACCAAGCTTTTCTCTACCCCTTATCACCCTCAGTCAAACGGTCAAGTCGAAGCTGTGAACAAGATCATCAAGCACACTCTAAAAACCAAGATTGAGGGAGGAAAAGGGAAGGGGCGATGAGTTACCAGTGTACCGTGGGTCATACGTAATCGACCGGCGTAAATTTGACCGGAGAGACCCCTTATTCGATGGCATTTGGCTCGGAACCAGCCATACCCACAGAGGTCGAATTCCAAACTCTCAGAACCTTGTAGATCGCGACCGATCAAGAACGACGAGGCCTTGGGTTCAAAACCTAGACTTGCTTTCGAAGAGAAGCGACAGAGGCAGTATCCGAAATGCGAGATACAAACAACAGTCCGAAAAATACTACAACTCTAAAGTGCGACTTCGAAAATTCAAAGAAGGCGACCTGGTGTTGAAGAAGACTCTCGGAGAAACCAAAGGAACTTTCGGAACAAACTGGGAAGGACCATACAAGGTCGCCGAGTATTATCCAACGGGCATACGAGCTCGAGAACTCGGATGGCACTCGGCCTCAAGATTCGTGGAACGATCTCATCCAAGAGATATTATCAAGAGGGTTGGGGTTGGGGCCAGTACTTGTAAACTTTCGCGAAGTCAATAATAATGAGTTAAATTTTTTTTTCACAATTCGTGTTTAAACCTGCGGAGGTCGATAGATGAAACATCGACCTCCCCCTGAACGACTTTTCGACATATTTTTGGCGGAGATCACCACCCTAGCGGTGTGATCCTCCCCTAACTTTATAAGACGACTAAGCGAGGTTCAATCTAAAATCGCAAGTGCAATAAGACGAACTAACATACGATGATTATTATAGCGATAAGGAAATCAAGTCGGCACAACAAAAGGAAAGAAAAGGCGATTTCATTAATGACAACAAGCCCGAAGGTCGGTACATTATAAGAGCCGAAGGGTAGATTACATCAGTTTGAAACCAAGATACATCATGATAATCGATTTACGATGTTTTACTACAACCCAATATCCACGATCGCGGGGCGACTTCGGCTTTAAGGCATCTTGATCAAAAAGTATTGTTGGAGATGGGGTTCAACAACTTCTCAATCTCCTTTTTCTTATCGGGATTTTTGATGACATCATTCTTAAGAACGATCAAGAATCCCATCAAACAACACCGACTATGTTCAAAGGTCGCCCACCTAATTGTTCTTTGAATATATTTGGTGAGGGTGTGGGCACCCGCCTCACCGAATCTTGGGTTGGTAAACACCTCCCCCAGAGGCCGGTTGGGCCTTCTTCTTGGGGAGGAGCCACGACATCTCATCTGACCTCATTTTGTGCCTGACCTCATCGACCGAAGTCTTGAGGACCACCTCGAGTCTCCGTTGTGTCTCATCTCTGGATCGGGGAGTGGTAAAACGATCCGACTCGATTAGGGAAGAAGGACAAATCAATGCCCGGATCTTCCGGATCTTTAATCTCCAAAGACAATGCCTGAGAGGTAGAGGGAAGTCGCGAATGTAAGCGGTCGAGAGAGGTCAAAGCAGGTTCTTCCGAAGCGGCTCGGATAAGCGCCAGAACCGCCCACGACAGAGCAAAGTTAACGATACGCTCTTGACACCTTAAAGTGTTCATCTTTGGCATGACTTCTCCCAAACCTCTACATCCTTGCGGATCGGCTCCGCCTTCATCCAGATCTGACCTCCTTCTCCTCCAGGAAGTAATCTCGGCTTCCTTGGTGGGCCCTCGAGCTCAAGGCCCTCTTGGCCGTCGTATGCAACCTCGGTTCTTTACTGCGCACCTCATAAGGCGGTATCGGTGATTTTCTCTTTTCCGGAGGTCATCGCTGGGCCTTCTCTTGTTTGGAGAGATCGAGCTCGGATTAGGTATGAGACCTTTTTCCATGTAGGCGGCCTTCAAGGTGAACAACGATCGAATACATGTTACCCATGACTTTTTTGGCGGCCAGGCGGAGGTGATCATCCTTCGTCCATCGTCTGTATAACACATTCCTCATCGTCCGGCTTCAAATGGCGGGCGATCTCGAGGCGTGCCCTCAGTGCGTGGGAATCGGGGGATCTCGGGAAGCTTCGATACCTCCGGTGAGAACTTGCGACCGTCGACTCTGGCCAACAACAAGGACGAACACATATATTAAGTTTGGTCCCAGTTTTTGAGGTAAATTCATTAAGAGTTGCAAACGGCCTACCTCTGCATCCTCTCCTCATCCCAACCATTCGGGGAATCGTCCTCCGGATGGCGACCTCCTTCCCGGGTAGAAGTCGGCAAAGGTGTCGGGCTCGGAGCCACCCTTCCAAAGACTCGACTTGGCGTGGATCGGTGCATGCCAAGTTCATTTCGCGCCCTCTTGGGAGGTCGCCACCGCCCACGGCCATGGCGGGTTAAGTAGATTTTCTTCTTTCCTTTGTCGGGCAAAGGAGGAGGAGTCCGAATCGGGAGTGTCCCCTGGCGGTAGTGTCGGGTAGACGCCTCATGGAGCCGAGTACTGATCGAGGTTGCGAGGCCATCTCAGAGGCAGAGGGCCGACTACGGTAGATCGGGATCTCTGGATCTAACATAAAACAGAACCTTTAGCGCGAAATCGCGAAATACACTTAAAAAGATGCGATCGAGACTTACAGGGAATCCTCAAGTGGCGAGGGTAAGTATCTGATCCGGCGAGCAAGCCGGTCGAGCTCGGAGTTCAACAAATTAACGTCTCGCCAGCCTAGGGGTGTGTCTCGAACCTCCTTGAACGCCCGAGAAAGTCCCAATATAGCTCGAGAAGGTCGGGCGAAAAAACCGCAAAGACGAGAAAAGAATTAGATCAGTACAATCGAGCACAACAATATTAAGGTGAAGTACCATTCTCAACAAGGATCGCATAATCCATAGGAACTCTAATGGATAAGGTGCCGCAGGGGGCCACCGACACCCATGCTCCTCCTACAAACCACCATTTCTGGTGCCACCCGTCAACCTTATTCGGAATCCCACTCACGAGCTCTTTACCTCTACAAAGCTGCATAGCGTGATAGCCTCTTGCCTGAGCAACGGACGACATCACGTGAGATATCTCTGGGATTAAAAGTCTTTTCAATGACCGCCAAAAACGACCATGGTGGAGATGATGTAACTCCACCCATTGGGGGTGATCTACTTGAGGCTCACATTCCAGGCCGCCAGCAGATGGGAAATGGCCGGGTGCAATGGAAATTGAATACCGACCGACATGGAAGACTCATTCATAGCAATCATTCCAGGAGGAGGCTGATCGGTGCTTTCGTCCGGAGTCGGCCCATAAAAATGCACATCCCGAGGCACCTTGTACATGCGACGAAGTCCCCGCACATATTGATCGAAGAGCACAGATTGGTATCTTTTATCGGATGCCGCGAATTGAGAGTCGACCGACTTGCGGTATGCCCGGTCAGGTCGCTTGTACGGAGCTCGATTACAATACAAATCATAATTGAAGACTCGTTCATAAGCCCCATAATTCGGAACCAAGGCAGAAGGACCCGCCATTGACGACCGTTCCCATGGGACGGGATGAAGGAGATTAACATCCAATGGGGGAAGATGGGTAATTTCGGCCAATTCTTTCAGAAATTGGTCATCCACCGGTTCATCATTTGCATCGTCTTCCCGGTGGTCGCCTATAACCTTAGCCAATGAACTTTTACCCACATGCCCGTGGCATGAGCCGAAAAAATGGGGCGGCGACGCTAGGCAATAGGATGTCATCCTCGGAAGAGGAGGAAGCCACCATGGGCCGAGAGGCAAAAAGGATTTGGAAACGCTTAGAATCCATAAATTCAAGAAGGGTACCAAAGTGCTTACCTGTGATTGATTCCGCTTCAGGGACACGAGAATGCATTTTTCGTGGAAGGAGAAAACCAGAAGAGTATCTTGAGGAAATTCTTTCAAGAAGACGATCGCAGAAATAAGGTTTTCAAAACCTAATTCCCCGCCTATTTATCGAAGAAGAGGAGGGGCCAAAATGAAATTAGCCAAAACTTCAGCCCCCTAGCAACAAAAAGACGTTAGGGGCTCGCGTGAAATCCACAGCGGCATCTCATTGGACGAAATGGCGGCACTTTATGTCATCATCCTGTCACGATATCATTTTGAATCCCAGAGATCGAGGGAAGTCTGAAGCGATGATTTGTATTATCGAGGTGACTTTTCACCTGCCCGAGGATAGTAAGCCGCTCATGGGAGACTTTCCAGGTCAGGTGGTCGCGAGTCAATTTAGTCCATGTGTCAAGCCAAGGTCCCTTCTCGGAACAAGAGACCTCAACTTGAGGGGCAATTGTTGTAGCATGATTAAACCCGACCTCCCACCTGGGCACGAAGGATCATAAACAATCCAACAAAGACTGCATGAAGCAACCTCGGCAAGGGGACTAAGGGATCAGCCCACGTAATTCCCACAAGACCAAACCTTCAAGTTGCAAAGGTTAGCCTTTCGGGTAGTCGGCGATTCGGGAAATCGCGTCGCGATTTCCGCTTTTATATCGTCGAAGTCGGGAGCGACCGCACTACCATAACTATACTGATTCACGTGGTCAATGACAGCCCCCGACACGCCACTAATCCACCCTCCACATCCGCTCCATGATTGGTGCACGCTGAAGATGGACGATTTCTGGCCGGTCAAGGCGAGATTAATGGTTCCCGATATTGTAGCCCTTTCATAGGCATTATTCCTTATGTAAATTCCCACCCAAAGGGTGGGAGTCATAGTATAAATAGGCCACCACGGCCACCTCTGTAACAGGTCGAACAACTTCTACTTCTAGGCATATACATACATCCTCTCCCTGGCTTGGACGCCCCCGGACGTAGTCTGATTCCAAAGACGAACCGGGTCACCAACTTCTTTGTCTCTTTCCCTGTTTCGATTGCCTTTAGCATACGCATTTCACAATAATTATTGTTTAACTGAGTAGATAAAAACCAGTTACAACAGGCATCTAAGATTAGGTCATATTAATCCGAATAAGGATCCAAAGGTTGGTCCAAGATGGTTCATTGTAGTCTCTCCGAGTTGAACCATTTCTAACCTGCGAATCATGTTTGGAGGGTAAAATGACCAAGCGGGAATTTGGAGGCAAGAGGATTAGAGCTAAAGAAGTGTTAAAAATCATTCACACTGACGTGTGTGGTTCAATGCAAATCAAAGCTAGAGGTGGCTACGAGTATTTCGTTACTTCTATCGATGATTACTCACGCTATGAGTACGTTTTCCTAATGAAGCATAAATCTGAGACCTTTGACAAATTCAAAGAATTTAAGGCTCAAGTAGAGAATCATAAGGAAAAGAGTATCAAGTTTCTACGATCTGATCGTGGAGGCGAATACCTCAGCGATGAATTTTTGAACTACCTGTCAGACGAGGGGATTGCATCCCAGTTAACTGCACCCGGAACCCCTCAACAAAACTGGGTTGCAGAATGAAGAAACATAACACTTTTAGAAATGGTCAGATCAATGATGAGTTATGCGGATTTACCAAAATTGTTCTGGGGTCACGCCTTGGAAACAACGACTTACACATCCAAATTAGTTCCCAAAACCCCTAGAGAATTATGGACCTGGCGCAAGCCCAGTTTGAGACACATGAGAATTTGGGGGTCTCCGGCATACGTGTTGGACAAGGAAGCCGATAAGTTGGATGCACGTTCGGAATTAAGGTTGTTTATAGGATACCCCGAGGGAACAAAGGGATGCATGTTCTATGGTCCCGAAGATCAAAAGGTTGTAATCAGTAAGCACTTTAGATTTTTGGAAGAACACTATATGAACGATATAAAGCCTAGAAGTGAGATTACCTTAGACGAGTTAAGAGAGACAACCCCAGTGCCAACAATACAAGTCGATACACCAAGCGAAACGCTTACACAACCGGAACCACGTCGCAGTGGGAGGGTTGTCTGACAACCCGAGAGATTCATGGGGATAGGAGATCCCTCGGACTTGATCCCCGATGACATTGAATAAGACCTCTGGACTTGCAACGAGGCGATCCAAGACAAGGATGTAGATTCTTGGCAAACTGCAATGGAAGTTGAAATGGGTTAAATGGATCACAATAAAGTGTGGGAGCTAGTCGAACCACTTGACGGGGTAAAACCAATAAGTTGCAAGTGGGTATACAATAGAAAAAGAGGATCGGACGGTAAGGTGGAAACCTTTAAAGCAGGACTCGTGGTGAAAGGGTACACTCAGAAAGAAGGGATCGATTATGAGGAAACCTTTTCGCCCGTAGCCATGCTCAACCTCATCCGTATTCTCTTGTCGATTGCTGCGTATCTAAATTTTGAGATCTGACAAATGGATGTTAAGACAGCTTTCCTTAACGAAAGTCTTGATGAGGAAATCTATATGCAACAACCCGAAGGCTTCATTAAAAAAGACCAAGAGCATCTGGTTTGCAAGCTAAGGAAGTCCATTTATAGACTGAAGCAAGCATCCCGTGCTTGGAATCAATGTATTGATCTGGTCATAAAATCTTACGGTTTTGATCTAAATAATTTTGAGAGTTGTGTTTATAAAAAGCATGTCGGAACTGCCTTGGTGTTCTTATACTATACATAGACGACATTCTGCTCATCAGGAACGATGTAAAGGTGTTATCAGACATAAGGGCATGGCTGTCAGAATAGTTTGATATGAAGGACTTGAGAGAAGTTGGTCATATCCTAGGGATTAAGCTCACTCGAGATCGCAGGAAAATGATGATCGGCCTCTCACAAGCTTCATACATAGACATTGTCTTGAAGCGATTCAGAATGGAAGATTCCAAGAAAGGTTTTGTACCTTTCAGACACGAAATCCATCTATCTAAAGAAATGTGTCCCAAGACACAAAAGGAGATAGATGACATGAAGGGCATTCCTTATGCTTCAGCTGTAGGAAGGCTCATGCACATAATGCTGTGTACGAGACTGGATATCTGCTTTGTCGTAGGCATGGTGGCAAGATATCAAAGTAACCCTGGAAAAGAGCATTGGACTGCTGTTAAAAATATTCTGAAGTATCTGAAAAGGACTTGGGATAGAATGTTGGTTTATCAGTCAGACAGTCTAATCCTCATCGGTCACACGGACTAAGATTTCCAATCAGACTTAGATTCCAGAAAGTCTACCTCGGGTAGTGTGTTATTCATGGGGGGAGGAGCCATAACATGGAGAAGCCTAAAGCAGAAATGCATCACAGACTCTACCATGGAAGCCGAATATGTAGCTGCTTGTGAAGCAGCGAAAGAAGAGGTTTAGCTCAAGAACTTCTTAGTGGACTTGGACGTTGTTCTGGATTTACCCAGCACCATCACGGTTTACTGTGATAATGCCAGAGCAGTTCCAAATTCAAGGGAACCGAGAGCCCACAAGGCCAACAAACACATAGAAAGAAAATACCATCTTATACGAGAAATCGTTAAGCATCTACATAATCATACATCTCTTCATGTGCGTTCTGGTCACTCTGATTATGAGTGTGAGCCTTGGATGGATCAGAAGACTTGGGATTTTTCTTGTTAGTCTGCCATACCCAATACCCTTCTTATCAGTTGGCTTCCAAAAGTAGCTTGTTATTTCATCAACATTTTTAGAAGCTTTTCCAAAAATTTCTACTTTCTTTCGCAAACTGTCCTCACTAACTTTTAGACTCTCATGCAGTCGGAAGAGTTCATCAAACTTAGCTTAAAGGATTTTGAGATCATCAGCTTGTTTCAGATTGAGAGCCTGCTGTTCCTTATCCAATTTACCCTGATCAGAAGTACTGACTTTCAGAAACTCCAGTTCTGTAGTCAACTTCTGAACAGTCTCAACTGATTTCAGTTCAGCTACTCTTCTTGTAGCATTCTCTTTTACAAGCCCAATGTTCTCAGCCCTTAGCTTATCGTTCTCATCTTCCACTATTATATAAGTGTCTACTGCAGCAGAGAGATCATCAAGCAATTGCTCATTGTAGAGTTGCAGATCAATCTCTCCGGCAGGTGTGCTTAACACAGCAGGTGTGGAAATAGAAAGCACAGAAGATTTAGAGATTACCTCAGTTGGGTCAGCTTCTTTGGCCATGAGATAAATTTCATCATCTGATGAGAATATAAGATCGTCGACATCATCAATAGTGGTCATCAGGAAGAAGTTCTCGACAGATGAATAACCAAAGTCATCTGAAGGCAGATATGAGTCGTCGATACCAGAAGTGTCTGCAACTATTGCTTTTCTGTCCTTGTATCTTTGCTCTCTTATGTTCCGCTTCTCTTCTCTTTCTTTAGGAGTCAGGTTAGGGCAGTCGACACTGTAGTGACCTGGTTTCTGACAGTTGAAGCACGCTCCAGAATCCTCAGTATTTCTTCTGCCAGATGAATCTCTTCTCCTATATGATCTTTCAGGAGATTTTCCAGCTTGCCTGTAATCAGAACCTCTTCGATCTGATCTATCATCTCGTCTGTCGTCCTTACAATCATCTCTCTTTTCTTCTCTGCGAGATCATCCCTACGATCATCTCTCTGATCGTCTCTTCTATCATCAGAATGATTTCTTTCTTGTGATCTGTCAGTAGATCTTCTATCTCTTCCTCTGCTGTTCTGTTAATCACGATATAATTTCCGATACTTTCCCATTTGAACATTTGTTCGTTCAAGTTTTCTGGTCTGCAGGGCAATCTGTTCAGCCTGACTCATGATGTTTTCTATTGGTTCAACAGATCTTGAACTGCAACTGGTTGCCTGAAGTGCAACAGCTTTTGTCGGGGTTGGTGCAGCTTAAGCAGGTGTTTCTTTTGTTTCATCTTGACCTCTCTAAATCAGGTCGAATTCATGAGCTTACAGACTGAGATACAGGTTGCTCGGATTCATTGTCACAATGTCCTGACAATCCTTAACCACAGTAACCTTCTGTTTGTCCAGGTGAAAAACCCATGAAATGCGGAAAAATCATGTAGTGCATATAAAACAGGGGTGAGGGAATGGTGATTCCAAATTTTTCCGTTTTAAAGTCCATGTGTTGTATTTTGCTTATAACTAAATGCATATGACAAGATAAGAACGTAAAGCAATAAAGAACACAACAAAGTATAGTGGTTCGGAGACTCAAGCTCCTACATCCACTCTCCATGTTCCTAGAGAAATTCCTTCAATCGGGACTTA
Source organism: Stenogyne calaminthoides (assembly GCA_037126765.1). Lineage (NCBI taxonomy): Eukaryota > Viridiplantae > Streptophyta > Magnoliopsida > Lamiales > Lamiaceae > Stenogyne > Stenogyne calaminthoides. The sequence goes on along the minus strand of JBBCBC010000013.1, from coordinate 15,296,032 downwards.
TCACCCTTCACGGGATCGCCTACAAGCTTACAGGCTAACTCACTGTAGCTTACTCACTTCTTCTACATTTGAGTTTTCTGGCTGACTACTCTACAGCTTACTTACTCAAACACACACAAGCTTTTTGACTATCCAAGATAGTTTACTCACTTCTTCTCTAGAGTTTTCTGGCTGACTACTCTGCAGCTTACTCACACTTTACAACTTCAACAATCACACAAACTACCTAACAATAGGGTTTGGGTTTGGTTGGTGTCTCCAACTATGTTGAGATTTTCCCGTACATTTGTTTAGCCTCAATGCTATGTTTGGGAAAATCTCTCTAAGCTTAGGATATATCGTGGGTTGCTTAGATTGGGTTTAAGAACACTCTTGAACATATTTGTATATCTACAGACTTGTGTTCTATGGTGGGAATGCTTGAGTATGTGGCTCTTGGCTCTGTAGCATCTTTTTCCACATTCTCCACACTTAATTTGATGGAAGATCTTGTATTTATAGTGTGGATTTGAATGTTACCGTTGGAGAGAATCACATTCAAATCCATACTATTCTGTAAGTTCTGCAGCTTTTTCAGGCTGGTTGTCTTCCTCTCATTGGTCCACGTCAGCTGAATCTAACGGCTATATTCTTCAGGATCTTCTGAGTCTTCAGGTTTCTCTGAGTCTTCAGGGTTCTTCTGGGTCTTCAGGTTTCTTCTGAGTCTTCAGGTTTCTCTGAGTCTTCAGATTCTCCGTCTGAGTCTCAGGTTTCTCTGAGTCTCAGGTTTCTCGATTCAGCAGACTTCTTTTTAGCGGACCTTGTCTGATCAGGCATACTGACACTCAGGCTTACTGAGTTTAGCTCTTCTGACTTCAGGCATCCTGACTCTCAGGTCACTTTTACTCACTGACCCTTAGGTCACTTGACTCAGACTATCTGATTTCTTCTTGCCTGATCTGATCAGCTCAACTGATCAGATCAACACATCTTCAGGTCAACATATCAGGATAGCATCAGGTCAGTACATCATGTTAGCATATCAGGTTATCTTATCTAATCTCGATCACGTCTGATCTTGATCAGTCGCATCTGCTCCTCTTCTGATCTGCAACCTTCTCTTCTGATCTTCTGGTCAGTTTCTTTCTGATCAGCTTGTCTGTTCTTCTGATCACCAGATTAGCTCGTCTGTTCTTCTGATCATCTGATCAGGTCTGTTCTGGTCATCTGATCTGTTGACTCTTTCCTTCTGATTTGTTGGCTTAGCTTTTCTTCTCATCTGATTTGCACAGCTCATTAGTTAACTCAGAACTCGTCTAACTCATCTGATCTCGATCAGTCTCGTCTGCATCCTCGTCTGATCTTGATCATCTTCTTCTGATTTCGTGAGTTCCCCCTCAACTTGTTCTCTCATTCCCCCTCAACTTGTTATCTGTAAATTAACTTCAATAACACAAGTTGATAATATTTTGGCATAATTCATCAAATTAAAATATCCCAATACCTTCATATCCCATTTCTTGGTCAGGGATCTCAGAATCTTGTAGTTAATGACCTTATCTTACATTTCTCTTCCTAGTTCACGAAGCTTGTTAATCCCTTTGGCAATTATTCTACCAAGCTGATTGATGGTCTCATTTGACAGCATCTTGAGTTTCTCGAACTTGACCAGTTCAGCTTGCAATCTGCTATCTTTGATCAGATCATTCCCTTCACATATCTCAGCTAGAGTATCTCACATCTCTTTAGCAGTCTTCAGGTATTTAACTTTCTCGCGAGCATTCTTGTCCAAAGTCTTCATTATGAGATGTCTGGCTACAGTATCCAGATTGGACAACTTCTTTCTTCTGCATCCATCAATGAAGGACTCTTTCTGATCCTTGCTCCAGGTGGATTTGCTGCATCACCTCCTTCAGTCGGGTTGATGTGATAGATGATGATTGGTCCTTGTTTGAGTACTTCCATCATTCTGTTGCTTATCAAACCCATGTGATTGCCCATGTAGATGGTTCAGTCGACATACTCATCGACATTGAACTTAGGTAAATCATGATACATCCCTGATGTGTTATCCATGCTGAATATGTGAGTTTAAAACAATTGAGTTTTAAAACAGGTTTTTCGAAGATCTGTTCAAGTGACCACAATGGTTCTTCCTCAAGAATTGATGATACTCAATGCCAGTAGTCAGTAGAACCACTACTCTGATACCACTTGTAGGTCCCGAACGGGTTTTAGTGAGGTGGAAGTCTAGAGGGGAGGGGTGAATAGACTTCCAAAACTTTTGTGATCAGCGTGTAAAGGCAGGTAAGTGATGATGGAGTGTGTGTGAGAATCAGTACGATCTGATATCCAACTTACTGATTGTTGTGAAGTAGATCAGTTTGGTGTCTACCAGGTCAACTGATGTGCGGAAGCTGTTTTAACCCGTGTAGAAAAACCAGTTTATATAGATCAGATTCTAAGTTTTCTTATACAGATCAGATGACAAAGTATCAGACTGATCAGATTAGCTGCTTGATGAAGAACTAACACTACAGGAAATCCCACATTCGGTGACAAATTTTTTTGTGACGACACAAAATTCGTCACAATATGATACCTAAAGGTGACAAATTTAATTTTCGTCACTAAAAAGTGAGAATTCGTGACAAATTTTTGTTTTGTCACCACTAATGTTTTTTTTCGTCACTAATTCACAATTTTCATGACAAAAACAAGAATTTTGTCACAATAAGCTTTGGTGACGATATTCATAATATTTAGTGACGTTATTCAACGTCATGAAAAATAGTATTTTTGTGACAATTATATGTTTTGTCACTAATTATTCAAAAGAATGGGCGACGCACTTAATTTGTCACAATTTTATTTGGTGACGATCGTCATTGTAATTAGTAGCGATCATATCATAATCGTGATAATATAAAATTTTCATGACAATTTTATGTTTCGTCGCTAATTGTTCATAGTAATTAGTGACATATTCTTTCGTCACCAATATTGATATATAGTGACGATTAATAATCATTTTTTAATGACACACTTATTTCGTCATAATATTATTCAGTGATGATCTTCATTTTAATTAGTGACGATCAATATTGGTCATATAATATAAAATTTTCATGACAATTTTATGTTTCATCATTAATTGTTCATAGTAACTAGTGACATATTCTTTCGTCACCAATATTTATATATAGTGACGATTAATAATTATTTTTTAAATGACAAAGACTTATTAGTCACAAAATTATTCGGTGACGATCTTCATTTTAATTAGTGACGATCAATATTGGTCATATAATATAAAATTTTCATGACAATTTTATGTTTCGTCATTAATTGTTCATAGTAATTAGCGACATATGAATTTTGTCATCATTTGTTACACAAACGTGATGAATTTAATTTTTGTCATAACAATAAATTGTGGACGGTAATTATTTAGTGACAAAATTTCATATTCGTCACTATTGTGCACATATGGTGATTTAAATTAAATAAAAAGTCACAAGAACTCAAATATTAAAATGCAATAATTAAGGTTTGAACCCACAATAACTCAAATATTAAAATACAATAATTAAGGTTTGCACCCAAGACTTCTAATGTAGAATTTAATTACACCCACCAACTCAACTATACACTTTCAATGTCTATATTTGAATTTAATATTATTATATTTTAAGCATCAGTTTTCCTTGTATAAAATTTATGGACGGTAATCATTTAATAATATATATAATTTCATATCCGTCATTATCGTGCACATATAGTGACGAAATTAAATAAAACTTTACAATAATTCAAAATAAAATTGTATAAAACAGAATTTAATAAATTCCCACCAACTCATCAACTGTACAATTTTTTAGATGAACCCTTTTGAAAAATGTTTAAATAATAATGAGACGGAAGGAGTATTCCTTATCCCCTATATTACTAATTTAGAGTTTTTTCTGCTGGTGTGGCGTCTTCTCCTTCATTTGGATGATGTGTCGCATTATTATAAAGTCTCATTTAAATGTCATTATATAATGTATTATGTGGCATGATGATATTGGTTACATAAGATGCATGAAATGAAGTGTAAATAATATAATGAGGATTGACTAAAAAAATTAAAAATCAAACAAAAGAAAAATTTTATAATAGGAAGATTCACTAAATCTATTGTCATTTATTTTCTTTATTCAATATACTTTTTGTTTTCTAGAGGATTTTATAACTTTTTATTAAACTTTAATGAAATGACTATTTATAAAATATCATGAATTGCCTATGTTATAACAATTTCATATGAAAAAAATTAAAATTTATTATATTCAAATATAATAAGTGTTATGATTAATATATAAATATATATATGTTATATTTAAAATTTCGCGTAATACGCGGGTTCTAAACTAGTCTATTATAGGTGACAAGCTCTTATTTTGGAATACTCTCATTCTATTCATTTGGTATTAAACCTTATTTATGTTTTTAAAAAGTATAATTTTAAGTTATAAATAAATTTAAATATAATGTATTTTTCATAGTATCGATACAATATTTTAATCAACATGTTATATATAATTGGAAACACAACATACTATAAAATTAATTTGTTTTACAATAATTAAACTGAACTAATCAAACTAAATAAATATTTAAAATATTTAATTTAATAATGCAATTTTTTTTCCAACTATCTCGAAGCCTAATATTTCCTTCTGAATTCGACTCGTATTATCAAGATTATATGTAGTCGCAAATTTTTTAATAATCAAATTTTGTAGCAAACAAATTTACAAAAGATTTAAACAGATATTTGGTCCCTACTTGTGTAAGTAATATAATTTTACAATACAAAGAAAGAGACAACACAGTGACTAGTAGACTATAGAAAGTAGAAATGCACTAGAGATTTTACTTTTTGATGTTTGGCAGTAAGAGTCGAACATACCGAACACATTTTCAATTCAAATGCCTTTTCCTTCCCCAGATCATCATGTACTCCAAAAATACTACATATCAATAAAAAATGCATCAAAAGAAAACAATCGCTAATAGATATATATAAAGCCTTGTTAAAAAAAAGATATACATAAAGCAAGGGAGAAATATGCATTGCACAAATTTTGCATATATTGTAATTTGTAATTAAATCAACATGATTTCGTAATGGAATATCTAAACACGCACTTGATATTACCATATAATTACATCAAAATTACTTAAAAAAATGCACCTCGACGGTCGTATAAAACATTCTAAGCTTTTTGCAAGAACATTTTCATAATCATAAAAGCTACTTTTTAACTAAGTTCAATAACAACCATTGGGTTTATGGCTTGGTGATACCAAAGATTAAAAAATTATAGAGAATTTCTTTTTTGTAACAAAGATCAAAGCATCATATGGGAACCAATCAACATTTTTGTGTGATCAAATTATGAAATTTAATAAGCGATCGAAGACATACCCGTTTCCAATTCGAGATAAGATCAGATCTTTCAATAAGGACCAAATCCCGAAACTCAATAAAAAATAATACATGATTTCAAGAAGATTGCGTACTAACTTAATACCAAAAAAAAAAAAACAGAATCCCATTAAACAACTCTAAGCAATATGTCAACACATAAACAAATTGAGAAAACCAAAAAGTAAATCAACGAAACACAAAATCATACCTTCTCCTCGCACGACGTAATCAGGGCTCCACCATAGACTATGGAATCTGGATCGTATTCACTCTTAAATACAAGATATAAGGGACGACGATTGCACCATCGAGGCGGCAGAATGAGATGCAGCAATAGAGGGGGACAAGCGAGGCAAATATTATTATTTTTTTCCCCGCTAAATATTGGAGCGCTCCGTCCAGTGTAATGTAATTTGTAATCACAAAGCGAACGAAAATAAGCCCCGCAAAACAAAAAATATCACATTTTTTATAGTATAATTCTTTTCCCGTCAATTTTCGGCCCCAATTAACTTATAAAAATATAATATACTATTAATATATTTGTAACTCTGCAATTCTAAAAAAATATATCAATCTTTTCTTGAAAATTTATTCTCCACGCTTTTTTTATTCTCGAGAAGGTTCATGAAATTCAAAGATCTCTTACTTCCCCTATCATTTCAGGTAGTTCGTTAACTATGTTAATATCATCTTCATCCTCTTCATCCTTTAACTCTAACTCATCATCTTCAATACAAATACTATAAGAAGTATTTGGATCAGTAGAAGATGTTTGCAAGTCTTTGGGTTCTCCATGGTATATCCACTCTCGGTAATACATATAAAATCTTTTCAAGACCAAGTCCCTTTTGACTTCATAACACTTTTTTTCTTAGTGTTTCGACAGCTATTGCATGGACAAAGAATTTCAGTGTCGGACTCAACAACATTTTGCATTGAAAAATCAATAAATGATTCAACACCTAAAATGTATTTAGTACTAAACCAATCTCTTTCACCAATCCAACTTTTATCCATGGCGGTTACACTTAATTAGAAAGACATGAGTAATTATAATCAATTCCTAATGCACTTAATATATATATATATATAGGCAATATGATCATGTGGTCAAAAAATAAAAAGTAAACGAAATTAAAAAGCATCAGTAGATACAAGTTAGATAAACAATAACCTAGAGGAGCAACAAGTTGAACATAATTTCAGTTAACGTATCAACTCGTGTAAATTTTCAAGCATGTACTCTCAAATCAGAAACAAATTTTATTTTATATACAAAATGTGGAACATGTATCTCAAGGAATCAATTCATCAATTACCACAATATACAATAAATAAATATAACACCCTTTGAAATAAATGGAATCATGCAAAAACAACTTAACTAATAACCAAAACTTCGTCAATCCTAAAACTCGTAATTCATATAAAAAAGCTCATATAACAAGAAATATGCAAATGTACCACAATTTGGAATACATATAAGGAGAAATATACCTTAAGAATGTGCTCTCCTTTGTTGTTTTGCTTGAAACTACTAAATTTGTGTTTTTGATAGCCGCAATCATGGTCATAAAGCTAATATATATAAGAATATAACAAATCTTGACAAAAAAAACCCGAGAGAAAATTACATTGGTAGAGCAATACAAGAAGTCAAATTCACATAGCTTATAATTTCATTCAAAGACAAAGAATACCACTAACTCTTTTTCAACAAAATAGTAAAAGGCAAGGAAAATACATAAAATAACCAAACCAACATTTGAGAATTTGGAAAATCCATCTTCTACTCTAGAAATCTGGAGGTGGGAATTCAATCCCTCAGAATCAAGACTTTCAATATTATTTCTTACTAATCAGAACTGATTAAGCCCTCCTTGTATTGAGTTATGTAAACTGGAGTGTGTAACTATTATGAAGTTTTGAAACAAGAACAATCACCATCAAGAACATAAAAAAATCAGTAATTTACAAACCAGAACTGATTAATTCAGTAATTTACAAACCAGAACAATCACAATCACAATCAAGAACATAAAAAATTCAAGAATTTACAAACCGTAAGCGCATTAATTCAAGAATTTACAAACCGTAACAATCACAATCAAGAGAACAGGCCAATAAAATTTGAATCATCCAAAATCAGTCATTTCTCTACTTTGAGAACAGGGCCAACAAAATTCGATTCAAGACTGCTACGTTAAGCCAATCAGACAATGCTTATGAAAACCAGAGAGATTAATTTCTGTTGGTCCCGGTGAGAACGAGTCTTACACGTGTATGGGGGGGGGAATACACGTGTTCAGTGATTTTTAAAACTTTTTCTTACTGAGGTCAGCTTGGGTAAGAAAATCCTGAAGATTAGGTTCTGAGAAGCACAGATTGCTCTGAGTCAAAGTCTACTGAGACAGTGATTCCGAAGCCGCCAGATACCTCGAGATAATCCCAACCGAGTCCCGAGTGTCGAGATCCCGAAGTTGCTTGGATCGATAACTAACTTCATCAATCCTCGATGAGAGTTCGGGTTTGGTAACTATCTGTTCTAGCTACTCAGTTGTGCGGAATGGTTGGCCCTTAGATTATACTCGTTTTAAGCTTTGCTGAAAACCTTCCCCTTATGAAATAGTGATTAGGCTGTGAATTACTTATGTAACTTTCAGTGGATTGATTCCAACTGAATATCAATGAAAAGTATGCTTTCAAAATCAAGTTAATGCAACAATTAAGCACAGATAAGGAAAGCGATAAAGAACACAGCAGTTATAGTGGTTCAGAGACTCAAGCTCCTACATCCACTCTCCCTGACTCTTTCAGAGAAATTCACTATCAAACCGAAGCTTTCGACTACCTCGTAGTTTATTTACTCAACTCGCCCCGAAGTTTTTTCGACTACTCCACGAAGTTTACTTTTACTCAACCCGACCTTGAGTTTTTTCGACTACCTCCGTAGTTTACTTACTCAATCACACACAAGCTTTCAGACTACCCCTGTAGCTTACTAACTTCTTCTCTAGAGTTTTTCTCGACTACTCCGCGAGAGTTTACTAACTCTTTACAACTCTACTTACCAACAAACACACACCAACTACCTTCTCAAGGGTTTGGGGTTTCTTGGTTGGTTTCCAACTAGGATGAGATATCCTTTACAATAAATCACAATGCAAAGGGTTAGGATATCTCGACTAAGCTTTTGGATAAAACTTATCACGCTAGGCTTAGTAAATTGAGCTCTCTTCAATATAAAAGCACTTGGGAAATTCAAGGTGTTTCGAGTGCTTTAACTTTCGCAAGAATAAGTTTGAGCTCTTGTTGCGTATAAATTTCCCGTAACCTTACTATGTAGAGGGTCACCAGTATTTATAGGCATACACCAAGGTCACTCTTGAAAACTATCCGTTGGAGAGATAGCTTCGTGAGTTCCCTCTTATGGTGTGTGAGAAACGGCTATATTTAGAGTTTGAAACTCCCTAACACGTTTTAGGCAATAGCCTTTCATGTAGCCGGTCTTCACTTTTTGCAGTCTGGAACTTTCGTACATCTGACATCTTTTTCAGCGGCTTGTCACTGTCATTGTCAGTAGGGTATAGTGTCATCTTCCTCTTTTTGACTTTTGTCTTCAGTTAAGGGTAGACACCTTTAACGGCTCTTTTGATCACAAACTCTGAGTTTGATATAACCTTAACAATACTTCTGACTTAGTTCCTTTTGTCTGCATTTGAATGTCTTGGCAATATCTAACTTTTTTAAGGCATCGCGTTTCTCTCAGTATTGCATCCTTCGGGGATAGATATATTCAAAGGCCTTGGAACATTCAGTTCATATCGAAGCATTCAAGATATTATCGAAGTCTTCGATAATTCTTTGTCTTTTAGTTTTCTTGATCTTCGATACTTTCAATCGTCGATCTTGCATCTTCAGAGTCTTCTGAGTCTTTAGATTTATAATCGTTGTCTTTTTATCGAAGTCTTCATGCTGAGTCTTCAGAGACTATTCTGAAACTATATCTGCTGACTTATACATTTTGCAGATAACATCCTGAATACTCTAAAACTGAATCCTGACTCAACTATCAAGATCATTACTGAACATGTCATACTCAGGGGTTTTGGGATCTTAATCAAAATCATATAATCTTTTATTTAAATTCATCTCCCAACAATTTCCCCCTTTTTGATGATGCCAAAACCTATCTTGTTACAAGTATATAACCTATTCTCAGGTTTCAGTTTTATCTATTACAAGATTGGTTATGTCCCAACAGTTTCCTGAATCAGAGAATCTCCCCAAAAAAAAATTTCAGAGAGTCTCCCAAGCATTTCATCACCAAACAATCAGTAATCAGGCATATCAAAAGACATGTAAAAATAAGATAATGAGGTATTATCTTTTGAGCATAATGATAAGTCTTCATTGATGATAAGTGTTGCTTTACAGATTACAATGAATTTATCAAACAAAATCAAAAAGACAAACACTTGAAGAAACACAAAATCTTCTGAGTCTTCATTTTTTTTTTGTTCTTCAGATTTGGCTCTTCAGTCTTCTGCTCTGTTTGCTTCATTTTCGATTTCATCAGTGGGTACTTCCAGATCAAACATTCCGGCATATCTTCTTCAAATTTCATTTCTTTCCCCGATGATGTCCGGATTGCTTTCGATTAGTCCCATCGACCAACAGATCGAAAGCAATTTCTTGCGAATGGCCTTTTCATTTACCAAGCCATTACCAAATTTCGGAGGAGGATAGGAATATGGACCGGGGGCTACTATCTGACTCCACCTTTATCCGCAAGATTAATCCAGCTTTGTAGATACTTTGGATAAAAGGTGAGAAGATGTTCAATGAAAGCTTCGTTCTGATCAGAGCCTTCCCTTCTCCATTCCCTGAGAACATCAAAATTGAACCAGAAGGTTCTCTTCACTTCTTCCCACATGTCGTTGAGTTTAATGGGCATCCATTTATCAACATGGGGCCACTTCAACGCTTTCGATGTTCCCTTCCTCTTGCTCGCAAACTTTCTGAAGTCACTCCTTCGTTTCTGCTCTTCGTCTATCTCTTTTCTGATCACAGAGGTTCCTGAGACTGAAGCATTAACTTTCTTAGCTTGTTCTTTTTGGAGTGTCATCAGAGCCTCTCTGGAGTTGAAGACTTTCTTCCGAGGTTGAGACTCAGATTCTTCTTCATTTTTCGAGAATCGTTTTTTCTCGGGTTGGCTTAGAATCTTTTCAGACGCTTTGCTTACAAAGTTGAACAACGCCCAAGGCTTTCCTCTTCATAGCGATTCAAAGACTACCTGGGCTTGTTCCAACCTTAGTTCTATCACTTTCGGTTTCTCTCTTGCAACCTCAAGCTTGGTTTGCTTAGAAACTCGAATGTAGACAAAGCTTTCTACTTGAGCAAATTTTAACTTCTCAAGAAGCATCGACTTCTTTAAAGGCTTGAGCTAAATTGTACATTTCAAAGATCTTTTCGAGCCTTCTTTTCCAAAGTACGTGCCATGAACTCCCCGAGGTCAGACCTTCCCTTTCCCCCTTCTTGGCACCGTAGTTTGGAAGAAGTCTGGAGAGAGCTGTGTCCATATGATACTGTTCTTTGCTCACACAGCGGATCTCTCCTGCTAGCTGATCTTGCTCATCTTCCATTCTTCTAATGTGGTTCTTAGCCACGCAGCGGTTCTTCGAAATGTGAGCAAACCGCCGAGAGTGCATCTTTAAGCATCTCTGTCATCTTGGTCATGAAGCACCGAGCTCATTTCCTCAACAGCAGATTTGATCCGCGACCTCATATTTTCTCTGTCGATTTCTCCTCTAGTAATTCATCGACTCGGTGCTTTTGTTTCATTTCATCACTTATCTCGCATTGATTCCTCCGGCTTTTTTTTTTTTAGCTTTTTTCTTCCATGGAGGTCATCCGAGTGGTCGAGTGTTTTGTATCTCGCACCGATTCAAGAATGACTAAGTCCTTCCATTGTCCGAGCTTGATTGGCCAATGTTTCTTCCATCCGAGCAATTTTGATTGCCATTGGCTCAATCTTTTCAAGTTTCTCCATTACAGAGTGAGATCAATCTCGTGACCTTCTGCGCACCTTTCGTTTGTTTGATCATCCCGAGCTTCGCTTTATCCCGAGCTCCATCCTCCGGTTGAGCCTCACCATTTTATCGACATTTCGTAATTAAAGATAGTACTTTCATTAACTCGCATCATTATCAATAGTGTCAAAAGGTACCGAAGAGTGCTTAGCCGATCTGAGGTTGATAAAGAACAAAAGTCTCTATTTCATTTTGAGACCGATCCTCGGCTTCTCCTCGTTGGTCCCCATCTCCATCTTTGGATTTGTCTCATTGCGCCAGGGCACCAACCTCATTTGCTTTCTTCTCGCCTAAACCCATACGAACCATTTCATCAAAATCGGAATTTTTTCAATCGAAGCTTTGTCCTTACGGACCACGAGAAGTCGGTCGGGAGGGTCTCCTCATTCCACGGTCTTCCTCTCGAATGCGGCAATATCAAGCATCTCGGGAAGAGTCCGATTGAGGATATACACCGCCGCCCTTAATTGAAGAATATATCTTGCGGATCGGGGTATGAGCCGAGCTCGTGGTATCGGTCCAAGGATGAACCGTTCCCCCTTGCTCCTCCATTCGCCTTCTTGACCTCGCCTTTCTTCCATCTCGGGCTCTCTGGTTCAAGAGAGGCTTCGCTAAGGGATCAAGAAGAGGTCACTCAGAGCTCATCGAGTACATTTGCTCCCCGAGCTTCAAGAGTATCCAAGCTTGTGCATTCAGTCCTCGGTTTGCATCCGAGTGGGTTCCGAGACTGTTTGGTATTTCTCAAGATGAGTCCGAGTTGGCTTTGACGGTTTGAGCACGCGACATCTTGATTGACTCTGAATCGCTCTTCGGGCCCGAGCCCCGATCTTCCGAGGTAGGCATTTCGAGGTCTGAGCTCCTTTAAAAATTTCCGAGAAATTTTATCCGAATCGAAAGTGATGTCTCCAAAGACTCGAGAAGACCTCCTCCTCACCGATCCAGGTCCTTGAGATAACCCGAGCAAAGACTTGTAATGGTGAACTTTGAGCGATTTGGCCCTCAGGTTGTCTTTCCTCGGAATCATTTGCTACCATCGCTCGGTGAGAACCACCAATCTTCAAGGCTTTGGAGCGAGGTTCTTCGCCTCACGGTTTTGCTCCTTGCTCTATTTTTTGCCTTCAATGTAACCTTCCCCCCGGTTTGTTGAATCTCTTTCAAAGAAATTGCAGAAGGTGATTCTACCTTCTTTTCTCTTTTTCCCTCGAATAGCCCGCTTCTTCACAAAGAAATGGGTTTGAAGAGAATTTTGGATTTAGGAAATGGGGTTGAGTTGGCGAAGATGTCCTTCCTCTCTCAGACATCTCCAAAATATAGGCAATTTTGGTGGCATGGTGGATCTTGCCTTTCATTGTGATTTCCCCATTGACTTTTTTTTTATGATCTTGGCTTGCTCGACACCATCGGACTAAGAATTTCAGCCATTGAAGTCGGTGGTGGGAGATGCCTCGATCGCCGCCATCACCGAGCCGGGAACTAATGCTCAAAACTCCCCCAAGAAGACTCATGACGCTCTTGCTCAATATCCATCACAAGACACGATATTGTGGCTTTAGGTGCTTTTGTTCAAAGTTGCCTCAAACTTCACAGATTCTCAGCAATCCTATCTAGGTATTCCCCGCTCTCTTCCCCGACATATACATTGCGGGATCCTCTCCTCTATCACATAGCTCAAACACATCATTCAGATTTTTTGGAATAATGCACACCTCCCTCTCAAAATCGACGTATTTTGATGAGTGATCTAGATGAGATCAAGAATCGAAGAGTGCATACAATCTTCTTCATCTGTTTTCAAATTGCAGATGAATTCGATTACCTCCTTTGCGAACTCCTGGTCTGGTCGACTTGCGACTAGATGGGTGAGTTTGGCCAGTCGGATCATATTCAGAGCCTCCTCTTCTGGCTTTGAGTTGGTTGAGCTCTCAAGTGGGACAATGAACTCGTACCATGGCTTATTTGTTATGACCAATCTCTCGTACATGGTTGGAGCCATTTTAGAATGTGATTGAAGAATTTGAAGCTTTGGGGTTTTGCTATTTCTGGGCAAAAGGGGATTTTAGTTACAGAGTATTTGGGAACGAAGGGTTTGATAAAATTTTGGCTTGAATGGCTTGAAGAGGTATAGATAGCTTCGAGATCGTGGGGAATCGTGTAGGTTAGGTGAAAAGTAATGGTTGAGATTAATCTCTGATTAATCGGGTATATGAACCGACGATCTCCGAAAAGTAAGCCGCCAAAATATCCTCTGTGGTCAATAATGTGGCGGAGCATTAAATGACTGTCCTTCTTCGAAATTTAAAACGATCCCGCCCAAAACATTCCTCAGGTGTTTTGTATTTATTGCACATGATTACTGAGTTTTATTTAAGCAATAAATGGCTCACATGAGTCATTACTTCTTCAGACTAATTTCCTTCTATCAGTCTTACTGAGTACTGACCTTGATAAAATGTCAATATAATCTCGAAGTAATCGAAAGGGTTCAAAGATGTTACCGAAAGTACTGACCCTATCAAGAACTGAAGTTTCTTGAGACTTAGTTCAAGATTTCATTTTATCCCCGAAGTTTCTTAGTAGAATTCGAGAGCTTCATGTATCCGAAAAATCTTCAATTTTCAGATTTACTTATACACTGGTTCTAACATCCCTAATTCAACCGAAAGTTCACGAAATCTTGATTCACCAAAGGTTTAGTCAAGATATCGCCTCTTTTGCCTATCAAGATGAATTTTCTCCATCCTTATGTCCTTTTTTCTATTACATGATCTCTGATGAAGTGATGTCTGATATCTACATGCTTGCATCTGGTGTGCAATACCGGATTTTGTGAAATAGCAATGGCACTATTATTGTCACAAAATATTGGTACTTCATTGGCCACAACTTTATAATCCCTTAATTGTTGTCTGAGCCAAAGAATCGAGTACGCAGCCTTCCTCAAGCACCATGTATTCACTTTTAATCTTGGTTGCTATCGAGGTCTGTTTCTTTTGAAAACCAAGATATCGTTTTGTTTCCTAGAAATTGACAAGTTCTATTGTAGACTTCATCAATTTCAAGAACCTCCATAGTCAAGATCCGAGTAACCGTTAATTCAAGGTTATCATCATTTGGATACCATAATCCTCTATTCATTTGTGCCCTTAAGATATCTCAAGATCTTTTTAGCGACCTCCATGTGACTAGTCTTAGGATTAGCTTGGTATTGCACATATCCCAACAAAGAAATGTTATATCCGCCTACTTGTCGTGAGATAGAGCAATGATCCAATGATTCCTCTATAATCGATTATGATTTCTTGATTTTTTTCCGAATCGGGATCCATCTTGTAGTTAGTGTTCATAGGAATCCTAATCGCATTGCAATTTTGTACACCATATTTGACAATCGATCTCTCTCGTGTACTTTTGCTTGGTTGATGAATATTCCTTCCTTTGATTGTTTCACTTGAAGACCTAGAAAGAAATTCATCTCTCCCATCATTGACATCTCAAACTTGCCTTTCATCAGTGTTGAAAACTTTTCACACAGCTGATGGTTTGGAGATCCAAAAATGATGTCATCAACATATATCTGAACCAGTAAGATATCTTTCCCATCCTCTATCCTGAACAGAGTTCTATCAACAGTTCCTTTGACAAAACCATGGTCAGTAAGAAACTGCGAAAGAGTATCATACCATGCTCTGGGTGCTTGGTCATTCTGTTTGAACCCAGGAGGTTGTTCCACATAAACCTCTTCTTTAAGTACACCGTTCAGAAATGCACTTTTCACATCCATTTGATAGACTGTGAACTTCATGTGGGCAGCATATGCAAGAAACAATCTGATGGCTTCTAGTCTTGCAACTGGTGCAAAAGTTTCATCATAATCCAAGCCTTCTTCTTGGGAATAACCTTGTGCAACTAGCCTTGCCTTGTTTCTTACAATGTTGTTGTTTTCATCCCTTTTATTCTTGAAAACCCACTTGGTTCCAATGACATTGTGCCTTCCAGGTCTATCTACCAACTCCCATACTTCATTCCTTGAGAATTGATTCAGCTCATCTTGCATAGCAGTAATCCAATACGAATCTTGTAGAGCTTCACTAATTTCTGCAGGTTCTTTCTCTGATAGGAAGCAGCAGAATAGTGCACTTTCGCCATGGAACCTTCTTGTCTTAACACCTTCAGTTAGATCACCCACAATCTGACTTGTAGGATGACTATCTAACCATTTCCTTCTTGATGTTCCCCCTTCAATAGTATCCTCAACATTTGAAATGTCAGTTCGGGTTATGTCAAGAAACTCTGGGAACAATGAAAAGGAGAAAGTGAATCATCTTCCTCGTGGAAATTTATTCGAACATTGTCAGAGACATTTGTTCCCTTTTGGTTGATAGATTCAGAATTTGCCTCAGCTGTGACCACATCTTCATTGGCATCACATACCTGAGTCTGAACTTGTGTTTGTTCAGATTGGTTACCTTTGGAGTCTTTGGTTTTTCCGAGTCTCACCATCCCGATTTCCATTTCGAACTTCTTTATCCGAAGTCTCGAAGTTACTCCAATCATAGATTGTGACCGACTTCGCTTTTCGAGTTCGATAGATGATTTTTTTTTGTTTCAGCTTAACTGGTGATCCTCTTGGTCGGGTTCATCTCAAGATCATGTTCCTGTTTCTTCTGAACACAAATAGTTTCATCAAAAACAACATGAGGTGTTTCCTCCACAATAAGAGTCCTACAGTTGTAAACTCGAAGCTTTTTTATCGACTTCGTAATATCCTAAGAATATTCCTTCATCACTTTACTATCAAAAGTTTTCAACCGATCTTTACCATTATTGTGTATGAAACACTTGCAAACAAAACACACTTAAAGAAAGAAACAAGAGGCTTCCTTTCATTCCAAAGCTCATAAGGTGTTTTGCCTTGACTCTTAGTCAGCATGGATCTATTCTGTGAGTAGCATGCAGTGTTGACAGCTTCAGCCCAAAATCTTTTAGGAATATCAGCTTCAGCTATCATTGTCCTTGCAGCCTTCTTTTTCGTAGTCCCTGTTCTTCTTTCAAAGAACACCATTTTGTTGAGGGGTCCTTGCAGCTGATGTTTCATGAGAAATTCCATTTGCTGCACAATAATCAGATATAATATGATTTATAAATTCAGTTCCTTTGTCAGATCTGATTTTGACCACACTCAGATTCTTCTCAATACTGAGCCTTTTCAGTAGTTCTGGCAGTTTTATCTGAGTCTCTTTCTTACTAAGTAAGAATATGACCCAAGTATATCTCGAGTAGTCATCAACTACTACCAATGTGTATTTCCTGCCATTTGTGCTCACAGGTGTTATAGGACCAAAAAGATCCATATGTAGTAACTGAAGTATTCTTTCAGTAGAAACTTCAACTTTACTTTTAAATGATGCTTTTATCTGTTTGCCTTTCTGGCACGCATCACAAATATGTTCCTTACTGAACACTTCGTTAGGTAACCCTCTCACAAGAGCTAATCTTGCAAGTTTGTTCAGGGTTTTGAAATTTAGGTGATTCATCTTTTTATGCCATAACCAACCGGGTATCTGTGGAACTTTTAGCAACTAAACATGTATCTTTAGGAGTTGAACTCCAATCGAAGAAGATACACATTCCCTTTTCTTGTACGGTCAAGAATACTTTTCGTGATGTATCATCCTTCACAAAACATAAGTTCTTAGAGAACTCAACATTAAAACCTTTATCACGTAATTGGCTAATTGAAAGCGGTGTTATGCTTCAATCCGGATACATATGAAACACCATGGATATGAACTGAGTCGATTTCCAAAGTTCCATATCCTTCAGTCTGTCCCTTGGAGTTACCTCCAAAAATGATCTGTGGGCCTCTATGTTCAACATAATCACTGAGTAACTTCTTGTATCCTGTCATATGTCTTGAACATCCACTGTCAAGATACCATATATCAGGAGTTTTTTCATCTCGGCTCATCAGTGCCATGTGATCTTTAGTCAGTTTAGTGCCCTTGTTTGCCTCCTGAAAAACAAATTAATTCTTAGGTACCCAATTTGTGTAGGGTCCTACAAGGTTAGATGTACCTTTTCGTAATCCAAATCGCCCGACAACTCTCATTACTTTAGAGTGGGTCGATCTGTCTTCCTCAGAACATCAACATATACATCCACTACTCGGGTGCCTTAGCGATTTTTCAGATATGTGTGCTAGCTTTAGCTTGAACATGTGCCTTTGAATTCTTCTTTGGTTTGGCCTTCTGCTCAGATGCTTATGCTTTTGTGCAGTTGGTCTAAATCTTTGTTGATTCGGGTTCAGATAACCTTTACCTTTAGGCAAGTAAGGTTTAGGTTGTCATCAGAAATCTGGGCCTTTCAACAGATTGAGGACTTGGTCTCTTCGGGGATTGAGAATATCTCCGAGTGTTTCTCTCCGAAGATTCCACCGATGGTTCAAATGTAGATCCTTTCAAGTTTGCATTCTTAGCCCGAGGCTTTGAAATACCGCTCGAAATTTTCTAATCGGTCGCTTTCGGGTTTTCTAGCCTTCACCAGAGGTTTGGGCTTTCTAACCGGGTCATTCGGGTTTCTTTGAAACCATAGGTCCTTTTCCCTTATCTACAACCTTGGGCATTACTTCGGTTTGAAGTGTAGGTGCCTTTGGTTTTACAAAGATTGTCTTCTTGCTACATGATGCAAAGATTCGGATGACCTTGTGAGGTTCCCCCGAATGTATCCCAATCCAGATTTTATAGTCACAGATCTCTGGTAACTCAATTTCATCTATTACTTTAGATGCATTATTCAATAGAGTTAACTTCTTTCGCATGCACTATCCTCACATTCTGAGAGTTTTATGCTTCTCGAGAGAGGTCATTGAACTTAGTTCTCGATTAGTGAGTTTCTTCAAATTGGATTTTCTAGCTTTTCGATTAGGGTCTCTATCAACTTCTCTTTTCTCGAGAGTTGTACTTTTTAACATCTAGTTCATCAAGAGCTCCCATAAATTGAGAAGTGATTTCAGGTTTTGCTAGAGTCTTTCCATTTTAGATTTTCAAAGATTGATTCTTTTATTCTCGCTCTTGAGTTTTATTTAGTAGTCCTGAAAAAACAAAGATAGTCCTTTATCGATTCTCAAAAGAATCCATCAGTCAAAATGATTTTTTTTCGGTGGAACTTGAAAACTCTTGTGCTAATGTAGGAGCAATAATGTGAGAGACAGGAGAGTTTACCTCCTCAATGGCCATCGACATGATGTCATCACTATCACCTTGTCTCGAGAATATTTCATCCGAAGAGCTAGATTCTTCCTCGAATGTTCTTTTTCTCGCAACCATGGCCTTTGAGAACTTCCGGTCTCTTTTAGCTTGTCTTTCTCTTTCTCTCCTTAAGCACTCAACAACTCGACAATCATTTGGAAGTGACCTTTCTTCCGACAATTATAGCATCTGTTGGCATCATCATCCCGATCATTTTCTTCTTTGGACTTGGAGTCTTTCTTTTACGGATGAAGATCCTTCAACTTTTCAGTCCTTCTTCTTCTCGGTTGATCCGTCCTCGGGTTTCTTCCTGCACTGTTGTTTCAGTAGAAGCTTTTGTATTTTCCAAATCTACTATTAAGTCTGTCAAACCTCCTTGCCGCTAAGCTAGCTTTTCCTCAAGCTCATCCCGATGTTTGGCATGGGGGTTCTCGACTCTTTAGTTTTACGTGTTTTATCTTTTTTGCTTTTAAAGCCACATTTTTACTTGATGAAGAATCATCTTTCTTTGCCGGCCTTTTTGGATTTCTTATCAATTACAAATTCATAGGCTTTCGATTCGGAGAATACTTGTTGGTATGACATTGAGCTAATGTTCTTGGTGTTTTCAATCACCACGCGCATGAATATCCCATTTCTTAGAAAGACCTCTAAGAATTTTTAATGCCACTTCTCTTTGTGGATATTTCTTTCCAAGTGCATTTAGATCATTCATGATGCTAGTGAATCGACTTCCAATTTGTCTATTGATTCACCATCATCCATTTCAAAACCTCACAAACTTTCCAATTGCCAATTTCGAAAAGTTTGTTTTCTTTTATATGATCTGCTTTGGCACATAATGCCTAGTGTATCCCATATCTCTTTAGCAAAGATTATAGTGAGAGATCATTCCCATCACACCATCATCAATTGTACTATATAGTGTGTCTTTTGCCATGTAGTCTAGATTGACTAACTTCCTCTCCTCAGGAGTTAGTTGGTCATCAGACTTAGGAAATTCTTCTCTAGGGTCAATTCTCTCCTCTTCTCGTAATTCAGGATTCACCACAAGAATTTGAATGGTCCTTGAGAGACCACTCTCCACATACGCCATGTTTGGAATATAGATGTGCTCTGATTCTCAATCTCCATAGATCATAGTTCTCATCAAAACATGGGAAGTTTTTAGAAGACATTTATCCGATCTTTAAAAAGAAACGAATTTCAAAGAAATAAGATCAGTTCAGATAGACCACAAGTATTTTTGAAAATAAAACTTTGGTCAACACAGCAGGTGGTCAAGTTGAACCACTGCTTTGATACCACTTGTTGGTCCCGGTGAGAACGAGTCTTACACGTGTATGGGGGGGGGAATACACGTGTTCAGTGATTTTTAAAACTTTTTCTTACTGAGGTCAGCTTGGGTCAGAAAATCCTGAAGATTAGGTTCTCGAGAAGCCACAGATTGCTCGAGTCAAAGTCTCATCGAGATGTTGATTCTCGCTTTTTGATACCTCGAGATAATCCCAACCGAGTCCCGAGTGTCGAGATCTTGAGTTGCTTGGATCGATAACTAACTTCATCGAATCCTCGGATGAGAGTTCGTTTTGGTAACTATCCGTTCTAGCTACTCACCAGTCGGAATGGTTGGCCCTTAGATTATACTCGCTTTTAAGCTTTGAAAAACCTTCCCCTTATGAAATAGTGATTAGGTCTGTGAATTACTTATGTAACTTTCAATTGGATTGATTCCAATGAATATCAATGAAAAGTATGCTTTCAAAATCAAGTTAATGCAACAATTAAGCAATGATAAGGAAAGCGATAAAGAACACAAAGAGTTATAGTGGTTCGTAGACTCAAGCTCCTACATCCACTCTCCCCGACTCTTTCGAGAGAAATTCACTATCAAACTGAAGCTTCGACTACCTCGTAGTTTACTTACTCAACTCGCCCTCGAAGTTTTTTCGACTACTCCACGTAGTTTACTTACTCAACCCGACCTTGAGTTTTTTCGACTACCTCCGTAGTTTACTTTACTCAATCACACACAAGCTTTCGGACTACCCCCGTAGCTTACTAACTTCTTCTCTAGAGTTTTTCGACTACTCCGCCGTAGTTTACTAACTCTTTATTAACTCTACTTTACCAACAAACACACACCAACTACCTTCTCAAGGGTTTGGGGTTTCTTGGTTGGTTTCAACTAGGATGAGATATCCTTTACAATAAATCACAATGCAAAGGGTTAGGATATCTCGACTAAGCTTTTTGGATAAAACTTATCACGCTAGGCTTAGTAAATTGAGCTCTCTTCAATATAAAAGCACTTGGGAAATTCAAGGTGTTTCGAAAGTGCTTTAACTTTCGCGAAGAATAAGTTTGAGCTCTTGTTATGATAAATTTCCCGTAACCTTACTATGTAGAGGGTCACCAGTATTTATAGGCATACACCAAGGTCACTCTTGAAAACTATCCGTTGGAGAGATAGCTTCGTGAGTTCCCTCTTATGGTGTGTGAGAAACGGCTATATTTAGAGTTTGAAACTCCCTAACACGTTTTTTTTAAGTAATAAGCCTTTCATGTAGCCGGTCTTCACTTTTTTGCAATCTGAACTTTCAGACATCCGACATCTTTTCAAATGGGCTTGTCACCGTCATTGTCAAGAGGGTATAGTGTCATCTTCCTCTTTTTGACTTTTGTCTTCGCTAAGGGTAGACACCTTTAATGCTTTTTTGATCACAAACTCGAGTTTGATATAACCTTAACAATACTTCGACTTAGTTCCTTTTTATGCGCATTTGAATGTCTTGGCAATATCTAACTTTTTAAGGCATCGCGTTTCTCTCAGTATTGCATCCTTCAGATAGATATATTCAGTGCCTTGGAACATTCAGGTTCATACCGAGCATTCAGTATATTACTGAGTCTTCGAGAATTCATGTCGGTCGTTAGTTTTCTTGATCTTCGATACTCCCTTCTTGATCTTTTGCATCTTGAGTCTTGAGTCTTTCGAGTCTTTAGATTTATATCGATCGCCTTTTATCGAAGTCTTCATCTTCGAGTCTTCAGAGACTATTCTGAAACTATATATGCTGACTTATACATTTTCAAGGTGATAACATCCTCAATACTCTAAAACCTAAATCGACTCAACTATCAAGATCATTACTGAACATGTCATACTCAGGGGTTTTGGGATCTTAATCAAAATCATATAATCTTTTATTTAAATTCATCTCCCAACAATTTCCTAGTGGTTTCAAAATCAGAAAAATACTGTAGAATATTCTAGATATTATAAAACGAGATTTGGAAGGAAAAAACCCTACATACCTGAATTGCTAGAGAATCAAATTCCTCCTCAGTTGTGTCCAAATTGCACCCAAAAGTGAACCCTCTTCTAAAGATAGCAGAAATCCTCCTAGGACATCCAAAAATCATTGTTACTGGTGGTAAAGGCATTTAAAACAGAGAAAATTTTACAACTTCAAAATCCTAGGACATCCAAAAAAAATCAATGTTCGTTGGTAAAGCATTTATTAAAAAGAGAAAATTTACAAGTTATCTGTAAATTATATATAGATCGATGATACTGTTTCCTCCTTTTTTTTCATGGATTGCACAAACATGAAATAAAATCCAATTGTGGCTTCCAACCCACAAAAAGAGCTCTGAAGGAAAATAAATTTCCCCCTCTGATAGCTAGAAAATAAATAACTTATGTCAAACCCAATTTTCACGATAGCAGATCTTTCAAAAAAGACTTGAATAATTAACATTAAAGGTGCGTAAACTCAAATTGAACATATAAAAATTACTCAAATTACTCGACAAACAACGGATGATTAACTATTTAATAGCATCTCAACGAGAATTTAGTTTAAAAAATCAGTCTCTATTCAACTCAACCTAATGAAGTGCGACTTAATCGTTGAAAAATGGTACAAAATTGGAGAACATAAAACACAGAGGGGAAAGAATTACCGTTGTTTCGTGTTGAGGACTCAGCCAAAAGGAATTCAAGATAGCATTCGAGAATTGAAGAATTTCAGATGAAAATTGTTCACTTCTCTCAAGCGCTCCCGAACTACTTGTATCCCGTATGGAAGGATCTCGATTTGAATCTCCTCGGCGTACCAGAACTGCTATATTGAAGATTTGAACTCCCCCGTACTAGAATGGTGGAAGAATTTGGGGATTTGAAGAATTTTGGATTTGGGGAAAAGGTTTTCCTTTTGACCGCCTGTTCTCCTATTCTTCCCGCTAATCTCCCAATTATATTGCACTAATTATATTCCTTCCCGCTAATTAATCTTCTAATTATTTCAATAATTTTAGTCTTCCCGCTAATCATTCAATATATATTCACTAAGATGACTTTCAGTAATCTCTTCTTACTTATCATATAAAAACATTAATTAATTCCTGTAAAAAAGAAAACATTAATTAATTAATACATGTATAATGTATTTATAAGTATATGATTTTATTTAATCAAGATTATACTTTTTTTTTTTTACATATATGAACATAGTATGTTATTTTAATATTATAAGATTCACAATATTTTTAAGCTCAAAAAGTTGGAATTTAGGCTCGTAACCATGTACTTCATCTCATGCAGAGCTTATGAGTTCAATTTGAATCGTCGTTCGCTTTGAAAAAAAGGTTTTATAATAATAATTTTGAGCCCGACTTCAAAAGTTACATTCTTTTTTATTTCTATCGAGGACCACTTTTCGCACGACGATCCTTAATTATCAAATACTCATCTACATGTTGTTCCACGTCACTTAGGCCTTTTTAAATTACATAATTTAATTTTTATTATAATAAGCCAGTTTTTCTATTGGTAACCAACATTAGACTATTGTAACGACAAATACTTTTGTTATTTAAAATAAGACCTTTTGTAACGAAGATAAAATTTTCGTTACAATAAGTCATCTTTTTGTAACCATTTAGTTATTGGTTAGAAATACGTTCAGTACAAGAAGTGCATGTTCTTGTTGTGTCAACTACTATTATCATCACCTTTAATTAATGTAAGAGTAAGTCTCCAATAAAATTTGTTTATAGTATAAAATAGACATCGATACACTTATAAAATTAATAAATAAATATCATAACACTTATCAAGTGATATCATACATTTATAAATTAATATCATAATATTTATGTATGTAAATGTTGTGATATTAATTTATAATAATAGTAGTATCAATTAATGAATTAATATTATGGTATTAGTATAAATTCAATTTCATATAAATGAACAAATTTTAAAAGAAAAAAGTCAGTCTTAATGTTATGATCACTATAATGTAATCGTAATATGTGCATTAGTTGCAACTATTTATGACAACAAAAAGATTATATATATATATGTGTGTGTGATATTCCTGGTAGACTCAATTTATTCATTGGCGATAAAATATTAGAGAGTATATAAATAATTGTAAAATGTTATAATTCATTTAAGAAAATACATATTTTAGATAGTATATAAATAATTGTAATAGAAGCTTTTGCTGGAAGTGTTTGCTAATTGTCTGTTTGCAAACTCTAATTTTTTTAAGTTAAATTTAACAGTTTTAAAAATAAGTGTTTCTCTACAATTTTTAGAAATTGCAAACACACTCTAAGTATATTATAAAAAAAAATTAGAGCATGTTTGTAAAAAATTCTATCAACTTCTAATCACTTTTTAAAAATAAAATAAAAATCAATTTGGAGTATTTGGTATCTTAATTATTAAATTAAATAAATTGTATATATCTAATAATTGGATATGAGATGTTTTTTACACTTTAAGATCAACTTTATTTAAATTTTATTATTATTATTTTTAAACATTGTCAATTTTTTTTTTTTTTTTTTTCAAACGTTATCAATTTTTTCTATTAAGATTTTTTTCATAATTATTAATTTTAATAACTTCTTCAACTTCAAAAGTATATTTTCTTGCAAACATCCCCTGGTAATCAGTAAGTTATGTTTTCAATTGATTCTTTCATCTTTGTTTCTTTTAATTTTAATTTAAACTATAATTTTAATTATAAAATTATGATAAAAACTTGCATGTGATAGTCTTATACGTGAACATACCTCATTTACTTATATTATATGATCAATGAATTTATGGTATTCCAATCCAATTATATTAAAGCAAAGTCTTATGTGTATCAGATGCAATGAAACGTTTAACTTGTTCAGTGTAGAATAAGTTTAATAATTCAGTATAAAATAAGTTGAACGTTTCAGGAACAAGTTGCACATGAGACTTACTCATATTTTAAAAATGAATAAATGGAGAGATGTTTCATATATGAACTATCTCACATAAAAGTGTCTCGTAAATTATTTATTTGTGTACTTGTTACCCTTAACAATTTAATAAATGAAGGGTTAATTGTATAAAAGAAAGTTCATGTTTTTTTTTCAATTATAACATATTCTAATAAACTTTACAATTCGATGCATCAACTATTTAAAGTTTACAATTTAATTCATGTTACTAACTCCGATATGTCATATGTGGTGTCCAATGTTATAGAGAGTTAAGAGCGGTGGACTCATGTTGTCAGACGATTGAAAAAACATGCCATAAATTTGTAAAAAATGAACAAGATCTCTGGCACTAAATGTACCGTGTAATTTAAAATTTTAAAATATGTAACCATTTTGCATCGAATACATGCAATTTGTGTCAATTGAAAACAAATTGCATATTTCAAAGACAAACAGATTACCTATTTGAAATAAATAGTATATTTAAAAAATTATACTTGAGTTGCATGATGAACCTAGTGCTTACGCTTTGCCAAAAAAATTGGCTAAGTTTTTTATGCATCAAGTGTATTATGCACTCATAGTGCATTTAAAACATACAATTTGTCATACTAAAGATGCAATTTATTTACACTGAACAGTGCAACTATTAATATGAAAAAAATAATTGCACGATCCAGCATAAATAAGTCACATCTTTCATTATAATAAATTGCATGGTTTTAAAATGCACTATGAGTGCATGGCGACTCGAATTGACATGAAACCCAAAAAAAAAAAAAATTTGAGAGCCAAACAATATGATCGGCGGTCTTTAAAATTTTCAAATCACCAAAAAGGGAAAATTTTCAATTTTTGTTGGGAGCCAAAAAAAAAAATGAAATACAAATTTTGATTAAGGAAAAAAAAATCAAAATATAAGGTTTTTTTTTATTGCTTCCCTAAAAGAAATTCCTAAAACCCTAGACTTTTCAATTCCATTGAATCCCGCTTCAATCCTTTCCCTCTCTTGGGGAGCGATGATCTCCTCTCTTCTCGATCCTCAGTGGCAGATGAACTACGATTCTCGGTGTCAATCAAACCCTCACGATCTTCTTCGATTCTTGTCGCCACCAAAGACTTCTCATGTCGGGTGCAGGTCCTGTTCTGGTCTCCATTGTTTTTTTTTCCCACTTTGGTTTCAATTTTATTCTCTTTGCTCGTTTTATTAATTGAAAACCATTGGTTTTAATTTTATGCTCTTTTGATTTATTCTTATTATCTGGTTTTGACTTTATGCATAATCTATGAATTGATTAATTTCAATTTTGGGTGTTTGAGAGATGTGGTGTATGTATAAAGTGTAAGGAATTGGTAATGGTTGTAAGGGTTTGAGTACCTCTTGTGTTGAATGCAATATCTCTTTATTGTTAAAAAAAATCGATTTTGATTTGGTGTTTTTTATTTGAATGTGCATCCATTCATTTTAATTAATAAACAAGGATTAGTAAATCCCTACATTTTTCATGTACTCTTATTAAGACAAGATATGGAAAAGGTCAATCCATACTCAAGGATGAGAGTATTTCACAACACCAACGTCTCTACTTAACTTCTAAAGGAAGCACACCAAGTACATTCTTTCTTGTTCAATTCTCCGTCTTTTGTCCCACCTTCTTACAGTTACACACACTCTCCTTCAATTTTCCTAAACATACACCTTTATCATTTCTTCAGGATTAATCCATTTTTAGATTATATAATTAAAAGGCAGCCAATTGTAGTATGGCGAACACATGATACAAGAAACAATATTGTGTAATTTCTCCAAGATAGAAGGTTATACATGCATAATCACAACCATAATCTCGAGATAATGAATAAATAGATTAAGTACAACTAAAAACAGAGGATATATTATTTTAAGTTGATTGCTCGTAATTAGATTAATAGCACACTAACTCTCAAGCATCAGTTCCTTTCCCGTTAAAGTCCTGTGATATTAACAAATTTAGGAATTCATAGTTGTAGGTGCAATACATCCCTCGTTGATTATTTTTTTGCGTTGGATAAAGAAACATATGTATTATTTTTTGCAATGACAAACAAACATATGTATTATTTTTTAGTGAGCATGTACTCAAATGGTTCCTTTCCGTAATTAGATTATGTAAGTGTCAATATCCTATTTATATGTCCATTGATTGCCAAGGGGTGTTCTATTGAATCATTCCTATTGTTTAAACTCAGATTTGTGTGTTTATATTTTTACACCTTTATTACTCTTATTTAGCCCCATTTCTCCTCTCCTGCATAAAGATCGTGAAGGTGGCGATGTAAAGCGGTGGAAGATTTGATCTGCAAAGAAGATATCGGTGTGAAGTAGTGGCAAGATGAGTCTCCCATCGCCTTGAAGGCAACGCCACCCAGATTATGGCGTGAAGGAGTGTCTTTATTCAGATTAAGTCTTTAAAGGTAATAAGAGATATTTATTAGGAAATTATGTAACTTAAGTTTTTGTTTCTCAAATTTTACAAGTGAAGTGGTATTATAATAGGTCCCCCAAAAAAAAAAAAAAAAAAAAAAAACATCTATGTCAACCATCAATACATTTGTAGTTAATTTCTGCTAAAATTTGGTATGTCAATAATTAAATCTATTAAACATTAAAACAAGGTAATTATGGGTTTTATGAATTTTTTATTTCAATCTTGGGAATGGTGATGAAGTAGCTGATTTTTTATAATTTTTTGTAGTCTCTTCAAGAACCGTATGCGACGGATTTACTAGATGAGCAAACCCACATTTTAGAGAAATATGGGTGGAAACTGGTCCGAAAAAAAAGAAAATTGGGTAAGTCGAGACATTTATGATATTTGGTTATGTTATTATTGAGGTTAATTTTTTTTTTTTTAATTCAATATCAGATTTTATACAATTAATTCATTGCATTTGATCCTTTTATGATTATTTTGGATGGTTAAGCATGTGAAGATAATCTTTGAATTTCTTTTCATAAGCAAATTCAGATAGAGGAAACAATTTTTATGGTTGAATGCCTTCTGCCCAAATGTGAACTGATAAAATAAATTCATAAAAGGGGGGTGATCTGATCTTTGGGTTGTGGACAGGAGAAAATCTTTTGGTCTGTTTAATTTCTGTTTTAGATTAATGTTTTTGTTTAAATGGGTGATTCTTGTTTGTTCGAGGAGAGTGGATTATTATTTTATTTACTTTATTTATGCTTAATTACTAGGAAATGATGAAACGTAAAGTTTAGAGGAATATTTTGAGCTCTAATAAAGAAGACCGAAAGTCGAGATAGTCTTGGAGGTGTTGGGCCATGAAATTTGGATATACCAAAGGTTATGGTTTTGGTCCAAAGCCTCCAAGTACACATAGTTCATTGTACCCTTCTTCTACTCAATATGAAGATGAACTAATAGAAACAACGTAAGAGTTGCAACAATCTAGAGTTCAAGTGCAAGAACTACAAACTCAAGTAACTAGGTTGAAAGACGAGCTGGCTACGCAAAATGAAAATCTGTCTGCAAAACTCTCTGAGCAAAATGTAAAACTCTCTGAGCAAAGTGCAACTATCAACAAACTACTGGCTTTTTTGAGCAATAATAGGATTTACATATAATTAAGGTTAGCTTCTACTTTTTTATGTGTATTAATTGTATACACTTATATGCACTTTCAATGTTTGCTTATAAAAAAAATTACCATGTTCCTAAAATGCTTGTTTGGATTCAAAAATTTAGTTAGTGAAAGTCGATATGTTTCTCGAAAGTGACGTGATTGAGAAACATAGTTAAAAGGGAGTTAGTAGATTGATTCTTATTATGATATTGTGAGACTGTGGATTGGGGATTATGTTTTTGCAGGCTTACAAATGTAACTATGCTTGTTAAATGAAATTGAATTGCTCAATCTTATTGTCCTGACTGATTTTATCATTATTGCTTTTGTTCTTTTACATGAGCTAGTTTCAAAATAACTTAATTAGATTTTTAAATTCTCACAAATCAAGTCTCACTTGAAGTTGCACCTTAATTCAAGCAGATTATGTTTTATAGTCGAATCAACTTCAAAATTATATGCAGATGTTTCGTCTCGATGTAAATGTTCATATTGAAACCTTGGAAATGTGCAGCTAATCTTAATTTCTTGTATGCAGGTCAAACAAATTGATGGTTGCTATATTTACGAGCAAGCATATTAGTTCCCTTGGTAATTTCTTAACTCTCAGTTCTATATATGATGTGTTAGAATGTAAAAGTATTAAACTGTATATTGGAACTATTGATATCAAGCTATATTAGTTCATAATGGTAATTTCTTAACTTACGTTTCTGTATATGATGTGTTTGAATGTAAAAGTATTACACTATATATTAGAACTTCATATTGGATCAATATTGGTGCTACTGATATAAGACTATATTGGTCTTGCTAATTAAATTAGAAAATTCATCTGATATAACATTTTTTTTATAGGTGATATCTACAGAGGAAAAGATTTCATCATCGTTTGAAGTGCAAAAAGGAATAATAGCATGGAAATTAGTTTTAGAAATATACAAGACTTTGATTTGTATAGTTTATTGTTTCATGTAATATTGATCACAAAGATTGTTGATTGCTTTTTAATTGCTTGAAGGAGTTTTTTGTTGATGCAAATTAATTTTTTTTATCTTTAATTAATTTAGTTTTTGTTATAATATTTATTATTTAGTATTATTATTGATTTAATATATATAAAAATTCAAATAAATTGATAATAAAAGTAATTATTTCACGATGAAATAAATGTGTCACAATATGTATCATTTTTATGACAAAATAATAGTCACGATATGTTAATTAATCATGACGATATATGTTGTTACTATATCAATTTCTTTAGTGACGATTATCATCATTGTCACTGAATAATATTTTTTTATAACAAAAAATATTTGTCACCATTTTTACATCTTTTAACCATTTATTTAATATTTTGTCACTAAAGTCTAATTTTTTGTGATTTAAATGTAGTTGTCATTATATCTATATATATAACCACGATCATTTTTTTTCGCCATTTTTTTGCAATTTTTAATGACTTAAAAAATGTGAAATATGATTTAACAATATAATGTCACAAAATATGAACTTTTAGTGATGATTATTATTTTCGTCTACTAAATAATATATTATAGTGACAAAAATAATTTATCACAATTTCCACATCATTTTGCGACAATAAAAATTTTGTCACTAAATCATACTAATCAGTGATAAATTTTATCGTCATTTTATATGTACACATATAACGACGATCAACATTTAGATCACCGAATAACAACTCTTTCTTGATTTAATATAGAAAATGTGATTTAAATAACCAAGCTAATTGTGACAAAATTAACGTCACTAAAGTAACTTTTTTTGTGATAATTATTTATATCGTCACGTAAAATTGAACTTTAGTGACGAAACATCATATTAAGTGACGAATTTTTTATGCCTAAAGTGACAATTTATGCGTCACAATAGATGGAAACATATAGTGACGATGACCTTTTTCGTCACCAAATGATGCCCTTTTCATGACGAAATAATATAACGTCACATTTTTCAAAATACCACGCACTATAAATGACGATCTCTGCTACAAAAAAAAATCGTCACAAATTATCAATTGTGACGAAAAATGATGTTTTAGTGACGAATATTTTCGTCGCGAAATCTCGAATTTCCTGTAGTGTAATCCTTACTTAGAACATGCATGTTTGTTCAAATACCAGGTGCGTGTGTTAGAGTGTAAAGCAGATAAACAACACAAGGTTTATAGTGGTTTGGACAACTGGTCCTACGTCCACTCTTCCCTATCAGTAGGGGCACTCACTTAATCAACTGGACTTAGTTTAATGTGTTAGTCCAACACAGTAAAAATGGATATTTATGGAGTTCTCACTCAATGATCCCAGAAATCAAGACTAGAAACCCTAGCTTGAAATCTTGCAAAACAAACTTATCCTAACACTCGGTTTGGGGTAAGATTTGTTTGGTTTCCAACTGGAAATCTATCCTAGTATTTAAGTAGCCTAAAGCTAAAGGATGAGATTTCTTGCAAAGAACCTATGGGATGAACACTTAGAATATTCTTGAGTTCTTGGTGTTCTTTGTGCGGAAATAGTTTGTGCTTGAGCTTGTGTATTATTTCTGTAACCTTACTCTGAAGGTATGATCCCATATTTATAGGCACGAAATCGAATTAGCTGTTGGAGAGAAATTCGAAGATTGGTCTATTTAAGGTAGGTATGCAGGTCTGATTTGCCAAATGCGTGCTTCGTCGTCCTTTATAGCCGTTTGACTCTAAACCACTTTGTCCTGCAACATCAATTCCGTATGTACGTGTCTCTCTCTCATTGGTTATCAATTACACTTATTCGGCGCTTGATTCACCAACTTAGGTTGACATTGTTCTTGTCTGATTGACTTGTACGCCTTGTTTAAACACTTGTTTGTTACTTAATTGAGCAAACCTGACCAGTTCTAACTGATCTGTCTACCTGACTGAGTGTTTTGATGTAAGTTGTCTTTGCACAACTTATTGACTCTTCTGGTGTTCTTATGATGTAGGTCTTCGTAAGGTCTTCTGGTCTTATATGAAGCTAGTGTTAGTGTTAGTGTACTAGAGACAATCTATTGTAAGAACATAATACTCGATGATATTCAGTTTGATTTAATATCATAGTTCATTTGATATTAATGTATGGATATACACTTGTTTGAATATTATGTTTGATTGTTTGCATTTATTCATGCAAGTGTTCCCATGAGTCATTGCTGTTATTGAGGTTGTGAGAACTCAGATGACTTAAGCATGATTATTTAATGGCCCCGATCAAGGATCATCAAGAATGGGATATTGATGATGCAATTGAGATTGGTGTGCAATATGCATCGTACTCTTAGAGAGTGTAGTAAGATCTCACGTACTACGAGATACTAGGTATCTCATGATGGATGCACAAATACCTTAGAGGGTATTGGTATACCCATCCGAGAAACTGTATGATGTAAGTCCACAATATGTGTCAACGGGTGTCTCGGTTAGTGGGAGCGATGCAATACTCCTTTGACTTGAGGTCAATACGCATGACATGTGTGGAGTGATGAACTTTGACCATGACCGACGCTTGCACCCTTCCATGGGTAGATATGGCTTGGATTGAGTTCATTACGAAATGCATGTGTGTGGTAGTTGAGCCAAGAATAGGATTCATTCCTCAATGTGGATTTAGAGAGAATACTCGTCTTCTCATCATAATTGAATCTAAGTCATCGGCCGATGCACGTCAACTTAGACTTTGTGGCTAAGTGTGACATAGATGATCAATTAGTGATTAGAGATAATATGATTAAGTTATTTGAATAGACACTTCATCATGTTCAAGACTTAATTGAGTATTCGCGAATGAAATAGGGAAATCGTAATAGCCCATGTTTCAGTTACAGGTAGTTGCATGTTTCTAGCAACATACCTCATATATTGAGAATGTCTGATTTATTGTCTATGGTTCAATTAAGACCGTTAGTTTGGCTAATCGTTCGATATATGAGGGTCTATGGTCACACAACAAGTAGTTCCCTTTTACAGATTATAGTTGGATGATTAAATGTTAAATTGGATTTGATATTTAATTTATATAGAAATAATTAACAATAGATTATTTTGGAATTAATTATTATTAATGTTTAATTAAATTGGATTTAATTAAATAGGATTTCCAATAATAATATATGGAATATTATTATAGGATTTAATATATATGGAATCAAATATGTAGAGATTTGATATACATGGGAATTAAATCCGTAGAGATTTTATATATGGGAATTAAATCAATGGGATTTAATTTACAAGATGACAAAGTCTAGGATACAAATTTGTATACATACAAATTTCAATTGAGACCCAATTTCACTTTACCCAACCCATCATTGATCCGCTTGACCGGGTCATCTTAGATCCATGAATTAATTAATTTCTTAAATTGATTGATTTGTATCTATACAAATTTGTACAGTAGACCTACTCTTACAAGATTAGGGATTTTATTTCCTAATCAAGTTAGCTTAAGATTTAAGCTGGGATTTTATTTCCTAATCAGGTTAACTTAATTTACAACATTAATTCATTATTCTCTCCATAAGATCTAAAGTTAGAATTTTCATAGCAAATTCATCTCGGGATTCAATTCTGACAAATCCATGCAAATTCGTGATTGGGGATTACGTGGATACCATAGTTGAGAAATCTGCTCTCGAGTTACTATAAGATTTCTTGTTATTATTATTGTAATTGTTATGCAATTAATTGTTCGTTTTTGGTGAACTGTTTATTTCTGTTGCGCATATATTACTTGTTTACGTGCCTTTAAATTCTAACATTGGTATCAGAGCTTCAGGCTGTTTGTTTTGATTGCATAAAATTATTTTATAAGAGATTTTTTTTTATTGCGTCACCCAGAACCGCACCAAAATTATTTTGTGTGTTGATGTTTTAATTGTTGGGGTGTGCGGTTTTAATGTTTGACAAAGCAGATGGTTTTATTTGATGAAAACCACCCACTTCGTCTTCCTCCCTATGCGTCCCCAAATTTAGGGTTTTCGAAACCCCAAAACTGCATCGCTTTAATTGTGTGCTGCACAGCTAAGGGCGGAGACCCGCGGCGCATTGCTGAGCAATGGCCGTGCTAACCTGCTCGCCTCAGCGCGACGGCGGCGCACATCGATTCCGTTGCCCTTTTTTCTGAATCGTCTTCGTCTTCGCCGTGATGTTTGTGCTCTGGTTCGATTTTGAAGCGATGGCGGTTTGCCGTCTTCATCTTTGTCATGTCAGCCTCTCACTCAGACCTTGGCGGTGGCGGCGCTCGACCTCCTTCGAATCACTTGGAGCGAACCACCGATCGGATGAACCGAGCGGCGGCGGTGATACACCTGCACGCCTAGGGCGATGTGGTGAAATCAGCCATGCTCTAGATTCAATGACGGCGGCCTGCTTCCCTCTGTTGTTTGCGTTCGCTGCCAAATTGGATTGTCCCATTTTCCCGTTGAAGGCAGCATCAATTCGTACGCCTAGTTTCGTTTCTAACGCCGACTGGTTGCCCGTCATCGTTTCTTTACCCTGATTTTGAAAATTATTTTGGTATTGTTTCCCTCATTGTTTGGGACTATGGGTGTCGATTTTGTGCCATTGATAACATGTTTCTTGTTCAGTCGGCGTTGTTCTTTTGGGTTCGATTTCGATTACTACAGATGGACAAATTTGATGAATTAATTAGATTGATTCTGAAATTGTTGATGATTTAGGTTGGTATTTGGAAATGATTGTCCCAAATTACAGATTGGATGCTGTGGGATTTGGGCGGTGATGGGAGAGGGTTGTTTTACAAATTTAATTTGGAACATGCCCTCTAGTGCAATTTTAGAAATTGCATCTGAGCCCCTGACAGTAAAACAATTAAAAATTTGATTTTAAAATTAATAAGATTAACTTTAGGATTTGAAATAAAATTAAATTTTATTTTATAATTAATTAGATTAATTATTAATTTTAATAATCGTAAATTGAATTTAAAATTGGATTTTAAAGTTTGGTTTTTTAAAAGATTTATTAAAATCCACTTGTTAACTTTTTTATTAAAATTCATTAATGTTGTTATAGTCCGCATTATAATTGTTTGGGTAGGCGGTGCCCAATAATTATCGGACTGTATTAATTATTTGGGTAGACGGCGCCCATATAAGTGTTAGTCCATATAGAATCATGTTTGGGTAGGCGGCACCCAATAACTGCTCAAATATGATGTAGATTAACATGTTGGATCTCGATTAAGCAATTAATACCCTGCCTTTAAAACGTTCCTCACTAAAATATGATTTTCATTAAATTGAACGATGCCTTCCATCAAAGTTAAAAGTAAACCGGAGATTTCGTTCCAATGAATATTTAAGGCTCAATTCTTTTGCTCGGATCTACATCTAACGAGAATTTTATAGGGACACTAAGTGTCGCTGCTTGATGGTTGTAAATGAGCTTAACTTTGTTTCACTAGCCCAAGCAGGGAAACGAAAGTCAAGGGGCATCCGATTGAACTAGGTTCAATCAACTAGGATTTGCAGTTTTGCAATTGGTTTGGAACCTACCAGTTCTATTATTGCAGTAATCAGCCCAAACATATATTGTAATACTAGGAATGTGAATCCTAGTCCATTATAATTTATATTAGATATAAATTTGTATTTTTTCGATGAGGTCGTTGAATATGTGAAAATGGAGACAAAATAAATACAAAAGAAAGGCCATATTTATTTTGATTGTTGAATATTGATCATAGGAATTATGTGTTTAATTCCTGTTTTATTTTATTTCTCTTGGTTAGTTGAAATGTATAACTGTTATCGAGATGTGTTTTGGAAACAAACAAAATTGGTTAGGCCAAATTTTCTGGACTGACACCGAAACATGTGTTGGTGTTGAGGCAAGAAAATATTGAGTACGTGTTTAACACGCCAATCCCAGTTACCCCTGAAGCTGGTTCCCTGAGGCAGCTACGTTTGACGTAGCAGCTCACAAGAAGCATCAAGAGGATGCTTCACAGGCTCAGTGTGTGATGTTGCATGGCATGACTCCCGAATTGCATAGGCAACATGAGAAAATGGGTCTCTTCGAGACGCTCAAGCATCTGAAGGATCTCTTTGATTCTAAATCTCATTATGAGATTTATGAAGTGATGAGAGGTCTGTTCAGATGCCGGTTAGCTAAAGGAGGAAAGATTTCACCTCATATGCTAATGATGATAGGCCTAATTAAGAAAATTGGTAATTTAGTCATTGAGCTAAAGCACCAACGTTTTCATTTATGCTATCCTCCAGACACTCCCAGATTCATATTTCAACTTCATTGTGAACAACAATATGAATAAGATGGATGCGACCATGCCTGAACTTCACAACTTGCTCAAGGCTTTTGAGCTCACTATCACTAAGATGATGTTCAAAAAAAGGAGCGGGTAGACAAGGATGTGTGCCTCTACTGTGAGTAGGACAGGGCACCGGAAGAAGGATTGTAAGGTTCTGGTTGCTGAAAAGAAGGCACTGGGTGCTTCTAGCACTAGAACATGTATGTTTATTATTAAGATAAACATATCCATTAATAGCGTTAACTGCTTGGTATTAGATACCGGATGTGGCTCTCACATTTGTACGAATGTGAAGGGGCTCATGTGTCTTAGGGCAGTTAGGGCGGGTGAAGTAGTCTTACACGTGGAAATGGAGCAAGTGTTGCTACTGAACATGTGAGGACTTATATTTTAGACTTACCCTCTGGTTTTATATTAGAATAGAATAATAGATATTTCCTTCCATTTTTCAAATAATGATTGTTATTTAAGCTTAATTGTGTGGTTTATGGGAATGCCCCTTTATTGAATGGTTTATAATGTTGAATTGTGGATATAATGTTCTTAATATACAAAATAAAATACTCAAACTTAGTAATCATGAAAACCCAACTTACTTGTGGTATTGTAGACTTGGTCATGAAAACGAGAAGAGAATTGCAAGGTTAAGAAGGTTAGACTACTTAACCCCATTCGACTTGGAGTCTTATGGTAATTGTGAATCTTGTCTCAAGGGAAAAATGATCAACAAACCATTTTCTGGGAAAGGGGTTCGTGTCAAAGAAGTTCTAGAGTTGATCCACAGTGATGTATGTGGACCATTGCCCACTCTAGCTAGGGGTCACTTCGGCTACTTCATCATTTTTACTGATGATTTCTCAAGATACGGATACGTGTATCTTATGAAATACAAATCCGAATCTTTTGAGAAATTCAAAGAGTACGGAGATGAAGTAGAGAAGCAACTTGGTAAGAGTATTAAGACTCTTCGATCAGATCGAGGAGGTGAATACTTTAGCCATGAATTGACTGATTACTTAAAGTTACATGGAATCCAATCACAATGGACTCCTCTCGGATTACCCCAAATGTACGATGTGTCCGAAAGGAGAAACCGAACCTTATTAGACATGGTGAGGTCCATGATGAGGTTTTCCTCTCTTCCGACATTCTTATGGGGATACGAGTTACAAACTTCAATTTACATTCTAAATATGATTCCATCTAAATCGGTTGAGCATACGCCATATGAACAATGGTGTGGCAAGAAGCCAACTTTTACACATATCAAAACATGGGGTTGCCCCGCGATTGTGAAAAAGATGTTTACCGATAAGCTGGAACCCAAAGGTGAAAAGGGTTACTTTTTGGGATATCCTAAGGAAACTAAAGGATATTACTTCTATCTACCAGTGATTGTTTCTAGGCTGACCAAGTTCCTCGAAGAAGACTATGTCTGTAGGTTCCGAACGGGTTTCAGTGAGGGTTGAAGTCTAGAGGGAAGGGGTGAATAGACTTCAAAACTTTTCGTGGATCA
Source organism: Stenogyne calaminthoides (assembly GCA_037126765.1). Classification (NCBI taxonomy): domain Eukaryota; kingdom Viridiplantae; phylum Streptophyta; class Magnoliopsida; order Lamiales; family Lamiaceae; genus Stenogyne; species Stenogyne calaminthoides. The sequence continues at coordinate 15,258,482 of JBBCBC010000013.1, read as the reverse complement.
GATGTGATTTGCACGTATGTCTGATCAGAGTGCGATGTGAATCAGTTTGGACTGATATCCAACTTACTAATTTGTCAAGCGAATCAGTTCGGCATCTATCAGTTTAACTGATGGTGTGGAAGATTAGTTAACCGTGTGAAAACCAGTTTTATCCAAATAAGAATTCTGACCAATCTTGTGTAGAGCAGATGACAAAGGTGTCAAACTAATCAGATCAGTAGCTTGATGCTAATCTGATCCTCGTTCAGAATATGCATGCAGATAACAAGAGTAGTGTGTAAGTAAGTGTAAAGCAAAGTAAAGGCACACAAATTTATAGTGGTTCGGACATCTTGTCCTACGTCCACTCTTCCCTATCAGTAGAGGCACCAACTTAACCAACTGGACTTATTTTAATGTGTTAGTCCAACACAGTACAACCAACAGATGTTTCACGAGTTCTCACTCAATCAATCCCAGAAATCTGATCTAGAAACCCTAGACAGAAATCTTGCTATAACAAACTTAACCTAACTTTTGTTTGGGTATAAGATTTGTGTTGTTCCAACTGGAATACTATCCTAACTTTTAAGTAGCCTAAAGCTAGAGGATAGGTATTCTATGCTAAGAACTATGGGATGAACACTTAAGAATAAATCTTGAATTTGTGTTCTTTGTGCGGAAATCTTGAGAGCTTGAGCTTGAGTATAATTTCCGTAACCTTACTATGAAGGTTGATCCCATATTTATAGGTACAAAATCGAACTAGCCATTGGAAAGCAATTCAAATTTCGATCTATTTTAGGTAGGCTTGCAGAGTTGATATGATGTTCATCATAGCCGGCATGGCCGAAAGCGTGCAATTTTGTCCTTTCTAGCAGTTGAACTTTAAGCCTTCAACCCTGAGTTCTATCAGTTCCGTACAAACGTGTCAATCTCTCATTGGCTAGCAAGTACCATGAATGCTGGTCTTGATAGATCTAAATGCTTGTTGTCTGGCAGATTTGTTTGATGTAGGTTGTAGCTTCCAAAGCTAGACCTTTCTTGGAACTGAACAGATCGGACAAACTGATCTGCCCTACTTGAAGTCTTCAATTGTAAGTTGTCTTAGCTCAACTTACTGACTACATCTGATGTATTTCGATCTGGTCTTCAGTATTGATGTCTTCTTTATGTCTTCAGGTAGGTTCTGATCTACTGATCTATACTTCTAATCTTCAAGACTTAGAGGCTTTACATTGAGTTCCCCCTCAATGTGTGATCTATTCTAACTTTACATCAGTTGTTCTATACATTAATTATCAACTGGTCAACTTAGTTCTCATGTTAAATCATCAGTCAGTTAACATTTTGTGACTTGTCCTATTACATCTGTTTTGGAACTTTTATCAAAACTTAATAAATTTCCCAACAATTTTTCCCTTTTTTGATAAAACCAAAACATATGAGAAACCAACATCAGTTGATAAGTATAAAGCATGTAAAGACAGATAATCAGAAGACTGTGAGAGATTGTCTTAGGATTAGAAAAGGTAATGTTTTTTCATTCAGATAAAGCTATTACATAGTACATTGAAAAACAAAAACAGAAACTGATCCTGAAGTTTTCTGGTCATCAGTCAGTGGGCTTATATCCTTCTGACATCTCTCTCAAGCTTTGAGGAACGTTGAAGATCCTGTACAGCTTCAATTTGACATCAGACACCTGGCCCGGATCAGATATGGCACCTTTGCCAAGCAGTTCAAAGTAGAATCTCTCAAAAGCCAGTCTGTCAAATGTCCCATCATCTTTCTTCTTGTAATCCAACACATCATAAGGAGGATGTGTGATCTTGGCATTTATGCTTTTCGCATCCTTCTGAATTTCTTTCAGGAAGTCCGGATGCTTGTTCTCCATCCAATTCAGGAATTCCTCATCTGGAGATTCTTCAGTAGGCACAATGTTTAGAACATATGCATCCATCAGCCATTCTTCTCTGATTTTCAACCAAGCTTCCATTCTTGCTCCTTTCCTCTCATCCTGCCTGATGATGTCTTCAACTTTAGCTGGAATCAGAGGCTCAAAAATGTCTTTTCCAATCTGCCCTTTCTTTAGTCTGGCAGAGTACCTCCTCTCCAGTCCCTCTGAATCAGCTAGTTTCTCTTTCTTCCTCTCCTCCTCATTAAGCCTAGCTTCTTCTTCTAACTGCTCTTCAGTCAGTCTGGCAGCCAATCTTCTATCAGCTTCGACCTGAGCAGCTGATACACTTCGAGTTACTCTCAGAGTAGTTTGAGCATGAGTAGGTATTAGTGCAGAGTGAGATGGACCAGTTCCTTTTCCCTTCAGTTTAACTCTCTCAAGCCTTGCTCTAACTTCAACTACCATATCATCCAGTTCATTTAACCTTTGGCCATGCGATTCAACTGTCTGGATGAGTTCTTCTGTAGTCCTGATCAGATCAGTTGGTTTCTCAACCTGTCCTTCCCCCTTTTTGGTTTGATAAAAAACGGCCGAAATATGGGAAGTCAGGGAGCCAAAACTGACAGCAAACACCTGATTGAGATCCTTAACATTCAATCATTGAGCTTGAGCAGATAAGTCTCTGATTTTGTTCACCAGCTCGGCTTTGGCAGTCTCTATGGCAGATGAGAAAGTGAGGATTAGCTTGTCTAGCTTTTCTTCTGTTCCACCGAGCTTGTCAAGTGCCACTAGTAGAGAAACTTCCAGGTTTGAGATCTTTGCCAGATTTTCATTCACAGTCTTTGTGAAGTCAGTTGTGACCTTCTTAATATCTATGGAAAATTGTTCCTTCAATTCAGTTACCTGGGAAGTCATATACTGCCTTTGTTCTTCCATGAATTTAGTTGATGTCTGGCGATGGTCAGATATTGTGTTGCTAATAGAATTCGCCAGAACATCCTCAACTTCTTGTTGCAACAGTTCTTTAAAGCATGATCTGATCTCTTTCAATTGATCAAATGTTACATGAGTTGCAGGAACTGACAAAATGGCCTGACCTGTTGGATCTTGTGAGGGTCCAACAATTACCTCAGTCACGTTTGCCTGTGGTGGTTGGTCACATGCTGAAACACCAGCTCCACCTTCATCGGCAACTGCCAACTCCTTCTGAGGTTCACCTTTCTTGACTTCTTCATCTGTTGATTTACCCAACTTCTGGTAAACTAACCTTTTAACTGCATCAGCAGACAGTAGGGTAACTGGTTAGTTTACTCCGGCGGCTTTCTTCATGTCGAATTCAAAATCAGCAAACTCATTAGCTCCACCCATCTGCTCCATAATGATGATGAAGTCAGTGAAATTCTCTAATCGCAGATCTCTCCTGTCCAGAATCTCCACAACCTCATCCTTGATCATAGAGTGATCAGACAATTCAGGGAAAGTAAGTTCCAGCTCTCGTTCAATGCGCAGTCTGATCAAGTGACCAGAAACTGTTCTGTCTACCCTGGAAACATACTTGTCTACTGAAAATGAGGGTTGATCAGTTTCTACAATATCAGATTTATCCTTTGCAGGTTCTTGTGGAGGTTCTACTTCTAACACCACCTGATATGATTCCTTTTCAGGCTGTTCAATCTCTTGCATTTCTCCCTTCTGCTGTTCCTTCTCCTGATCTCCAACAATATCTTCTTCCATTTGAGAAGAAGAGGGAGAGATTTCCATCTGTTTAAGGTCCTTTTATTGCGATCGAGCAGGTGATTGAGCTCTTGATTGAGGAGGGGGGACCTAATAACTTCACCACCAGCTGGTTCCTCCTCTGGTTGATCTGGAGAACTAGCAGCTTGAGACTTTTGTTTCCCAGATGTGTTAGATTGTTTCTTGCTAGAGCCAACTGATTTGCTTTTTGTTCTGCTCTTAGCAGATTCCTTCTCGGTATCAGATTCCTCCTCCTCTGTTCCTCCTTCTAAGAACAAAGTCATTGGAGCTTGCTTGTATTTCTTTGTTCTGACACTCGAGGCACCAGCTTTGGCTTTCTTCTTCGTAGCAATTGTAGGCTGGGCTACCTCTTCTGGACCAACAGGGGCTTTCCTCTTCTTCTTTGTGGTTGCCTGAGGGTCCTCATCTGATGGACCAAAGATCCGAGCGGATGTTGTCAGAAATGCTTTGTAGTATTTCAGACCATTCTCATCCCATTCCATCTCTGGCAGTTTATCCCACAGAATCACAGCAACCTTATTCAGATTTTTGATCCTCTTCTTCAGATAGACATCTCTTTTCTCATTGATCCCAAACTTCTAATACTCTTGAATGAGCACAGCTTTCAATGTCCCTAACCAGTTGATATTCTTTGCCCTATCTACTAGAGCAGCCAAGTAGTGCAGTTTGACAGATGTCAGTCCGTTGTAACTGAAAGAGATTCCAAGAATCGTCTTTGAGAGAATATCAAAGAGCAGTCGATACTTCCTCTTGAGCATGGGTTTTACAAACCCAGAAGTATGACATTTATCCGCTTCACGAAAGAGTTCTTCTCGAATTTTCTCATCATCATCATCTTAGTAATGAGCAGGCAAAATTTTTCCTCTGGGAGGTGCAAACAATCTAATTAAGTCGACATTTGAAATAATGACTTCTTCCCCATTCACGGTCGACTTGAGTTCATCTCCCGGTTTTGTGATTTCCAGATTGCGAAGAAATTCCAAAGCTTCGTATTGCATCACCGGGTTCCCTTGTCATGAGCAAAAGTGATCTAGATTGTTTTTCCTCAAAATCTTCTCAACTTCTTGTGATTCTGGGTCCTGAGTTACCCCAAAAGTCACATATCGATCCTCAATAACTTGTTGGACAAGTGCAGCATAGTTACAAATGATTTTTCCCATACCGTGTGTAGCCATCTGCAGAAATACAGACTTATAAGCACTTATGAACATTTATGATTAAGAACAGGGATCAGAGACATAGGTTAATAACCTTTTTAATCAAACATATATTTCATAAGACATTGTACAGTTCAAAATACATAAAAAAACAAGTGTTATAAATCATACTCAATTTACCAGAGAATTTTTCGAAAAGGATTCTGATTAGAAAGACATTGGTTTATGAAAAATGCTCCAAAAATTGCTTGAATGTAATTTTTTTCACTTTGAGTGTTTTGAGAAATTTAGGGCGAAGAAGAGTGTGTTTAGAAGGGTTTTCTTCCTTTTATAGAAATTTGGAGGGAAAGGGGGTTTGGAAAATCGATGCAGGATTTCAATCGATTAACCAAAATGAATGTTCAGGATTAAGCGGTTTATTTTAAAGCAAATCGTGTGGTTAGGGATTTTAAACCGGCAGCTTTTGGATTTTAAAAAGCGTATTAAAAGACATTTAATACATGTTCCCCACATCCGCATTTAATGTTTTGCAGGACGTGCGTCATATGTACTTGAGTATAGTAAAACCAGATAAGATCAAAGATAAATAGCAATAAGAAAAGAAAAGCATATATGATTGACTGATGTTGTAATCAGTCAATTCCTCATGATGATTGTTCAGCTGATCTGTTGATCTTAAATTCTGCCTATCCCTTAGTAATATTTCCCAACAATGTAATCTTAACAGATTGATCTTCTTTTGTACTTATCTTATCAGTTGAAATTCCTTCTTCAATTGTTCTTCGTGCCTGATCAGTTCCCAACTGATCCTTCCTGATCAGATGAAGTTCCCTCTTCATCTGACCTTCGTAACACTATCAGTTCCTTAACCAACTGGTATTTGAGATTAAACCACCAAAATATTATGGGGCTTCATCTCCTAAGTCCAGTAGTCCCAGCTCATTACATAATTCTCTGAATCTGACTTCAGTTAGGGGCTTGGTTAAGATATCAGCTCTCTGCTTATTAGTATGAATCTTTTCCATTCTGATATTCTTCTTTTCTGCATGGTCTCTTATAAAGTGGTGTCTGATGTCCACATGCTTGCATCTTGTGTGCAGAACTGGGTTCTGAGTGATAGCAATTGCACTATTACTGTCACAGAAAATAGGCACATTAGTATCTACAATGTTATAATCCCTCAGCTGCTGACATAGCCAGAGCAGTTGGGAGCAATAGCTTCCTGCAGCCATATATTCTGCTTCAGTAGTAGATGTGCAACAGATGTCTGCTTCTTAGAGAACCAAGAGACCAACTTACTACCTAAAAACTGACATGTACCCGAGGTTGATTTTCTGTCTATCCTGCAACCTCCATAATCAGAATCACAGTACCCACTAAGCTCTAGATTATCATCAGTTGGGTACCATAAACCTAAGTTTACAGTACGCTTCAGATACTTCAGAATCCACTTAGCTGCTTCCAGGTGGCTTTGCTTGGGATTAGCCTGAAATCTGGCACATACACCTACTGCAAAAGTTATATCTGGTCTGCTTGCAGTCAGGTATAGTAATGATCCAATCAAAGCCCTATACTCTTTCTGATTAGTCTTCTTACCACCTTCATATGGATCCATCTTAAATGCAGTTAACATTGGAATTATGGCTTCCTTGCAATTCTGAACTCCATACTTAGCCAACAAATTCCTTGTGTACTTTGCCTGGCAAATGAAGATACCGGTATGAGCTTGCTTGACTTGAAGACCCAGAAAGTAGCTCATCTGACCCATCATGGACATCTCAAATTTCCCTTGCATCAGTTTACTGAATTTCTCGCATATCTTCTGATTAGGAGAACCAAAGATTATATCGTCAATGTAGATCTGAACCATCAGAATATCTTCTCCATCTTATATTCTGAACAAGGTCCTATCAATAAAGCCCTTGGTGAAACCATTCTCTATCAAGAACTGGGATAGTGTATCATACCAAGCTCGTGGAGCCTGTTTCAGACCATAAAGAGCTTTTCTTAAACGGTACACTTGGTTGCTCATTTCAAAGCCAGGAGGTTATTCAACATTGACTTCCTCAGCTAGTACCCCATTTAAGAATGCACTCTTTACATCCATCTGATACACAATAAATTCCCTATGAGCTGCATAAGCCAGAAACAGTCGAATGGCTTCCAGGCGAGCAACTGGTGCAAAAGTTTCATCATAATCAATCCTTTCTGATTGTGAATATCCCTTAGCAACAAGTCTTGTCTTGTTTCTGGTTATTACATTGTGCTCATCCTTCTTGTTCTTGAATATCCACTTAGTACCAATCACGTCTTGATGAGTTTGTCTGTCTACAAGTTCCCAAACTTGAATTCTCTCAAACTGTTCTAGTTCTTCTTGCATGGCTAGAATCCAGCTTGCATCTTGAAGAGCTTCTTCAACTGTGAGTGGTTCCTTCAAACACAGATAACAACAATACATTGAACTTTCACCAATCTGATGTCTAGTTTTGACTTTATCAGATGGGTCTCCGATGATCAGATATGTTGGATGACTGGTTATCCAGGTCCTTCTGTCCTGATTATCATCAGTTTGGAGAACATCATCCTCTTCTGATAAGGATTCATCACTAGAGACTGGGAGAGGTACTTGAGTAGGGGATCCACTTGGCATGGACATATCTCAGCTGATGTTGGACTCATCATGTGCTGAAGTCTGTCCGCCGAAACATCAGGTGTTCCCCCTGAACCAGATGGTTCAGTTGTTACTGTCTCAGTTGTACCAGCTTCTTCACTGACAGTTGTACGTACCTTGGGGTCTGACTGACCTGGTGAATCATCAAGGTCAAAGTTAGGAACATATACAGTGACGTATTTTGGATCCTTTCCTTTGAGCCTTAACTGATCCATTTTCAGTGAATCTGGTTTGTCTGGTACATCTTGTTCTGTGGCAGATTTCTCTTGATAAGATGTTGACTCATCAAAGAACACATGTGGTGTTTCTTCCACAACTAGGGTTCGTTTGTTGAAAACCCTAAATGCTTTGCTGGTTGAGGAATATCCTAAGAATATACACTCATCTGACTTGGCATCGAAGGTTCTCAACTGACTCTTCCCATTGTTGTGTATAAAACACTTGCACCCGAACACATGAAAGTAGGAAACACAAGGTTTTCTGGCCTTCCACAATTCATAGGGTGTTTTAAAGTGAATCTTAGTCAAAGAACATCTTTTTTGCGTGTGACAAGCAGTGTTGATAGCTTCTGCCCAGAAACGGCTTTGTGTTGCATGCTCAGCTAACATGGTGCGTGCAGCTTCTTTAAGTGTTCTGTTTCTTCTTTCTGCTATGCCATTCTGTTGTGGTGTTCTTGCATCTGATGTCTCATGTTGTATACCAAACTCAGAGCAAAAATCAGATATAAATTGGTTCAAGAATTCTGTACCTTTGTCTGATCTGATTTTCACTATGCTGAGACCCTTCTCATTCTGAATCTTCTTGAGAAGTTCAGGTAACTTTGTTGTAGTTTCACTCTTCTTATACAAGAATACAACCCAGGTGAACTTAGAATAATCATCTACGACCACCAGAGTGTATTTGCGTCCACTGAAACTAAGAGGCGTGACTGGTCCAAATAAATCCATATGGAGCAGTTGCAGTACTCTGCTGGATGGAGGAGAAGGTATCCCTTGGAATGAAGCTTTTACTTGTTTTCCCTTCTGACATGCAGCCACATGTCTGATCCTTAGAGAATACTTCATTCGGGAGACTTCAACCAAGGACATCCTTGCTGTCTTGTTAAGAGTTTTGAAGTTCAGATGGCTCATTCTCTTGTGCTAGAGCCAACTGGATCTCTTTGAACTCTTAACAATCAAGCATGCATTTCTTGGACAACTGTCCCAATCTGCTGTATAAATCGTTCCTTTTCTGGAGCCAGTTAGCAAAATCTGTTGAGTCACTCGATTTTTTATTGTGCATTGATCTGATGAGAACTCAACACTAAATCCGTTGTCGCAGAACTGTGATACAGATAACAAGTTGTGCCTTAAGCCATCAACGTATGAAACACCTGTAACCTGTACATCATCGTTCACTAAGGTTCCAACTCCTCTAGTAAAACCAAAGTTGTCGTCCCCAAAGAGAACTCGTGGGCCTGGTTTCTCAATGTAGTTGCTGAGAAGATGTTGACTTCCAGTCATGTGCCTTGAACATCCACTATCTATGTACCAGATAGTTGCTTGTACACCTCCTTTATTAGCCAGTCCCACTCGAGCCTGCGAGCAAATCAGATTTTAGGTACCCCAGTAGAATTGGGTCCTAGGAGTTAGAAGTACCTTTCGGGATCCAAACAAATCTGGCAACTTTGTTAAACACGGAAGGTTTGATTTGTCTCCCATAAACATCTTCATAATTATACGTTTATTCATATGCAATCTGATCAGTATGATTATTAGTGTGAGCCTTGGATAAATCAGAAGACTTGAGATTTTTCATTGAAACTTGTCTTCTTTTGATCTAGTGGGGCTCAGGTGCAGCTGCCCTAGGTTTCTGATTGTAAGGGTAGGTACAACTGCTACCATTAAAAGATTCATATCTTTTTGGCATAGATGGTCTTAGCAGTTTACCCTTAGCTTGCTTGTTAGGCAGCTTGGGTTGAGTTGACTTCAGCTGGTTCTGTCCCTTACGAGATGGTCCAGACTGAGGCCTACTCTGTTGGTTTGGCTGAGGTTTATTCAGAAGAGCAAGATTCTTCTGTTGATTCCTCGGCTGGTGTCTGATCAGTTGGGGCCCATTTTTGTTCCCTTTCTAATCCGACACTTGCCTTGCCTGGTCAGTTGATCCCTTTCCCTTATCTGATACAAATTTGGCTTTTCGTGTATCTTGATCAGAAACTCGTTTGGTTACACTTTTCTAATGTGAACCAGACGAGACTTTTGAGGATCCAGAAGGGTTCTCATACCCAATTCCCTTCTTATCAATTGGCGTACGAAAATAGTTGTTCAGATCTTGAACAGTCTTAGAAGATTTCATAAAAACCTCTATTTTCTTACGCAAATTGTCCTTAGAAAATTTCAGATTCTCATGCAGTCGGAAGATTTCATCAAACTTAGCTTGAAGGACTTTGAATTCTCCAGATTGTCGTTCATTGAGAGCCAACTGTTCCTTAATCAGCTTTCCCTGATCAGTAGTACTGACTTTCAGAACCTCCAGTTCTTTAGTCATCTTCTGAACAGTTTCAGCTGATTTTAGTTCAGCTGCTTTACTTGCCTCAATATCCTTGACAAGCCGAATATTCTCAGCCCTTAGGTTATCGTTCTCAACTTCCACTCGTGTATAAGTATCTATTGCATTGGAGAGATCATCAAGCAATTGGTCATTGTAGACCTGCAGGTTAATCTCTCCAGCAGATGTGCTCAACACAATAGGTGTAGAACAAGAAACCACAGAAGGTTTAGAGATTACCTCAGACTGGTCAAATTCTCTGGCCATCAGATAGATGTCATCATCAGATGAGAAGTTCATATCGTCGACATCGCCAGCAGTGGTAATCAGACATAAATCTTCAATAGATGAGTAGTCTGAATCATCTGAAGGCAGATAGGAATCATCAATACCAGATGTGTCGGCCACCATTGCTTTTCTGTCTCTGAATCTTTGTTCTCTTCTGTTTTGTTTTTCTTCTCTCTCTTTGGCAGTCAGGTCGGGGGAATCAGCACTGTAGTGACCTGGTTTTTGATAGTTGTAGCAAACCCTTGAGTCTCCAGACCTTCTTCTATTCGGTGAATCATTTATTCGGTAAGATCTGTCAGGAGACTTTCCACTCTGTCTGTAATTAGAACCTCTCTTATCTGTTCTTTCATCACGTCTGTTCTCTCTGCGATCCTCTCTGTGATCATCTTTCGGTCATCTCTTCTGTTGTCCCTATCATCTGATGAACGATATCTCTCTTGTGATCTGTCAGAAGATCTTCGATCTCTTCCTCTGCTTCGTCGATAGTCATCATAAAACTTTCTGTACTTGCCCATCTGAACATTTGTTCGTTCAAGTTTTCTTGTCAGAAGAGCTATCTGTTCGGTCTGGCTGATGATGTTTCCAACTGGTTCAACAATTCGTGAACTGCTACTGGTTGCCTGGAATACAACAGATTTCGCTGAGCTTGCAGCAGCTTTAGCAGGGACATCATCTGATCCTTGTCCTCTCTCAATCAGGTCGAACTCATGGGCTTTCAAACTGAAGATTAGATCATTTGGTTTCATAGTAGCAATATCTTGACAGTCCTTAATCACGGTCACCTTGGTATCCCATTTCTTAGTCAACGATCTGAGAATCTTGTAGTTGATATCCTTGTTTGACATTACTCGTCCTAGCTCACGAAGTCGGTTGACTCCTCGTGTGATCCTTCCATCAAATTGATCAGCTGTTTCATTTGGTAGCATCTTAAGTTTCTCAAATACAACTAGCTCAGCTTGCAGTCTGTTGTCCTTGATCTGTTCACTTCCTCTACAGATTTCAACAAGCGTATCCCAAACTTCCTTAGCTGTCTTCAGGTACTTCACTTTCTCTGTGTAGTAGCATCCATAGTTTACATGATGAGATGTCAGGCAACAGTATCCAGATTAGACAATTTCCTCTCATCTGCATCCATCAGAGAGGGACTCTTTATGATTCTTGCTCCAACTGGTTGCGTAGGATCTCGTCCTGCTTCAGCTGGGTTAAAGTGATAGATGATAATCGGTCCTATCTCAAGAATCTCATCCATTCTATTGCTAATCACTCCCAGATGGTCTCTCATGTCGATGGACCAATCTACATACTCATCAACAGAAAACATGGGTAGATTATGATGCACACCTGAAGTGTTATCCATGCTTGTGGTGATTTTGAAAAATATGAGTTTTGAAAATGGTTTTTAAAGATCAGTTCAAGTGACCACAAAGGTTATTCCTCAAGAACCAATGATATTCAAAGCCAGTGGTCGGAAGAACCACTACTCCGATACCACTTGTAGGTCCCGAACGGGTTTCAATGAGGGTTGAAGTCTAGAGGGGAGGGGTGAATAGACTTCAAAACTTTTCGTGGATCAGATGTGATTTGCACGTATGTCTGATCAGAGTGCGATGTGAATCAGTTTAGACTGATATCTGACTTACTGATTTGTCAAGCGAATAAGTTCGGCGTCTATCAGTTTAACTGATGGTGCGGAAGATTAGTTAACCCGTGTGAAAACCAGTTTTATCCAAATAAGAATTCTGACCAATCTGGTGTAGATCAGATGACAAAGGTGTCAAACTTGATGCTAATCTGATCCTGGTACAGAATATGCATGCAGATAACAAGAGTAGTGTGTAAGTAAGTGTAAAGCAAAGTAAAGGCACAGAGATTTATAGTGGTTCGGACAACTTGTCCTACGTCCACTCTTCCCTATCAGTAGGGGCACCAACTTAACCAACTGGACTTAGTTTAATGTGTTAGTCCAACACAGTACAACCAACAGATGTTTCACAAGTTCTCACTCAACCAATCCCAGAAATCTAATCTAGAAACACTAGACAAAAATCTTGCTATAACAAACTTAACCTAACTTTTGTTTGGGTATAAGATTTGTGTTGTTCCAACTGGAATACTATCCTAACTTTTAAGTAGCCTAAAGTTAGAGGATAGGTATTCTATGCTAAGAACTATGGGATGAACACTTAAGAATAAATCTTGAATTTGTGTTCTTTGTGCGGAAATCTTGAGAGCTTGAGCTTGAGTATAATTTCCGTAACCTTACTCTGAAGGTTGATCCCATATTTATAGGTACGAAATTGAACTAGCCATTGGAAAGCAATTTGAATTTCGATCTATTTTAGGTAGGCTTGCAGAGTTGATATGATGTTCATCAGAGCCGGCATGGCCGAAAGCGTGCAATTTTGTCCATTCTAGCCATTGAACTTTAAGCCTTCAACCCTGAGTCCTATCAGTTCCGTAGAAACGTGTCAATCTCTCATTGGCTAGCAAGCACCATGAATGCTGGTCTTGATAGATCTAAATGCTTGTTGTCTGACATATTTATTTGATGTAGGTTGTAGCTTCCAGAGTTAGACCTTTCTTGGAACTGAACAGATTGGACAAACTGATCTGCCCTACTTGAAGTCTTCAATTGCAAGTTGTCTTAGCTCAACTTACTGACTAAATCTGATGTATTTTGATCTGTTCTTCAGTCTTGATGTCTTCTTTATGTCTTCAGATAGGTTCTGATCTGCTGATCTTTACTTCTAATCTTCAAGACTTATAGTCACTTACATTGAGTTCCCCCTCAATGTGTGATCTATTCTAACTTTACATCAGTTGTTCTATACAATAATTATCAACTGGTCAACTTAGTTCTCATGCTAAATCATCAGTCCGTTAACATTTTCTGACTGGTCCTATTACATCTGTTTTGGAACTTTTATCAAAACTTAATAAATTTCCCAACACTGTCTTTAAGGAACAAGGTCGTAAGCTGATAGAACTTGAAGAAATTCAAGAACCACAAATTAACAAAGAGAGTGATATCTTGTCAAAGAAACATGACAAGGAATCAGTGGGAGCATTCAACAATATTCACGGTGGGAGTCTTTCACTAGGTGATCATCTTTCAACCAGTGGGAGCGTAATTGGAGTATATTTGCCAATGCACGAACCTCCTAGTGGGCTGAATGAGAACAACATAGTTCAAACTCCCGCCCAAGTGGCATCTGAAAGTGTAGCTCTTGAGGACTCTCCGGACATTGATGAAATCGATGCACCACAAAATTTTCACGATCAGAATGTACAACCTCCACAACCACAGCTCCGTAAGTCAATTATAAATCGTAATCCACCCATTAGATACGGTTACCTCTTGGAGGAACTCGATAATATGGACATACTGGATAAGGACGATCCTAATACTTATTCTGAAGCAATATCAGACATTGATTCAGGGAAGTAGCATGAAGCCATGAAATTTGAGATGGATTCGATGTATATTAATCAAGTCTGAGACTTGGTTGAGTTTCCTAAAGGGGTTAGACCCATAGGTTGCAAATCGGTCTTCAAGCGTAAGACTGATGCAAATGGAAAAGTACAAACCTACAAAGTTAGGTTGGTGGCGAAGGGCTATATTCAACGCGAAGGCATTGACTATGATGAGACCTTCTCACCAATTGCAAAGATCAAGTCCATTCAAATTTTACTTGCGATAGCATCACACTATGATTATGAGATATGGCAGATGGATGTAAAAACAGCTTTCCTCAATGGAAACATTGATAAGGAAGTGTTTATGACTCAACCGAATGGTTTTATATCTAAGCCAAATTCTAAATCTAGTATGTAAGCTAAAGAGACCCATCTATGGATTGAAGCAAGCTTCCAGGAGTTGGAATATCCAATTTGATGAAGCTATCAAGTCTTTTGACTTTATCAGAAATTTGAAAAATCCTTGCGTTTATCGTAAACGCAGCGGGAAGAATATTATTTTCATAATCGTGTATGTCAATGACATATTCATTTTGGGAAAAAATATCCCGTTAATGAAGTTCTTAAAGATTGGTTGTCAAAGACCTTAGTGATGAAGGATCTTTGTGAAGCCTGCTACATCATAGGGATCAAGATCCACAGGGATAGATCCAAGAGGATGTTGAGGCTGTCACAGTTCACCTATGTAGACAAGGTGTTGAAGCGTTTTGCAATAGAGAACTCTAAGAGAGGGTCCCTACCGGCAAATCATGGGATAAAGCTATCAAAGAAGGATTGTCCTTCTGTTGTAGCTGATATCAAGCACATGAAAGATGTCTCATATGCATATGCAATTGGGTCAATCATGTATGCCATGACTTGCACTAGGCCAAACGTGACCTAATTAATTAACATCACTGGTAGATACCAACAGAATCCGGGTGAGTCTCACTGGATTGCTGTCAAGACCATTTTGAAGTATCTTAGACAAACTAAAGAATGTTTCCTTGTCTATGGTGGACAGTCAAAACTAGTAGTCACTAGTTATGCTTACGCAAGTTTCCAATCCGACTATGATGATTACAAATCACAGTCAGGTTACGTTTCACTCTCAATGATGAGGCGGTCAGTTGGAATTGTTCCAAGCAATTCGACAGTAGATTCAACAACCGAAGCTGAGTACATTGCTACATCAGAAGCCTCAAGGAGGATGTCTGGATTTTAATAGTTCTTAAGAGAATTAGGGGTAGTTCCGAGTGCCAGTTGTCTAATAATGTTGTATAGAGACAACGTTGGTGCGATTGCGCAAGCAAATGAACCGAGATCAACAAACATAAGCAAGCATGTACCCAGGCTTATCATTTGATCTGAAAGATCATAACGATAGGATAAATAGAATTAAAACGTATTCACACATATTTAATATGGCAGATCCTTTCACCAAAACACTAAGTGTTCATGTACACACTAGACATTTGATGGTCTAGGGGTTAGACATGTAGGTGATTGACTCTAGTCCAAGTGGGAGATATTTAGTGTTAGTGTCCTAGAGACGATTTATTGTAAGGACATAATACTCGATGATATTCAGTTTGATTTAATATTATAGTTCATTTAATATTAACTTATGACAATACACTTGTTTGAATATTATGTTTGATGGTTTGCATTTATTCATGCAAGTGTTCCCATGAGTCATTGCTGTCATTGAGGTTGTGAGAACTCAGATGACTTAAGCATTATTTTCAAATGGCCCCGATCAAGGTTCATCAAGAATGGGATACTGATGATGCAATTGAGATTGGTGTGCAATCTGCATCAAACTCTTAGAGAGTGTAGTAAGATCTCACTTACTACGAGATACTAGGTATCTCATGATGGATGCACAAATACCTTAGAGGGTATTGGTATACCCATCCTAGAAACCTTTTGATGTAAGTCCACAATATGTGTCTATGGGTGTCTCGGTTAGTGGGAGTGATGCGATACTCCTTTGACTTGAGGTCAATACGCATGACATGTGTGGAGTGATGAACTTTGACCATGAGCGACGCTTGCACCCTTCCATGGGTAGATATGGCTTGGATTGATTTCATCATGAAATGCATGTGCGTGGTAGTTGGGCCAAGAATGTGATTCATTCCTCAATGTGGATTTAGAGAGAATACTCATCTTCTCATCATAATTGGATCTAAGTCATCGGTCGATGCATGTCAACTTAGATTTTGTGGCTAAGTGTGACATACATGATCAATTAGTGATTAAAGATAATATGATTAAGTTATTTGAATAGACACTTCATCATGTTCAAGACTTAATTGAGTATTCGCGAATAAAAGGAAGAAATCGTAATAGCCCATGTTTCAGTTATAGGTAGTTGCATGTTTCTCGCAACGTACCTCATATATTGAGAATGTCTGATTTATTATCTGGGGTTCAATTAAGATCGTTAGTTTAACTAATCGCTCGATATATGAGCGCATATGGGTCACACAACAAGTAGTTCCCTTTTACGGATTATAGTTGGTTGATTAAATGTTAAATTGGATTTAATATTTAATTTATGGAGAATTGATTAATAATAGATTAACTTGGAATTAATTATTATTAATATTTAATTAAATTGGATTTAATTAAATAGGATTCTCAATAATAATATATGGAATATTATTATAGGATTTAATATATATGGAATCAAATCCGTAGAGATTTGATATACATGGGAATTAAATCCGTAGAGATTTTATATATGGGAATTAAATCAATGGGATTTAATTTACAAGATTAGATATTTTATTTCCTAATCAGGTTAGCTTAAGATTTAAGTTGGGCCTCTCCCTATATATATGAGCTCTTGGAAATCCACAAACAACATTAATTCATTATTCTCTCCATATGATCTAGAGTTAGAATTTTCCTAGAAAATTCATCTCGGGATTCAACGCTGACAAATCCGTGCAAGTCCATGATTGGAGATTACGTGGATACCATAGTTGAGAAATCTGCTCTTGAGTTATTGTAAGATTTCTTGTTATGATTATTGTAATTATTTATGAGATTTCTTGTTATGATTATTGTAATTATTTATGCAATTAATTGTTCGTTGTTGGTGAACTGTTTATTTCCGCTGCGCATGTATTACATGTTTACGTGCCTCTAAATTCAAACAGATCAGAAGACTTTTCTTAGGATCAGAAGGTTAGGTAACTTTTGCGTGCCTTTAAATTCCAACAACTAGTCTTCTGATCTCCAGGTCTTCTGAGTCTTCAGCTTGATATCTCACCTAGTTATCTGACTAACTGGTCTTCTGATCTTCTGATGTTCTTCAAGACTTACCCTATACATATTGAGTTCCCCCGCAATATGTGACCTATCTATTACTTCAGTTGTCTATACACCTCAGCTGGTCATCCTATTTTGATTTCTAAATCATCAGTCAGCTAATAGGTCTGACTGGTCCTATTACACCTGTTTTGGAACTTCCATCAAAACTATAAATTTCCCAACAAATATTAATTTAATCTTGAATTTATGTGATGATCTATGAAGAATTAAGAATGGTGTGTTATAGAAATAGAAATTGTGTTGTGGACTCTTGGCAAGTCTCTACAGGACTTTGAGGGTATGGCAATCCCGATCCTAATTTTTCATCTCGGAATAGATTGTTAATGAAGGAGTTTGTGTACAACATATTAGAATTGAAGATTGAGTATGAGTATTTTATGAGAGACTTAGCGATGAGCAACACGATGTTTATGAGTCAATACACAAGTTCATTCATTCTGGTAGAGGTGAGGTATTTTTTATGTATGGATAAGTGAAATTGGAAAAACATTTATATGGAAGACGTTGTCTACATGTTTGACGTCGAATGACAAGAATGTCATTAATGTAGCATCCAGTGGTATATCTTCACTTTTCTGTCCATTCTAGGTTAGTCACTCCAATTAATGATACCGAAGATTCTACTTGCAAGATTTAATTGGGATAGTCATCTTGTCGAGCTTTTGATTAAGATTGATATCATTATATAAGATGAAGTTCCGTTGGTAAATAGATATTATATTGAAGCTCTTGATACTACTTTGAAGGATATTATGTAGCTGGTCGATCCGTTATTTTCTAGATTTTCTTTTGATGATAAGACTGTTGTATTTGGAGGCGATTTATGATAGATATTGTCAATTATTTCAAAAGGAACGAGACATGATATTGTTCAAGCTACAATAAGTTCATCTCTTTTGTGGAATAATTGTACCCTACTGAAACTTAAAAGGAACATGTGGATGAAGAATTTGGAATCAGATGATGGTTTAAACAAATTGCAAGTTTTTTCCGATTGGATAACATTATTAATGGAGATGGAAGTATAAGATCACAAACTGAGTATG
Organism: Stenogyne calaminthoides; assembly: GCA_037126765.1. Classification (NCBI taxonomy): domain Eukaryota; kingdom Viridiplantae; phylum Streptophyta; class Magnoliopsida; order Lamiales; family Lamiaceae; genus Stenogyne; species Stenogyne calaminthoides. The sequence goes on along the minus strand of JBBCBC010000013.1, from coordinate 15,240,359 downwards.
GTTTTGATGCACACATTCTGGATGATACTTTTTTAGAGGTTGTGATGATCCGATCGGTCTTATTGTTGATAGTATTTATTTTTTTTTTAAGAACATGATGAACGATCATGACTATTCATCTTCTAGGTTGGATGTTGTTAGGTCCGTAAGCAATCACATGATTTGGTTGAATGAAAATGAATCACGTACTTATTTGAGCTCTAATAGTCCTTACCGTGTTAATTCAAATGTTGATCATATATCTTTGTCATGCGCATGCTCCTAAATTCTTGAATAATCTAAAGTGTTAAGGGATTCTTAATCATGAACTGAATCTAAAAAAATGGAACATTGGTAATGTTATTTAGAAATATTGATCACTCAAGGATTTGTGCAATGGAACTAGGTTTCGTCTTTTCATAATATCTTTTTTTTTTTTTAAATTCTCATATTTTAAAGGTTGAATATGTATCATTTTTTTAAATTTGTAATGAAATGTTTTTTTTTCCAATATGTTGGTTGGTTATTACGAAGATGAGTAATAGTATTCTTGAAGCTAAGGTTCTATCGGGAAGTAATGTCAGATAGTTAGCTTTGATGCCTAGGCTTGCGTTGACTCCTTCTGGTCATAGACTGTCGTTCAAATTACAACGCTTTGTTCCTTAATTTTTTCATATGATATGTATATAAGTAAAAGTCAAGGATAATCATTTTCTAACGTGAGGGAATTTTTGCAGAAATTCATATTTCGTCATATACAATTGTATGCAGTTGTTTTCCGTATAACAAACCTCAAAGGTTTGAAGATACTGTTGTGTGCCATGATGATAATCATGATTCTGGTATTAAGAAAAATGTAGTTTTTTATAGGAATATATAATTCTGTAATAATAATTATCAAATGTCACAGCTTTTTCATGATGTTTTATTTTTATTAAAGTTCTTTTCATATAGGATTATTACAATATTAATTATTTAGAATATTATACATAAATGAATTATAACGAATCTACTGGTAATTGTCAAATTAATATTTAAAATGAAAATTTTAGATACCTTATATACGTAAATATATATATTTTTGTGAATTTTTATATTATAGCAAGATACTGCTATAATTTATAATTTATTTAAAATTTCCTAAATTTAATTTAGTTAAATATATGTCAAAATTATATGTTTTAAAAGTTAATCAATATTATTATCTTGAATATAAAAATTACATCAGTATTTGAACTTTGTTATAGATGCATTATAACATTATACAATAAATGTAAAAAAAAATGGATTTAATTGCAAAAAAAAAAAAATCACCACTTGCAGGGTTTTTACCAATTACAACATATCATTTTTTTTCTTTGCACTTTAAGACATCACCTTTTAAAATTTTGGATTTGAAGCATTTGCCCATTTTCTAGCAACAATTGAATAATGTGGCTGGTGGAGTTGTTACAAAGATGTCCATGTAAGATACCACGATTAATGAATTTAAAAAAAAAAATCATGTTTTTAATTTGATTTTTTTTCTAAGATAAACAATATCTTAAAAAGAGATGATAGGCCCGATGGGAAAACCCATTTTGCGCGTGCGGAAGCAAACATGTCGTGCGATGCATATAAAAACAGGGGTGAAGGAATGGTGATTCCAGATTTTTCTTTAAATAAGCTCATGTGTTGTGTTTTGCTTATAATCGAATGCATATGACAAGATAAGAACGTAAAGCAGTAAAGAACACAACAACGTATAGTGGTTCGGAGACTCAAGCTCCTACATCCACTCTCCCTGTTCCTAGGGAAATTCCTTCAAACGGGACTTATCACCCTCCACGGGATTGCCTATAAGCTTTCTGACTATCCAAGATAGTTTACTCACTTCTTCTACTTTGAGCTTTCCGACTACCTCTGTAGTTTACTTACTCAAACTGGACTTATCACCCTCTCGGGCTCGCCTCTGGACTTATCACCCTCTCGGGCTCGCCTCTAGATATTTAACGAGTTCACACTCCAACGGGACTTATCACCCTCACTCGGGATTGCCTAACAACTACCTCACTTCACCACTAGTTATCTCTTACGAGAATGGGGTTTGGGTTTGGTGTTGTCTCCAACTATGGTGAGATTTTCCCTTACATTTGTTTAGCCTCAATGCTAAGGTTGGGAAAATCTCTCTAAGCTTAGGATACATCGTGAGTTGCTTAGATTGGGTTCTAGAACACTCTTGAACATATTTGTATATCTACAGACTTGTGTTCTATGGTGGGAAAGCTTGAGTATATGTTCTCTTAGCTCTGTAGCATCGTTTGCTATCTTCTTCGCACTTCCACACGTAATAATGAAGGAAGAACTTGTATTTATAGTGTGGATTTGAATGTTACCGTTGGAGAGAATCACATTCAAATCCATACTATTCTTTGTAAGTTCTGCAGCTTTTTAAGGCTGGTTGTCTTCCTCTCATTGGTCCACGTCAGCTAGATTCCAACGACTATATTCCTCAGCTTCTTGGCTTGAACATTGGGGTTTATCTTTTGGGTATTCGGAATTCTTGAGTCTTGAATTATTGTGTCTTCGGGGGTTCTCGAGTCTCGGTGTCTTGAGAGACACCGAGTCTTGAGGTTTCTCGAGCCTTGAGGGTTTCTCGAGTCTCGGGTTACTCGGGGAGGTTCTTGATTCAAAGAGACTTCTCTTGGCCGGACCTTGTCCGATCAGCATATCTGACCCTTAAATTTGAAGTTCGGTTCTCCGCGCTTTCGGACATCGACCCTCAGTCACTTTTTACTTCTTGAGTCTCGGATTAGTTTTCTTTTGGAGTCTCGGATCGGTTTCTCCTCAGTCTCGAGATCTTCTTGAGTCTCAGTTACTTTTACTCGAACTATCGATTTCTTCCGCTTTGATTTGATCATTTCGACCGTCGAGATCAACACATCTTCAGATCAACATCTCAGGATAGCATCAGGTAAGTACATCATATCAGGTTAGCATATCAGTTTATCATATCTGATCTCGATCACGTCTGATCTTGATCAGTCTCATCTGCTCATCTTCATATCTGATCTCGATCACGTCTGATCTTGATCAGTCTCATCTGCTCATCTTCTGATTTGCAACCTTCTCTTCTGATCTGCTGGCTTTTCTTTTCTTCTCTTACGATTTACCTGATTTCATCATTTTAACTCGAACTCATCTAACTTTCATCGATCTCGTCGGTCTAAATCTCATGACCTCAAATCGATCTCGATCATTTACTTCTGATTTTGTGAGTTCCCCCTCAACTTGTTCTTTTGTTCCCCCTCAACTTGTTATCTGTAAATTAGCTTCAATAACACAAGTTGATAATGTTTTTGGCATAATTCATCAAAACTAAAATATCCCAACAAGAGATTTTTAAAATTTAGAAATAGAACCCCCGTCCCCCACCCACCCACCCACCCAATCTCATCTTGACAAAAAATATGCTCTTATTATTTCTTCAAAATTTAAAAGAAGAACGCTAAATATAATAAGATGTCAATATAAAATTTAAATTTTATATTAATTCTAAATAATATTTTAACATCTAAAATGTTTGGTAACAAAAATGACCGTGCGTTAGCACGGGTGCAATACTAGCAATGTATATTATACGACACCCCATGCAATCATGGTGCAATTTTAGACCCAATTTCAATTTTGATTTGGACCCATATCTTAACCGGGTCAAAATAGCAATATATATATATATAAATAAAAGTAGAAGTAAGGAGAGAGAAAAAATAATATTTATTGAAACATGTGAAGTCCATTTGCTATGTGGTGCAACAGTGAGTCCCACTCTCCATTAAAGAAAGTGATTTGAGTTTACCAATTTAATTTTTATTATTTTATTTTTATTTTGCACTACTAATTTCATATCTCAATAATAATTTATTATTTTAAATTTATTTTTAACACACTACATAGAAAGTTAATTGTCTTTTAAAGATTTTAAAATTTACATATATATTGCATTTATAAAATTAAAATTTATATCTAAAATATTTATTTTATTATATTTAAAGTGTTTAATTTATTTTAATAATATAAGTTGAATCTAAATAATTTTTTTTTAGATTATATAAGTTTTTTGTTGAATTTTAGTATTATCATTTAATACATTTAGCATTTGTGGTGAATTTAAAATATGATTAAAAGTCATACAAATACATAATTATTACACCATATATATATATAATTTTTATATAGATTAATGAGTATGTGAAAAAAATAAATTTAATTTCACATTTAAATATTAATAATATTTAAATTTGTTTACTAGTTTTAAAAAAAAATTGAGAAACACGCGTGAGGGCAAATGGCGAGCAAAAACTCGCCCAGTCTCGCAGAGGGCAAATCACGATTGAAAAGCAGAGGGCAACAAAACGCTGGAAGAATCTAGATCATGAAGAATCAACAGGAGAAATCGTGAAAAAATTCGAGAAATAGATTCATCAAAAAAACTTGCAGCCATAGATGAAGAAAATGGATTCAACACATATATCAACTTCTGATGAATTTTCTGGAGAAAAGCGTATTTATTTGCTTATAACTTAGGAATATTAGATGTGGTGCTTTTAGTATTGGTAATTCATATATTATTGTGCTTATATATATTGTTCTTCGTGTATTGAAATTAGATGAAGAAAAGAAAAGAAGGAAATTATTTAGCGAATGTGATTTTAAACATTTCAAGTACTTTATTTATCAAGAATCAATTGCAGTATTTTGGGTTCAGAATTCCGAGTTAATTAAATCTTAGCCCCATCTGGGTGGATGGATTTGAAAATCCATGGATTTTACGCACAAATCATACTCTTCAATGAATTTATAAATACTTAGATTTGAGTAAAGGAGAATTCTAAGCCAATTGAAAATCAGAATCGAAGGTTTACCGTATTGGGGTGCAGACCCAAGTTTTTCCCTTCTCGCCATTAACAATCAGATCGCCCAAAATTTCTTAAAAGACAGAAGCCCAAACTCAATATCATTTATTTATTTGTGATAGGAGCTTTGATTGGATAGAAATCCAAGAAAAATAGTAGAAATTAGGGTTTGTTCAAAATGGGCAAGAAGCCCAAACTCAATATCATTTATTTATTTGTGACAGGAGCTTTGATTGGATAGAAATCCAAGAAAAAAAGTAGAAATTAGGGTTTGTGCAAAATGGGCAAAAAGGGAGTCTGAAATTTTCAATTTTGGGGGTGTTTAGGATGAATTCGCGCTTTTTGCCGTTGGTTCCTTCAGTCAAAGACGGGTCAACTGACAGCAGGACCTAATGTGAGAAAAAAAATTAACTAGGGTGACCAATTTTAAAAGTGAGTAAACTTAGGTAATCAAAACTGTAAAAATGTAAACTTTAGTGACCAAAATTGAATTTTTCCCTCATTTTCCTCTTTTTATTCGCTGAATAAAGCGTGATCTTCTCATGCTAAATGGAGTAGCACTGTTACAGCGAATGTGGGCTCCAACATTTTTTGCTACGCCTTAGGTGCACTTTATAATGTATTTTAAAATTATTCAATTTATTATATTAAAATATACAAATTTATTTATAATAAAACGTGCAACTATTAATGTTTAACATAAATTGCATATTTTAGTGTAAATAAATTGCATATTTTAGTACATAATTCTAAAATACATCATAAAGAGTATGGTGCACCTGAGACTCACCCCATTTCTTTTCCTTCTCTCCTTTGCTCCAATTAAGTGATCGATTTCTGAATCACTCTAAATTATCTCCAACTTATTGAAATAATTTATACTCTTTGCATTTGAAGTGCGAAATTAATGTTAAAATCAATATGAATATTAAATTTTTTATTTTTTTTGATTCGGGATATCAATATTAAATTAATATTAGTAAAATTGATTTAGAAAAGATAATTTTAAAGACAAAGAAGAAGAAATTAGAAAAGATAATTGAATCAGTGGTGAGAGTTTTATTTAAAACGATTTTATATTTGACAAAGATTTCTTCTTTTACACATGAGAGAGAGAATGGGAGATCAAAAAAATTAGTCTTGTAAAATTAATGACTAGCATTTTAGAATAATTTATACACAATATTTACTACTCTTTATCATATACTAGTTTTTTAAGGGGTTTTTTAAGGGGTCTATTGTAGTTTTATTTTTTGTAAATTTATAAATGAAAAAAATAAAAAAGTAAATACCAGTATGACTATCTTGATTGCTAGTAAGGAAACTCACTCGATAACATAATAAACAACAGATTCAAATAGTACAACAAAATAGAAACAAAGTCAATTCCTCGAATCAAATAGCAGAAATCGAAGGAAACAATAAAATGCATCTTATATTTAGTTACAACTTACAATATAGTTTTCTTCCACTACAATAGATTCATGAAAACTATTTGACACCACACTCGGGTCAGTTACAAATTCTTTACCATTTTTACAACCAAACAACATGTAGCAACTCTATCATATCAACACATCTTGGTGCGGCAAAGCATATGGAAATTGGCTCCTTCAGGTTTAGAGTTCATTCCCTAATACGTGTACAACATGAAAGTAATTTGATGACAAGAAATTTAATTTCAAAATAACATATACCACATTATATAAGAAGTTGAGGAGATGATCAGGACTGACCCTGACTTTCAGACAGTGTCACTCTAAAAAACACTTGAAAAATGGAAAAAAGTTCGAAACGATGTAGAAATAAATCTTTCCATGTTCATGTAATTAAAAAAAAATGACAAACAATGGCAACAAAAAGCTCTACTTCTACTCTAGAATAGCATCATGGGAAAAAGCTCTACTGCTTTGTCCATAAATTATAATTACTTCCTAAACATCCCTAGCAAGCATTAACAATATCCAGACTCCGACATTATAATTAAAATTGTCAATTATGGGGAGATTTGGACACAAAAGAGTACCTTTGTGCTTTAACAATTGGAAGGCGGAAACTTAACTATTACTTGTGTCGCCATCATCTTCTCTTCTCTAGCAATATGCTCTATCTGAACACAAGAAATGACAATATCACAATTATTTAATAAAAAGCAAGACCATTGAGATGCATAAAGAAAAGGCATACATCTTTAGAAAGTATTCACAACTCTATTTTCACATTATTTACTCCCTCAGCATAATTAACAGGAATACAAGCAACTAAAATGAAAATATAAGTAAATACATTCGATTTTAATACATCAATTACACAATTAGGAGGATTCAACCTAGAGGGAGAGGTTCAAACTAAACATGTGAGTAGTTCCAAATTCATAATGGCTAGTTTTCTGGTGGGGGCATCATCAAAGAAACATCCAACATAATTCTGTATAAAGGGCTATTTGAAGATCCTTGCAAGTATCATGAATTTCATTTCATTTGTTGGCATTTGAAGTGGATAAGTGGTCATGTTGTGTTTTGTTGAGCCTAAATAGATCTTGCTGCCCGCTATAATTCTTAGAATTTAAGAATCACAGCCAGCCATTCTTTTGTATCAACTCAACAAAAAACTAAACATAACAGAAACTCACCCCTATTCTTGGCTGATCTAATTCAACAGCTAGATGCAATCAGAAAGTTTCTGTTAGGCTCCGTTTTATTCCTGTCGCTTCAACCAGTAGGAATAATCATCTCGTTTGAGAAATCGATGAACATGGTAGTTGATTTGTTCGGCCTTATGCCTCCAGGAAAAACTAGAACATGGAAATAAAACGTTAAAAATGATGAACACGTTAGGGGTAATATTTACTTAAAATTTGAATGTTATTTAAAAAATAAAACTCATTTCCATTGCATGGGCTCTTCCTGGAAACTTTCACCATAATGTTTATTACACATGAAAATGACAATTAAATATGGCAGTGCACCAATAATCCTCAAATGCATATGCAACTGCATAACGTTAAGGGATATAACACACAATTTAAACTTCAGACCTTGAATTTTGGATCCTGTAAATAATAATTTGGATTTAACTGGGGAGTTGAGATTACCTAATGATATTCAAAATATAAAACTTCGTATTGGGAGTGACGACTGCAAGGACAGTAGTGAACCCAATGGCGACACGCAGTGGGGTTTGGAAATCTGGATACCAGCTAAAGTTGTCAATAGAAATTGGATAATCCGGTTATCATAACCCAACGTGATCAGGTCTAAAATACTAAACAATGGCTTAGTAAAAAAAAGTCGAAAATAAAAGATCAAACACATACTTGGACACTATATTACAATGACTAAAAATGAAAGATGTGGCCATCCATTTTCTAGAAACTAAAGTGGCGAAAGGCATGTAGTAATCCAACTTCATATCACATCTGTACAAAAACATCACCCAATCTAAATCAGTATACCAATTTCAGGGAGGGAATATATCTATATCTAGAACAAAGAAAAATACATAATTACACTAAAATCTGTAAAATAAAACTGACAAAAAAAGATGTCCAGTTTCCAATATTAAAGAAAATATACATATGACTTCCAACAACCATGGACGGCCAACTCAATTTAATTTTATCCAATTAAGCTGTGTTGGGATATTTTAGTTTTGATGAATTATGCCAAAACATTATCAACTTGTATTATTGAAGTTAATCTACAGATAACAAGTTAAGGGGGAACGAGAGAACAAGTTAAGGGGAACTCATGAAATCAGACGAAGATGATCAAGATCAGACGAGGCTGTAGACGAGACTGATCAAGATCAGATGAGTAAGATGAGTTCCGAAGTTAACTGATGAGTTGTGCAAAATCAGAAGAGAAGAAAAGATAAGTCAGCTGATCAGAAGATCAGATGATCAGAAGTGACCTGATCAGATGACCAGAAGAACAGACGAGCTGATCTGGTGATCAGAAGAGCAGACAAGCTGATCAGAAAGAAACTGTCCAGAAGATCAGAAGAGAAGGTTGCAGATCAGAAGAGGAGCAGAACAGACTGATCAAGATCAGACGTGATCGAGATCAGATAAGATAACTTGATATGCTAACCTGATGCAGATGACCTGATGCTATCCTAATATGTTGACCTGAAGATGTGCTGATCTAATCAGGCGAGCTGATCAGATCAGGCAAGAAGAAATTAGATAGCCTGAGTCAAGTGACCTGAGGGTCAGTGAGTAAAAGTGACCTGAGGGTCAGGATGTCTGAAGTCAGAAGAGCTTAACTCAGAAACCCTGAGTGTCAGTATGCCTGATCAGACAAGGTCCGCTGAAGAGAAGTCTGCTGAATCAAAGATTCCTGAGACTCAGAAGAATCCTGAAGACTCAGAGAAACCTGAAGACTCAGAAGATCCTGAAGAATATAGCCGTTAGATTCAGCTGACGTGGACTAATGAGAGGAAGACAACCAGCCTGAAAAAGCTGCAGAACTTACTGAATAGTATGAATTTGAATGTGATTCTCTCCAACGGTAACATTCAAATCCACACTATAAATACAAGGTCTTTCATCATTCTAAAGTGTGGAGAATGTGGAAAAAGATGCTACAGAGCCAAGAGCCATATACTCAAGCATTCCCACCATAGAACACAAATCTGTAGACATACAAATACATCCATGAGTGTTCTAAAACCCAATCTAAGCAACCCACGATATATCCTAAGCTTAGAGAGATTTTTCCCAACCTTAGCATAAAGGTTAAACCATTGTAGTGGAAAATCTCAACCTAGTTGGAGACACCAACCAAACCTAAACCCTCTTGTTAGGTAGTTTGTGTGTGATTGTTGAAGTTGTAAAGAGTTAGTAAGCTGCAGTTGAGTCAGCCAGAAGGCTCTAGAGAAAAAGTGAGTAAACTGTTTTAGACAATCAGAAAGCTTGTAGGCAATCCCGTGGAGGGTGATAAGTCCCGAGGCGAGCCCGAGAGGGTGATAAGTCCAGTTTGAGTGAGAGCTCGTTAAATATCTGTAGGCAATCCCGTGGAGGGAGATAAGTCCCGTTTGAAGGAATTTCCCTAGGAACAGGGAGAGTGGATGTAGGAGCTTGAGTCTCCGAACCACTATACTTTGTTGTGTTCTTTATTGCTTTATGTTCTTACTTGTCATATGCATTCAATTATAAGCACAACATAACACATGGACTTAAAAACCAAAAATTTGGAATCACCATTCCTTCACCCCTGTTTTATATGCATTACATATTTTTTCCGCATTTCATGGGTTTTTCACCGGGACCAACAAGTGGTATCAGAGCAGGAGTTCAAAAGATCACTTTTAATGTGATCACCTGAACAGATCTTTTTTTTAAAAAAACCCGTTTTCTTTAAAAATGCATATATTTTAATGTTTTGGCGTCATTATCAAAAAGGGGAAAATTGTTGGGATATTTTTGTTTTGATGAATTATGCCAAAACATTATCAACTTGTGTTATTGAAGCTAATCTACAGATATCAAGTTGAGGGGGAACGAGAGAACAAGTTAAGGGGGAACTCATAAAATCAGAAGAAGATGATCAAGATCAGACGAGGCTACAGACGAGACTGATCAAGATCAGATGAGTAAGATGAGTTCCGGAGTTAATCGATGAGTCAGGCAAAAATCGTAAGAGAAGAAAAGATAAGTAAGCCGATCGTAAGATCGATGATCGAAGTGACCGATCGGATGACCGGAAGAACAGACGTCCGATCCGGTGATCGAAGAGCGCATAAGCCGATCGTAAAGAAATTGTCCGTAAGATCGTAAGAGAAGGTTGCGCATCGTAAGAGGAGGTAAACGATCGATCAAGATCAGACGTGATCGAGATCAGATAAGATAACTTGATATGCTAACCTGATGCAGATGACCTGATGCTATCCTAATATGTTGACCTGAAGATGTGCTGATCTAATCAGGCGAGCTGATCAGATCAGGCAAGAAGAAATTAGATAGCCTGAGTCAAGTGACCTGAGGGTCAGTGAGTAAAAAGTGACACGAGGGTCGATGTCCGAAGTCAAGAGCTTAACTCGTAAACCCCGAAAGTGTCAAGATGCCCGACGACAAGGTCCATTGAAGAGAAGTCTCTTTGAATCAAAGATTCTCGAGACTCGAGAAGAACTCAAGACTCAGAGAAACTCAAGACTCGTAAGATCCTCAAGAATATAGCCGTTAGATTCAGCTGACGTGGACTAATGAGAGGAAGACAACCAGCCTGAAAAAGCTGCAGAACTTACTGAATAGTATGAATTTGAATGTGATTCTCTCCAACGGTAACATTCAAATCCACACTATAAATACAAGGTCTTTCATCATTCTAAAGTGTGGAGAATGTGGAAAAAGATGCTACAGAGCCAAGAGCCATATACTCAAGCATTCCCACCATAGAACACAAATCTGTAGACATACAAATACATCCATGAGTGTTCTAAAACCCAATCTAAGCAACCCACGATATATCCTAAGCTTAGAGAGATTTTTCCCAACCTTAGCATAAAGGTTAAACCATTGTAGTGGAAAATCTCAACCTAGTTGGAGACACCAACCAAACCTAAACCCTCTTGTTAGGTAGTTTGTGTGTGATTGTTGAAGTTGTAAAGAGTTAGTAAGCTGCAGTTGAGTCAGCCAGAAGGCTCTAGAGAAAAAGTGAGTAAACTGTTTTAGACAGTCAGAAAGCTTGTAGGCAATCCCGTGGAGGGTGATAAGTCCCGAGGCGAGCCCGAGAGGGTGATAAGTCCAGTTTGAGTGAGAGCTCGTTAAATATCTGTAGGCAATCCCGTGGAGGGAGATAAGTCCGGTTTGAAGGAATTTCCCTAGGAACAGGGAAGGTGGATGTTGGAGCTTGAGTCTCCGAACCACTATACTTTGTTGTGTTCTATATTGCTTTATGTTCTTACTTGTCATATGCATTCAATTATAAGTACAACATAACACATGGACTTAAAAACCAAAAATTTGGAATCACCATTCCTTCACCCCTGTTTTATATGCATTACATGTTTTTTCCGCATTTCATGGGTTTTTCTCCGGGACCATCAAGTGGTATCAGAGCAGGAGTTCAAAAGATCACTGATAATGTGATCACCTGAACAGATCTTTTAAAAAAAAAACCCATTTTCTTTTAAAATGCATATATTTTAATGTTTTGGCGTCATTATCGAAAAGGGGAAAACTGTTGGGATATTTTAGTTTTGATGAATTATGTCAAAACATTATCAACTTGTGTTATTGAAGCTAATCTACAGATAACAAGTTGAGGGGGAACGAGAGAACAAGTTAAGGGGGAACTCATAAAATCAGAAGAAGATGATCAAGATCAGACGAGGCTGCAGACGAGACTGATCAAGATCAGATGAGTAAGATGAGTTCCGGAGTTAACTGATGAGCTGTGCAAAATCAGAAGAGAAGAAAAGATAAGCAAGCTGATCAGAAGTGACCTGATCAGATGACCAGAAGAACAGACGAGCTGATCTGGTGATCAGAAGAGCAGACAAGCTGATCAGAAAGAAACTGTCCAGAAGATCAGAAGAGAAGGTTGCAGATCAGAAGAGGAGCAGATGAGACTGATCAAGATCAGACATGATCGAGATCAGATAAGATAACCTGATATGCTAACCTGATGCAGATGACCTAATGCTATCCTGATATGTTGACCTGAAGATGTGCTGATCTGATCAGGCGAGCTGATCAGATCAAGCAAGAAGAAATCAGATAGACTGAGTCAAGTGACCTGAGGGTCAGTGAGTAAAAGTGACCTGAGGATCAGGATGTCTGAAGTCAGAAGAGCTTAACTCAGTAAGCTTGAGTGTCAGTATGCCTGATCAGACAAGGTCCGCTGAAGAGAAGTCTGCTGAATCAAAGAATCCTGAGACTCAGAAGAATCCTGAAGACTCAGAGAAACCTGAAGACTCAGAAGATCCTGAAGAATATAGCCGTTAGATTCAGCTGACGTGGACCAATGAGAGGAAGACAACCAGCCTGAAAAAGCTGCAGAACTTACTGAATAGTATGGATTTGAATGTGATTCTCTCCAACGGTAACATTTAAATCCACACTATAAATACAAGGTCTTTCATCATTCTAAAGTGTGGAGAATGTGGAAAAAGATGTTACAGAGCCAAGAGCCATATACTCAAGCATTCCCACCATAGAACACTAAGCTGTAGACATACAAATACATCCATGAGTGTTCTAAAACTCAATCTAAGCAACCCACGATATATCCTAAGCTTAGAGAGTTTTTTCCCAACCTTAGCATAAAAGTTAAACCATTGTAGTGGAAAATCTCAACCTAGTTGGAGACACCAACCAAACCCAAACCCTCTTGTTAGGTAGTTTGTGTGTGATTGTTGAAGTTGTAAAGAGTTAGTAAGCTGCATTTGAGTCAGCCAGAAAGCTCTAGAGAAGAAGTGAGTAAACTGTTTTAGACAGTCAGAAAGCTTGTAGGCAATCCCGTGGAGGGTGATAAGTCCCGAGGCGAGCCCGAGAGGGTGATAAGTCCAGTTTGAGTGAGAGCTCGTTAAATATCTGTAGGCAATCCCGTGGAGGGAGATAAGTCCGGTTTGAAGGAATTTCCCTAGGAACAGGGAAGGTGGATGTTGGAGCTTGAGTCTCCGAACCACTATACTTTGTTGTGTTCTATATTGCTTTATGTTCTTACTTGTCATATGCATTCAATTATAAGTACAACATAACACATGGACTTAAAAACCAAAAATTTGGAATCACCATTCCTTCACCCCTGTTTTATATGCATTACATATTTTTTCCGCATTTCATGGGTTTTTCACCGGGACCAACAAGTGGTATCAGAGCAGGAGTTCAAAAGATCACTTTTAATGTGATCACCTGAACAGATCTTTAAAAAAAAAAACCCGTTTTCTTTAAAAATGCGTATATTTTAATGTTTTGGCGTCATTATCAAAAAGGGGAAAATTGTTGGGATATTTTTGTTTTGATGAATTATGCCAAAACATTATCAACTTGTGTTATTGAAGCTAATCTACAGATAACAAGTTGAGGGGGAACGAGAGAACATGTTAAGGGGGAACTCATAAAATCAGAAGAAGATGATCAAGATCAGACGAGGCTGCAGATGAGACTGATCAAGATCAGATGAGTAAGATGAGTTCCGGAGTTAACTGATGAGCTGTACAAAATCAGAAGAGAAGAAAAGATAAGCAAGCTGATTAGAAGTGACCTGATCAGATGACCAGAAGAACAGACGAGCTGATCTGGTGATCAGAAGAGCAGACAAGCTGATCAGAAAGAAACTGTCCAGAAGATCAGAAGAGAAGGTTGCAGATCAGAAGAGGAGCAGATGAGACTGATCAAGATCAGACATGATCGAGATCAGATAAGATAACCTGATATGCTAACCTGATGCAGATGACCTGATGCTATCCTGATATGTTGACCTGAAGATGTGCTTATCTGATCAGGTTGTTGGGAAATTTAGAGTTTTGATGAAAGTTCTAAAACACATGTAATAGGACCAGTCAGACCTGTTAGCTGACTGATGTTTTTATTACCAGTTATAAGAATACCAGTTGATAATTATTGTATAGAACAACTGATGTAGAAGATAGGTCACATATTGAGGGGGAACCTCAATATGTATAGGTCAGATATGAAGATCTGAAGAACAGCTGATATCCGACAAGCCAGAAGGCAAGGGAAGGATAGAAGATCAGATCGATCTGATAAAGTCAGATATCTCAGCTGAAGTAATGAAGTTCAAATTCAGAAGACTTGAAGATCAGATGACTTCCAGAAGATCAGACCAGAAGACCTACATCAGCCGAGTCTGCTAGTTGAAGCTAAGACAACTGGCACCAGAAGACTCTATCAGGTAGACTGATCAGTTGTGACTGATCAGGTCAGCTCAGCAGGTGAAAACTGATGTTTCACCAAATCATACGTCGATGATCTGAATAAGAAGAATGTCAACCGTAGTTGGTAGAACAACACTGAAAAGTGCTTCTGTTAACCAATAAGAACAAGACACGTATGATCGGAGCCGGCAATTACGGGATTTGGTACTGCTTTCTGTAACGGCTATAATAGACACTATTCACGCTTTCGGCCATGCCGTTCCTGAAGCACGTCACATCAATCCTGCAAGTCTACCAAATATAGCCAGAAATTAAAATTGCTCTCCAACGACTCTTTGATTTCGAGGTCTATAAATATGGGATTACTCTTCAGAGTGAAGACACGGAAACTATCAAGAAGCTCAAGCTATAATCAAATTTCCGCACGAAGAACACAAACTTGACGATTATTTTCTAAGTGTTCATCCCATAGTTCTTAGCACATAAATCTTTTCATCTAGCTGATAGGCTACTTAAAAAACTAGGAAAGATTTCAAAGTTGGAACAAAAACAATCTTACCCAAAACCCAAAGTTAGGTTAAGTTGTTTAGCAAGATTTCAGACTAGGGTTTCTAGTTCTGGTTTCTGGGATCGGTTGAGTGAGAACTCTTTAAATATCTGTTGGTGTACTGTGTTGGACTAACATAATAATCTAAGTCCAGTTGGGTTAGTTGGTGCCCCTTGTGATAGGGAAGAGTGGACGTAGGACTGGTTGTCCGAACCACTATAAATCTTGTGTGCACTTCCCTGCTTTGATTAACTGTTTTACACAATCGCACACAACCTAATTAAAGCTGCATACATATTTTAAGTTAAGATCAGCTAGCACCAAGCTTATGATCTGATCAAGTTTGACACTTTAGTCAACTGGTTGAAAGACTGACTTTGGAATCTGATTTATTAAAACTGGTTTTTCACACGGGTAAAATTTAGCTTCCGCACAATCAGTTAAACTGATAGATACCGAACTGATCTGCCTTCAGGCGATTAGTAAGTTGGATATCAGTCCAAACTGATTCACTTGCACTCGACAAAGTAAGCGCAATCACACCGACCAAGACAAAAAGTTTTCGTAAGTCTATTCCCCCCCCTCTAGACTTCTGCCCTCACAAACCCGTTCGGGACCTACAAGTGGTATCGAGCAAAGGGTTCTACTGCACTAACGGCTTTTGAGTATCATCGATTCTTGAGGAAGAATCTTTGTGGTCATTTGAACAGATCTTGAAAAACCATTTTTAAAACTCATTCGCTTTTTCCAAAATCACTCAGCATGGATAATACCTCTAGTATGTATCATGATTTGCCGAAGTTCTCAATTGATGAGTATGCAGATTGGGCCATATATATGTGCAACCATCTAGGATCGATAAGCGGCGAGAATGATGGAAGTCATTGAAAGAGGACCCATCATCATATATCACGACAACCCCGTTAGCTTGGAGGAGATCCAGATTTTGCCACGGAAGTCTTGTGCGAAAAAGCCCAAATTTTGATGGATGCAAGAGGAAAGAAAGTCAGATACTCTAGATACAATCGCCAGCATATAATCATGAAGGCGATGGATAAAGTCACCAAGGAGAAGATAAAATATCTCAAAACTACTTAAAGCAATGTGGGATACTCTAACCGAGATATGCGAAGGAAATGATCGAGATCAAAGATGACCGACTATGTTTAACCTGGTGAAGTTCGAAAAACTAATGATGCTGCCCAACGAGACCATCAACGAGCTCGATGGAAGGATTGCTATGTCAGTAAATAAGCTACGAGAACTTGGTAGAGAGATGTCAGACAAAGATATCAACTACAAGATCTTAAGATCTCTCACCAAGAATGGGACATGAAAGTCACGGTAATCAAGGATTGCCAAGACATTTCAAAGATGAAGCCGAGTAGTTTCTTCCTAAGCCTTAAAGCTCACGAGTTTGACTTAATCGAAAGAGGACAAGCAGATGAAGACGAGACGCCTGCTGATGCCTCAACGTCTAAATCAGTTGCGTTTAAAGCAACCAGCAGCAGATCGAAGGCCACTGAACCTGTTGGAAACATAATAAGTCGAACAGACGCTTCGCTTACTGTGAAACTTCAAAAAATCAAACATTCAACTGGTAAGTATCAAGATTCTATAAAGATTATCAACATAGCAGAGGGAAGAGATAGGAGATCACCGACAGATCTCCGTAAAGAACTAGATCCGATGATCAAGAGATCACAGAGAAGAAAAGAAAAGAGATAATCTGATCGATGAGAGAAGAGATAATAGATCCGGATGAAGGAGTTCGACATTATCGTAAAGGGAAGTCACCTGATAGATTCTACAGACGGAATGACTCACCTGGAAGAAAAGGTTCCGTGGATCGTGGAGCGTGTTTCAACTGCTGAGAAACCAGGTCACTACAAATAAGCAGATTGCCCGCACTGACGCCAAAAGAAAGAGAAGAAAAATGGAACAGAAGAGAGCAACGTTATAGAGACAGGAAAGCCCTGGTCGCTGACACATCTGGAATTGATGATTCCTATCTGCCCTCTGAGGATTCTGGGTACTCATCTCAGAGAAAACTTCGCCCGATAAGGTCTTTGTTGACTTCCATGAGAATGAAGATCGATATTCTCTTCGGGATGACGATGAAATTGGTCGATGGCCAAGGAGGACCAACTGGAGGTAACCTCCAAACCTTCGCTATTCGCTTTCACCGCTATTATTAGCACACCGCCGGAGAGATTGACCTTGGCTCTACTCGAGCAATTGCTTGATGATCTCTCTAATGCAGTAGACACTTATGCTATAGTGGAAGCTGAGAATGACAAGCTAAGGATCATAAATAATCAACTTGTTAAAGAGAACGCCTCAAGAAAGCTATCGAATCGAAATCACGAAACCGCCGAAGGTAACCGAGAACTTAACATTCGAAAGTTAAATCTTCGATCGGGGAGAAGCAGATCAAAAGATCGATTAGCAATCAACAAAAAAGAAGTTCGATGATTTCAAAATCCTTCAAGCTAAATTTGATGAGTTATTCCGACTACATGAGAGTCTAAAATCTTCTGAGGATAGTTTGCGCAAGAAAATAGAGGTTTTCACAAAGTCATCTAAAACCGTTCAAGATATGAACGCCTATTTTCGAACACCGACTAACAAGAAGGGAATTGGGTATGAGAACCCTTCTACATCCTCAAAAGCCCCGTTTGATTCACTTCAAAAAGGTGTAAACGAGTTTCTGACAAAGATACACTAAAAGCTAAACTTGTATCTGATAAGGGAAAAAGACCTGTTGAGCAAGTATGACAGGTGCCTAATCAGAAAGGGAATAGAAATGGACCCCAACTGGTAAAGCATCAGCCGAGGAATCAACAGAAGAACCCAGTTCTTCTGAAAAGACTTCAACCTGATCAACAGATTAGGTATCAGAAAAGACAACCTCTCAAAGGGAAATCTAATCTGAGACCCAATCAAGGTCAGCTTCCGAATAAGCAAGCTATAGGTAAACTGCAAAAACCACCTATGCCAAAAAGATATGAATCTTTTGATGGTAGCAGTCGTACCTACACTTATAATCAGAAACCTAGGGCTGCTGCACCTGAGCCACACTGGATTAAAAGAAGACATACAGCAAAGATAAATCCTAAGTCTTCTAAGTCACCCAAGGCTCACACGAATAATCATACTAATCAGAAAGCATATAAAGAGACATATGATTATGTTGATATGTATGGGAGACAAATCAGGCCTTCTGATCTAACTGATTACAATAGAAGTGCCCTGTTTGTATGGATCCCTAAAACCAACCCTAACCCCTCAGGACCCAATCCAAAAGGGGTACCTAAAGCCTGATTTGGTTGCAGGTTCGCGTGGGTCTGGCCAACAAAGGAGGTGTACAAGCAACTATCTGGTACATCGATAGTGGATGCTCAAGGCACGTGACTGGAAGCAAACATCTCCTTAGCTCTTACATAGAACAAAAAGGCCCGCGTGTACTCTTCGGTGATGATAACTTTGGTTTTACCAGAGGATTCGGAACCTTAGAGAATGATGATGTACAGGTTAGCGGAGTCTCGTATGTCGAAGGTTTAAAGCATAACCTGTTATCGGTTTCACAATCTGCGACAACGGATTCAGTGTTGAGTTCTCGACTGATCAATGCACTATCAAAAATCGAGCCACTCAACAGATCTTGTTAACTGGTTCAAGGAAAGGGACGATCTACATAGTAGATTGGAACAGTTGCCCAAGAAATGCATGCCTGATTGTTAAGAGTTCCAAAAGTAGCAGTTGACTCTGGCACAAAAGAATGAGTCATCTAAACTTTAAAACTCTTAATAAGATAACAAGGATGTCTTTAGTGGAAGGACTTCCAAATGAGGTATTTTCTAAGGATCAGACATGTGTCGCATGTCAGAAGGGAAAACAGGTTAAAGCCTCATTCAAGGAAATCCTCGACCCAAGATCCACCGAGTATTGCAGCTGCTTCATATGGACTTATTTGGACCAGTTACACCAGTCAGTCTCAGCGGACGCAAACATAATCTGGTAATCGTGGATGATTATTCCAAGTTTACCTGGGTTGTATTCTTGCATAAGAAGAATGAGATGACAACAAAGATACCCGAAGCCGCTTTCAAGAGATTACAAAATGAAAAGGGTGTCGATAGTAGTAAAAATCGATCGAGGATAAAAGTATGGAATTTTGAACTCTTTTATTATCGATTTTGCACTAAGTTTGGTATACAACATGAGACATCACCGCAAGAACGCCACAAAGTAATGGAGTAGCGAAGCGGAGAAACAGAACACTCAAAGAAGCTTTCGCCGCACTATGTTAGTTAACATGCAATACCAAGCCGTTTAGGGGGAAAGCTATCAATCTTGCATGCCACACTCAGATGATGTCTTCTAACTAAGGCTCAAAGACAAAACACCCTATGAATTGTGGAAGGGCGAAAACCTCGTGTTTTTACTTCCATGTTTTTTGGGTGTAAGTGTTTCATACACAACAATGGGAAGAGTCGGGTTGAAGACTTTTGAGGCCAAGTCGATGAGGGTATATTCTTAGGATATTCCTCATCTAGCATGGCTTTCGTGGTTTACAACCGGCTAACCCTAGTTGTGGAAGAAACACCCCATGTAGTCTTTGATGAAACATCTTCTGAACAAGAGAAATCGCCTCGTAACAGGAAGTATGCAGATCAACCAAGACTGATGCACAGAAAATGGATCAGCTAATGATCAAGGAAAAAGGATCAGAACTCGTAACAGTTAAAGATACATTCCAGATCTAGCTGATTCACCAGGTCAATCAGATCCTAAGGTACGAACAACTGTCGATGAAGAAGCCGTACAATTGAGATAAAGATCAACCGAACCATCCGGTTCGTGGGGGAACACTGAAGTTCCCATTTAACGCACATCAAACACATGATGAGTCCAACATCAGCTGAGACATGTTCTTATCAAGTGGATCATAAATCTGCACCACTCCCAATCTCTAGTAATGAACTATTATCAGAAATGGATGATGTTCTCCAAACCGACGCAAATCAGAACAGAAGGACCTGGATAACCAGTCATCCAACTGATCTGATCATCGGAGACCCATCTGATAGAGTTAAAACTAGACATCGTTGGTGAAAGTGCCATGTATTGTCAATTATCGTCTATGAAGGAACCAACAACAATAGAGGAAGCTCTACAAGACGCAAGCTGGATTCTAGCCATGCAGGAGGAGCTGGAACAGTTCGAGAGAAATCATGTTTGGGAATTGGTGGATAGACCAACTCATCAAGACGTAATTGGCACAAAGTGGGTATTCAAGAACAAGAGAGATGAGAAAAATGTCATAACCAGGAATAAGGCAAGACTTGTTGCTAAGGGGTATTCACAATCAGAAGGAATTGATTATGATGAGACCTTTGCACCAATCGCTCGCCTAGAAGCCATTCGGCTGTTTCTGGCATATGCTTCCCACAGAGGATTCACAGTGTATCAGATGGACGTAAAGAGTGCATTCTTAAATGGGGTACTAGCAGAGGAAGTTTATGTCGAACAACCTCCAGGCTTTGAAAAGGGCAACCAAGTGTATCGTTTAAGAAAAGCTCTTTATGGTTCAAACAAGCTCTCCTCGAGCTTGGTATGATACACTCTCTCGTTCTTGATAGACAAAGTGGGTTTCACTAAAGGAATAGTGGATAGAACCTTATTCAGAATAGAAGATGGAGAAGATATTCTGATGGTTCAGATTTATGTGGACGACATCATCTTCAGATCTCCCAACAAGAGTCTATGTGAAAGATTTAGCAAGCTGATGCAAGGGAAATTCGAGATGTCCATGATGGGTCAGATGAGTTACTTTCTGGGTCTACAAGTTAAACAAAGTACAGAAGGGATATTAATCTACCAAGCAAAGTACACTAGGAGTTTACTGGCTAAGTTTGGAGTTCAAAACTGTAAGGAAGCCAGAATTCCTATGTTGACTAGATTCAAGATGGATCCAGATGAGGATGGTCAGAAAACCAATCAGAAAGAATATAGGGCTCTCATTGGATCTTTACTATACCTGACTGCCAGCAGACCAGATATCACTTTTGCAGTAGGTGTATATGCCAGATTTCAGGCAAATCCAATGCAAAGTCACCTAGAAGCAGCTAAGCGGATTCTTAAGTATCTGAAGGGGACAGTAAACATTGGTTTATTTTACCCATCAGATGATAATCTAGAGCCTAGTGGGTATTCTGATTCTGATTATGGAGGTTGCAAAATTGACAGGAAGTCAACCTCAGGAACATGTCAGTTTTTAGGAAGTAAACTGATCTCGTGGTTTTCAAAAAGCAGACATCGATTATGACATCTACTATCAAGCGTAATATATGGCTGCAAAGAAGTCGTTGTTCCCAATCGCCCGCTTAGTCAAGAAAATGAGGGATTATAACATTGTAGCTAAGAATGTACCTATATTCTGTGACAGTAATAGTGCTATTGCAATCACTCAAAATCCTGTTCTACATACAAGATGCAAGCATGTGGATGTCAGACACCATTTTATAAGAGATCATGTTGAAAAGAAGAATATCATAATGGAAAAGATTCATACTGATATACAGAAAGCTGATATTCTAACCAAGCCACTAGCTGAGATCAGATTCAGAGAATTATGCAATGAGCTAGGACTTCTGGATCTTGGAGAAAAAGCACCTAAAATGTTTGATTGACTGATCTCCAGAACCAGCTGGTTAAGAGACTAACCATGTTAAGAGGAATCAGTTGAGTTTGGTATCTCAACTGATCAGAAGATCAGTCAAGGAACTGATATGAGAAGGCGATCAGATTTACGGATTATCAGATTAAAGGAACTGATCAGATTTACGGATTATCAGATTAAAGGAACTGATCAGATTAAAGGATTATCTGATTAAATCAGTTTGGTTATTTCACACTTTGTAAGCCGATTAAGCTGATATTCAACAAGCAAGGATTCACAAGATTAAAGCTTACATCGCATAAGAAAACAGGAAATTTACACAACATTGGAATAATAGAAATTTTCATTGATAAAGACCCGAAGGTCAGATTTACATTACAAGTTACAAGTACAAAAGGACCCGGAGGTCAGTACATAAGCCATAAACCCTAAACCCTAAACCGAAAACCCTAAGCCTAACCCTAGAAGGGGGAGAGAGAGATTTTAAAATCTGATGCTCCCATTTTCCCCCACTTAACAGGTGTGTGAAGGCTTTGAAATAATCCTAAAGCCACCCCTCGAGCTTGGAGTTAGGAGCGAGAGCGGCGTTGAAAGGATTTCTAAGCCAGGAGCCCTTAGACCTGAAATCAATGGGCTCTCCAGCTGTTAAATGGGACACAAGTGCCAAGAAAGTGATCCAAAGATCACATGGCCACATGTGTCGCATGCAAAAATTGAGTTGATATACGAAGATCAGTTGTTGTCTGATCAAGATCGTATATCAAACTCATGTTCTATTTCAGACTGAGTCTGTTGATGCTAATTCCGTCATCTCGATAGGCACACAAGAGGCATACGGTTAGGAGAAGTGTCTTCTCATTTGCGATAGCAGATCCGCCGCCTCGGTGGTAGAGAAGCTTTGCTATAATTGTATGTGTAATCTTTGATGACGACGAAAGCAGTAATAAGGGACACACAGGGTTGATTTGAGAAGCTGAAATCATTGAAAAAGGGGTAAAGGTTTTTGTCGGAAGTTTCACCGGAAATAAGGGTTCACCAGAATACATGATTTACAAAGAAAGGGTGCAAGGGTGCAAATGGTCCAATTTATAGAGGCCAAGCATCTTTGATTTATAGAGGCCAAGCAAGGGTGCAAATGCATCTTTGGTTTGTGTAAATCATTGGTCCAATTTATAGAGGCCAAGCAAGGGTGCAAATGCAAATTTGATTTCTCAAAGCCTTTTAGAGAAATTTGCATCACAAGGACAGCGTGTAGGAAACACGCGACTGATAATTGGATAAATTTACGGCGATTTGACATTACGAAGTATCCAGACTATTATTACAAATGTCAAATCGTGCCGACTTAGGGAATCGAGACTACTATTCAATTGTTCAAGAACTAAGTTTTGGCGGTAACACTTATCCCAAGAATTGGCTTGGTCTGAGTAGAATCAGATTAGGTCAACTGAAATCTGATTAGATAAGAGACTGATCAGATGAGGAAGATCAGTTGAGTATGATACCTCAACAAATCAGATATATCAGTCAATAAGAAATCAGAAATAACAGTTGAAGGGGGAACTTCAACTGACCGAGGAGGATCAGAAAAGGAAAAATCAGACGCAAAGTAAAGCGGATCAGTTGAAAAGGACAGTTGGGAAATTATAAGGATTAGGCAGAAGACTAAGATCAACAAGTGGAATCAACAACAACAAGTGGTATTGACTGATTACAATATCAGGCAACCAGATACGCTTTTCTATTTCCTTGTTTACTACTTACTTATCTGATATTATCTGATAATATTTGCCTTTACTGTACACACTACTTTTGTGACGTATATCTTGCAAAATATTTAATGCGGACGTGGGGTATTTGTATTAATTGCCACAAAATGTGCTTTTAAATCCAAAAAGGCAATCGACGTGCTTTTTCCCGACCACACGATCAAAAACCGCTCAACTGGATCGTTTAACCTTTTCAAACGGTTGATCTTCTAATCTCGATTTTCCCTCCTCCATCTTATAAGTTTCATCAAAACCCTACCAGATTATCCTTCTCTCAAAAAATCTTGCGATTTATTCTCTGAAAACTCAAAATTACCTTTCTGTGATTCAAAGTGTTTTCTTCGCGATTCAAACTTATTTTTCAAAAAACGAGAATCGGTAGTTTACGGTTATTTGATGAATTTTTTTCCAAAATCCATTGATCACTTAGATTATGTCTATATATGTTATCCTGTGATATGCCTTATCATTTCTTGGTATCCGTATCTATTTATCGATTACTAGGCCTGAGAATAGGCCTGATAATCAATATTTGATATCTTTATGATTATGCACAATTTTAATCGAGTCTATCTTATTGTAGATGACCACTCACGGAATGGGAAAAATCATGTGCAACTATGCGGATCTGGCAACAAAAATTGTCGATGACAAATTTGTAAAGTTTGGTGTTACGCAGATCCGTAATCAATGGAAGTTGAACAAATTTCGAAGAAGGAGGTCTTGAAAAATCTTTCACGGCTTTCTTCAACGCAATCCAAGAATGCAAAGATGAAGCTAATCGAATTTAAGAAACTTGAAGGTGGATACGGACAATCCTGGAGATGAACTGATTTCTTCAGTTAACGGAGAGGAGACCAGACTTTCAAATGCTGACATAACTCGTCTGTTCAGCTTGCCCAAAGGAAGAATCTCTCCTGCTCACTACAGGGAGAATGAAGATGAGCTGATCAGAAATGAACTCTTCAGAGAGGCTGACAAACACCCGGACCGCAGTTTTGTCGGACCTATGTTAAAAAGGAAATATAACTGTTTTTTGACATAAAATCAAAAAACAATCATGGGTATTTCGTTCAAAGCCCAGAGATGCTTTAACATCCAGAAAATGTACAAAGATGGTCGCGATAATCGATGAAGCCAAGAATATCAATCGCATGGCTTCCTTAAGGCCATTTCGCTTCCAAGAACATGAAAAATTTGGAGTTAATGATCGAGGCAAGTCTATCTGAAGAAGAGAATCAGCAATCTCAACAAGGTTGCAGTTATTCTGAAGGACAAAATGCCAAATGCCGAATGGGATCAGAATGGACTGAAGTCCTACAAGGCCTTCCTCACAACCACATCTGCCATATATGGGCCATCTGATGATGATACGCGCCCACCCTCCAAAGGTGAAAAAGGAAAGAACAAGGAGGCAACACGTCGCACCAGATGCTTCCAAAAAAGAAGAAGAGAAAACCGTAAAGGCTCGGGAGAAGAGGCCGAAGAAGGCAAAATAAAGCCACAATGACTACGTTTCGGAAGACGAGTCGATGAAGAAGGAGTGCCAGAGAGCAACGACAAGCGCTACACGTAAATCACCGAAAAATCGAGGCCAGCAAAGCTTCTCAAGTTGAGAGCTAGCGTAACATTCCCGAGGGAAGAGCAAGAGATTTAACGATCTCCTTCTCCTCAAATCGGTGATTCACCACTCGGACTTTTCTTGAGCATATTTCTCTTTCTCCTTCACCTGTCCGCGAACCTGGAAGTTCATCAGTTCGCGAACCAGAAAGATCACCTGCTGCAGAGCCGGACGTAATTACTTCGACAATAGAACCTCTGCAGATTCAGCCAATCAGCCAAATTCCGCCTACTCAGACACCACCAGAACCCTCTACATCTCATCAACCAGAATCTGGTCGATCTGAACAGATAATTCCTGAGTCCAGATCATCCAAGACCATCACCGGGAAAATGGTCAGAAAGCAAATTGAACGCGATATTGATGAGCTGTATCCAGAGTTGGTAGCCCATCCTATTATTCGAGAGGAAGTAATGGAGATCCTCACCTGGAAAGATCTCCGGTTAAAGAGCTTCTCAGATTTTATGATCATTATAGAACAGATGGGAGGTGCTGATGAATTCGCAGATTTTGATTTTGACATGAAGAAATCTGCTCAAGTAGGATCACCAGCTGAGCTGATAACTGCTGAATCGATCAAAGCTCTGATCCACAGGAAGCTGGGATTGACTGAACAAGGTGAACTGGAGCCTGCTGAAGAAACTCCTAAAGCAGATGATCCTATGAAGGATGTGGGAGCTGCCGATGATAGTGGAACTGGTGCTGCAGTTCATGACCAGCCACTGGAGGCGCAAACAACTGAAAAAGATCAGGTGACGCAAAATATTCCTACAACTCACATCACCGCTGATCAACTTCAGGAGATCAGATCGTGTTTTAAAGATCTCCTGAAAGAAGAAGTTGAGGGAGTGTTGGCTAATCAACTTAGCAACACAATAGCTGATCAGAGGCAGATTGGCCTCAAAGAAATAACGGATCAACGGGAATTGGCTATTTCCCAGATTGAGGCAATCAAAGATCAGTTCTCTCAAACTGTGACCAACCTGACTGCTGAATTTAAGAAGACAGATGATGACAAGCTAGTCCAGGTTGATCAAAAACAAGTTTCTCTTCTGATGGTCACTGAAAAGCTAGAAATGGTCAAGAAAAAACTTGACAAACTAATTCTTACCCTCTCTCTCGCCGTGGAAATCTCCAAGACCGAAATGATCTCAAGATTCAAAGTCTATCTGCTCAAACTCAAGGTTTATCTGTTGAAGATCTTAACAAGGCCATATCAGTCAGCTTTGGATCTCTGACTTCCCACCTCAATGCTCTTTTTGATCAAACCAAAAAGGGGGAAGGACAGATTGAGAAACCAACTGACCCTATCAGAACAACAGAAGACCTGATTCAGACAGTTGAATCCTATGGCCAAAGACTAGACCATCTGGATCTTTTTGCTAACGAAATTTCTGAGAAGATGGAAAAGTCAAAGGCAAGAAAGTTAGTTGCGGCTGCTGGGACATCACAACTTGTACCAGTCATTCAGACTAAGAAAGTCACAAGAAGCACAGCTAGCCAGATATAGGCCAATAAGAATCTGGCTGAGAAACTGTCCAAAGAGCAGATTGCTGAAGAAGCCTGAATAAGTGAAGAAGAAAGAAGGGCAGAAAAATTGGCAGAGGCAGAAGATCTGAAAAAGAAATACAGATCGAGGGCAAAGAAAGGAAAAGTTGGAAAATCTGGATCAGAACCTCAGCTGCCAGCAAGAATTGATGAGATCATTCCGAAAACTGCTGCACATGCTGATAGGTTTGAGGAATGGAATAAGATCAGAAGTGAATGGCTTCTGGATGCTTTTGTTCTAGATCTTGTTCCACAAGAAGAATCTCCAGATGCAGAATTCCTCAACTGGTTGGAGAACAAATACCAAGATTTTCTGAAGTATCTGGAAAATGAGGCCAAAATAATCAATGTAAAAATATCTCGCCAAGAGTATGACGTGATGGATTACTCGAAGAAGGCAGATGGCTCATTTGACAGACTGACATTTCAAAGGTTCTATTTTGACATGGAAGCTATACCAGATTTTCAACATCCCTCAAGATCAAAGAGAAATGCCAGAAGGATACAAGCCAAGAGACTGAAGAATCAGAAGACTACTTAGGATCAGCTGTTTTTAAACTCAAACTTTTCTAATGTAATATGTAATCGATAAATCTAATGAAAGTAAAGTTTATTTTCTGATCCTAAGACAAAATCTCATTGTCTTCTGATTATATGCTCTTTATCGTTCTATATTTATCAACTGTGCTTGGTTTCTCAAGTGTTTTGGTTTCATCAAAAAAGGGGGAAATTGTTGGGAAATTTAGAGTTTTGATAATAGGACCAGTCAGACCTGTTAGCTGACTGATGTTTTTATTACCAGTTATAAGAATACCAGTTGATAATTATTGTATAGAACAACTGATGTAGAAGATAGGTCACATATTGAGGGGGAACCTCAATATGTATAGGTCAGATCTGAAGATCTGAAGAAAAGCTGATATCCGACAGGCCAGAAGGCAAGGGAAGGATAGAAGATCAGATCGATCTGATAAACTCAGATATCTCAGCTGAAGTCATGAAGTTCAAATTCAGAAGACTTGAAGATCAGATGACTTCCACAAGATCAGACCAGAAGACCTACATCAGCCGAGTCTGCTAGTTGAAGCTAAGACAACTGGCACCAGAAGACTCTATCAGGTAGACTGATCAGTTGTGACTGATCAGGTCAGCTGACCAGGTGAAAACTGATGTTTCACCAAATCATACGTCGATGATCTGAACAAGAAGAATGTCAACCGTAGTTGGTAGAACAACACTGAAAAGTGCTTATGTTAACCAATAAGAACAAGACACGTATGATCGGAAAGACACTATTCATGCTTTCGGCCATGCCATTCCTGAAGCACGTCACATCAATCCTGCAAGTCTACCAAATATAGCCAGAAATTCAAATTGCTCTCCAACGGCTCTTTGATTTCGAGGTCTATAATTATGGGATTACTCTTCAGAGTGAAGACACGGAAACTATCAAGAAGCTCAAGCTATAATCAAATTTCCGCATGAAGAACACAAACTTGACGATTATTTTCTAAGTGTTCATCCCATAGTTCTTAGCACAGAAATCTTTTCATCTAGCTGATAGGCTACTTAAAAAACTAGGAAAGATTTCAAAGTTGGAACAAAAACAATCTTACCCAAAACCCAAAGTTATGTTAAGTTGTTTAGCAAGATTTCGGCATAGGGTTTCTAGTTTCGATTTACGGGATCGGTTGAGGAGAACTCTTTAAATATCTGTTGGTGTACTGTGTTGGACTAACACAATAATCTAAGTCCAGTTGGTTTAGTTGGTGCCCTTGTGATAGGGAAGAGTGGACGTAGGACCGGTTGTCCGAACCACTATAAATCTTGTGTGCACTTACCGCTTTGATTAACTGTGTTTTACACAATCGCACACAACCTAATTAAAGCTGCATACATATTCTAAGTTAAGATCAGCTAGCACCAAGCTTCTGATCTGATCAAGTTTGACACTTTAGTCAACTGGTTGAAAGACTGACTTTGGAATCTGATTTATTAAAACTGGTTTTTCACACGGGTAAAATTTAGCTTCCGCTGACAACGGTTAAACCGATAGATACTAAACCGACCGCCTTTTCAAAGACATTAGTAAGTCGATATCACCAAATCGATTCACTTGCACTCGACAAAGCTAATGCAATCACACCGACCGCACAACAAATTTTCGTAAGTCTATTCACCCTCCCTCTAGACTTCGCCTCACCAAACCCCCCGTGGGACCTACAAGGCATGAGAAATGATCGATCAAAAGAAGAAATCGATAAAGCTCGAAGTCAAGTGACCGAGGGTCAAGGAGTAAAAGTGATCTGAGGGTCGATGTCTCAAGTCGAAGAGCTTAACTCAAAGAAGCCCGAAAGGTCAAGATGCCCTCGGACGTATAAGGTCCGCCAAGAGAAGTCCGGCCAATCAAAGAATCCTGAGACTCAGAAGAATGCTGAAGACTCAGAGAAACCAGAAGACTCAGAAGATCCTGAAGAATATAGCCGTTAGATTCAGCTGACGTAGACCAATGAGAGGAAGACTACCAGCCTGAAAAAGCTGCAGAACTTACTGAATAGTATGGATTTGAATGTGATTCTCTCCAATGGTAACATTCAAATGCACACTATAAATACAAGGTCTTTCATCATTCTAAAGTGTGGAGAATGTGGAAAAAGATGCTACAGAGCCAAGAGCCATATACTCAAGCATTCCCACCATAGAACACACATATGTAGACATACAAATACATCCATGAGTGTTCTAAAACCCAATCTAAGCAACCCACGATATATCCTAAGCTTAGAGAGATTTTTCCCAACCTTAACATAAAGGTTAAACCATTGTAGTGGAAAATCTCAACCTAGTTGGAGACACCAACCAAACCCAAACCCTCTTGTTAGGTAGTTTGTGTGTGATTGTTGAAGTTGTAAAGAGTTAGTAAGCTGCAGTTGAGTCAGCCAGAAAGCTCTAGAGAAGAAGTGAGTAAACTGTTTTAGACAGTCAGGAATCTTGTAGGCAATCCCGTGGAGGGTGATAAGTCACGAGGCGAGCCCGAGAGGGTGATAAGTCCAGTTTGAGTGAGAGCTCGTTAAATATCTGTAGGCAATCCCGTGGAGGGAGATAAGTCCCGTTTGAAGGAATTTCCCTAGGAACAGGGAGAGTGGATGTAGGAGCTTGAGTCTCCGAACCACTATACTTTGTTGTGTTCTTTATTGCTTTATGTTCTTACTTCTCATATGCATTCAATTATAAGCAAAACACAACACATGGACTTAAAAAGCAAAAAATTGGAATCACCATTCCAACATGTTAATCTACATAACATTTGAGCAATTATTGAGCGCCGCCTACCCAAACATGATTTCATACGGACTAACATTTATATGGGCGCCGTCTACAACAATTAATACGGTTCGACATATATTGGGCGCCGCCTACCCAAACAGTTATAATGCGGACTGTAAATGCATTAACAAATTCAAACAAGTTAATACAAGTGGGAATTGATAATCATAAAACATAAACTAAAATTAAACAAAAGTTTAAGAATTTTAGTTTAACCAATTTTAATTTTTATCAATATTTTAATTAATCCAATTAATAAGCATTTAAAAGTCCAACTTTTAATCTGTTTTAAAATTAAACCTTTATCAATTTTAAAATAAATTTCAATTTCAAACTTTAATTAATCTAATTGAATTTCAATTTTGGTCCAACCAATAATTTGAATCTTATTAAAGTTTAATTTTGTCAGGGACTCAGACGCAATTTCCAAAATTGCTCAGAAGGGCCTGGTGAAAATCAAATTTTCAATCCAGCCCTTCATGCATCACTGCCCAATTTCACAACAACCATTCTGTTAATCGGGACAAATCGGTTCCAAAATCAACAGTTCATCAATCATAATTCATTCAGAATTTGCACAAGTAATTTGTCAACATGCTCGAGTCCAACAAGAACAATCGAAAAGATGAACAGGAAAATCATAGCGAAGCAGTAGCAGATCAAAGGGCATCGGCCTAAACAACGCTGCCGTGCGTGCGTGACCTTCACTGCATCGGAGGTCGTGGAGCATCTCGCCGCCGTGTGGGTTGAGCGCGTGCGAGTAGACGCACGTCTCGCCGCACATGCGTGAAACATCTCCACTCTTCCGTCAACGGCTTCGATTCAAGGCCAAACTCACACGCGTCAAACACCACCGCACGGATTGGCAGGAAACCCTACCAGAAGGCAGGAATCGTGCCGATTCCGTCGGAGATCGAAAATTCAGACACAGACCACCTCGAGATGATACAAATCGGTGGCGCGTTCCCTCGATTCGTGTCGAAACAGGGGATACGAAGTCGAATCGGGTCGATTTTGGTAGGCACCGCTGTGAAGCAGAACGAAGAAGGTTGCACCGCCGTGGATTCTAAATCCGCTGCTGCTCGCTGCGTCTCGGGTGCACGCAAATGACGTGAGGAGTGGCTTGAAGCTGCCTCCTCAAGAGAAGTCGCGGGTCACCGCCGCCGCGCAGAGCAAAGTTGTGTGATAAAACCGACAATGTTATTGTATTTAGAAAACAAAAACAAACATCACACGTATGGGGTTTTTAAATCCTAATTAACAAAATTAATTCGTATAATTCACGCATCTATCATATAAAACAATTTCTGTAGTCACGTTAAAAAACCAACCGCACTCCAACGATTTTATATATAAATCAAATTAATTAAACAATTAATCAAGAGCCTGAGCTCTGATACCACTGTTAGAATTTAGAGGCACGTAAACACGTAATACATGCGCAGCGAAAATAAACAGTTCACCAACAACGAACACGTAATTGCATAATTGAATAAGTATAAACATAAAAAGAAACCTTACAGTAAATCATACACATATTTCTCTACTATGATATCCATATAATCCCCAATCACGGACTTGCACGGATTTGCCTCTGAGACGGAATTTGCTAGGAAAATTCCTATTCTAGATTTTATGGAGAAAATATAAATCCTTGTATTATGAATTCTCAAGAGCTCATATATACAGGGGAGGCCCAACTTAAATCTTAAGCTAACCTGATTAGAAAATAAAATATCTAATCTTATAAAGTAAATCTCTTAGATTTATTTTCCATATATAAAATCTCTACGGATTTAATTCTCATGTATATCAAATCTTTACGGATTTGATTACATATATATATATTAAATCCTATAATAATATTCCATATATTATTATTGGGAATCCTATTTAATTAAATTCAATTTATTTAAAAATTAATAATAATTAATTCCAAAATAATTTATTATTAATTAATCCTCCAAAAATTAAATATTAAATCTAATTTAACATTTAATCAACAAACTATAATCCGTAAAAGGGAACTACTTGTTGTGTGACCCATAGGCTTCATATATCGAGCGATTAGTCAAACTAACGGTCTTAATTGAACCCTAGACAATAAGTTAGACATTCTCAATATATGAGGTACGTTGCGAGAAACGTCCAACTACCTGTAACTGAAACATGGGTTATTGCGATTTCCTCATTTCATTCGCGAATACTCGATTAAGTCTTGAACATGATGAAGTGTCTATTCAAATAACTTAATCATATTATTTCTAATCACTAATTGATCATGTATGTCTCACTTAGACACAAAGTCTAAGTTGAAGTGCATCAGCCGATGACTTTGATCCAATTATGATGAGAAGATGAGTATTCTCTCTAAATCCACATTGAGGAATGAATCATATTCTTGGCTCAACTACCACACACATGCACTTCGTGATGAACTCAATCCAAGCCATATCTACCCATAGATGGGTGCAAGAGTCAGTCATGGTCAAAGTTCATTACTCCATACATGTCGTGCGTATTGACCTCAAGTTAAAGGAGTATCACATCACTCCCACTAACCGATACACCCGTAGACACATATAGGGAAAATATATCAAACGGTTTCTCGGATGGGTATACTAATACCCTCTAAGATATTTGTGCATCCATCATGAGATACGTAGTATCTCGTAGTAAGTGAGATCTTACTACACTCTCTAAGAGTATGATGCAGATCGCACACCAATCTCGATTGCATCATCAATATCCCATTGTTGATGATCCTTGATTAGGGCCATCTGAGAATCATGCTTAAGTCATCTGAGTTATCACAACCTCAATGATAACAATGACTCATGGGAACACTTGTACGAATAAATGCAAACAATCAAACATAATATTCAAACAAGTGTATTGACATACATTAATATTAGAAAAACTAAAGGCTTTCTCACGTAACCATATTTCTTTTGATGTCATCATGGAGGGTAGTAATACTGTGTGGCATCTCTCTGGTTTATATGGATGTCCGACTCGGAGTGCGAGGTTTAAAACGTGGAGACTTATGAGGGCCATCCTTCCTGATCCAAACACCCCTTGGCTGTGTACGGGTTTCTTTAATGAGATTATGTGGTCCATGGAGAAACAGGGAGGGATCATTCGAAGAACTACCCAGATGTGAATTCTGGGACACTACCACCATTCTTGGTCTGCAGGATTTGGGCTTCAGGGGTCATAAATTCACTTGGTCAAATGGTCGGCTCGGGGTTGATAACATTAAAGTGAGGTTGGATCGGGTCTTGGCAACATCAGAGTGGAGAATTGAATTCCCCACCCACATCGTCCACCACCGACCTCAAATCAAGTCGAACCATGCGACTCTGATTATCGTGTTCAATGAGGGCTCTTTGGTTGACGAGTGGGGGAATTATCGGGGAAGAAAACGACCCTTTAGGTTCGAAAAAATATGGTTGGAGCATAGTCCATGCAGGGAGATTGTCGAAGAAGGGTGTAATGTGGAGGGTCTCTCGGCACCCTTTTTACAAAAAACTCTTGTGTATGGGAATAAACTCAAGCAATGAGATAAATTAGCATTTGGCAATATCAAGAGAAAAATCAAGAAAGCCAAAAAAAAGATCCAAACTCTTCAGCTTCGATCGCATGATAAATCGGCGGTGAATTGCCTTCATAACCTTGAGGCTGAGCTGGACGACTTACTAAAAAAGCTGATCATGTGGTTTCAGAGATCGAGAGCTCTGTGGCTCAAAGAGGGGATAGAAACACACCATTTTTCCATCGAAAAGCATCCCACCGTAAAAAAAGGAATACTATTCATCGACTAAAAAAGGAGGATGGGAGCTGGGCTATTGGGAACATGGAGGTCGAGAGGGTTCTTATCGAATATTACAAGGGCATTTTTGCATCAGTCATTCCAACTTGCATCGGGTCCTTGAGGCTGTTGAACCAAAACTGTCCGGAGATGCTTACACTGTCCTACACAACGAGAGAGATCAAACGAGCTTTAAAACAGATGTACCCGGCAAAAGGCACCCGGCCTCGATGGTATGCCCCCTCTCTTCTTTCATAAATTCTGGAATATTGTTGATACGTCTTTTATGTCAACTTGCCTTGGTATTCTTAATGATGAGGTTGATCCGTCTTCCCTTAACCACACTTTTATTGGTCTCATTCCCAAAACCAAATCCCCTGAGAGTGCCACGAACTTTAGACCGATTAGCCTTTGTAACGTCATCATTCATGTAATTACAAAGGTTATCACGAATAGAGTGAAAAATGTACTTGATGAGATCATTTCCCCTGTGCAGAGTGCTTTTATTCCTAACAGGTTGATCATTGATAATGTTATGATTGCTTTTGAAGTCTTCCATGCCATGAAAAAGAAGAAGAAAGGAAAAAGAGAGGTGGCGGCGTTGAAGTTGGACTTTAGTAAAGCGTATGACAGAGTCGAGTGGGAGTTCCTCAAGAACATGTGCACTAAGCTTGGTTTTGATGGAAAGTGGATCAATTTGGTTCTTCGGTGTGTTACATCTGTGTCGTACTCCATCCTGGTCAATGGGGTCCCCTCAGACCCTTTCACCCCATCTCGGGGACTTAGGCAGGGTAATCCCCTTTCACCCCACTTATTCCTCATTTGTGCGGAGGGTTTCTCTTCGCTTATTCAGCAAGCCGAGAATAGGGGGAGATTACGGGAACCCGTGTGGCGAGGCTGGTGCCTCCTATTTTGCATCTATTTTTTGTGGACGACAACATCCTCTTCTCCAGGGCTACTCAATCGGAGGTTACAAAAGTTAAGGAGATTATTCAAACTTATGAGAAGGCATCATGACAACGTGTTGGGAGATGAATTTAATAAAGATATGATTTTGATTAGATCCCAAAACCCCTGAGTATGACATGTTCAAAATAATCTTGATAGTTGAGTCAGGATTCAGTTTTAGAGTATTCAGAATGTTATCGGCAAAATGTATAGTCAGTAGATATAGATCAGGATAGATTCAAGATTCTCGAAGAACTCAAGAAGTTTTCAAGAAATCAAGATTCAAGATGAAACGAAGTTATCAAGTCTCAAAGGAGAAATCGAGATATCAAGACTCAAGATGAAATCGAGATATCAAGACTCAAAAGATGAAACCGAGATCTTGAGTAGAAACCGAGATATCAAGACTCAAAGATGAAATTGAGGAACTAAAGACTCAAAGATGAAGAATCAAGATATCGGTCCAAGACATCTCAGAAGACTCGTAAGACTCAAGACACGTAAGATGTAAGATCAAGAATCAAGATCAAGAATATCAAGGCACAAAGAATTATCAAGACTTCAAGAATGTAATCAATGCTCAAAGATAAACCTGAATGTTCCGAGGCACTGAACATATCTATCTGAAGGATGCACATCGGAGAAGATCGCGATTCCTTAGAAAGTTAGATATTGCCCAGACATTCAAGTGCAGACAAAAGGAACTAAGACAAAGTGTTGTTAAGGTTATATCACTCAGAGATTGTAACCAAAAGAGCCGTTGAGTTGTCTACCTTTAACTGGAGACAAAAGTTAAAAAGAGGAAGACAACATCGCACCATACCGATAATCGATGATGTCATTTGAAAAAGATGTCAGAAGTACAAAGTTCCAGACTGCAAAAAGTGAAAACCGGCTACATGGAAGGCTATTGCCTAAAACGTGTTAGGGAGTGTCAAACCCTAAATATAGCCGTTTCTCACACACCATAAGAGGAAACTCTCGGAGCTATCTCTCCAATGGATAGTTTTTCAAGAGTGACCTTGGTGTATGCCTATAAATACTTGTGACCTTCTACATTGAAAGGTTACGGGAAATTTGTAAGCAACTCAAGAGCTCAAACTTATTATCACAAAGTTGAAGCACTCGAAAAACCCAGAATTTCCCAAGTGCTTTATATTGAAGAGAGCTCATTAAACTAAGCCTAGCTTGATAAGATATATCCAAAGCTTAGTCGGTATATCCTAGCCTTTGCATTGTTCTTTATTGTAAAGGATATCTCATTCTAGTTGGAAACCAACCAAGAAACCCCAAACCCTTTAGAGGTAGTTTGAGTGTGATTGTTGGTGAGATTGGAGTTGTAAAGAGTGAGTAAACTACAGAGGTAGTCAGAAAGCTGTAGAGGAGAAGTTAGTAAGCTACTTGTGGTAGTCTGAAAGCTTGTGTGAGTTGAGTAAGTAAACTACAGAGGTAGTCAGAAAGCTCAAGGTCGGGTTGAGTAAGTAAACTACAGAGGTAGTCAGAAAACTCAGGGCCGAGTTGAGTTAGTAAACTACAGTGGTAGTCAGAAAGCTCAAGGAAGTGATTAGTGAATTTCTCTGAAGAGATCAGAGAGAGTGGACGTAGGAGCTTGAGTCTCCGAACCACTATAAATTCTTCGTGGTTCTTTGCTTTGTTTTTTGCTTTGCTTAATATTTGCATATATTTCGAAAAGCATATTTTCATCGACGTTTGGGTTGGAATCAATCCTTTGAAGTTGCATATAATTGAATCACGCCTAATCACTATTCCATTAAAGGAAGGTTTTCAAGAAAAGCTTAAAACGCAGTATAAACTAAGGGCCAACCATTCCGCACATCTGAGTAGCTAGAACAGATAGTTACCAAACTGAACTTACTCTTCTGAGGGTTCAGTAAGTTAGTTATCTGATTCAAACAACTCAGGATCTCTGAAAACTCAGGACTCGGTTGGGATTATCCGAGGTTTCGAAAGTTTCAGATCCTTGTCTCAAGAGACTTTGACTCAGAGCGATCTCAGGCTTCTCAGACCAAATCATCAGGACAACGACCCAAGTCGACCTCAAGAAGAAAAGTTTTAAAAACACTTAACACGCAGTATTCCCCCATACACGTAAGACTCGTTTGAAGGGACCAACAAGTGGTATCGAGCGGTGGTTCAACTTGACCACTGCTTTGTTGACCAAAGTTTTATTTTCTAAAAATACTTGTGGTCTATCTGAACTGATCTTATTTGCTGAATTCTTAAAAGACTCAAATAAAATGTCTTCTAAGAAACTTCCC
Source organism: Stenogyne calaminthoides (assembly GCA_037126765.1). Classification (NCBI taxonomy): domain Eukaryota; kingdom Viridiplantae; phylum Streptophyta; class Magnoliopsida; order Lamiales; family Lamiaceae; genus Stenogyne; species Stenogyne calaminthoides. The sequence goes on along the minus strand of JBBCBC010000013.1, from coordinate 15,203,107 downwards.
ATGTTCTCAAATTGGAGAACTATGATTTATGGAGATCGAGAATGCAGCTCACCGTATTCTAAACATGAACGAATGTGGAGAGTGGTCTCTGAAGGGCCATTCCAATTTTCATCGTGGTGAATCCCAGAGGAACGTAAAAATGAGAGAAACGATCCAGAGAGCAGATTTCCTAAGTCCGATGACCAACCGACTCGAGGAGAGGGTTAGTCAATCTAGACTATATTGCTAAAGACACACTATACAGTACAATTGATGATGGTGTGATGGGAATGATCTCTCACTGTAATACTGCAAAAGAAATTTGGGATGCACTAGCTGTAATGTGCCAAGGCACAAATCATATCAAGGAAAACAAACTTTCAGTTGCAATTGGAAAGTTTGATAGTTTTGGAATGGAAGAGGGTGAATCTATTGCCAAATTAGAAGTCAGATTCACTAGCATTATGAATGATCTAAATGCACTTGGTAAGAAATATCCACAGAGAGAAGTTGCATTGAAAATTCTTAGAGGTCTTTCTAAGAAATGAGATATACATGCAGTGGTGATTGAAAACACCAAAAACATTAATTCAATGCCATACCAACAAGTCTTCTCTGAGCTGAAGGCCTATGAGTTTGTAATTGATAAGAAATCCAAAAAGGCTGACAGCAAAGATGATTCATCATCTGGTAAAAATGTGGCTTTTAAAGCCAAAGATAAAACCTGTAAAACTAGAGAGTCTGAGAACTCCCTTGCTAAAAAATCGGGATGAGCTTGAGGATAAGCTTAAAGCAATCGATGGCAAGGAGGTTTGAAAGACTTAATAGTCGATATGGAAAATACAAAAACTATTACAGAATCACAAAATACGAAGAAACCCGAGGACAGATCAACCGAGAAGAAGAAGGACCGAAAGTCGAGGGATCTTCATCCAAAAGGAAGGACTCCAAGTCCAAAGAAGAAAGTGATCGGGGATGATGATGCCAACATATGCTATAATTGCTAAAAAAGAAAGGTCACTTCCAAAGATGATTGTCCAGATCTGAGTGCTAAGGAGAGAAGAGAAAGGCAAGCTAAAAGAGACAAGAAGTTCTCTAGCAAAAAGGCCATGGTTGCAGAAGAAGAACATTCTGAGGAGGGATCTAGCTCTTCAGATGAAATATTCTCTCGACAAAGGAAAGTGATGACATCTCATCGATGGCCATTGAGGAGGTAAACCCTTCTTTCTCTGTTGTTGCTCCTACACTAGCACAAGAGTTGTCAAGTTCAACTGAAATCAATCATTTTGACTTGATGGATTCTTTTTGAGAGTCTAATGAAGGACTATCTTGCTTTTACAAGAATCGCTAAATGAAACTCAAGAGCGTAATAAAAGAACCGAAAAGTTGAAAATCTAAAATGGAAAGACTCTAAGAATATCAAATCACTTCTCAATTAATGGGAGCTACCGATGAACTGGATGTTTCGAAAGCACAACTCTCAGAGAAAGAGAAGTTGATAGTGACCCTAACTAAAAAGCTAGAGAAATCCACTCAAGAGATTCAGCTGATCAAAACTAAGTTCAATGACCTCTCTGAGAAGCATGAAACTCTACAGAATCGTGAGGATAGTGCATGTAAGAAGCTAACTCTATTGAATAATTTGCATCAAAAGTAATAGATGAAATTCAGAGTTACCAGAGATCCGCCACTATAAAATACGGATTGGGATACATTCCGTGAGGGGAACCTCACAAGGTCATGTGATCTTCGCATCAAGTAGCAAGAAGACAATCTTTGTAAAACCAATGGCACCTACACTTCAAAATGAAGAAATGCCCAAGGTTGTAGTGACAAGGAAAAGGACCCATGGTTTCAAAGAAACCGAATGATCGTAGGAAAGCCCAAACCTCGGTGAAGGCTAGGAAACCCGAGCACTCGATTGGAAAAATTTCGAGCAAGTATTTCAAGCCTCAAAATTTAAGCATGCAAACCGAAAGGATCTACATGAATCATCAGAGAAATCTTCGAAGAGAAACACTCAAAGAAAGACATTCTCAATCGAAGAGACCAAGTCCTCGATATCTTCGAAGACCAAAATTTCAAGACAGCAACCCGAACCCCACTTGCCTAAGGGTAAAGGTTACCTGAACCCGAAGTCAACAAAGATTCGGACACCAAGATAAAAAGCCAAAGCAAATGAACAAAAGACCTGAACCAAAGAAAAATTCAAAAGCTCATGTTCATGCTAAGGCTAGCACTCATACACAGGAAACTGCTAAGGCACCCAGAGTAGTAAATGTGTATGTAGATGTTTATGGAAGACAGATCAACCACTCTAAAGTGATTAGAGTTGTCAGGATTTGGATTCGAAGGTACAGCTAACCTTGTAGGACCCTACACAAATTGGGTACCTAAAAATTGATCTGTTTTTCAGGAGGAAAACAAGGGCACTGAGCTGATTAAAGATCACATAGCACTGATGAGCAGAGATGAAAAAGCCCCTGATGTATGGTATCTTGACAGTGGATGCTCAAGACATATGACAGGATTCAAGAAGATACTCAGTGACTATGATGAACAAAGAGGCCCTCAGATCACTTTTGGAGATAATTCCAAGGGACAGACTGAAGGATATGGAACTTTGGAAATCAACTCAGTTCATATCCATGGTGTTTCATATGTATCTGGATTGAAGCATAACTTGCTTTCAATAAGCCAATTCTGTGATAAAGGTTTTAATGTTGAGTTCTCTAAGAACTTATGTTTTGTGAAAGATGATATCTCACAGAAAGTATTACTGATTGGTACTAGAAAAGGAAATGTGTATCTTGCTGATTGGAGTTCAACTCCTAAAGATACATGTTTGGTTGCTAAAAGTTCCACAGATACCAGTTGGTTATGGCATAAAAGGATGAATCACCTGAATTTCAAAACCCTGAATAAGCTTGCAAGATTAGCTCTTGTGAGAGGGTTGCCTAATGAAGTGTTCAGTAAGGAACATATTTGTGATCGTGTAAAAAAAAGGAAAACAAAATAGAGCATCATTTAAAAGCAAAGTAGATGTTTCTACCGAAAGAATACTTGGTTATTTGATATGGATCTTTTTGGTCCTATAACACCAGTGAGCACTAATGGCAGAAAATACACATTGGTAGTAGTTGATGACTACTCAAGATATACTTGGGTCATATCCTTACTCAGTAAGAAAGAGACTCAGATAAAACTGCCAGAATTACTGAAAAGGCTCAGTATTGAGAAAAATCTGAGTGTGGTCAAAATCAGATCTAACAAGGGAACTAAATTTATAAATCATATCATATCTGATTATTGTGCAGCAAATGGAATTACTCATGAATCATCAGCTGCAAGGACCCCTCAACAAAATGGTGTTGCTGAAAGAAGGAACAGGATTCTTAAAGAAGCTGCAAGGACAATGATAGCTGAAGCTGATATTCCTAAAAGATTTTGGGCTGAAGCTGTCAACACTGCATGCTATTCACAGAACAGATCCATGCTGACCAAGAGTCAAAGCAAAACACCTTATGAGCTTTGGAATGAAAGGAAGCCTCTTGTTTCTTTCTTTCGTGTGTTTAGTTGCAAGTGTTTCATACACAATAATGGTAAAGATTAGTTGAAAACATTTGACAGTAAAGCTGATGAAGGAATATTCTTAGGATATTCTGAAGTCAGTAAAGCTTTCAGAGTTTACAACTGTAGGACTCTTATTGTGGAGGAAACACCTCATGTTGTTTTTGATGAATCTACTTGTGTTCAGATGAAATAGGAACATGATGCAGAAGAACTGACCAAGAGGATCACCAGATTAAGCATGAAAAAGAATGACAAATCATCCACTGAACCTGAAAAGAAGAAGTCAGTCACATTCTATGATTGGAGTGACTCAGACTCAGATAAAGAAGTTCAGGATGAAATTCAGGATGGTGAGACTAAGGAAAACCAACACACCAAGGTGACCAATCTGAACAGACACCAGTTCAGACTCAGGTATGTGATGCCAATCAAGATGTGGTCACAGCTGAGGCAAATTCTGAATCTATCAACCAAAGGGGAACAAATGTCTCTGACAATGTTCTGAATAGAATTTCCCCTGAGGAAGATGATTCCCTTTCTCCTTTTCTGTTGTTCCCCGAGTTTACTGAATTAACTGAACCTAACATTTCAAATGTTGAGGATACTATTGAAGGGGGAACATCTAGAAGAAGATGGTTAGATAGTCATCCTACAAGTCAGATTGTGGGTGATCTAACTGAAGGTGTCAAAACAAGAAGGTTCCATGGTGAGAGTGCACTATTCTGGCCGCTTCCTATCGAGAAAGAGCTCTCACCGAGTTTGGTGAAGCTCTACAAGATTCTCATTGGATTACTGCTATGCAAGATGAGCTGAATCAATTCTCAAGGAATGAAGTATGGGAGCTAGTGGATAGACCTGAAAGGCACAATGTCATTGGAACCAAGTGGGTTTTCAAGAATAAAAGAGATGAAAACAACAACATTGTAAGAAACAAGGAAAGGCTAGTTGCACAAGGTTATTCCCAAGAAGAAGGCTTGGATTATGATGAAACCTTTGCACCAGTTGCAAGACTAGAAGCCATCGATTGTTCCTTGCATATGTCTGCCCACATGAAGTTCACAGATACCTATCAAATGGATGTGAAAAGTGCATTTTAAGCGGTGTGCTTAAAGAAGAGGTTTATGTAGAACAACCTCCGGTTTCAAAGCAGAATGACCAAGTTCTGAGGTGCTCGTAAAAGCTTTGTATGGTCTCAAGCAAGCACCCAGAGCATGGTATGATACTCTTTCTTAGTTTCTTACTGACCATGGTTTTGTCAAAGGAACTGTTGATAGAACTCTGTTCAGGATAGAAGATGGGGAAGATATCTTCTTGGTTCGGGAGATATATGTTGATGACATCATTTTTGGATCTCCAAACCATCAGCTGTGTGAAAAGTTTTCAACACTGATGAAAGGCAAGTTTGAGATGTCAATGATGGGAGAGATGAATTTCTTTCTAGGTCTTCAAGTGAAACAATCAAAGGAAGGAATCTTCATCAACCAGACAAAGTACACCAGAGATCTGATTGCCAAGTATGGTGTACAGAATTGCAATGCAGTTAGAATTCCTATGAATACTAACTACAAGATGGATCCTGATTCTGAAGGCAAATCAGAGAGTCATACTGATTATAGAGGAATCATTGGATCATTGCTCTATCTCACGACAAGTAGGCGAATTTCTTTGTTGGGATATGTGCAAGATACCAAGCTAATCCTAAGGTTAGTCACATGGAGGCTGCCAAAAAGATATGAAGTATCTTAAGGGCACAAGTGAATAGAGGATTATGGTATCCGCTGATGATAACCTTGAATTAACCGGGTTACTCGGATGTTGATTATGGAGGTTGCAGAATTGACAGAAGTCCACTACATGATCTTGTCAATTTCTTGGAAGTAAGCTGATATCTTGGTTTTCAAGAAATGCAGACCAAAAGAGTAACTAGTACTATTGAAGTTTAATACATGGTCGCAGAAAGGCTGCAGGTACGCATTCTTCGCTCGCATAACAATTAAGGGATTATAAAGTTGTAGCCAATGAAGTACCAATATTTTGTGACAATAATAGTGCCATTGCTATTTCACAAAATCCGGTATTGCACACCAGATGCAAGCATGTGGATATCAAGACATCACTTCATCGAGATCATGTCGAGAAAAAGGACATAAGGATGGAGAAAATTCATACTGATAAGCAGAGAGCTGATATCTTGACTAAACCTTTGGCTGAATCAAGATTTCAGGAACTATCAGTTGAATTAGGGATGTTGGATCCAGGTGTATAGAGTAAAATCTGAAAAATTGAAGGTTTTCAGATGCATGAATTTTTTCGTAATTCTCTCGGAAGCTCATGATAAAATGGAAATCTCGAATCGAGTCTCGTGAAACTCAGATTCATCAAGGTCAAGATTTCGAGAGCATCTTGAATCCATTCAAGACTTCAAGATCATCTTCGACATTTTATCAAGGTCAATACTCAAGAAAGGCGATAGAGGGAAATTAGTCCAGCGAAGAATGACTCATGCGACTCATTTATTGCTTAAGTGAAACTCAGTAATCATTCGCAATAAATACAAAACACCTGAGGAATATTTTTGGGCGGGATCTTTGAAATTCCGAAGAAGGTCAACAGTCATTAAATGCTCTGTTACATTTAATCTCCAATGAAGTTAAAATGACGGCTTACTTTTTGGGGATCGACCTTTCGCATACCCGATTAATCGTGGATTAATCTTAACCGTTGCTTTTCACCTAACTGGTACAATTTCCCACGATCTCGAGCTATTTAATCATTTGAAGCCATTCAAGCTAAACTTTATCAAACCCTTCGTTCCCAAAATCCTCTGCAAGTAAATCCCTTTGCCCAGAAAAACCCAAACCCTAAATCTTTAAATCTTCAAATCTCAAATGGCCCCTACCATATTCGAAAGATTAGCCGAGACGAATAAGCCATGGTACGAATACGTGGTGTCTCTGGAGAGCACGTCAAAAGCCAAGCACGAAGAAGAAGCGCTCCACTTAATCAGATTGGCAAAACTGACGAACCTTGTCGCAAATCGACTAGAGGCGGAGTATACCCATGAGGTAATAGAGTTTGTTGAAAATATGGAAATCGATGAGGAAGTTTGTATAGAATCTAAAATTTCCATTTTGCATCTCGAACAATCGATGAAATATGTGGATTTTGTTCGAGAGCTCTATATAGTCTCGAAGCATCTGAATGATGTATTTGAGTTGTGCGATAGGGGAGATGATCCCTCATTGTATATGGTGGGACGGGAGCAGGAGTATCTTGACAAGGTTGTCGAGAAACCTGTTAAGTTTGAGGCAACTCTGCACAAACGGCATCTACAGCCGAAATACAGAATATTGATGGATATTGTGTGAAAGTGCATAATGAGTCGATCTGGAAGCTTCGAGCAGATCAGCACTCCCAAACTTCGACTGATGGCGGCGATTGAGGACTCACCCACCAAGTATTTCAACTGGCTGGAATATCTGATCAAGGTTGTGATTGAGCAAGCCAAAGTCATAAAAAGGGAGGATGATGGGGCAATATCTATCAAAGGCAGAATCCTCCACGCCACCAAAATTGCATTCATTCTGGAGATGCGCCGAGAGGAGGAGGATATTTTTGCCAACTCTACCCCATTCCCTAAGTCCAAAATTATGTTCAAGCCCATTGCTGCGAAGAGGACTTTCAAGGGAAAGAAAGAGAAGAAAGTGGAATCACCGGTTGCGGCTGCTGAAAAGGAAACCCAACAAGCCAGGGGGAAGGTGTTGTTGGAAGCCAAGAAGGAGCAGGGGTGAGAAATTGAAGAAGGTAAACCCCTTGCTCCAAAACGCAAAAAGGATGGTGGTTCTCACCGATGAAGATGAGGAAAGTGAGATCGAGGAGATTCAAACTGAGAGCCAAACCGCCGTAAATCGCCATTACATGTTTTGGCTCAGCTATCTCAAAAGGCATGGTCAAACCGAGGAGCAAGTCTTCTCCGACGTTTTGAGACTTCACCGAGCTCTGACAAATTTTTCTCAGAAATATCCCAAGGACCTCGGACCAGAGAAAGTTCAGATTCTCCGAGGATATGCTTACTCAGATCGCAGAAGATGCTCAAATTCTCACGAGGATATGCCCACTCGGTTCTGAGCAAGCAGATATTCTTATCGAGGAGGCGCCACTGGACCTTTAACCAAGTCATATCGGACGGGGCTCATGTCAAACCTCGGAAAGTCAGCCGAGCCTCGAGGAGCCGATGAACTTTGAAGAGCTCCTGAGTGAGATGTTGATTGACCCTTCCACTGAACCTGAGAGCCCGATGCTCAAGAAAGGAGAAGCTGAAGAGACCGAATAGCGAAGCAAGGGGGAACGGTTCATTCTTGACCGCTACCCTGAGCTGAGCTCATTCCCTGACCTCCAGGACATCTTCTTCAGATTGAGGTCAACGGTCTACATCCTCAACCAGACTCTTCCAGAGATGCTTAATATTGCTTCATTCAGAGGGGAAGACTGGTGGAACGAGGAGACAACCTTTCTCACTGAATTCTCAGGGTTCAGAAAAACCAAGCTCCGGATGAAAATCTCAGATTTTGATGAGCTTATGAAGAGGAAGGTAGCTGAGAGAAATGCTGAAGTTGGTGCCCCGAGCTCCATTGACAAATCTTAGGATGGGGACCAACAAGGGGATGATGAGAGTCAATCTAAGAAGGAGAAAGACTCAACTAATGCTGATCAGGCTGCTGTTGAACATCCTCACACTGAAGTTAGCCTTCAGGTAACTTTTGGCACAATTAATAATTATGCCAGGTTTACTGAAGTTCCTACCTTTAAATCTGTAATGTCTGACATGCAGACTGAGGCTCAGGTGGACACCCAAGCTCGGTGAAGCCCCGGGGTTCAAACCAAGCTCGTGTTCGGGACCGAGACTCGGGATGAACAACCAACTCAGAGGCCTGGCAGATCAAGAATGCTCTCGAGATTGATCTCACCCTGATGGAGAAATTGGAGAAGGTTGAGCCAACATCGAACAAAATTGCTCGATGGAGGAAGTTTTGGCCAACCAATCTCGAAGTTTGAAGGATTGAGTACTTCTTCGGGAATCGGTGCCGCTTTTTTGAGCTCTATGACGTAAAAAGTCGACCTCCATGGAAGAAAAGCTAGAAAACAAGATGGAGGGGGTCAAGGCTGAGCTGAATGAAGAGCTGAAGCAAAAGCATTAGGAGCAGACAAAAATTCTTGAAGCAAAGTTGGTTGAGAGGAATGATATGCTAGTGAAGAATGCTGTTGAGGAAATGAGCTCAATGCCCATGACCAAGATGACAGACATGTTCAAGGAAGCTCTCTCAAGCCAATTTGCACATTTGTCTGAAGAATTCTCTGTGGCGAAGAACCACCTTAGGAGGCTCGAGGAGGAGCAAGATCAGATGGCATGGGAGGTGCGGAGTGTCAACAAAGAGCAATATCACATGGACACAACACTCTCCAGGCTTCTGCCAGAGTATGGTTCCAAGAAGGGGAAAGACACGAGCCGATCTCGGGGAATTATTGGAACATACTCAAGGGCAAGGTTGTTAAAAATCTTTGAAAAGAAGATACTTGCGAAGCCATGAAAGAGATTTAAGCCAATCGAGAATTTGAAATTCAAAGAGGTGGAGAAGCGGCCTACACTCGGGTTTTGAGGAAACAATGCAGGAAGTTGCTATGGAGAAACTGAGTGGTAGAGGAAGGATTGGGACAAGCCAGGCCGGTGCTGAATTGCCCATCAAGAGGAAGGCCGTGGTGATAGAAGAGCCTAAGGGCAAAAGAGAAAAGGCTTCTAAGCCAGTTCAGAGGAAACTGATATTGGGTACTGAAGATTCTGAGTCTGAACCCAAGAAGAAAGTCTTCAACACTAGAAGCACTCAAAAAACTCCTCCATTGAACAAGCGAAGAAAGTCCGCCGCTTCTATTTAAGTGTACCAAAGGATCGAAAAAGAAGGTCAAGAAGAGCGAAAAAAGAAGGAGTGGGTTCAAAAGGTTCGCAAGCAAAAGGAGAGGGAGCACAAAAGCACAGAAATGGCCGCAAGTTGACAAATGGATGTTAGTCCATCTCAACGATGCATGGGAAGAAATCAAGAGAACCTTCTGGTTCTACTATGATGTGCTCAGAGAATGGAGAGGGGAGAGCTCAGATCCGAATGAGGCTTTCATCGATTATCTCCTGACCTTCTATCCAAAATATCTCCAAGGATGGATAAATCTAGCGGATGAAGGAAAGGTGCAGATAACCGCCCCTGGTTCATATGTGTACCCTCCTCCCAGGCTGGAGAATGGGTGTGTGAATGAGAAAGCCATTTCTCAGGAAATATCTCAGTACACCGCTCAGTTAGGTCTGACAGGAAACAGTCCGGATATCATCAAAGAAAGAGATGCACTGAAGAAGAGATATTACGAAATGTTCAACCTAGAAGTCCCTGCTGATGAGGTGGAAGAGCAGAGCTGAAGAACCGAACTGAAGAGCTGAACTGAAGAACAAAATGAAGACTCAGAAGATGAAGACTCGGAAGATTCATGTAATCTTTTATATTTTTTTTGTCTTTTTGATTTTGTTCAGATATGATTCATTGTAACCTGTAACAGTCTACCTATCATCAATGAAATTTTATCATTTATGCTCAAAAGATAATATCTCATTATCTTATTTACATGTCTTTTAATTTTGATATGCCTGAATGATTGTCTCTGAGATTAATTGATTGAGAAATTAAGTATTTGGTGATGAATCTTTTGAGAGATTCATTACTGAAGAAATTGTTGTGAGATTCTCTGTATGGAAATTATTGGGAGATTAATTGTTAAGAGACTCATTATTTATGGGAAATTGTTGTAAATAAAACACATCTTGTAATAGGATAAACTGAAACCTGAGTATATGTTAAGTATGTTTGTAACAAGATAGGTTTTGGCATCATCAAAAAGGGGGAAATTGTTGGGAGATGAATTTAATAAAGATATGATTTTGATTAGATCCCATAATCTTGATAGTTGAGTCAGGATTCAGTTTTAGAGTATTCAGGATGTTATCTGCAAAATGTATAGTCAGCAGATATAGATCAGGATAGGATCTGAAGATTCTGAAGAACTCAATAAGTTTCAAGAAATCAAGATTCAAGATGAAACCGAGTTATCAAGTCTCAAAGGAGAAATCGAGATATCAAGACTCAAGATGAAATCGAGATATCAAGACTCGATATGAAACCGAGATATCGAGTAGAAACCGAGATATCAAGACTCAAAAGATGAAATTGAGGAACTAAAGACTCAGCATGAAGAATCAAGATATCACCGCACATCCAGAAGACTCGTAAGACTCAAGACACGTAAGATGTAAGATCAAGAATCAAGATCAAGAATATCAAGGCACAATAATTATCAAGACTCAAGAATGTAATTGAATGCTCAAGATAAACCTCGAATGTTCGAGGCACCGAACATATCTATCCGAAGGATGCAACATCGGAGAAGATCGCGATTCCTTAGAAAGTTAGATATTGCCTGCATATTCAAGGCGCATAAAAGGAACTAAGACAAAGTGTTGTTAAGGTTATATCCTTTCGAGATTGTAACCAAAAGAGCCGTTGAAGTTGTCTACCTTTAACCGGAGACAAAAGTCAAAAAGAGGAAGACAAAGATCAGACTACCATCGATAATCGACAAAGGATGTGTCGCCGAAAAAAGATGTCAAGTACAAAGTTCAAGATCGCAAAAAGTGAAAACTGCTACATGAAAGGCTATTGCCTAAAACATGTTAGGGAGTGTCAAACCCTAAATATATTGTTTTCACACACCATAAGAGGAAACTCTCTGAGCTATCTCTCCAACAGATAGTTTTTCAAGAGTGACCTTGGTGTATGACTATAAATACTTGTGACCTTCTACATTGAAAGGTTACGGAAATTTGTAAGCAACTCAAGAGCTCAAACTTATTTTCAAGAAGTTGAAGCACTTTCGAAAAACCCGAAATTTCCCAAGTGCTTTATATTGAAGAGAGGTCATTAAACTAAGCCTAGCTTGATAAGATATATCCAAAGCTTAGTCGAGATATCCTAGCCTTTGCATTGTTCTTTATTGTAAAGGATATCTCATTCTAGTTGGAAACCAACCAAGAAACCCCAAACCCTTTAGAAGGTAGTTTGAGTGTGATTGTTGGTGAGATTGGAGTTGAAAGAGTGAGTAAACTACAGAGGTAGTCGAAGCCCCTAGAGGAGAAGTTAGTAAGCTACTTGTGGTAGTCCTGAAAGCTTGTGTGAGTTGAGTAAGTAAACTATGAGAGGTAGAAAAGCTCAAGGTCGGGTTGAGTAAGTAAACCACAGAGGTAAATAAAAAACTCGGGGTACGAAGTTGAGTTAGTAAACCACAGAGGTAGTCGTAAAGCTCAAGGTCGGGTTGAGTAAGTAAACTACAGAGGTAGTTAGAAAACTCAGGGCCGAGTTGAGTAAGTAAACTACAGAGGTAGTCAGAAAACTCAAGGAAGTGATTAGTGAATTTCTCTGAAGATATCAAAGAGAGTGAACGTAGGAGCTTGAGTCTCTCGACCCACTATAAATTGCTTTGTGTTCTTTGCTTTCTGCTTTTGCTTTGCTTAATCTGTTGTATATATTTCCAAAAGCATATTTTCACCGACGTTTCAGGTTGGAATCAATCCAATGAAGTTGCATATAATTGAATCATGACCTTAATCACTATTCCATTAAAGGAAGGTTTTTAGCAAAAGCTTAAAAGCAGTATAAACTAAGGGCCAACCATTCCAAGACATCCGAGTAGCTAGAACAGAGATAGTTACCAAACCGAACTTACTCTTCCGAGGGTTCAAGAAGTTAGTTATCGATCCAAGCAACTTAGGATCTCTCAAAACTCGAGGACTCGGTTGGGATTATCGAGGTTTTCAAAAAAAACCAAGGATCACTGTCTCAAGAGACTTTGACTCGAGCGATCTGCGGCTTCTCAGACCAAATCATCGGGACAACCTGACCCAAGCTGACCTCAGTAAGAAAAGTTTTAAAAACACTTAACATGTGTATTCCCCCCCATACACGTGTAAGACTCGTTTGCACCAGGACCAACACAACGGATTAATTTGGATAAGTCGGAGCTTGTGGTTAGTGGGAATGTGTCGCTCGAGATGAGAGAGGAGTTTGACTCCCAACTGGGAGCAAAAACAGTCGATCAGTACTCCAAGTACTTGGTGCTACCTACTCTCATTGGCCGATCAAAAAAACAGGTTTTCCAGATTGTGATCGATCGTGTTCTGAGTAGGCTGAAGGGGTGGAAGGAGGCATCACTCACTAAGGCTGGGTGGGAAATCTTACTTAAAACTGTGGCCCAGGCTATCTCAACATATGCTATGAGCTGCTTTATGTTCCCTCATTCGGTTTGCGAGACTATTGAGAAGGCTGCAATTTCATTCTTTTGGAGGGCTAAGGGAGGAGCATAAAACTCATTGGGCTAGCTGGGCAAAGGTCACATGTTCAAAAGACCGAGGGGGTTTGGGATTCTGGGGGCTCTATTTCTTCAACTTGGCCATGGTGGCTAAGCAATACTGGTGTGTCTTGCACGAACCTCAGTCTATGGTGGCAAGAATCCTCAAAGCCCGATATTTTTCGAGGGGTGATGTGGAGAAGGCACAGATTGGTTTCCAGCCCAGCTATTTGTGGCGTAGCCTGCTTAAAGATCAAGACTTGGTGGGTAAAGGGAAGGCCTGGAGGGTTGGTTTCGGGATGTCGATTTCATGTTTCTCTGAAAAATGAGTTGGGGGTGACCGAGCAAAAGGTTCCGGACTGGGTTGTGGATCGCCCTGCTGAGATTCGGGTGGTTGGGGATCTTATCAATCAAACTGTTTTGACTTGGAAGGAGGATACCGTTTATGCCTGTTTTTCGGCTAGGGATGCGAAAAAAATCCTACTCATACCCCTTAGCTATAGAAAACCCATAGATCAGATCACTTGGTTGGGTACGGCCTCCGGGAAATTCAGTGTTAAGTTGGCTTACCACCTAGTGGGGTCGTCTTTTTCTTCGTGTGGTGCACATCTATCTTCGACCAGCACCTGCATTCCAATGTGGAACAAAATCTGGCATATTCAAGTACCTCCAAAAATTCGTTATTTCTTTTGGAGTGCGTGCTCGAACTCGTTGGCTACAAATCTTAAAGTTTGTCAGTGGGGTATTGTGATGGATCCTATCTGTAGCATGTGTGGGAGGATCGTGAATCTCTTTCTCATATTTTGGTGGCGTGCCCCATTGCTTGCTTGTCTTGGCGAATCAGCCCTATCAGTTCGACTTGCTGCTGCAAAACCGGGATGATTTTCAGATTATCTATAGGGAGTTGTTGGACCAGTCTATTGTAACATGGATAAACCCGACCCCCGGTTTTATCACATGAACGACGATTCACCTCCCCCTATGCCACCTAAAGCGACCTGGGGTTAACTGGACACATAGTCGATCTATCAGAATCTAAACTAGGTGCACCTTACCCAGGCCACTTAGGCAGCAGGCCACGAGACGAATTAAAAGATTTGCATAAGTCATGGGGCTACTTATGCTCTAGATCCTCAGGTCGGAAGCGACTTGCGTCCGAATAAGTCGCATTTCATGATAGACAAAGGAAGTGCCCGGCAAGCCACGAAGTCCGCTCCACGATTGGTTCACAATAAAGACGGCAACCTCTGATTGGGCAAGGCAGAATCAGCGGGTTCCGGGATTGAAGCCCCTGTTAGTGCACCTTTCCTTATGAAAATTCCCGCCCAAGAGGCGGGAACCACATTATAAATATGCCTTTAGGGCCACACTTTTAAGAGGATGAAAAATCTTAGCTTCTTAGGCATAAAATATAGTAAAATATTCCTGGCTTGGACTCCCCCAGACGTAGTCTTGTTTAAAAGACGAACTGGGTCATCAAACTTGAGCATTTCTTTATCACGTTGATCGTTCATTTCATCACTTTATCATTTATTATTATTTTTTGGCTGAAAATTATAAACCGAGCACAACAATTGGCGCCATCTGTGGGAACATTTCTGTTGAATTGTTCCTAAATTCTTAGTAGACCCGCTCAGTCTCATTCATTTGGCAATGGCGATTAACCAAGGTAACACTACCAGATACGAAACAGATGCCTGTGATTGTGTCAAAGCCTCCCTGAGCTCACAACGCACTTGCCCCATAGCCCCAGTGATCACTCCCGACAGGTGGAACCTGGTACGGACACCAGAAGATGCAAAGGCCATAATAGCCGTTCTCAACAAGAAACGCCTCGCCTTCGATGGCCAGGAGGAGCAGCCTCCAGTTAAGAGGACTGCTCACGACGCCAGAACCTCTAAGGGTAAATGTGCCCTTATCGAAAAGGGGCGGTCAACAGGCCAATTAGCATACGACCCGGCAAAACATGCTATCATCCGAAATTGTCGATTCCTGGAGAAACTGGCGGGATCGGACAATGTGTTCAACCGTCTTGGAGACCTGGGGGCTCAAAAGGCTCCAATTGTCATTGAGGATGAGGCTCAGTCTCAGCCTCGACACGCTGACATGGTGGAGCGCGACCTCGCCTTGGCTTTGAACGTACATCATGACGAATTTCCGAGAGGCTCAGCTATCCACCATGGCGACCCACGAGTGGCTTTCCCTACTGGGGACCATCGTGATGTACAGGTTACGGCACTGGCCCGGACGGTCCAGTGAGTTCTCGAACGAGTGGAAAATCAGAATGAGTCGGCGGGGATAGATAATAACCTCACCATCCCAGATTCTCCACTCGGGACCATGGTTACTTTGGCGCCTATCCAGAGAAAGATCACTATAGCGGCCTTAGATCGCTACAATGAAAACTCAGTCCAAGGGTCCATGTGGCTAAATACAATTCCTACATGGCCTCTATGGGCGCATTCGATGCTACTAAGTGTTGGCTATTCTCTTTGACTTTGAGCGACCAAGCTCACCGTTTACCTCGCTACCACCATTATCGGTGGACACTTTTGAACAGCTCGCCAGGCTGTTCTTGACCCATTTCACAGCTCTGGCACCCCGACCTGCGACCAGGCAGTGCCTAATGAACACTTAACAAGGGGAAACAGAGTCAGATCGATCTTACATTAAAAGGATTGACAAACTCTTACTTGGAGGAGATCCCATAGGGGATGAGGTGAAACTGCTTGGGGTCGTCTCCGGCCTCAGGAAGGGAACCAAGCTATGGCGGCGCATGACCGCCGAATATCCAACTAGCTATGCTGACTTCCGAAGGTGAGCTAGTGACTTGATCCATACGTCGGAACTATTGGAATCACGAATCTCCGATAATAAGGAAGTAGCAAACTCAAGGAAGGGTTCCAAGAAAACTGGGGGTCACTACAAGGCACCCGACAGTTTCAAGCCATTCGAAGAAAACATTTCGGTAAAACTTATGGAGGCGTTAGGCATGACACCTGGACATGTTTACACTCAGATCAAAGGACGAGAACTGCTCCTCCAGCCTCGCCCTATAAAAAATAAGGGCAAGTTAAACCCCAACAAGTTCTGCCATTTCCTTGAACAGGCAGGCCACTACACGAGCGAGTGCAAAGACCTGCTTCCACAACTTTGGAGGTTGTACGAAGATGGACTCCTGGATGAATATTTCAAATGACCTCAAAGGAATCATGAGCATAATCAAAGAGGTCGCCAACAAGGAAATCATCCCAGGCAGGCGGAACACACCCAAGGGAATGCCGGCCCGAGGGCGGGGCAGGGGGAGCAGTCAGTACCACCCATGCCCGAGGATGCGGGAGGTCGCGTCATACACACCCTCTCTCCACTTGGGACAGTTGGGGGACTTTCTTCAACTTCCTCATCCAAACGGCGGATGAAGACCGAAATCAGGGAGATGGAAAATGCCAGGAAAATGGTGCTACCAATTTTCACGGTGGGGGAAGAAACCAACAAAATCGAGTTTGGCGATGAGGATAAAGCTGGAATAATCTACCCAAACGTTGACCCCCTGGTGATCAATGCTAACATCATGGGGACCACTGTATGTCGGTAGATGGAGGCACTTTCTGCAACATCCTCTTCAAGAAGACACTAGATCAGCTCGGGGACTATGATGCATACATCACCCCTTGCGACCACATCGTGAAAGTCTTCGGAGATGCAACTGTGAAGCCATCTGGGATGATCCGTATGGCTGTTGAATTGATTTCTACCTTAAATTATAAGGTTAGGGCTACTAGACTGTTATATTTTCTGGTTATCGACCTCCCAAGTTCCTATAATGATTTTCTTGGGAGGCCATTTGAACACGAGTTCGAGGCTGCGTCCTCAACGTTTTATTTTTGTGTAAAATTCCCCACCAAGAGTGGGTTAGTTAGCACCGTTAAGGGTGACCAGGTGGATGCAAGAGGTTGTTTGGTTTATTCTTCGACTCTTTTCAATTCTGCATTGGTATCTAGCAAACAAATACTTGTAATAGATAGCGAAAGATAATGTGAAGAATTGAATAATGAAAAAGCAAACAAGAAGAGAAGCAGCAATGACCTCGACCCGAGAATGGGACCTGAACCGGAAGAATTTCTGCTTGAGGCCGAGATCGACGTTCCTATCAAGATCTTGAGAAATCAAGGTAGACCCAGCTCGACTGGATCTAAAAGTCATCATAGGCTCCAAGATACCAGACGACCTGAAAGGGGAGGTCATCGACTTTCTCAAAAAGAACTTAGATGTTTTCGCATGGTCACACAAAGATATGATAGGTATCGACCCAAAAGTCTTATGCTATCAGTTACATATCGACCCAGCTTGAAAGTCGGTAGCCTAAAAAAGGTGGAAATTCGGTCCCAAAAAATATGCAGCACTGGATGAGGAAGTGAAGAAGTTGCTGGATAACGACCTGATTACACAGGCCGACCAACCACAATGGGTGGGTAATGCAGTATTGGTGAAAAAATCTAACGGAACCTGGCGGCTCTACATTGATTTTACCGACCTCAACGATGCTTGTCCAAAAGATTTCTTCCCCATGCCTCACATTGACCATTTGATAGATAACACGACTGGTCATGAGATGATTGTTGTAACCTAGAATTTGCGTATATGGCAACAAACAAGTAATTGATCAAACCTTTGGAAAATAACGAATAATCGTAAATAACGCACGAATTTGGTTACCCAGTTCATCTTTTGAATAAGACTACGTCTGGGGCGTCCAAGCCAGGAGTATTTTATTCTATTTATCTGCCTAAAACTCTAAGATTTCGCCCTTTACAATGAATGATACAAGAAATATTTATAGACATAAAATTAGGTTAAGAACCCTCCATGGGCCTTCTTGACGGGCCGGTTAGGGTTTCTGCCGCCACGGGTGGAGCTTCCTTGTTTATCCAGTGATTTCCACCCTCGGATGAACTTGTCTTGTACACCTCCCGCAATACCCACACCATTAACTATCCGTATCTTTTCCATACTTATCCTTCCAGCGACTTCGGGTGATTCCTACTTGACATACCGAAATCTTAGTTGCCCCGCGACCTACCTGGATTTGTCAAGTGGCCCCGCGACCTGCCCATATTTGTCAAGTCATCCCATGACCTGTGACCCGGGTGAGGTCGCCATGAATTCCATACATACGGTCAGAGACTATCCAGATGCCTAAACCGGGGGCTAGGATAATCCATGTTACAACAACTGCCCCTCAAGTCGAGGTCACGTGATTGTCCCGGGGCCTTGACTTGAACTGTCATTCTATCGACCTGTGGTAAGTCGGACTTGGGAAGTATTCCTGAGGCGAATCATCGTCCTTGGGGGAGGTGTATTGTCGCCTTGTTTCCTTAAATCGGCACGAGAATTGACAGATGCGTCATGATGGTAAGGTAGGCTGGTGACATCATTTGCCACAAATTGGCCCAACCGGTGGTGGCAGTGTTCGCCACGCGCGATCTCCACGACTTCCTTTCCTCCAAGGGGTCTCGATTTTGTTCATATTGCACTTCGTCCCCCTCCTTTCTTATAAAATGGGCGAGGGTTTTATTTTTTCAACTTCCTCTCTTTACCTCACGTTTTGTGATTTTAGCGATATTTTCGACGATAATTCGGACTTCCGACGAGATTCGATTCAGGTAATTTCTTCATTTCCTCACAATTCTTCTCTATGGCCACCGATCCTCCGATGACCGCTACCGCTTGGCCCATGACTCCATCGTCTTCGGACGAAGACAACGTGGCTATAGACCATCTTCGGCGCCACCATGGATCCAGCTCTACCGCTGGTAACGAGGGAGGGTCCTCGGCGGCGGGTATTCAGAATGATGTTCGGGATGATGATAGCATCGACGAGCAATTTTTACAAGAGTTGGAAGAAATCACTCATCTTCCGGTTCTGAATATCAGCCCTCTCTGCTCCGCCGCATCGGAGAGGAGACAGCCCGCAGGTTCTTCTGCCCGACTCGGGATTACGGGGCCTATGAGCGGGTCTTCAACTACCACTCTTACACGGCTCAGGCTTCGTACAAACGGCCTGAACGCGACTATCGGAGGTCGGTTACTTCCGATTTTATGATGTTCGACCTCAAAAAGTATAAGTCGGTCTTATCAAACTGGCATGTGCATTCTCTTCGTCGGTTATACAAGGTGCCCCGAGACGTACATTTCTATGGGGCAGCCTCTAATGAAAGTGCCAACCAGCCACCCCCGGGATGATTGCGGTTAACGAGCATTCAATGGAGGCAGGAATCCGCTTCCCCCTTCATTCGACCATCTCCCATTTGTTGGCGGCCTGGAACCAAAGCCTTACACAAATTACTCCGAATGGTTGGAGCTACATCCTCTCCATCATGACCGTTCTGGGGCAGGCCGGGCTGAATCGGCTGCCGACTCACGATAAGATCGCTTATGTGATGATGCCAATTGCCTAAGCCGGCGGCTATAATGCCGTGCGACTTCGCAAGGGGCGGGAGCTCGTGAGTGGAATTCCAAACAAGGTCGTTGACTGGCATCAGAGGTGATGGTTCATCGGGGGCGCTTGGGAATCCGTGGATCCTTCGAGTACACTGCCCATTCGGGTTCCCACGGATTACGCGCATCGAGTTTAACATGGTAAATCTTATCTTCTTATACTCTGAGGTTGTACTGATATAATTCTCTTTTTCTTTTGCAGTGTTCACTCCTCAAACCGCCAACATGTATTGGGACTTCTTGGAGGCTTTTAACATCATCTGCGATACTCCCCGAGCTACCACGAGCTTGATCGCCTTAAAGCCGGGCTCTACACATATCCCGCCATCTAAACATTCCTTGTGAGTTTATTCGTTGATGTTTCAGTGTTATGTGAGTTCTATGTGACTGAATTTCCTTCTGTGTGGGCAGTTCCCGACATCCCCGTCTAACGACGTCAGCCTTCGCCTTCGGTCATGGCAGCTCACAAGAAGTCGGTATTAGGCCAGATGAATCATGCGGTGGCCTCCGGTGCCCCTCCTCCAAGTCCGACCCCTACTGGTCCCTCTGCCGCTGATAAGGAGAAGAGAAAGTCGAAGGGGCCAGCTATGTCGGATCCCGAGCCCGCTCGGAAGAAGATGAGGGAGGAGACCAGCCAAGGGGCAAGGAGGCCGCAACCTCACCCGACCTCACAACCTGCTTCTGCTCTCCGGGGGGATCGTCATCTGGAGGATGATTCCTGGTTGGGTTGGGACGCCAACCGGATGGAAGAGTAAGTTTGGCTGTGTAAGTCCTCCCCTTCTTTTGTCATTACTCTGCTAATTGGGTTGAATTCTATCCTTTACAGCCCGGAGCTTACCCCACACAAGTTCGCCCCCAAGGCGCTGAGCTTTCTAAGGTCGGGTTATATCGTCACGACCGAGGTTCCTGAGAGTTGGCCCTCTTACCTCCGGAGGGGTTTACAAAATCTGGCCCGGGGCTAGACGAAGTCAGATCATGGCAGTACCCGTCGTCAGAAAGTGACGGTCAACCTATACTCGGCCCTCACCCATTCCCAAAAAGTGGTCCTCTACTTCGAGAAAACCAGCGCTCAGCTGGAGACGGAGCTAGAGGAGTTGAAGAAGGCGCAGGCGAGGGTCGCCGACCAGGCCAAGTCGATCCTCTCTGCAGCCGAGTCTCAGAAAAAGTTGGAGATCTCCAACTCAGAGCTGACCCAGCAACTTTCCAATCTCGAGGGTTGCTTGGTGGAGGTCGAAGGCGAGCTGGCAGCGGAGAATGCGAGTGTGGCTGGGCTGGAGGGTGAATTGGTTGTGGTCGGGAGGGTGCTGGTCGCCAAGGAGGACCATTTTAAGAGGACCGAGGAATTGAATGCCAATTTTGCTTATGTGATGGCATATGTCGGGGCCATCCGGATCTTCCACAAGGCTAATCCCGCTGGCGACCTCAGCCGTTTCGTGATCGAGCTGTCTGATTACATCCGTGACTATCCTCCTGCCCACACTGTCCTTCTGGAGATCAAGGATTTGGAGGATATGGGCGTCGACCTCTCCTTCTTCGCCAATTCGAGTCGGATCGTGAGCCCTCTCCCCGAATCAGGCAATACCCAGCTGGGGTCTTAGTCGGCCCCCAAGACTCCTTTGCTGGAGGTCGTAGGGGTAGATGCTGGGGAGAGGCCGAGCGGCAGTTCAGCAGGGCTTTGAGGGGAAGCGACCTTTTGTTTTGACTCTTAATGTAACCCCTTTTTTTTCTTTTTTGAACTCTCATTGTATCGGCCTCCGGGTTATTTCTATGTATTGGCCTCTGGGCCATATGTCAATTTTAATGAAGTTTCTTTCTTTTTCCTTCCTTTGTTATGTCGACTTGATTTCCTTATGCGACCTTATATTGGACATTGCTTTAGTCGTCTTATAAAGTTGGGGAAGGTCGCAGCTCACGGGGTGGCGATCCTTCCTCTGGTATGTCGAAAGTCTTACCTTGGGTAACTCATGTTTTCTGTACATAGTCCCCTTGGTTTTTACACAGGAATTTTGAAAAGAAGAAAATACATTATTATTGATTGATAAAAATTGATTACAAGGGTGCAAACCTACTGATAATATTTCTTTAGGTGGGTCGCATTCCATGGGTACTGAACCTTAGTGTCGTCTGGTCATTCGAGCTCGTATGCCCCATTGGGCAAGACCTTCGAGATTTTGAAAGGGCCTTCCCAATTTGGGCCGAAAACTCCTTTTGATTTGCCGAGTAATTTCTTTAGTACCAAGTCTCCTTCTTTAAACTGTTGAAGTCACACTTTAGAGTTGTAATAATTTTCTGATTATTTTTTGTATCTCGCGTTTCTCATGTTGGCATCTAGGCGCTTTTCTTCTAGCAGGTCCAAATTTCTGGTTAAGTCCTCGTCATTGTGATCGAAAGCGACCTGGCTTGTGCGAAGAATAGGGAAGTCGACTTCGGCGGGTACGATCGCCTCGGTCCCAAAGGCCAGTCAGTACGGAGTCTCTCTTGTTGAATTTCTGCAGGTCGTCCTATATGACCATAACAAGTTCGGGAGCTCGCTAGCCTATTTTTCTTTTCCTCCCTCAATCTTGGCCTTGAGTGTGTGCTTAATGATCTTATTCATGGCCTCGACCTGACCGTTTGACTGGGGATGATATGGAGTCGAGAAGAGCTTCGTGATCTTCCATTTTTTGAAAAAAGTGTTGATTTTGAGGCCATCAATCTGTTTTCCATTTTTCAAATATGATTGCCTGCGGCAGCCCAAACCTGTAGATGATATTCCGCCATATGAACCTGATGACGTGATCTTAATTTATAGTTGCCAAGGCCTCGGCCTCGGCCCATTTCGTGAAGTAATCCACCGCTACTAGGGCATATTTAACCAAGCCTGGAGCTATTGGGAGCGGTCCAATGATGTTTATCCCCCACTTTGCAAAGGGCCAAGAACTGGGGATACTTGTAAGCTCCTCCGGGCGACCTTGATGGACGGTGCGTAAATTTAGCATTTGTGGCATTTGTGGCGTAAAGATGATGGCATCGGCCCGTAACGTTGGCCAAAAGTATCCTTGTCTCGTAGTTTTATGGACCAATGATTGCCCCCTTGCGTGGTTTCCGAATGCCCCTTAGTGTATTTCTTGTAGGACGACATGTCCTTGCTCGGGTGTGATACTGTTGGGAAATTTGTATTTAGTTTTGATGAAAGTTCCAAAACAGGTTGTAATAGGACCAGTCAGATCTGTTAGCTGACTGATGACTTAGAATCAGATTAAGATGACCAGCTGAAATGTATAGATAGCTGATGTAAAAGATAGGTCACATATTGAGGGGGAACTCAATATGTATAGGTCAGGTCAAATTATCAGATGACCAGATAAGGTCAGATGATCAGAAGACTAAGACGAGTCAGAAGACAAGAAGAAGTCAGATGATCAGGTGAAGACAGAAGACACTGAGACTCAGATAAACCTGAAGACTCAGAGAACCTGAAGACTCAGTAAGAAACCTGAAGACTCAGTATGACTGAAGACACTGAGGCTCATAGTAACCTGAAGATTAGAAGACTACCAGAAGACCAGAAGACCTACATCAGCCGAGTCTGCAAATTGTGCTAAGACAATCTGCATCAGAAGACTCTATCAGGTAGATTGATCAGTTATCTGATCAGGTCAGCTCACACCTGGCGTCAACCAAAATGGTACACCAGACAAGGCGAATATTCTACAAAAGGAATATCAAACGTCAAATGGACAAATACTGAAGTGCCATACTCGTAAGCCAAAGAGAAAGTGACACTTGCACAAAAAGAGCTGACAATGCGGGATTCGACGCTGCGGACACAAATGGCGCTAATCATGCCTTCGGCCACGCCGATATTCGAAGCACGTCACATCATATCCTACAACCTACCTAATATAGCCCTAAATTTAAATTGCTCTCCAACGACTCTTTGAATTCGTGGTCTATAAAATGGGATTGCTCTTCAAAGTGAAGAATACACCGGATCGAGCAGATTAAAAAAGAAGCAAAAACTATAGCAGAAATTCCGCTCGAAGAACACCGAATTTGAAGATTATTCTTAAGTGTTCATCCCATTGTTCTTAGCATAGAAATCTCATCCTCTAGCATTTGGCTACATAAACACTAGGATAGATTTCCAGTTGGAACCACAACAAATCTTTACCCAAACTAAAAGTTAGGTTAAGTTTGTTTTTGCAAGATTTCAGACTAGGGATTCTAGTTTATGATTTCTGGGATCGGTTGAGTGTGAACTCGATAAACATTTGTTGGGTGTAGGACTAACACATTAAACTAAGTCCAGTCGGTTAAGTCGGTTAAGTTGGTTAAGTTGGTGCCCCTTGTGATAGGGAAGAGTGGACGTAGGACGGTTTGTCTGAACCACTATAAAAATCTTGTGTGCATTTACTTGCTCTTTATTGCTTTACACTATTACGCACAACTGAGCTTAAAACTGCATACATATTCTGAGTTAATATCAGTCTGCACCAAGCAACTGATCTGATCAGGTTAACAACTTAGTCAGCCGATTGAAAATTGACTTGAGAATCTGATTTGATAAAACTGGTTTTTCAAACGGGTATTAACTAGCTACCGCACTATCAGTTAAACTAACAGATATCAAACTGATCTGCCCTCAGGCACTCAGTAAGATTGAACATCAGTCCAAACTGATTCAATTGCACTCTGATCAGGCAAACTGCAATCACACCTGATCTGCACGAAAAAGTTTTCAGAAGTCTATTCACCCCTCCCCTCTAGACTTCTGCCCTCACAAAACCCGTTCGGGACCTACATGTGGTATCAGAGCAGTGGTTCTACAGACCACTGGCTTTGAGTATCATCTGTTCTTAAGGAAGAATCTTTGTGGTCACTTGAACTGATCTTGAAAAACCATTTTCAAAACTCATTCGTTTTCAAAATCACTCAGCATGGATAATATCTCTGGTATGTATCATGATTTGCCTAAATTTTCAATTGATGAGTATGCAGATTGGACAATATACATGTGCAACCATCTGGGGTAAATAAGCGGCAGAATGATGGAAGTCATTGAACGAGGACCCATCATTATCTATCACGACAATCCAGCTATTGGAGGTGATCCAGATTTTGCAGTTGGAATCCTTGTCCGAAAGAGTCCTGCCTTGATGGATGCAGAAGAAAGAAAGATGTATACACTGGATACAATAGCCATGCATATAATCATGAAGACGATGGATAAGATCACCAAAGAAAAGATAAAGTATCTCAAGATAGCTAAACAAATGTGGGATACGCTTGCTGAGATGTGTGAAGGAAATGATCAGATCAAAGACAGCAGATTGCAAGCTGAACTGGTGAAGTTTGAGAAGCTTAAGATGTTGCCAAATGAAACCATCAATGAGCTCGATGGGAGAATCACCATATCAGTAAACAAGCTACGAGAACTTGGAAGAGAGATGTCAGATAAAGACATCAATTACAAGATCTTGAGATCTCTCACCAAGAAATGGGACATGAAAGTCACGGTAATCAAGGATTGCCAAGATGAAGCCAAGTAGCCTGTTCCTAAGTCTTAAAGCCCATGAGTTCGATCTGATCGAAAGAGGGCAAGAAGAAGAAGACGAGTCGCCTGCTGAAGCCACAACCTCCACATTAAAATCAGTTGCATTCAAAGCAACCAGTAGCAGATCAAAGGCCACTGAACCTGTTGGAAACATAATAAGCCAAGCTGAACAGATCGCTTTGCTTACCCGGAAACTTGAAAGATCTAACATTCAACTTGGTAAGTATCGCAGATTCTACAGAGACTATCAAGACAGTAGAGGAAGAAATAGGAGGCCAACTGACAGATCTCTAGAAAGGACCAGATCTGATGACCGAAGGGATCATAGAGAAGATAAGAAAAGAGATGATCGGTCAGATGAAAGAAGAGACAACAGATCTGAGAGAAGAAGTTGACATAATCGAAAGGAAAGTCACCGACAGATCCTATATAGGCGGAGTGACTCACCGGCGAGAGGAAGTTCCGTGGATCGTGGATCATGCTTCAATTTGGAGAAACTAGGTCACTACAAAGGCTAACCGCCTGACGACTCAAGAGAAAGAGAAGAGAAATGGAACAAAAAGAGAGCAACGCTATAGGGATGAAAATCCATGGTTCGACACATCGAATTGATGATTCTTAAGCGCCTTCGAGGATTCGGCTACTCTTGAAGAGAGGACTTACATCGATAAGCAATCTCGATGATTTCTTCGACCATGAAGATCGATATTCTCTAGGATGATGATGAAATCGTCGATGGCTAAGGAGAAAGACCGATCGAGGTAACCTCCAAATATACCTTTTTCAATTTCCACACCCGGTATAATTAGCTTTTTCTTTGGAGAGATTGACTTGCGGCTCTACTACTCGAGCAATTGCTTGATGATCTCTAACGCAAAGAGACACTTACACAATAGTGGAAGCTGAAAAAACGATAAGCTAAGGATAAAAAATACTCAGCTTGTTAGAGAAAATATTTGTCGAAAGCAATTTGAACTAAAATCATTTGAAAGCGCTCGAAGGTAATTGAAGAACTGAAAGTTCAGAAAGTTAAATCTTCTGAACAGGAGAAGCAGATTAAAGAACAGCTAGCAATCAATAAACAACAAGATGATGATTTCAAAATCCTTCAAGCTAAGTTTGATGAACTCTTCCGACTACATGAGAGTCTGAAATCTACTGAGGATAGTTTACGCAAGAAAATAGAGGTTTTCACGAAATTTTCAAAAACCGTTCAAGATATGAACACCTATTTTCGAACGCCGACTAACAAGAAGGGAATTGGGTATGAGAACCCTTCTACATCCTCAAAAGCCCCGTTTGGTTCACTTCAAAAGGGTGTAATCAAATGAGTCTCTGACATAGATACACAAAAAGCAAAACATGTATCTGATGAGGGAAAGAGACCTGCTGAGCAAGTAAGGCAAGTGCCTAATCAGAAAGGGAACAGAAACGGACCCCAACTGATTAAGCATCAGCCGAGGAATCACCAGAAGAACCCAGTTCTTCTGAAGAAACCTCAACCTGATCAGCAGATTAGGTATCGGAAGAGACAACCTGTCAAAAGGAAATCTAATCTGAAACCCAATCAAGGTCAGCTGCCTAACAAGCAAGCTAAAGGAAAACTGCCAAGACCATTTATGCCAAAAAGATATGAATCTTTTAATGGTAGCAGTCGTACCTACCCTTATAACCAGAGACCTAGGGCTACTGCACCTGAGCCCCACTGGGTTAAAAGAAGACAAACTGTAAGGAAAAATCCCAAGTCTTCTGATTCACTCAAGGCTCGCACGAATAATCATACCAATCATAATGCATATAAAGAGACGTATGATTATGTTGATGTTTATGGGAGACAAATCAGGTCTTCTGATCTATCTGATTACAATAGAAGTGCCCTGTTTGTATGGATCCCTAAAACCACCACTAACGCCACAGGATCCAATCCTAAAGGGGTACCTAAAGCCTGATTCGATTGCAGGTTCGCGTGGGTTTGGCCAACAAAGGAGGTGTACAAGCAACTATCTGGTACATCGATAGTGGATGCTCAAGGCACATGACTAGAAGCAAACATCTCCTTAGCCCTTACAAAGAACAAGAAGGTTGTGTACTCTTTGGTGATGATAACTTTGGTTTTACCAAAGGATTCGGAACCTTAGAGAATGATGATGTACAAGTTACTGGAGTCTCGTATGTCGAAGGTTTAAAGCATAACCTGTTATCAGTATCACAATTCTGCGACAACGGATTCAGTGTTGAGTTCTCGAGCGATCAGTGTACGATAAGGAATCGAGCTACTCAACAAATCTTGCTAACTGGTTCAAGGAAAGGCACGATCTACACAGCAGATTGGAACAGTTGTCCAAGAAATGCATGCCTGATTGTTAAGAGTTCCAAAAGTAGCAGTTGGCTCTGGCACAAAATAATGAGTCATCTGAACTTTAAAACTCTTAACAAGATAGCAAGGGTGCCTTAGGTTGAGGGACTTCCGAATGAGGTATTCTCAAAGGATCAGATATGTGTCGCATGTAAGAAGGGAAAACAAGTTAAAGCCTCATTCAAGGGAATACTTGGACCAGCATCCAGTAGAATATTGCAACTGCTCCATATGGACTTATTTGGACCAGTTACACCAGTCAGTCTCAGCGGACGCAAATATACTCTGGGATTATTCCAAGTTTACCTGGGTTGTATTCTTATATAAGAATAATGAGTCAACAACAAAGATACCTGAGCTGCTCAAGAAACTACAAAATGAAAAGGGTGTCAGCATAGTGAAAATCAGATCAGATAAAGGTACATAATTTTTGAACTCTTTTATTACTAATTTTTGCACTGAGTTTGGTATACAGCATGAGACGTCAGCTGCAAGAACGCCACAACAGAATGGAGTAGCTGAACGGAGAAACAGAACACTCAAGGAAGCTGCTCGCACTATGTTAGCTGAACATGCAACACCAAGTCGTTTCTGGGCAGAAGCCATCAATACTGCATGCCACACTCAGAACAGATGTTCTCTGACAAAGGCTCACTACAAAACACCCTATGAACTGTGGAAGGGCAGAAAACCTTGTGTTTCTTACTTCCATGTTTTTGGGTGCAAATGTTTCATACACAACAATGGGAAAAGTCAGTTGAAGACTTTTGAGGCCAAGTCAGATGAAGGTATATTCTTAGGATATTCCTCATCCAGCAAGACTTTCAGGGTTTACAACAGGCGAACCCTAGTTGTGGAAGAAACACCCCATGTGGTCTTTGATGAGACATCTTCTGAACAAGAGAAAGCTGTCTCAGAACATGCAGTACCAAATCAACCGGTACCTGATGTGCAGAAAATGGATCAGCTAAGTATCAAGGAGAAAGAATCTGAACACGTAACAGTGTATATCCCAGAACTTGATCTTGCTGATTCACCAGGTCAATCAGACCCTAAGGTACGCACAACTGTCAATGAAGAAGCTGGTACAGCTGAGACAGTATCAACAGAACCATCTGGTTCAAGGGAAACTCCTGAAATTCCTACGGACAGACATCAGCACATGATGAGTCCAACATCAGCTGAGACATGTTCATATCAAGTGGATCATAATTCTGCACCACTCCCAATCACTAGTAATGAACTAATATCAGAAGTGGATGATGTTCTCCAAATAGATGCAAATCAGAAAAGAAGGACCTGGATAACCAGTCATCGAACTGATCTGATCATCGGAGACCCATCTGATAGAGTCAAAACTAGACATCAGATTGGTGAAAGTGCCATGTATTGTTGTTATCTGTCTTTGAAGGAACCAACTGAAGTAGAGGAAGCTCTACAAGACGCAAGCTGGATTCTAGCCATGCAAGAAGAACTGGAACAATTTGAGAGGAATCAAGTTTGGAAACTGGTGGACAGACCAACTCATCAAGACGTGATTAGCACAAAGTGGGTATTCAAGAACAAGAGAGATGATAATAATGTCATAACCAGAAATAAGGGAAGACTTGTTGCTAAGGGGTATTCACAATAAGAAGGAATTGATTATGATGAGACCTTTGCACCAGTCGCTAGTCTAGAAGCCATTCGGCTGTTTCTGGCATATGCTACCCACAGAGGGTTCATTGTGTATCAGATGGATGTAAAGAGTGCATTCTTAAATGGGGTACTAGCCGAGAAAGTTTATGTTGAACAACCTCCAGGCTTTGAAAAAGGCGACCAAGTGTACCGTTTAAGAAAAGCACTTTATGGCCTGAAACAAGCTCCTCGAGCTTGGTATGATACACTCTCTCAGTTCTTGATAGACAGCGGTTTCACTAAAGGAATAGTGGACAGAACCTTATTGATAGGCCCGGTGGAAAACCCATGAAATGCGGAATAATCATGAAATGCATATACAAACAGGGGTGAAGGAATGGTGATTCCAGATTTTTCTCTTTTAAGCTCATGTGTTGTGTTTTGCTTATAATTGAATGCATATGACAAGATAAGAACGTAAAGCAATAAAGAACACAACAATGTATAGTGGTTCGGAGACTCAAGCTCCTACATCCACTCTCACTTTTCCTAGGGAAATTCCTTCAAACTGGACTTATCACCCTCTCAGGTTCGCCTCCAGATATTTAACGAGCTCTCACTCCAACTGGACTTATCACCCTCTTGGGCTCGCCTCTGGACTTATCACCCTCTCGGACTCGCCTCTAGATGTTTAACGAGTTCACACTCCTACGGGACTCATCACCCTGTCTCGGGATTGCCTAACAACTACCTCACTTCACCACTAGTTATCTCTTACGAGAATGGGGTTTGGGTTTGGTGTTGCCTCCAACTATGGTGACATTTTCCCTTACATTTGTTTAGCCTCAATGCTAAGGTTGGGAAAATCTCTCTAAGCTTAGGATACATCGTGTGTTGCTTAGATTGGGTTCTAGAACACTCTTTGAATATATTTGTATATCTACAGACTTGTGTTCTATGGTGGGAAAGCCTGAGTATATGTTCTCTTAGCTCTGTAGCATCGTTTGCTATCTTCTCCGCACTTCCACACGTAATAATGAAGGAAGAACTTGTATTTATAGTGTGGATTTGAATGTTACCGTTGGAGAGAATCACATTCAAATCCATACTATTCTTTGTAAGTTCTGTAGCATTTTCAGGCTGGTTGTCTTCCTCTCATTGGTCCACGTCAGCTGAATTCCAACGGCTATATTCCTCAGTTTCTTTGCCTCGGAACATTCAGGTTATACTGAGCATTCAGTACATTACTGAGTTTTCAGTAATTATTGTGCCTTGATATCCTTTGTCTTGATCTTGATATCTTGGTCTTACGAGTCTATAGTGTCTTCTGAGTCTTCAGAGATATACTGATTGATATACTGAGTCTTCATCTTGAGTCTTGATTTCTCGATTTCATCTTGAGTCTTGATTCTCGATCTCATCTTTGAGTCTTGAGATCTTCGATTTCATATCGAAACTTCGGTTTCTTGAAACTTCTTGAGTCTTCGAATCTTGAATCTATCTCGATCTATATCTCACGACTATACACGGTGCAGATAACATCCTGAACACTCTAAAACTGAATCCTGACTCATCTATCAAGATTATCCTGAACATGTCATACTCAGGGGTTTTGGGATCTAATCAAAATCTTCATTATTAAATTCATTTCCCAACACTTATTCAGAATAGATGATGGAGAAGATATTCTGATGGTTCAAATTTACGTGGACGACATCATCTTCGGATCTCCCAACAAGAGGTTATGTGAGAAGTTCAGCAAACTGATGCAGGGGAAGTTCAAGATGTCCATGATGGGTCAGATGAATTACTTTCTGGGTTTACAGGTCAAGCAAAGTACCGAAGGGATACTCATCTGTCAGGCGAAGTATACCAGGAATTTATTGGCTAAGTTTGGAGTTCAACACTGTAAGAAAGCCATAATTCCTATGATGACCGGGTTCAAGATAGATCCAGATGAGGACGGTCAGAAAACTAATCAGAAAGAATATAGGGCTCTCATTGGATCGTTACTATACCATTCGCCCGGAGACCCGGATATCACTTTTGGCAAGATGGGGTGTATGTGCGGATTTCGAGGCAAATCCAATGCAAAGCCACCTGGAAGCAGCTAAGCGGATTCTTAAGTATCTAAAGGGGACAGTAAACCTTGATTTATTCTACCCATCAGATGATAATCTAGAGCTTAGTGGATATTCTGATTCTGATTACGGAGGTTGCAGAATCGACAGGAAGTCAACCTCAGGTACATGTCAGTTTCTAGGTAGTAAACCGATCTCTTGGTTTTCGAAGAAGCGGATGTCAGTTGCGACATCTACTACTAATGAAGCGTAATATATGGTCGCAGAAGTCATTGTTCCCAAAGCGCTTCTCGCTAAGTCGGCGGTGAGGATTACAACATCGTAGCTAAGAACGTCTTGATATTTCGTGATGATGTAATAGTCTTATTGCAATCACTCAGAATCCTGTTCTACATACAAGATGCAAGCATGTGGATGTCAGACATCATTTTATCAGAGATCATGATTGTCCCGAAAAGTGAAAAACCCATGCGCGCGGAAGATACCATGTAATGCGTGTAATGCATATAAAACAGGGGTGAGGGAAGAGTTATTCCAATTTTTGCATTTTAAGTCCATGTGTTGTGTTTTGCTTATAAACGAATGCATATGACAAGATAAGAACGTAAAGCAGTAAAGAACACATGATTTTATAGTGGTTCGGAGTCCAACTCCTACATCCACTCTTCCCTTATCACAAGGGGCACCAACTTAACCAACCTATCCGACTGGACTTAGTTTAATGTGTTAGTCCAACACCCAACAGATGTTTATCGAGTTCACACTCAACCGGTCCCATAAATCAGAAACTAGAATCCCTAGACTGAAATCTTGCAAAGATGTTTACCGAGTTCACACTCAAACGGGACTTATCTCCCTCACGGGATTGCCTACCCTCCCTTTCGGGATTGCTAGATGTTTACCGAGTTCACACTCACCTACAAACTTATCCTACCAAACTGATTTGGGTAAGGTGTGTTTGGTTTCCAACTAGGTTGAGATTTTCCCTTACATTTGTTTAGCCTCAATGCTAAGGATGAGAGAATCTCTCTAAGCTTAGGATATTACATTTGTGTTTAGATCTAGGGTAGAACACTCTTGAATATATGCGTGTATTTCTTGCTCTGTGTTCTATGGTGGAAATGCGAGATGATTTGGCTCTGTAGCTTCAATGGTGTTTTCACGCATTTCACACACTTCCACACATCCACTCTTTAGAATGAAGGAAGAACTTGTATTTATAGTGTGGATTTGAATATTACCGTTGGAGAGAATCACATTCAAATCCATACTATTCTGTAGCTTTTTGCAGCTTTTTCAGGCTTGTTGTCTTCCTCTCATTGGTCCACATCAGCTGAATCTAACGGCTATATTCTTGATTTCTTCGAGAGTCTCGGGATCTTGATTCTATCTCGAGCCCGGAGTTATCGAGCCTTCAGGTTATTTGAGCCTTTATCTGAGCCTTCAGGTTATCTGAGCCTTTATCTGAGCCTTCAGGTTATCTGAACCTTCAGGTTACTTGATTCAGCAGACTTCTCTTCAGCGGACCTTGTACGTCGGGTATCTCGATACTCGAGCTTCTGCGAGTTCGGCTCTTGATTCGAGACATCGACCCCTCGAGTCACATTGACTTAAATTTATCCGATTTCTTCTTTGCACGATCGATCATTTCGTGATCAGATCATCATATCTTTAGATCAACATCTTAGGATAGCATCAGGTCAGTACATCAGGTTAGCATATCAGTTTATCATATCTGATCTCAATCACGTCTGATCTCGATCAGTCTCATCTGCTCCTCTTCATATCTGATCTCGATCACATCTGATCTTGATCAGTCTCATCTGCTCATCTTCTGATCTGCAACCTTCTCTTCTGATTTGCTGGCTTTAGCTTTTCTTCTCTTCTGATTTGCACAGCTCATCAGTTAACTCCGGAACTCATCTAACTCAACTGATCTCGATCAGTCTCGTCTGCAGCCCCGTCTGATCTCGATCATCTACTTTTGATTTCTTGAGTTCCCCCACAATTTGTTCTCTCGTTCCCCCTTAACTTGTTATCTATAGATTAGCTTCAAAACACAAGTTGATAATATTTTGGCATAATTCATCAAAACTAAAATATCCCAACAGATCATGTTGAAAAGAAGAATATCAGAATGGAAAAGATCCATACTGATAAGCAGAAAGCTGATATTTTAACTAAGGCACTAGCTGAGATCAGATTCAGAGAATTATGCACTGAGCTAGGGCTTCTGGATCTTGGAGGAAGTGCACCAGAAATGTATGGTGGACTGGTATCCAGAACCAGTTGGTTAAGAGACAACCAGGTTAAAAGGAATCAGTTGAGTTAGGAATCTCAACTGATCAGACGATCAGACAAGGAGCCGATCTGAAGATCAGACAAGGAGCCGATCTGAAGATCAGACAAGGAGCCGATCTGAAGGCCAGACAAGGAGCCGATCAGAAAATTAGACAAGGAGCCGATCTGAAGATCAGAAAAGGAACTGATCAGTTTAAGATATATCAGATTAAGGGGGAACTGATCAGATTGGAAGGTTATACTTTATAAGTTGATTAAGCTACGGTCAACAAGCAAGTTGTTTAAGGTTAAGGCTACAAATCGCATAAGTAAGTAGAGGCAACACAACAATGAAATAATAGAACTTTTCATTGATAAGGACCCAGAGGTCAGATTTACATTACAAGCTACAAGTACAAGAAGACCCGGAGGTCAGTACATAAACCATAAACCCTAAGCCTAACCCTAGGTAGAGAAGGGGAGAGAGGCTTTAAAGATTTTAGAGCTTGATGATCTCATTATCCCCAGACCCTAAAAGGGGCGTGAGAGGCTTTAAGATAATCCTGAGCCACCCTCAGAGCTTCGGAGTGAGGAGCGAGAGTGGCCTTGAAGGATGTCTATGCCAGGAGCCCCTAAACCTGAAATCAATGGGCTCTTCAGCTGTTAAATGGGACACAAGTGCCAAAGGTTTGGTCAAAAGACCATAAGGCCACTAGTGTCGCATGCAAAAATTGAGTTTGATATACGAAGATCAGCTATTATCTGATCCAGACCGTGTACCAAACCCATGTTTTGTATCAGACTGAGTATGTTGATGCTAATTCCGTCATCTCGATAGGCACACAAGGTGCATACGGTTAGGAGAAGTGCCTTCTCATTTACTATAGCAGATCCGCCGCCTCGGTGGTAAAGAAGCTTTGCAATGATTGTATGTGTAATCTTTGATGACGACAAAAGCAGTGTGAAGGAACACACAAGGTTGATTTGAGGAGCTGAAATCATTTGAGAAGGGTTAAAGGCTTTTGCCGGAAGTTTCACCGGAAATAAGGGATTCATCGGAAAGCATGGAGTATAAGATAAAGAAGATGAATGGTTTATGTTGTGTTGTTTGCCTAACACCCCAGGTCAATTTATAGGAGAAAAACAGGGGTATAAATGCAAATTTTATTTTCTCATAAGACCTTAAGAGAAATTTGCATCGACAACGCGTAAGGAACACGCGGCCGATGGTTGGATGAGTTGATGGTGTGAGTAATCACAGCGTATCTATACCATTATTACGGAATGTCAAATCGCACCAATTTGGAAATCGAGGCGACCTTTTGACTCCCCGAAGTAAATGTTTTGGCGGGAGTATGACTTAAGTG
The DNA here is from genome assembly GCA_037126765.1 of Stenogyne calaminthoides. Taxonomy (NCBI): domain Eukaryota; kingdom Viridiplantae; phylum Streptophyta; class Magnoliopsida; order Lamiales; family Lamiaceae; genus Stenogyne; species Stenogyne calaminthoides. The sequence continues at coordinate 15,168,385 of JBBCBC010000013.1, read as the reverse complement.
CATAGGAAATGCAGCCTGAATAGAAGAAGACTGAAGGATGAAGAGGATCAGATAAGAGAATCAGATAAGTGGATCAGATAAGTAACGAAGTGGATCAAATAGGAATCTGATCAGATGAGTGGAATATTGTTGGGAAATGCTAAGGTACAGGCTACCATCAGTAAGGTCAACAACAACCAAGTCAACCAGATCAGATCACAGTGGTAACTGGTTGATTACAATATCAATCAGTCAGATACCTTTCTTATTTATCCTTTTCTGAACATCTTACGTGCATTATTTAAAATTAAATTGGTTTCTACACTATTTTATCTTAACTTTGTGACGCATGCACTGCAAAACATTAAATGCGGACATGCGAATGTGTATTTAATGCGTTTTATTGAGAAGTTTCGAGTCTGAAATACGAGAAGACTACTTTTCTCAACCGTGCGATCAAAACACTTTTCGGCCGACTAATCTCAGCCATTGATTTCAAAACACGGACACTTGAGTACCTTTGGAAAGTTGTGCAAAAAGGTTTCCCTCGCATACTATAAATCCAAATATTTCTCAGAAAACTTCTTTCCACTACTTCGTCTTCTCAAATTCTTAAAAGATCAAATTTTCAAAATCTTCAGAAATTTACTTTCCAAAATCAATTGATTATATTTTCACGATTTCGCAATCCTATGAATCAATATCTGGTAATTTTTTTTTTCTTTTAAGTACTGCATAATTTCATCTGGTCATTAGGTTTACAAGTCGTGCTGCTATATTTCTGTAATCTCTATCTGGATCGATCTATATGCTTACTTGCTTAATTGATGCTAAGATTGCTGGTTTGACTGAGATTATTGAAATAATTTACTCAAACTAACATCAATTTGCATATCATACAGAAATGACATATCTTGTTGCAGCAGGGGCGAGGAAAAAAGTTACGCAATTTTAGATCAATGAAGAAAGATATCATTGATGAGAAAATATGTAGTATTCTCAATCACCTCGGATCTCGAATCATTTGAAATTGCGGAGTGCTTACGGCGTGTGGTCTTGAATAAGTATTGCTCTAGACATCGAACATAGTCCACACTCATGAAGCCCTAGAATTTTACGTGACAATCTCTGAAGGGCGAGGACATTGATCTTTGATTTAATTTCTTACGTTGGTGGATTGGAAGTACGAGTGTCGAATGACTATCTTCAGAGGATCTTCGGCCTCACTCGAGGAAGCATCAACCTAGAAACCTACACGACTGATGTAGGAGAGAAGGACTTTCTTGAAGCCGAGCTGTTGAGGCCAGCAAACAAGGAGAATACAACGAATGTCAAAGCCTCCTACCTGAAGAGGAAATATCGCCTTCTCCTTGAGATCGTTAGGAAAGGTGATTATGTGCTCAACTTACGATCTTGATCTTTGTCGGTTCTTATAAGATCAGTGTCATGACTGCAATCATCAAGAAGGCTTCAGATATGGATTGGTTGGGTATGGTCAAGGCAAGACTGCGGAAAGACTCGGGGAAGTTCGATCCGACCTAGAGGAATGAAGTGTGCTTATCTTCCAAGTGCTCCTTCATGCACAAAATCTCAATCATTCTGTCAGACAAGCTGCCAAAGAAATATGAATGGAATGAGAATGGTGCGAAGATGTATCAAGCAAAGCACAAGGCCATCTTGGGCAAGGATGAGCCTCTGCCTGGTCAATCTGATGAGGACCCTACTCCTTATGTGCCCAAACCAAAGGGAGAAAAGAAGGGAAAAAGAAAAGCCCGGCTCTTGCGAGGAAGATCGAGGAACGCCATTCGGAGAAGAGGTTGAAGAGGAATGATCGGCCAAGAAACCGGATGCTCAAGCTTAAAACGTCGGAAGAGTTACTTCTCCTCTCAAGATCGCACCTGGTTACGCTCGGCAAGTTTGCGAGCGGAGGATCTGATTCAAGGTTGAATCGAAGTGGGGATAGCGATCGATTCCCGAGCACACCCCATGAAGTAAGGGACGAAAGACGGATGATCGAAGAAGAAGGAGAGAAAGTCGTCAGAGGAACTGAAGTGGAGCACTCTGAGGAAGAATCATCATCTGATTCTCTGCCTCTTACCAAGATCTTCCAGGAAGAAAGATCGCCTACGCCCACTTCCAAATCGCCATCACCCTCTCCTCAAAAATCATCACCACCACCCTCTCCTCACAAAACATTCTCACCCTCACCCTCACCAGTCAGATCACCCAGATCTTCCACTCCCCCAACCATTGAACCTGTTCAGGAAACTGAACCCCCTCAACAAGTGGAAAATGAACCTGAACCACAAATATCCCCATCTCACTCCCAATCTCCAGATAAGATACCAGAACCTGAGAGATCCGACAAGCGTGTGTCCATTTCTCATAATCTCTTCAATACCAGAACTGTGCTTGCTTCACCTGATTCTGAAAGCCCGATCATAAGAATTATGAAGCAACAAATCAAGAAGTATCTGCTGGACCTGTGCCCTGAATTGGATCAACATCCTGGCATCCAGCATCAGATAGAAGAGATTGTGTTCTGGAGGGATATCAGATTGAAAAGCATCGAGGAATTTCTGATCCTCATGAAAACTCTGGGATCTGATTTCTTTGTAGACTTGGAGATGAAGTGCTTGAACAGTGCTGGGATTGATAGCGCTGTTAAATTGGCCTCTGAGGATGATATCGGACGGTTGATTCATGAAAGGTTCGGGATTGCTGATAATAGAGAGGAGATTGTTCAACCTCCTATAGATCTTGAGGGAGCTGCCGATGAACCAAGAATGGGTGCTGCAAATGAGACCCAACTTGGCAAGGCTTCAACATCTGACCAGATTGCTATGCTGAGCTCCAATACCCTAGATCTTTGTACTGAGAAGATTCAGGATGGGGTCAAGACTGCTATTGAAGACAAATTCATAGATCTCACAGCAGATCTGATGAAGAGGTTTGAAGAAGACCAAACAAAACTGGTTGACAGAGAAAGGAGTCTCACAGTTGGGATGCATAATGCCATCCTCTCTAATGCGATGCAACTAGTAAATCCTCTTGCCGAGAAGCTCACTCTCCAGTCTGATAAACTCAAAGTTCAGACAGACATGCTCAATAAGACACAGGTGCTACTGGAAAGTGTCTGGGCATCCCTGGAGAAGACTGACAACCACATGGATATGGGTTGGATGCACTTTGTAGCTTCTACAGAACGAGAAAGAAAGGACATCGAATTTGCTCTCAGACGCTTTTTAACTCCTGCACCTTCTGCCACCGCTCAGATCACTCCTCTTGCTGTTGAGGAACTCAGAGAGGAGATGACACGGCAGTTTATTGCTCTGAATCGCAGGATGTCCAACCTCTTTGATGAAACCAAAAAGGAGGAAGGACAAGAGAAAGAAGAAAAACAGACACAGTTGGTAACTATTGCATCTTTTCCAGAAACCACTGTATCGACTTGCCTAAAGCCACTCCATCTACTGATCTTGTTGCTGAACTAAAAGAAACTGTGGAGTAACATAGCAAAGAGATCACTGAGCAGAAGACTGCTCTTTCAGATGTTATTGACAGAGTCGATAAGATTGAAGACTTCTCTTCGTCTGTACAGAAAAGAATGGAAATTGATGATCAGGCCAAGAGCCTTGAACTAGCTAAGAAATTAGCAGAAGAAGACGAATGAGATGAACCTGAGCAGACTCTGAAGAGAAAGAAAGACAAAGGCAAGATTGTGAAAGCTACTGCTGAAGTTCAGAGACAATGGCAATTATCATCTACCAAAAGCCAGATGTCTCCTGAACAAATTCAAGAGCAAACCAGACAGAGAATAAGAGAGGCTGCCATTAAGAAGCAGAAGTTAGCAGAGGCTAAGGGACTAAACATCGCATACATCCGAAGGAAGAGGAAGAATGAAGCTGCAGCAGAGGAGATTACTTGGGAAGAGAATGCCTTTCCGGCACCTGTTAAAGACATCCTCTGTGCCCGGCTAGATCTGCTTCCTGAATGGGATCAGATCAGAGCAGAATGGTTGTGTGACGTATACATCCTGGAGATGATTCCGATTCATCAAGACCAGACATAAAATGATGATGAATTTCGGAACTGGTTAGAAACGAAGTACCAGACTTCTACCAGATGGTGATGAAGGAAGGGAAGATCATGTCACTGATACCTGAAGCTCCTCCCTTTGAACAACTCCTTCCACCTTTGCGTCCAGATAACAAGCTAGATGCTGTCAAATTCAAGGATGCCTACTATGGATTTGCTGACAAATGAGGGATCCATAGAAGAGAAGATCTGGACAAGCTAATGCAAAGGATGTACAATATGTTTGGTATCCCCAAAGAACTTCAAAGGTTCAAGTACACCTGAGGAAGACAACTTGGAATCAGATGATAGGTACGTTTCTATGTACTCTGTAATGCACACACCTATCAGAATGAAATATTCTATCTCTCTGATTCTAAGACAACATCTCATTGTCTTCTGAAGTATGTACTGCTTTTCATTATCCGCATTCCTACTTATGTTATCTGTTTTTCTGATTAAGTGTTTTGGTTCCATCAAAAAAGGGGGAAATTGTTGGGAAATTTGTATTTAGTTTTGATGGAAGTTCCAAAACAGGTTGTAATAGGACCAGTCAGATCTGTTAAGCTGACTGATGACTTAGAATCAGATTAAGATGACCAGCTGAAATGTATAGATAGATGATGTAAAAGATAGGTCACATATTGAGGGGGAACTCAATATGTATAGGTCAGGTCAAATTATCAGATGACCAAATAAGGTCAGATGATCAGAAGACTAAGACGAGTCAGAAGACAAGAAGAAGTCAGATGATCAGGTGAAGACAGAAGACACTGAGACTCAGATAAACCTGAAGACTCAGAGAAACCTGAAGACTCAGTAAGAAACCTGAAGACTCAGTATGACTAAAGACACTGAGGCTCAGAGTAACCTGAAGATCAGAAGACTACCAGAAGACCAGAAGACCTACATCAGCCGAGTCTGCAAATTGTGCTAAGACAATCTGCATCAGAAGACTCTTTCAGGTAGACTGATCAGTTATCTGATCAGGTCAGCTCACACCTTGCTTCAACCAAAATGGTACACCAGACAAGACAAATATTCTACAAAAGGAATATCAAACGTCAAATGGACAAATACTGAAGTGCCGTACTCGTAAGCCAAAGAGAAAGCGACACGTGCACAAAAAGAGCTGACAATGTGGGATTCGACGCTGCGGACACAAACGACGCTAATCATGCCTTCGGCTACGCCGATATTCGAAGCACGTCACATCATATCCTACAACCTACCTAATATAGCCCGAAATTCAAATTGCTCTCCAACGGCTCTTTGAATTCGTGGTCTATAAAATGGGATTGCTCTTCAAAGTTAAGAATACACCGGATCGAGCAGACTAAAAAAGAAGCAAAAACTATAGCAGAATTTCCGCTCGAAGAACACCAAATTTGAAGATTATTCTTAAGTGTTCATCCCATTGTTCTTAGCATAGAAATCTCACCCTCTAGCATTTGGCTACATAAACACTCGGATAGATTTCCAGTTGGAACCACAACAAATCTTTACCCAAACTCAAAGTTAGGTTAAGTTTGTTTTTGCAAGATTTCAGAATAGGGATTCTAGTTTCTGATTTCTGGGATCGGTTGAGTGTGAACTCGATAAACATCTGTTGGGTGTTGGACTAACACATTAAACTAAGTCCAGTCGATTAAGTCGGTTAAGTTGGTTAAGTTTGTGCCCCTTGTGATAGGGAAGAGTGGACGTAGGACGGTTTGTCTGAACCACTATAAAAATCTTGTGTGCATTTACTTGCTCTTTATTGCTTTACACTATTACACACAACTGAGCTTAAAACTGCATACATATTCTGAGTTAATATCAGCCTACACCAAGCAACTGATCTGATCAGGTTGACAGCTTAGTCAGCCGATTAAAAACTGACTTGAGAATCTGATTTGATAAAACTGGTTTTTCACACGGGTATTAACTAGCTTCCGCACTATCAGTTAAACTGACAGATATCAAACTGATCTGCCCTCAGGCACTCAGTAAGATTGAACATCAGTCCAAACTGATTCACTTGCACTCTGATCAGGCAAACTGCAATCACACCTGATCTGCACGTAAAAGTTTTCAGAAGTCTATTCACCCCTCCCCTCTAGACTTCTGCCCTCACGAAACCCGTTCGGGACCTACAGATACATCGAAGTAGGGGCATGCTGAAACCTCGTTTATACAATTCGTTGTTGATCATTGTATATCTCGCCGCCCTTAGTTACAATTGCCGGGCTTGGATTCGATCTGCCGGTAAGAGACCACTTGTCAAGTATTCCAAGATCGGTGTCATCCAGCTTTTGGGTTTCTAGGGTCGCAATCACTGCGCGAGTAGTGGATGGGTTTGGGAGCATTGTGATGGTGACATCTTTCATTTCTGCTGGTCCCTCCGAGGTCGCTAGCCATGCTAAGGCATCGACTCGCGAATTTTGGTCCCTTGGGATTAGTTTTACGTAGATCTGGTTGAACTTTTGGCATAATAGCTTGACAACCTCTTGGTAGGCCGCCATTTTATCGTCTCGTGCCTCGTATTCCCCCGAAACATGACAAGCTATGAGCTGAGAGTCGGTTTGTACCTGTAGCCTTTTGACGCCCATGGCTGTTGACATCTCTAGGCCGCTGATGAGTGTTGGAAAATTAATTGCCCGGATCTATTCGGGATGAATATTTAAATACAAATTTAATTCTAACAATTATTACTAGCATGAATTAATTCTATATTAATTCAAATAATAATTCAACAACAAATCATGCATATAAACAGTTCACATAAATCCTACGCATGCGGAATTGCTACGGGTTTACGTGAACTAACCTGTTTGGAATTGCAATGGAATTCGTTGGCACGAACACACCAAAAAGCCTTCCCAAGTATTCCCAAGTCCTTGCTCGTCAATCCGGTGGAAGGAAACACGCGAACAATTAACAAAAGGAAAAATAAATTATTTGTTGCACCACCTTTGTGGATTTCTAATTTTCCAACACATGGAATTTCACTTGGGAATGAAGAAATCATCCCCTATTTATAGATGAGGTGGTGGTCGAAAATTTGGGGAAAAATAATATGGAAAAATCTTTTTCTTGATCTCCAAGAAATCTTGAATATATCTCATATATTCTTTTCTCCATAATTAAAATATTCCACAAAATTCCACCTCCTCTTGTTATGGGATATTTCGAAAAAATTAAGGAAGAAGAAAATAAGATTTGGATCTTCTTGAATTTATGAGATATTCTTGTATTCTAAAAAATACATATCTTCCATAATACCTTTTCAAGAAAATCAAGAAAATCTTTCCATCCTTTATTTCTTCAAAATTTTAAAAAAACTCAAATAAATAACCGAGTGGGAGATTTCTTGAATTTAATGAGATAATCTTGTATTCCAAGAATACTTATCTTCATTCCATAACAAAATTCAAAGAAAATCTTTCTCCCTCTATTATTTATTATTTTCAAAATTGATAGGAAAATTAGGCAACAAAATTTATTTTATTTTTAAACACCTTTTTTCAGTTATTGGACTTTATGTTTGGGCTACTTGAGGGGCCTTTAGGAGAATTAAGATTGAACCTTCCAATTTCAAGCCCATATATATTAATTAATCCCACTACATAATTAATATTGCATTATCCATCTTAACCCATATTACTGTTAATATGGCTCTCGGTTATTATTTCCCGTGGTTAAGAGTATCTAGCCCATTAATTAATTCAAGCCACTGAAATAGCTTTCTATTAATTAATATCTTTTTGTCCTTGGTCAAGGAACGGTTCAACATTATTATCCATACCGGAAACTAATTCCATTTGCAAGATTTGGTATGATAAATCTTATGAACCTCCCAAGGGGGCAAATCGAACAAGCGTACTTGCACACGATTCTTCGTATTAAATCTTAGCAATCACATATGAACAATAATATTGCCCAAGATATAAAGTATTAAATCTCATTGATTCTCTACCCATCATAAGTCAAAGCAATAATTACTAACCACACACGATCCTATTTAAGGGACGAAGATTAAGAAATAACGAACCACTGAGGTCTAATTCTTCCTAGTTCAGTGCTGAAGAATTTATCCTCCTGTAGGTCCTATTCAGTGCATCAATCATGCACTAGTGTAATCTCTTGGTCAAGACAAGTCAATCTGAGCCTTACACTTCAACCTTTCACGATGGATTGTTCATTTACATCTAGGTCGTGAAAGGTGTACTTTTAGTTACAATGGACTGTTAATTTAATCTTCTGTGATCTGGTATCACTAAATTAACTACAATGTAACACGTACTATTTATTGAACAGTTATGCAGTAAATATATGTAACATTCAATGATATTTAAAGCATCAGTGATAAATAATTTATTTCAGTAAATAAGACAGAAATTCAGTTTGGTTATACAAAGTAAAAGCATACTTTCCAGTATAACCCCAAGAATGAGTGCCTCATATTCGGCCCCATTGTTTGTTGCCGGGAAGTCGAAAGTAATGGCGATTTGGAAAGAAAAGCCCTCTAGACTTATCAGGACCAATCCGGCGCCTGATTTATGGGAAGTTGCTGACCCATCCACATACAACTCCCACAGTGGGCCGCTTGAACATCCGGCCTCAGAGGAGAAGGTAAGTTCGACAATGAAATCGGCTAGTGCCTGAGATTTGATTGCTGGTCGAGGTGCGTACGTTACCCCGCACTATCCGACCTCGATGGAGCACATTCTTTAGAGGCGTGGAAGTACGGACTTCGACTTGATGATTGAAAAAATATGGTCTCAACTTCTTCACACTCATGACTAGTGCATATGGCAATCTCTCCTGTAGGTCCCGGTGAAAACGAGTCTTACACATGTGTGGGGGGGGGAATACACGTGTTCAGTATTTTAAAACTTTTTCTTACTGAGGTCAGCTTGGGTCAGATAATCCTGAAGGTTAGGTTCTGAGAAGCACAGATCTCTCTGAGTCAAAGTCTACTGAGACAGTGATCCTGAGCTGCTTTCAGATACCTCAGATAATCCCAACTGAGTCCTGAGTGTCAGAGATCCTGAGTTGCTTGGATCAGATAACTAACTTACTGAATCCTCAGAAGAGAGTTCAGTTTGGTAACTATCTGTTCTAGCTACTCAGTCGTGCGGAATGGTTGGCCCTTAGTTTATACTTGTTTTAAGCTTTGCTGAAAACCTTCCCCTTATGAAATAGTGATTAGGCTGTGATTCACTTATGCAACTTCAGTGGATTGATTCCAACTGAATATCAGTGAAAAGTATGCTTTCAGAAATCAAGTTAATGCAACAGTTAAGCACAAATAAGGAAAGCAATAAAGAACACAGCAGTTATAGTGGTTCAGAGACTCAAGCTCCTACATCCACTCTCCCTGACTCTTCAGAGAAATTCACTATCACTTTTGAGCTTTCTGACTACCTCGTAGTTTACTTACTCAACTCGGCCCTGAGTTTTCTGACTACTCCACGTAGTTTACTTACTCAACCCAACCTTGAGTTTTCTGACTACCTCCTTAGTTTACTTACTCAATCACACACAAGCTTTCAGACTACCCCTGTAGCTTACTAACTTCTCCTCTAGAGTTTTCTGACTACTCCGCGTAGTTTACTAACTCTTTACAACTCTACTCACCAACAAACACACTCCAACTACCTTCTCAAGGGTTTGGGGTTTCTTGGTTGGTTTCCAACTAGGATGAGATATCCTTTACAATGAAGTACAATGCAAAGGGTTAGGATATCTCGACTAAGCTTTGGATAAATCTTATCAAGCTAGGCTTAGTAAAGTGAGCTCTCTTCAATATAGAAGCACTTGGGAAATTCAAGGTATTTCGAGTGCTTTAACTTTTGCAAGAATAAGTTTGAGCTCTTGAGTTGCGTATAAATTTCCCGTAACCTTACAATGTAGAGGGTCACCAGTATTTATAGGCATACACCAAGGTTACTCTTGAAAACTATCCGTTGGAGAGATAGCTTCGTGAGTTCCCTCTTATGGTGTGTGAGAAACGGCTATATTTAGAGTTTGACACTCCCTAACACGTTTTAGGAAATAGCCTTTCATGTAGCGGTCTTCACTTTTTTGCGATCTGGAACTTTCGTACATCGACATCTTTTTTTGGCTTGTCTTTGTCGATTGTCAAGATGGTGCAAATGTCGTCTTCCTCTTTTTGACTTTTGTCTCGGTTAAAGGTAGACACCTTCAAGCGGCTCTTTTGGTTACAAACTCGAGTTTGATATAACCTTAACAACACGCCGACTTAGTTCCTTTTATGCGCATTTGAATGTCTTGGCAATATCTAACTTTCTAAGGCATCGCGTTTTTCGATATTGCATCCTTGGATAGATATATTTGATTGCCTCGGAACATTGGGGTTCATCTTGAGCATTGATATATTCTTGAGTCTTGATGAATTCTTGTGCTTTCGATATTAATGATCTTGAATACTCGATCTTGATCTTATGTCTTGATTCTTACGAGTCTTGAGGTCTTACGAGTCTTGAGGATCTTCGAGTCTTTGATTTATCTTGGCCCGATATCTTTGAGTTCTTCATCTTTGAGTCTTCAGTTCTCAGTTTCCATACTGAGTCTTCAGAGACTTGATTTCATCTTGAAAACCGGTATCTTGAAACATATCTTGAGTTCTTCAGAGTCTTCAGAACCTATCCTGAACTATATCTGCTGATTATACATTTTGCGAGATAACATCCGAATACTCTAAAAGCTGAATCCTGACTCAACTATCAAGATCATTCTGAACATGTCATACTTAGGGGTTTTGGGATCTTAATCAAAATCATATAATCTTTTATTAAATTCATCTCCCAACATCTCCAGCATTGGGTAACACTGCTCGGTCTCGTTCAGTGTTTAGCTAACAAAATAAATAGGACACTCATTCCTATCTTCCACCCGGACAAGTACTACACTCAAAGCGGTTTCCGAGACCGCGAGGTACAGGAAGAGCTTCTCCCCTGGAATTGATTTCGATAGGTTGCTTACGTTTGCCAGATAAGATTTAATTTTATCAAGATCTTCCTAACTTTCTGGCGTCCACTCGAACTTTGATTTCTTTTGAATCGTGTCGAATATTGGCTTACATTTATCCCCCATTCGGGAGATGAATTTATTCAGAGCAGCCAGACAACCTGTGAGTTTTGGTACCTCTTTCATATATTGAGGTGCTCCCATATCCAAGATGGCTTTGACCTTTGCTGGATTTGCCTCTATTCCTCTTTTACTGACCAAGTGTCCCAGGAACTTCCCAGATCCAATCCCAAAGTTGCACTTTTTGGGGTTGAGTCGCATGTTGAACTTCCTTAGGATGTCGAAGGTTTGTGCCAGGTGTGTAAGGTGGTCCTCCAACTTAAGGCTTTTGACCACTATATCGTCCACATAGACTTCAACTGATTTGCCGATGAGGTCGGCGAACATGTGGTTGACTAGTCTTTGATACGTTGCCCCTGCATTCTTTTGGCCGAAAGGCATTCTTTTCCAACAATAGAGGTTCTTTTCTGTCAGAAATGAGGTGTGTTACCGATCCGGCTCATGCATAGCTATTTGATGATAGCCTGTGAAGGCATCCATGAATGACATCATCTCGTGACCCGCCGTGTTTTTTATCAAGTGGTCGATGGGTGGCATGGGGAAGAAATCTTTTTGGCAAGCGTCGTTAAGGTCGGTGAAGTCGATGCAGAGTTGCCAAGTCCCATTGGACTTTTTTACTAACATGGCATTATCCACCCATTGCGATTGATCGGCCTGCATAATCAGGTCGTTATCTAGTAATTTCTTTACCTCCTCGGCCAGCGCAATATATTTCTCCGGATCGAACTTTCTTCTTTTTTGAGCTACTGGTTTTCGAGCTGGGTCGATGAGTAATTGACGGCACAGGACCTTGGGATCAATCCCTATTATATCTTTGTGTGACCAAGCGAAAACGACTAAGTTCTTCTTGAGAAAGTCGATGACTTCCCCCTTCAGGTTGTTTGGTATCTATATTTACTGCATAACTGTTCAATAAATAGTACGTGTTACATTGTAGTTAATTTAGTGATACCAAATCACAGAAGATTAAATTAATAGTCCCTTGTAACTAAAAGTACAGAATTCACGACCCAGATGGAAATGAACAAACCATCGAGAAAGGTTGAAGTGCAAGGCTCAGATTGGCTTTTCTTGACCAAGAGATCGCACTAGTGCATTATGATGCACTGAACAAGACCTACAGGAAGACAAATTCTTCAGTACTGAATATGGAAAAATTAGACCTCAGTGGTTCATTATTTCTTAATCCCCGTCCCTTAAATAGGATCGTGTGGAATCAATAGTCATTGCTTTGACTTATGATGGGAAGAGGATCAACGAGATTCAATACCTTGTATCTTGGGAAATGTTGTTGGTTACACAACGATTGCTAAGATTTTATACGATGAAACGTGTGCAAGTACGTCTTGTTTGATTTGTCCCCTTGGGAGGCTCAGAAGTTTTATCATACCAAATCTTGCAAGTGGAATTAATTTCCGGTATGGATAATAATGTTGAGCCGTTCCTTGACCAAGGAAAAAGATATTAATTAATATGAAACTATTTCAGTGGCCTAAATTAATTAATGGACTGGATAATCTTAAACGCGGGAAATAATAACCGGGAGCCATATTAACAGTAATATTGGTTAAGATAGATAGTGCAATATTAATTATGTAATGGGATTAATTAATATTTATGGGCTTGAATAATATTATAGCTAAATATTGGAAGTCCATTGGAAGGTTCAATCTTAATTCTCCTAAAGGCCCCTCAAGTAGCCCAAACATAAAGTCCAATAACTGAAAAAGGTGTTTAAAATAAAATAAATTATTGTTGCCTAATTTTTCTAATTTTTTTCAAAAATTATGAATAAAAGAGGGAGAAAGATTTTCTTTGAATTTTGTTATGGAATGAGGATAAGTATTCTTGGAATACAAGATTATCTCATTAAATTCAAGAAATCTCCAACTTGACTATTTATAATGATATTTTCGAAAATTCCATAACATAAGGAGGAGGAGATTTTATTTAGGGATATTTTGGGAAATAGAATATATTGGATATATTCAAGATTGTTTCTTGGAGAAGAAGCAAGGAAATTTCACAATCACCTAAAATCCTAAAATTTTCGTCCCCCCCTTGTATTATAAATAGGGGATGATTTTTTCATCCCCAATGCAATTCCATGTGTTGGAAAAATTAGAAATCCACAAAGGTGGTGCAACATAATTTTATTTTTCCTTTTGTTAATTGTTCGCGAGCATCCTACCACCGAATTGTTGGACAAGGACGAGGGAATACTTGAGAAGGTCTTTTGGTGTGTTCGTGTGAACGGGATCCATCTTCTCAACGGTTTTCACTCCAAAAGGTTAGTTCACGTAAACTCTTAGCAATTCCGCATGTGCAGGATCATGGAAAAATAAGGCAACAATATTTATTTTATTTTAAACATCTTTTTCAGTTATTGGACTTTATGTTTGGGCTACTTGAGGGGCCTTTAGGAGAATTAAGATTGGACCTTCCAATGGATCTTGAATTATCAATATTGAGCCACAATATTATTCAAGCCCATAAATATTAATTAATCCCACTACATAATTAATATTACACTATCCATCTTAACCCATATTACAGTCAATATGGCTCCCGATTATTATTTCCCGTGTTTAAGATTATCTAGCCCATTAATTAATTCAAGCCACTGAAATAGCTTTCCATTAATTAATATCTTTTGTCCTTGGTTAAGGAACGGTTCAACATTATTATCCATACCCACTTGTTGGTCCCGGTGCAAACGAGTCTTACACGTGTATGGGGGGGGGAATACACGTGTTCAGTAATTTTAAAACTTTTTCTTTTACTGAGGTCAGCTTGGGTCAGGTTGTCCTGATGATTTGGTCCTGAGAAGAACAAATCGCTCTGAGTCAAAGTCTACTGAGACAGTGATCCTGAGCTGCTTTCAGATACCTCAGATAATCCCAACTGAGTCCTGAGTTTTCAGAGATCCTGAGTTGCTTGGATCAGATAACTAACTTACTGAACCCTCAGAAGAGTAAGTTCAGTTTGGTAGATGTGCGGAATGGTTGGCCCTTAGTTTATACTCGTTTTAAGCTTTTGCTAAAAACCTTCCTTTAATGGAATAGTGATTAGACTGTGATTCAATTATATGCAACTTTCAGTGGATTGATTCCAACTGAAATATCAGTGAAACTATGCTTTCAAAACACAGTAATGCAACAGATAAATCAAGCAAAACAGAAAGCAAAGAACACAGCAAATTATAGTGGTTCAGAGACTCAAGCTCCTACGTCCACTCTCCCTGATCTCTTCAGAGAAATTTACTAATCACTTCCTAATGCTTTCTGACTACCTCTATAGTTTACTAACCTTTCTAATTTTGAGTTTTCTGACTACCTCTGTAGTTTACTAACTCAAAACTCACACAAGCTTTCTGTCTATCCAAGATAGATTACTCACTTCTTCTCTAGAGCTTTCTGACTACCTCAATGTAGTTTACTAACTCTTTACAACTCCAATCTCACCAACAATCATACTCAAACTATCTTACAAAGGGTTTTGGGATCTAATGAAAATCATATCTTTATTAAATTCATCTCCCAACAATACCGGAAACTAGTTCCACTTGCAAGAGTTGGTATGATAAAGCTTATGAACCTCCCAAGGGGGCAAATCGAACAAGCGTACTTGCACACGATTCTCCGTATTAAATCTTAGCAATCACATGTGACCAATAATATTGCACAAGATAAAAAGTATTGAATCTCGTTGATTCTCTACCCATGATAAGTCAAAGCAATAGTTACCAACCACACGTGATCCTATTTAAGGAACGAAGATTAAGAAATAACGAACCACTGAGGTCTAATTCTTCCTTGTTCAGTTCTGAAGAATTTGTCCTCCTGTAGGTCCTATTCAGTGCATCAGTCATGCACTAGTGTAATCTCTTGGTCAAGACAAGTCAATCTGAGCCTTACACTTCAACCTTTCACGATGGATTGTTCATTTCCATCTAGGTCGTGAATGGCGTACTTTTGGTTACAAGGGACTATTAATTTAATCTTTTGTGATCTGGTATCACTAAATTAACTACAATGTAACACATACTATTTATTGAACAGTTATGCAGTAAATATATGTAACATTCAATGATATTTAAAGCATCAGTGATAAAAAATTTATTTCAGTAAATAAGTCTGAAATTCAGTTTTGATTATACAAAGTAAAAGCATACTTTCCAGTATAATCCTAACAATTTATACATGCATATAAATTATGGTTTTTAATTCGATTCGTTCAAATTCATTTTGCCTCGTGAGAAAATCCACGAGTAGATTAGGATTTGTTTGATTTGATCAATGTAATAGACTAGTCTAGATCTAGGTTTATTTATTTTTTGTAAATAAATTGTAACCGGATTGAGAATGAAGACGAAGAATTAAAGACAGGCGACCGCGTGTCCGGACGTATGTGACCAAGGCACGAAGTGCTAGGCGGTCACAAACAGGGTTGGCCGAGAGGCGCTCGGCCCACGCGGGCGCAAGCCTGGGCTTGGCCGAGCACCGGGCGAGACTGGTAGCCGAGTCGTGTGTGCGGAAATGCGCACGAGCACGCAGGCGGGCGAAGGCGCATAGCACACGCGGGCACAAGCCCGGGTGTGGCTGAGCGCCAAGCGAACGGGGGTGCAGGCGCGCGCGCGGTCAAGCGCACGTGGGGCGCAGACTCTCGATGGGGCACAGGCGCGCGCGCGGATCTGTTCCTAGTCGAGTGTTACCGAGCGACAGGCGGGGATGGCCGGCCTAGACGCGGGTGTGCGCACAGGCGCATGCGGATACGTGTTCTGGGCCGTGAGCTACCCAATGTCGGATGTCGTTTCGGACCTAGACGGAGGACATTATTAAGAAAATGTTGCGGACGAGTGGGAGCTTTTCGAGACGAACGATGAAGGCTATGAAGACGATTTCTCAAGATCAAGACATGACAAAAATTATCCGTGACAATTAGATATATGTGCCCAATATGTTTAATTTTTTGTTTTGATGTTTGCTTTATTTTTCGTGCGTATTTAATTATGTTTTGAATATGCGATGCATGAGAAATTGCCCAACGAAATGTGCCCTAAGACACAAATGTTGGGAAAATATGGGTGCCCGGATCTATTCGAGATGATTTTAAATACATATTTAAATTAAACAATTAATTACTAACAGAATTAATCCTAAATCAAATCAACATAACAATTAAACAAGCAATAAGCATCATGCGTACATGTAATCCACATAAATCCTAAGCATGTGGAATCTAGGAGTTACGAGATTACATACCTCTTGTAGAGACAACTGTTGAGACGATGAATCAACCCAAAGAACCTTCCCAAATATGTCAACACGAACGATATTAACAAGAGAGAAAACCAAAAATATCTTGCCACCACCTTTGTGGATTTCTAATATTTCCAACACATGGAATTGCAGTTGGGAATGAAAAATTCATCCCCTATTTATAGGGACAAGGGGGCCAATTTTTTCAATGAAAAAATTAGGGAGAAAATCTTTTTCTTGATCTCCAAGAAATCTTGAATATATCTTCTATATTCTTTTCTCCTTAATTAAATTTTGGGCTATTTGAGGGGCCTTTAGGAGAATTAAGATTGGACCTCCAATGGACTATGAAGCTATAGTATTGGGCCAAATATTATTCAAGTCCATTAATATTAATTTACTCCACTATAAAATTAATATTGAACTATCCATCTTAACACATATTACGACTTTACTATAATATGGCTCCGGGTCATTATTTCCCGTGTTTAAGATTATCTTAGTCCATTAATTAATTAAGCCACTGAACAAGCTTTATAGTAATTAATATCTTTGTCCTTGGAGTAAAGACAGCTCAACATTATTATCCATACCGGAAATAAATTTCCACTTGCAAGATTTGGTATGATAAAGATTCTGAGCCCACCAAGGGGACAAATCAAGCAAGACGTACTTACACACGATCCTCCATATTAAATGTCAGCAATCGTCATGTAATTAATAATATTGTCCAAGATATAAGGTATCGAATCACAATGACTCTCTTCCTATCATAAGTCAAAGCAATAGTTATTAATTTCACACGATCCTATTTAAGGGACGAAGATTAAGAAATAACACACCACTGAGGTCTAATTCTTGTATATTCAGTACCGAAGAATTTATCCTCCTGTAGGTCCTTATTCAGTGCATATAAATGCACTAGTATAATCTCTTGGTCAAGACAAGTCAATCTGAGCTTTATACATCAACCTTTCATGATGGTTTGTTCATTTCCATCTGGGTTGTGAATTTGTACTTAATTACAAGGAGCTGTTAATTTGATCTTCTGTGATCTAGTATCACCAAATTAACTACAACGTAATACGTACTAAACTTATTGAACGAGTTTGCAATAAATATATATAACATTCATTCATATTTAATGCAACAGTGATTAATATATTATTTCAGTAAATAAATAAGAAAATCCAGTTGTGTTATACAAAGTAAAAGCATACTTTTCAGTATAACCCCAACAATCTCCCACTTATACTCAAAATCTGCTTTTAAATATACTACAGCATGTCTCGTGTTCTATGTGACATCTAATGTCACCTACACGAACCTAACAATTTCTCCCACTTATACTCAAAGCAGATTGGCAACATTCTTGACACCCATTCCTTCCACATGTCTCTTGAATGTACTCTGAGGCAGACCCTTTGTGAATGGATCTGCTAGGTTGTCTTCTGATGCAATCTTTGTCACCTCAATGTCTCCGCTCTTAACGATTTCTCGTATAAGATGGTATTTTCTTTCAATGTGTTTGCTGGCCTTGTGTGCTCTCGGTTCCCTCGAATTTGCAACTGCTCCAGCATTAAACCATGATTGTGCTGGGAAAATCCGGGACAACATCCAAGTCCACTAGGAAGTTCTTGAGCCAAACCGCTTCCTTCGCTGCTTCACAAGCAGCTACGTATTTGGCTTCCATGGTAGAATCGGCGATGCATTTCCGCTTTACACTTCTCCATGTCATGGCTCCTCTTGCCATGCAAAACACACTAGCCGAGGTAGACTTTTAGGAGTCCACGTCTGATTGGAAATCCGAGTCCGTGTAACCGATGGGGATTAGACTGTCTGACATATAAACCAACAATATGTCCCGTGTCCTCTTCAGATACTTCAGAATGTTCTTTACCGCAGTCCAATGCTCTTTCCCAGGGTTGCTTTGATATCTTGCTACCATGCCTACAGCAAAGTAAATATCCGGTTTCGTGCACAGCATTGCATACATGAGGCTTCCCACAACCTAAGCATAAGGGATGCCCTTCATGTCATCTATCTTATTCTGTGTTTTGGGACACATCTCTTTGGATAGATGGATTCCATGTCTGTAGGGCACAAAGCCTTTCTCGGAATCTTACATGCTGAAGCCCTTCAAAACAGTGTCTATGTATGAGGTCTGCGAAAGCCTGATCATTCTTTTTCTGTGATCTCAAGTGATCTTAATCCCTAGGATGTGACCGGCTTCCCCTAAATCCTTCATATCAAACTGTTTCGATAGCCATGCCCTTACGTCCGATAACACCTTTACATCGTTTCCGATGAGCAGTATGTCGTCTACGTATAATACCAAAAAATACCAATGCAGTTCAGTCACGCTTTTTGCAAACACAACTTTCAAAGTTGTTTTGATCAAAGCTGTATGATTTTATAACTTGATCAAAACACTGATTCCAAGCACAGGATGCTTGCTTCAAAATTTATAAATGGACTTCTTAAACTTGCAAACCAGATGCTCTTAATCTTTTTCAATGAATCCATCGGGTTGTTGCATATAGATTTCTTCGTCAAGACTTCCATTGAGGAAAGCTGTCTTGACATCCATTTGTCAGATCTCAAAGTCTAAATGCGCAACA
Source organism: Stenogyne calaminthoides (assembly GCA_037126765.1). Lineage (NCBI taxonomy): Eukaryota > Viridiplantae > Streptophyta > Magnoliopsida > Lamiales > Lamiaceae > Stenogyne > Stenogyne calaminthoides. The sequence continues at coordinate 15,149,352 of JBBCBC010000013.1, read as the reverse complement.
ATCGACAAGATAATGCGGATGGACTTGAGCATGGCTACGGGCGAAAAGGTTTCCTTATAATCGATCCCTTCTTTCTGAGTGTACCATTTCGCCACTAGTCTTGCTTTAAGGGTTTCAATCTTTCCGTCTGGTCCCCTCTTTCTCTTGTATACCCACTTGCATCCAATGGGTTTTACCCCATTAAGTGGTTCGACTAGCTCCCACACTTTATTGTGATCCATTGAACCCATCTCGGCTTCCATTGCTGTTTGCCAAGATGTTGCATCCTTGTCTTGGATCGCCTCGTTGTAGGACCATAGATCTGATTCTTCGCCTGAGATCAAGTCTGAAGACTCTCCAATCCCTAAGAATCGTTCGGGTTGTCTAACAACCCTCCCACTACGACGAGGTTCCAGTTGTGTAGGTGTGACGATTGGTATATCATTTTGTACAATTGGCAATGGAGTTTGACCCTTAAGTTCTTCTAAGGTAATCTCACTTCTAGGCTTTTTATCGTTCATATAGTCTTCTTCCAAAAATCTAAAGTGCGTACTGATTACCACCTTTTGATCTTCGGTACCATAGAACATCCATCCTTTCATTCCTTCGGGATACCCAATGAACAACCTTACTTCTGAACATGCATCCAAGTTACCAGCTTCCTTGTCCAACACGTATGTCGGACACCCCCAGATCCTGATGTGTCCTAAACTGGGCTTGCGCCCTGTCCACAATTCTCTCGGGGTTTTAGGAACTGATTTGGATGACACTAAGTTTAGAATATAAGTCGTTGTTTCCAAAGCGTAACCCCAGAACGATTTTAGTAAATCTGCATAACTCATCATTGACCTTACCATTTCTAAAAGTGTATTATTTCTTCGTTCTGCAACCCCGTTTTGTTGAGGGGTGCCGGGTGCAGTCAACTGGGATGTAATCCCCTCTTCCGATAGGTAGTTCAAAAATTCATCACTGAGGTATTCGCCTCCACGATCAGATCGTAGAAACTTGATAGTTTTTTCCTTATGATTCTCTACTTGAGCCTTAAATTCTTTGAATTTATCAAAGGTCTCAGATTTATGCTTCATTAGGAAAATGTATCCGTAGCATGAGTAATCATCGATAAATGTAACGAAATACTCGTAGCCACCTCTAGCTTTGATTTGCATTATACCACACACGTCGGTGTGAACGATTTCTAACACTTCCTTAGCTCTAAGCCCCCTGGCTCCAAATGCCCTCTTGGTCATTTTACCCTCTAAGCACGATTCGCAAGTTGGAAATGGTTCAATCTGGACAGACCCCAATGAACCATCTTGAACCAACCTTTGAATCCTTTTTGGGTTAATGTGACCTAATTTTAGGTGCCAAAGAAGTGTTTCATTCACGTCAGCCGAACGCTTTCTTTTACATGAAATAGTAGATGTGTTATACGATGCATTATGTGAGTGATGTGCACAATTAATAATATAGAGATTGTTCCGTAAAGTTCCACGACAGATAATCACATCGTTATGCAAAACAGTAACATGCTTACTAAAACGAACAGAATATCCACCGACAAATAGTTTAGAAACTGAAATAAAGTTTTTCCGAAAAACAGGAACATAAAGAACATCTCTTAAAATTAAACTCTCGTCTTCAAAAGACAGGTGCACGTCTCCCACTGCTTCAGCTACCACTCTCATAGCATCGCCTAGCGTGATGGGAATTTCAGTTTCACTAAGTTGTTGGGTCAGCTTAAACCCGTTAAGTAAACATGATCAGTGGATCCCGTATCAACTACCCACGAATGAGAAGTATACGCCGCTAAACAAGTTTCAACAACTAGTGTATGAGAATTACCTTTCTTTCCACTCCGCTTGGGATTGGAACATGCCAACCTCCATTGTCCATACCGCAGTTGAAGCACTTCCCCTTTGAATTTCCTTGACACCACCAGCATCCCTCATCTTACCATTACCCTTGGCAACAGTTGAGTTTGATTGCTTATGGATTTTGGTCCTCTTCTTCTTCTTGCCTTCCCTTGGCCTAGAAGATGAAGATGGACCACTTGTCGTCAAAGCTTGAGTTTTGTGCCCCATCAACGTCTCTGCCGCGACCAAAGCTTGCAACAAATCAGCTAGTAAGGCCAAAGTGCTCAAAAACTTTTGGGCAGAGAGTGGAGTAGCAAATCGATCTGGGTCTCTAGATCATAATCTGCACCTAGATCCTCAATTTTGTTCAGATGGGCCATCAATTTTGAGGACGTAATCCCATACGGGGTTTTCCTCCACCATTTTCAGCGATAACATCTCTCGCATGCTGATCTGACGAGCCTCGTATTTTTGACTCGTCAGTTGGCTCATCTTTTTTTTTTGTGTGTCAAGAATCCACTTGTGCTTTTGTGCAGTTAGGACAATTATAATTTTTTGTTTCCAATCGACATAGTTTCCCAGACAATTCTATTGACTTTAATTATAATAACAGTGGATTAAAAGGTTAATTTTTGAAGTCTATTCACCCTTCCCCTCTAGACTTCAACCCTAACTGAAACCCGTTCGGGACCTACAAGTGGTATCAGAGCAGTGGTTCTTCCGACCACTGGCTTTGAATATCATTGGTTCTTGAGGAAGAACCTTTGTGGTCACTTGAACTAATCTTTGAAAACCTTTTTAAAACTCATTTTCTTAAAAAGCAAAATACACAAGGAATTTGTTGGCTAAGTATGGAGGTCGAAACTTTTCATTACATTAGACCCGGAGGTTGAAAGAAAAATCCTAAACTCTAAACCTTAAAACCGATGAGCCTTCTCACTTTAGATGAACACGAGTGTCATACATGTGGTGCAAAACATACAAGGTATTGAGAAAGGGCGACTTGGCTTGATCAAGTTCGCATATACAATACTAAATCCATATTATATGTCAGAAATTGCTCATCGATGTTAACCACGTCGTCTCAATCGGAACACAAGGCATAGACGGCCACCTCCATGATAAAGGCGACAAATCCGCAATCAGGGTGGCAGTGAAGCTTAGTAATGGTCGTTTGGTCATCTTCCGATGAAGACGAGATTAGAAACAAGGGAAGCATAGGGATGTACTGAGAACCGGAGGGCTTGCCTGAATAGAAGAAGCCTATCGGCGGAGGACTTGCCGGAATCAAGGACTCACCAGAATTTCTCATGTGCAAACTTGAGAACGAAAATTGATGAATCTTTGTCTAAACTCAGTTCTATTTATAGAGGATAAGTGGGGGTGGAAATGCAATTTTAAAAATTTGAGACCCCTCCCAAAGAAATTGACGTCACAAAGTGACAGACCATCATTGCGGGTATGTCACATCACACCGATTTAGGAAATCGAGGTGACCGTTCGACTCCCTGAGAATTAGGTTTTGGCGGGAGCGCACTCCAAGACCCGGATATGATCAATTTGGTTCAACAGAAATCTGATCAGAAAGGATCAGTTGAGTACTAATCAGCTACAAGGAACAGTTGAAGAGGAACTTCAACTGATAAGGTTGGTGCAGAAAGAGGGTCTATCTGAGAAAAACATTGTTGGGAAAACTTGCTAAGGCACAGGCTACAGTAAGATCAACAAGTCAGAAGAGTTGGATCAGCCACAAGTGGTAACTGATTGATTACAATATCAGTCAGTCAGATATGTCTTCTAAACTTCTTTATCTTGTTTCTTTATCCGTTATCTGATGGAACTTGTCAATTGTGCTTATCCATGTCTGCGTGTTAATTACTGTGCACACTACTTTATGATGCAAGCACTGCAAACATTAAATGTGGACGTGGGGTTTGTATATTTAATGGTATTTAATGCGTATTTTTCACGTCCAAATACATTCCGTATTAATTTCCAACCGCACGATTATTTCACTTTACGGCCGCTTAATCAAAGCCGTCCATTTCAAAACACGAATACTCAAGTAGTTGTGGGAACTCGTGCAAAATGTTTCCCTCGCACCTTTAAAACCCTATACGTCTTTTTTGCAGAAAAATCTTTATCACTTCCAAAAGAATTAACTTATTCTTGAAATTATCAAAACCTTCTGCATAAATCACGTTTCTCTTGAAGCATTTTCAAATTGATCATTTCGAAGTTCATACTATTCGATTTCTGGTAATACTATGATCGATATTTATTGCTTTAATTTGTATTGTACGACTAAATGTATCAGTAGATTGTGTAATTCACTCATAATTCTTTGAAATTTTTTGTCAATCTACTGTTTATGTTTAACGTGTATCATATAATTGATTGTAGTGTAGTTGCCCTTACATTGAACTGATTCATAGCCCTAATTTGCTTTACATTTATGGGAATTACAGAAATGGCAAGTTCTACTGAGATATGCGATTATGCTTCGATGATAAAACAAGTGATTAACGAGAAATATATCATATTCAACACTACCAACGATCCAGAATCAAGGGAAATTTTGGATTGTCTTAGGGCATGTGGCCTCGAGCAGTTCTGCTATCGACACTTGAGCAGTGTTCATATTACTGAGTCGCTAGAGTTTCTGAGAAATCTGCAGGAAACGAATAACAAGGAGTTATACTCATTTGTTGGAGGAAATCAAATCGATGTCACGAATGATGATCTTGGACGGTTATTCGGCTTACCTGTTGGACGGAATTATCCAGATGGATTTACCATCGGGATGTCAGACAAGGAGTATTTGCAGAAAGTGCTGCTTAGGCCAGGGAATATTACAAACACCACTAATGTCAAAGTCCCCTATCTAAAAAGAAAATACAAATTACTTTTTGAGATCGTCTCAAGAGTAATTCTAGGTATTTCCTTCAGCTCAGATGCTCTAACACAACAGAAGCAGCACGTCATGACAGCTATTATTGAGAAAGCTTTAGACATGAACTGGATGGGATTGTTCAAGAATCGGCTGCTGCAAGAAACCTCTAAATTCGTGATAAATGCTAACAATAAGGTTGTTCTATCAAAGAACATATGCAACATACACAAGGTGTCGATGATTCTGTCAGATAAGCTTCCAAATTATCCTCGGTCTGAGGCTGGAAGAAAGCCGTATCCGGAGAAATTCAAGGCTCTACTGTACAAAGACGAAGAGCTATCTGGTCAAAGAGATGACGACCCAGCTCCTTATGTTCCTAAAGCCAAGAAGGATAAGGGTCCAACCACGTCAGTACAATCTACAGCCCAAGTCCAACCAAAGACAAGAGTTCTTAAAAGGAAGCAGTTAGCCAGCAAACCAACTAAGGAAACTGAAGATGTGAGTGAGAAAAGGCAGAAGAAGCTCACCTCTATGCTGCCGAAGAAGATTGGAATGCCATCTGAAGGTCTTCGGGATGAAGATAGTGATGTTGAGATATTGGAATCTGGTGGTGAGATGATGGCTGAGCAGGCTGGTGAAGGGACTGTTGCTAGTTCTGAGCGAACAGTCAGTACGGAGCGTGAAGTGACAACTGCTGAAGAGCCTGGTCAGGTGGAGGCTAGTGAGCAAGAAGAGGTACAACCTGAGGAAGCCCAAGATGAGTCTGAACCATATGACTCAGCTCATCTTAGTTCTCTATTCAAGGGGCGTGAACCCATGCATTATCCCAGATCACCTACTCCTCCTTCACCTCACCTGATGAGCCCTTACCATCACCTCCCAGACAACCATCTTCCCCGACTAGACCTACTCAACTGGAACCGTCTACTTCTGTGCAGGTTCCAATCGTTGAGGATCAACTCCCTGAGCCTACTGTACCATCAACTGAACCCATCTCTATTCCCCCTCCTGCCCTTTCTGCTGATGAGATTGAGCCATTAAAGGAAGTCACTCCAGATATTAAGACGGAACAGCAGAAAGCAACGTTTGTGTCCACCACCCACAATCCATTCAACTCAAAAATTGTGTTTGAATCTCCTGAACCAGAGAAGCCCATTGTCAAGTTTCTGAGGAGAAGGGTTGATAACTTTCTGTCAAAGCAATATTCCTTTCTGGTGGATCATCCTGGAGTGCAGCAAATTGTCTCAGATGTTTTATTCTGGAGAGATGTTCGTCTGCAGCACATTGAGGATTTCTTGCTGCTCCTGGATGCATATGGGCGAGATGAGTTTGTTCAACTAATCAACAAACTGATGGGTTATCCGGAGTTTGATTCAGAGGAAGAGGTTGGTCCATCGGAGTGGGACACTCAACATGCTGCCGATGAACCAGTCGAGGGAGTACCAGATGAGACCCTAACTGGTAAGGCACAAACTCCCGTCTTTATATTTCCGCCTGAAACCCTAGATCAAGTATCCACGACTCTTCTGGATGGGGTGAAGGCATCAGTTGAAACTCACTTCCACACTTTTGCTGAGAAATTGCTAATTCAAATGGATGAAAGGACCAAGCAACTGGTTGAAGCAGAGAGGAATGAGACAGTGAAGAAACTGACAGAAATGCACTCTACCATTGCATTATCTGAGATGAACAGAGTAGAGTTGATGCTGCAAAAGCTTGGCCTGGAAGTCTCAATGCTTTCAACGGTCAGAGTCCTACTTGAGGAAGCATACAAGTCTCTGATGCAGGCGGATTCCAGCTTTGAAACATCTGTCAGAAAATTTGAGGTATCGGTCACAGTGGCCACGAAAGCCTTGGAAGAGGCTCCACCTTCATCTTCTTCGACTGTGAACATTTAATCTATGGAGGTAGAGGATCTGAAGAAGGAGATGAAATCTCTCTTCCAAACCTTGGAGAAGAATGTCCAAACTTCTTTTTGATGCAACCAAAAAGGGGAAGGAAAGGACTAAGTCGATACATCGAGAAAAACTCCAAGAAGGTCGGTCACTAACCATTGTAATGCTGGTCGCTATTGCACCACCTCAAGACTCTAACGCGGCAGATCTGAGCTAATTTGAGTTGTTTTTAACTATTGAGGAGCACACTAAGCAGCTTGACCTTCATGACAAAGCTATTTCTGAATAGAAAGCTGCCATGATAGATCTGACTTCAAGAGTCGACAGGATTGAAGACTTTTCTTCAAATGTTCAGAAACGGCTACAAACAGAAGAAGAAAAAAAAACCCTGGAGTTGGCCAGAAAGTTAGAAGAAGAGTTTATACGAATCGCCAGGCGATTGAAGAAAAGAAAGAAGTCGCAAAAGAGTGAAAAAGATTACAGTAGTGACCAGATCAGATCAGCTGCTCTCCTCTTAGCAGATAAAAGAACAACAAGAATAGATCAATAAAAGAAGGGTCATGGAAGAAGCTGTCAAGAGGAAGAAAGCAAGCGTGATCTTTGGAGGATCGACGAGCCTTTAAGAAAGCGAAAAAAGAAGGTTGTTGCATCGGTCTTTCAAGTCGATGAGAATTGGATTGAGAGAGCCCTTCCTGCCAGCATGGATGATATACTTATCTGCAGGGAAGATCTCCATGAACCATGGAGAATAATAAAGACGGACTGGCTGTGTGATGTCTTTATGATTCAGCGTGTTCCAGAAGAGAAAGATGAAATGTTGTTTGATGAAATCTTTCTGGACTGGTTGGAAGCTAAGTATCCAGCCTTCTATCAAGAGGTGATGAGAGAAGGATAGATTATGACAATGAGGCCTTCTGCTCCGAGATATGAATTTCTCATGCCTCCTCTGAAGAGAAACAAATACGATCCAGTGGCGTTCAGACAGGTCTACATCGATGCACTGGAAAGAGGGAACATTATTGAAGAAGACCGCCAGAAGGAAGTACTTAAAAGGATGTACGATATATTTCAAATTCCTGAAGACTTGAGGGACAAGAAGTAAACAGAAGAACAGGTCTTAGGTCAGGAGGTTTGGTAATAGTACTTGTAAGATAATTATCTTAATGAAATGAATTACCTGTTTTCTGACCCTAAGACATCATCTCAATGTCTTCTGACTTCTTGTGTCCCTGTTTTTACCTTCTTCTTATTTATCCATTTTTCTGATATATCTGTTTTGGTTCCATCAAAAAGGGGGAAACTGTTGGGAAATTTGTAGTTTTTATGGAAGTTTCAAATCAGATAATGTAATAGGACCAGTCAGACTTGTTAGTTGACTGATGAACTAGATATCAGACTAGGATGACCAGCTAAGATGTACAGACAGCTGATGTAACAAGATAGATCACATATTGAGGGGGAACTCAATATGCAGAAGATCAGAAGACCTACATCAGAATAAGAAGAAGACGAGTCTGCAAGTTGCGCTAAGACAACATGCATCAGAAGGACTAAATAGGTAGACTAATCAGTTTTGAATGATCAGGTCAGCTCAAGTCAGGTGACCACCAGAAGATCATCAAGACATACGTATTCATCAGACACGAAGAATATCAACCTAAGTTGGTAAATCAAACACTGAGTAAGTGTACTTGATAACCAATGAAAGAAAGACACGTATGTACGGAGCTGACATTGCAGGACAAGGCGCTTCAGAGTTAAACGACTAGAAAGGACAAGCTTGCATGCTTTCGGCAATACCCCCTCCTGAAGCACGTCAAATTCGTCTACAAACCTACCTTAAATAGACCGAAATTTGAATTGCTCTCCAACGACTAGTTCAATTTCGTGCCTATAAATAAGGGATAAAACCTTCATAGTAAGGTTACAGAAATTATTCACAAGAAAAAAACTCTCAAGATTTCCGCACGAAGAACACAATCACAAGAGTTATTCTTAAGTGTTCATCCCTTAAGTTCTTAGCAGAATACTTATCCTCTAGCTCTTGGCTACTTAGAAGATAGGATAGTATTCCAGTTGGAACAAAACAAATCTTATACCAAAACACTGTTAGGTTAAGTTTGTTATAGCAAGATTTCTATCTAGGGTTTCTAGATTAGATTTCTGGGATTGGTTGAGTGTGAACTCGTTAAATATTTGTTGGTTGTATTGTGTTGGACTAATACATTAAACTAAGTCCAGTTGGTTAAGTTGGTGCCCCTGCTGATATGGAAGAGTGGAAGTAGGACAAGTTGTCCGAACCATCTGCACACAACTTATTATTTGCATGCATATTTTGTACCTAGATCAAATTAGCATCAAGCTACTGATCTGATCAGTTTGACATTTTAGTCACCTGATCCGAACTATTGGTCAGAATCTCATTTGAGTAAAACTGGTTTTCTACACGGGTTAACTTATCTTCTGCACCATCAGTTAAGTTGATAGACGCCGAACTGATCTGTCTACCAGATCAGTAAGTCGGATATCAGTCCAAACTGATTCACATCACACTCTGATGAGACATACGTGCAAACACATCTGGTCCATGAAAAAGTTTTTGAAGTCTATTCACCCTTCCCCTCTAGACTTCAACCCTCACTAAAACCCGTTCGGGACCTACAGATTTCCAATCAGACCAAGATTCCAGAAAATCTACCTCGGGTAGTGTGTTTTGCATGGGGGGAGGAGCCATGACATGGAGAAGCGTTAAGCAGAAATGCATCGCGGATTCTACCATGGAAGCCGAGTACGTAGGTGTTTGTGAAGCAGCGAAGGAAGTGGTTTGGCTCAAGAACTTCCTAGTGGACTTGGACGTAGTTCCGAATTTGCCCAGCACCATCACAGTCTATTGTGATAATGTCGGAGCAGTTGCAAATTCAAGAGAACCAAGAGCCCACAAGGCCAGCAAACACATTGAAAGGAAATACCATCTTATACGAGAAATCGTTAAGAGAGGAGATATAGAGGTGGCAAAGATCGCGTCAGAGGACAATCTAGCAAATCCATTCACAAAAAGTGCCTCGAGAATACATTCGAGAGACATGTGGAAGGAAAGGGTGTCAAGACCGTTGCCAATCTGCTTTGAGTATAAGTGGGAGAGATATTATTAGGTTCGTGTAGGTGACATTAGATGTCACATAGATTCTACACGAGATATGTTGTAGTATACTTAAAATCAGACTTTGAGTATAAGTGGGAGATTGTTGGAGTTATCTTTGGAAAGTATGCTTTTACTTTTGTATAACGCATGAATTTTCTGTCTTATTTTTGAAATAAATTATTTATCGGCGATGCTTTAAATATCATTGAATGTTACATATATTTCTTGCATAATTGTTCAATAAAAATAGTACGTGTTACATTGTAGTTAATTTAGTGATACCGGATCACGAGAAGATTAAATTATGGTGATCTTGTAACTAAAAGTACTGAAATTCACGACCGGATGGAAATGAACAAACCATCGGGGAAAGGTTGAAGTCAAGGCTCAGATTGGCTTATCTTGACCAAGAGATTGCACTAGTGCATTATGATGCAATTGAACAGGGACCTGAGGAGGACAAATTCTTGATCTTGAATATAGAAGAATTAGACCTCAGTGGTTCATTATTTCTTAATCTTCGTCCCTTAAATAGGATCGTGTGGAATCAATAGCCATTGCTTTGACTTATGATGGGAAGAGGATCAGCGAGATTCAATACCTTGTATCTTGGGTAATGTTATTGGTTACACGACGATTGCTAAGATTTAATCTGATTGAAACGCGTGTGCAAGTACGTCTTGTTTGATTTGTCCCCTTGGGAGGCTTAGAAGTTTTATCATACCAAATCTTGCAAGTGGAATTAATTTCCGGTATGGATAATAATGTTGAGTCGTTCCTTGACCAAGGAAAAATATGTTAATTAATATGAAGCTATTTCAGTGGCCTAAATTAATTAATGGACTGGATAATCTTAAACGCGGGAAATAATAACCAGGAGTCATATTAACAGTAATATGGGTTAAGATGGATAGTGCAATATTAATTATGTAGTGGGATTAATTAATATTTATGGGCTTGAATAATATTATGGCTAAATATTGGAAATTCAAAGTCCATTGGAAGGTCCAATCTTAATTCTCCAAAAGGCCCCTCAAGTAGCCCAAACATAAAGTCCAATAACTGAAAAAGGTGTTTAAAATAAAATAAATTATTGTTGCCTAATTTTTCTAATTTATTTTCGAAAATTATGAATAAAAGAGGGAGAAAGATTTTCTTTGAATTTTGTTATGGAATGAGGATAAGTATTCTTGGAATACACGATTATCTCATTAAATTCAAGAAATCTCCCACTTGGCTATTTATAATGATATTTTTGAAAATTCCATAACATAAGGAGGAGGAGATTTTATTTGGGAGATATTTTGGGAAATATAATATATTGGATATATTTAAGATTGTTTCTTGGAAAAGAAGCAAGGAAATTTCTCAATCACCTAAAACCCTAAAATTTTCGTCCCCCCCCTTGTATTATAAATAGGGGATGAATTTTTCATCCCCAATGCAATTCCATGTGTTGGAAAAATTAGAAATCCACAAAGGTGGTGCAACATAATTTTATTTTTCCTTTTGTTAATTGTTCGCGAGCATCCTACCACCGAATTGTTGGACAAGGACGAGGGAATACTTGAGAATATCTTTTGGTGTGTTCGTGTGAACAGGATCCATCTTCTCAACGGTTGTCACTCCAAAAGGTTAGTTCACGTAAACTCCTAACAATTCCGCATGCGTAGGATTTATGTGACGAACTTGTATGCACGATTTGTTGTTGAATTATTATTTGAATTAATATAGGATTAATTCATGCTAGTAATAATTGTTAGAATTAAATTTGTATTTAAATATTCATCCCGAATAGATCCGTGCAAATAATTCCCCAACACAAACATCACTTTATCAGAGACCATGTGGAAAATAAGAACATCAGAATGGAAAAGATTCATACTGATAAGCAGAAAGTTGATATCTTAACCAAGCCTTTAACTGAAGTCAAATTCAGATAACTATGCAATGAGCTAAGGGTTTTGGATCTTGGAGAAGGTGCACCAGAATACTTCGGTGGCTTAATCTCCAATACTAGTTGGTTACGTGCCTGACTAGGTAAGAAGGTCAGTTGAAGAAGGGAACTTCAACTGATCAGATAGGATCAGTTGGGTACTGATCAGAAAGGAATATCAGTTGAAGGGGAAACTTCAACTGACTAAGGGTTTTTAGATCTGAAGAAACCTGATCTGAGGAGTAAAACATTGTTGGGAAAATTTGCTAAGGTTTAGGCCACACAGTAAAGATCGATAAAAATCAGAGAAGTCAGACCAGATCGAGCGGTAACTAATTGATTAAGATATCAATCAGTCAGATATGTTTTCTAATTTACATTATCTGCTTTGCCTTACTTAAATATATCTGATTCATTTTATCTAAGTTTATCTTTTTAAATATTATTATTATTGTTTGCTTTACTTTATGATGCACGCCCTGCAAAGCATTAAATACGGACGTGGGGAATATGTATTTAATTGTATTTATTGCACTTTTCGTGTCCAAAATACGAGGGGGTCAATTTTCTCAACCGCACGATTAAAATACTTTACGACCGACTAATCTCAGTCGTTGATTTCAAAACACGGATACTTGAGTATTTATTGGAAATTGTGCAAAATGTTTTCTCTCGCACTATATAGAACCCTAACTCAGTTTCCAGAAAACTTTTACACTTCTATATTTACCAAATTCTTGAGAGATAAATTTCTGTGCAAAACAAACAATACTTCAAACTCTCAATCGATTCATCTTTCATTTTTCAAAATCTTTGAATCAATATCTGGTAAATTTCTGAATATGCTTTACTTAAATATCTTTTTGGTACCACTGTTTGTCAAAATGATTGTTTATGCTTACAAACTGTGTTACTAAATTTCTGGAAATAGACCTTGTTGCGACAATGTGTTGTTCTTGACTTGTTTTAAATGCTTACTTATCTTAACATGAGTCTGTGATTGAAATACTTGATTGGTGAATTAGGTTGTTTGTTTGACTATACCTGTTGAAATAATTTATTCAAACTCATCCTTAAAATCGCTTGTTTTCACAGAAATGGAACAACTCATTGCAAACACAGGACAAGGCAAAAAGATATGCAATTTCGCATCAATGAAGAAGGACATCATTGATGAAAAAAATTTCATGTTCTCAGTCACCTCTGACCCTGAGTCGATTGAAATTCTAGATTGTCTTCGTGCCTGTGGACTTGAGCAATACTGCTATCTTCACCAGGACGTTGTGCACACATATGAAGCCCTGGAGTTTCTATACAATCTTAAGAGAGAAGAGGATGATGAGGAAAAGCTTGTTTCTTCTGTTGGAGGAACAGAGGTAGTTGTGACTGATAATGATCTACGTAGGATATTCGGTCTCCGTCAAGGAAGTATTGACCCAGAGACGTTCACGTCTGAATTGGGAGAGAAAGGGTTTCTACAGGCCGAGCTGTTAAGACTAGCAAATAGAGACCAGACTGTGAATGTTCGTGCCCCACATCTCAAAAGGAAATAGCGCCTTCTGTTTGAGATTGTTTCCAAGGTGATTATATGCTTAACTTACAGTCTTGACGCTGTCACTTCATACAAGCAGTGTGTCATGACTGCTATTATCAAGAAAGCCAAGGATGTTGACTGGCTAGGGATGTTTAAAGCAAGGATGATGAAGGAGAATGGGAAATTTGCTCTGAATGAGAGGAATGACGTCTTTCTGACTTCAAAGTGTTCATTTATCCACAAGGTTTCTATCATCCTTGTGGATAAACTGCCCGATAATTTCCAGTGGAATGAGGATGGAAAGAAGATATATTTGGCAAAATTCAAGGCCATTCTGGGAAAAGATGAACCCCTACCTGGCCAATCCGATGATAATCCTGCTCCATATGTGCCTAGACAACGTGGAGAGGGCAAAGGAAAAGAACCTAAGGCAACTGTGTCTTCTGTCCAGTCAGAAACGCAGGAAAAGGCAGCCCCCAAGAAGAAGATGAAGCATAAGGCACTGACCAAGAAACCAGATGAGCCAGAAAAGCGTCAGAAGATGATTACCACTCTTCTGAAGAAGGCACCTGGACCAGCTGAGGTAGTTGAGAGAACTGAGGAGCTGATTCACATTGAATCAGAGGAAGAAGTGGCTGTCAGTTCTGAACGAACTACGAGTACTGGCAGGGAGGAGCAGATTGAGCAGATGGGAGAAGGAGAAGGGGAGGCAAAAAGAGAAGGAGTAGAAGTTGAGCCAACTGGGGAGCAGTCACCCTCAGATTATGTGCCCCTTAGTACAGTATTCAGAAGGGACAGATCACCTACACCCACTTCCAAATCACCCTCACCATCTCCAGCCAAACCACCAGTCCAACCTCAACCACAAACTACCCCTGAACCACAGATACAACCCCAATCTGAGCAAACTCCATCACAACCAGAAATCCAACCAGAACCTACCCTACCCAATGAACCACAAATTCCCACTCCCCAGCCATCAGAACAAATTGCCTAAGAACCAGAAAGGGTTGAGGAACAGATTGCTGACGAAGTTGTTCCAAGAGATGACCTCTATGTCTCTCTTACCCACAATCCATTCAACACTAGGATTATTCTGGAGTCCCCTGACCGCACTATCAAGGAGCGACAAAAATAATAATAACCCAAACTAACCTACTAGTTCGTAGTAATGATAAGTACGGGATCGATCCACAGGGAACGCGAAATTATAATTGTTCTAGTTGTACGAATTTATGAGGACAAACGCAAAGAGGGAGGGGTTTGGTTTGAATTTTATAACTAAAAAGAAAATTAAACAGTAACTGACAAGTATAACCAAACAATTGAAAATAATAACACTAAAGATTTAATGTATGGAACCAAGAAAAAATAAATACCCCAACTCACGGTTCATTCATCCCCCATGTTAACACGACTACTTTAATCTCGACGTTTACTTTATTTGTTTTCAAAATTATTGCCCCTCGGGGATCAAAAGCGCTTTGATTTCCCGGTCCTATCCCTTAAGTATATTTAATTGAAAAGACGCCTCTTCAAGAAAACCTTTCTAACTAAGCAGTCTAGGTAAGCCCATAGATTTAACCCAGTTAAAAGCATTAAACCCTGGGATAGAGAGCAAACAAATTCCCAAGTACACTTAGCGCGACCCGTAAGAACCTGGTTTAATTTACCCTAGTGAACCCACTAGTTGTTACCAAGAGTCTCCACATATAACAATTACACGGATTACATGCTTAGACTTAACAGACATATTTAAACAATTAACCTAGATGGCCAGTCTAAACCAATTAATTTAAACACGCAATAATTTCAAACAGATAAATTAAACAATCCCAAAACAAATATCATAAACGTCTCGAATCAAAACATCACATTAAATATGGGTTCAGAAATTCCTGGGGTTGGGATAAAACTACTAACTAAATAACGACTCTCAAAACTGCACGTCTGACTCCCTTAATTGAAATTGTCGTGCGTCTGCGTGTGATTCTTTCTCCTCTAAATCTTTCTTGCCAAGCTCCTCTTTTTGTGATTGCAGCATGCGTGTAATATATATGTTTGCAGCTGCTGCATCCTTTCTTCTTCACCAAGAAAAGGGTCTCTCATGGGCCTTAATTACAAGCCTTTTACAGCTCATGTGACCAACCAACTCATCTACTTTTATAACTAGCTTTTTGGCTTTATTAATGGGCCGACTCTCCTTTGAACTTCCGCCAACATATTGCTCCAAGTCAATACTCCACAAAGGACACTTAAATTCACCAAAAAATACAAGAAAAAGATCAAGCATAAAATAATATCATCAAAACACACATAAGTAATTAATCATGCCATCTTAATACAAATGAGTCCAATAAATTGCACTCTAATCTATTAAAAACATGCATAATTTACTGTTGTGGCATGAAATAAACCGCTTCCATCGTATTCTATAAGTACATAAGAAAGGAGCTGACCTACACCAATGCACAACCGAAAAGAGATAATCTTTGGAATAAAGACCCCCAAGTCGCAGAAGAGAGCAACTCGTATGACGGCCTCATTTAGAGATCGGAAGCCTCACATCGGCGACAAGCCAATACCTTTCAAGTCGGAACACGACTTGAATGGTATTAAAGACACTTAAAAGCTAAATCAAGAATGTCATCCGATAAGCCGATTAATCCGCAGGAAATTCCATTCCCCAATCCGCTCCCATTAAAGAGGCGATCTCCAATCAAGCCATAGGGACAGGCGACTTGATAGATTGAAGGCGTGGAGAATGTAGTTTTCCTAATGTAAAATCCAGCCTGTTGGTCCCGGTGCAAACGAGTCTTACACATGTATGGGGGGGGAATACACGTGTTCAGTGTTTTTAAAACTTTTCATACTGAGGTCAGCTTGGGTCAGGTTGTCCTGGTGATTTGGTCCTGAGAAGCACAAATCGCTCTGAGTCAAAGTCTATCCCGAGGCAAGTGATCTCGAAGTCGCTTTCGGATACCTCGAGATAATCCCAACCGAGTCCCGAAGTTTGAGAGATCCTGAGTTGCTTGGATCGATAACTAACTTCTTGAAGCCTCGAAGAGTAAGTTCGGTTTGGTAACTATCTGTTTCTAGCTACTCGGATAATGCGGAATGGTAGGCCCTTAGTTTATACTCGTTTTAAGCTTTTCTTTGAAAACCTTCCTTTAATGGAATAGTGATTAGTTTGTGATTCAATTTATATGCAACTTTTCGATTGGATTGATTCCAACCTGAAATATCGATTGAAAATATGCTTTCAAGACAAAGTAATCAACAGATAAATCAAGCAAAAGCAGAAAGCAAAGAACACAACAGATTATAGTGGTTCGAGAGACAAGCTCCTATGTCCACTCTCCCCGATCTTTTCAGAGAAATTCACTAATCACTTCCTAAGGCTTTCTGACTACCTCTGTAGTTTACTAACCTTTCTAATTTTGAGTTTTCGACTACCTCTCGTAGTTTACTACCTCAAAACTCACACAAGCTTTCTGTCATCCAAGATAGATTACTCACTTCTCCTCTAGAGCTTTTCGACTACCTCGGTGTAGTTTACTCACTCTTTACAACTCCAATCTCACCAACAATCACACTCAAACTACCTTACAAAGGGTTTGGGGTTTCTTAGTTGGTTTCAACTAGGATGAGATATCCTTTACAATAAAGAACAATGCAAAGGCTAGGATATCTCGACTAAGCTTTGGATATATCTTATCAAGCTAGGCTTAGTGGAATGAGCTCTCTTCGATTTAAAGCACTTGGGAAATTTTCAGTTTTTCGAGTGCTTCAACTTGCAATAATAAGTTTGAGCTCTTGAGTTGCTTACAAATTTCCCTTAACCTTTCAATGTAGAAGGTCACAAGTATTTATAGGCATACACCAAGGTCACTCTTGAAAAAACTATCGTTGGAGAGATAGGCCGTGAGTTTCCTCTTATGGTGTGTGAAAGCGGCTATATTTGGGGTTTGACACTCCCCTAACACGTTTTAGGCAATAACCTTTCATGTAGCGGTCTTAACTTTTTTGCGATGCGGAACTTAGTACTTCGACATCTTTTGGTGACACATCATTTGTCGATTGTCGATATGGTGCGATGTTGTCTTCCTCTTTTGACTTTTGTCCCGGTTTAAAGGTAGACAATTCAGCGGCTCTTTTGGTTACAATCTCGAGTTGATATAACCTTAACAACACTTTGTCTTAGTTCCTTTTATGCGCATTTGAATGTCTTGGGCAATATCTAATTTTCTAAGGAATCGCGATCTTCTCGATATTGAATCCTTGGATAGATATTTGATTGCCTCGGAACATTGAGGGTTTATCTTTGAGCATTGATACATTCTTGAGTCTTGATAATTCTTGTGCCTTGATATTCTTGATCTTGATTCTTGATCTTACATCTTACGAGTCTTGGCGTCTTACGAGTCTTGGCGTCTTACGAGTCTTGAGTCTTACGAGTCTTGAGATCTTACGAGTCTTGGCGTCTTTGAGTCTTGGCGTCTTGAGTCTTCATAGATATCTTGGTGATATCTTGAGTCTTCATCTTTGAGTCTTGATTCTTGATTTCATCTTGAGTCTTGATATCTCGATTTCATCTTGAGTCTTTAAAAAACTTTCGGTTTCATCTTTGAAACTTCGGTTTCTTTAGAAACTTACTGAGTTCTTCAGAATCTTCAGATCCTATCCTGATCTATATCTTCTGACTATACATTTTGCAGATAACATCACGAATACTCTAAAAACCGAATCGACTCAACTATCAAGATTATTACGAACATGTCATTTTCGGGGTTTTGGGATCTAATCAAAATCATATCTTTATTAAATTCATCTCCCAACAATTTCCCCCTTTTTGATGATGCCAAAACCTATCTTGTTACACACATACTTAACCTATACTCAGGTTTCAGTTTATCCTATTACAAGATTGATTTTATTTTCAGCAATTTCCCCCATAAATAATGAGTCTCCCAACAATTAATCTCCCAAAAATTTCTTCAGTAAAGAATCTCTCAAAGGATTCATCACCAAATACTTAATTTCCCAACAATTAATTCAGAGACAATCATTCAGGCATATCAAAATTAAAAGACATGTAAATATGATAATGAGATATTATCTTTTGAGCATAAATGATAAGTTTTCATTGATTATAGGTAGACTGTTACAAGTTACAATGAATCTTATCTGAACAAAATCAAAAAGACAAAAAAAGATAAATGATTACAAGAATCTTCTGAGTCTTCATCTTACATCTTCTTACGCTCTTATTTCGGCTCTTCAGTTCTGCTCTTCCACCTCATCAGCAGGGACTTCAAGGTTGAACATTCCGTAATATCTTCTTTTCAGCATATCTCTTTCTTTAATGATATCAGGATTGTTCCCTGTCAGACCCAACTGAATGGCGTACTGAGATATTTCTTGAGCAATGGCTTTCTCATTTCTGACCATTCTCGACTGGGAGGAGGGTACGCGTATGGACGGGGCGGTTATCTGCACCTTTCCTTCATCCATAAAGATTTATCCATCCTTGAAGATATTTAGGATAGAAGGTCGGGAGATAGTCGATGAAAGCCTCATTCGAATCTGAGCTCTCCCTCTCCATTCTACGAGCACATCATAGTAGAACCGAAGGTTCTCTTGATTTCTTCCCATGCATCGTTGAGATGGTGGCATCCATTTGTCAGCGTGCGGCAATTTACTGTGCTTTAGTGTTCCCTCTCCTCTTGCTTGCGAACTTTTTTGAACCCTCCTTCTTTTACGCTCTTCTTCTACCTTCTTTTCGATCCTTTGGTACACGTAAAGCGAAGCGGCGACTTTCTTCGCTTGTTCAATCTGGAGTGTTTTGAGCGCTCACGGTATTGAAGACCTTCTTCTTAGGCTCAACCTCGAGATTCTTCAATATCCGGCCAATAATTTCCTCTGAATTGGCTTAAAGCCTTTGCTCTTTTGCCCTCGGGCTCTTTTCATCGCCATAACCTTTCTCTTGATGGGCATTTCGGCCTAAATTAAGGCTTGTACCAATCCTTCCTCTACCACTCGGTTTCTCTCTGACAACTTCTGCATTGTTTCCTCTGAAACACGAGTGTAGACCGGCTTCTCCACCTCCTTGAACTTAAGCTTCTCGGTGGCTTCTATCTCCTTCATGGCCCGTGATGATCTTCTTCTCGGCTTCCTTTACAACCTTGCCCTTGAGTATGTTTCAATAAAACCACGAGATCAACTCCAGGTCTTTCCCCTTCTTGGAACCATACTCTGGCGAAAGCTGGAGAAAGTCTTTGTGTCCATATGGTATTGTTCTTCTTGACCTCCGCACCTCCCTGCCATATGATCTTGCTCCTCCTCGAGCCTTACGAGGTGGTTCTTCGCCCTGAGAGAATTCTTGAGACGAGATGAGCAAATTGGCTTGAGAGAGCTTCCTTGAACATGTCTGTCATCTTGGCCATGAGCATTGAGCTCATTTCCTCCTTGGCGTTCTTCACCCGACATCTCACTCTTCTCTACCAATCTTGCTTCTAGATTTTGAGTACGCTCACGATGCTTACGCTTGACTCTGTATTAAAGCTCAACCTTGACCCCTCCATCTTTTCTTCTAAATTTCCTTCCATGGAGGTCGACATGCTGTCGAGTATCTGGAAGCCGTTAGAAGAAAGAACTCAAGCTATCAATCTTACGTGCTTGGTTGGCCAATGCCTCCTCGATCTGAGCAACTTTGGTGGGATCGGCTCAACCTTCTCTAGCTTCACCATCGATTGGGGTGAGATCAATCTCGGGAGTATATCGATAATTTGTGACTCTGAGTTAATTTGTTCATCTGAGTCTCGGTCTGAAACGAGCCGGTTTGAAGCTGGGGCTTAGGACTTCGATCTGAGTTGGGATTCACCACGAACTTGGGTGTCCACGAGCCTCGGTCTGCAAGGCTAATTAAAAAGGTAGGAACTTTAATCTGGCGAGGATGTTCGAAGGCAACCCGATCACCCGAGGACCTGATCTGATCATCATCGAGTTGAGTCTTTCTCATACGAGATTGACTCTCATCATCCCCTTGTTGGTCCCCATCACGAGATTTGTCTTTGGGCTCGGGGAACCAACTTGCAATCCTCTCAAAGACAAGCTTCCTCTTCACAAGCTCATCAAAGTCCGAGATTTTCATCTGAGCTTGGTTTTTCTAAATCCTGAGAATTCAGTGAGAAAAGCTGTCTCCTCGTTCCACCAGTCTTCCCCTCTGAATGAAGCAATATTGAGCATCTCCGGAAGAGTCTGGTTGAGGATGTAGACTGTTGACCTCAATCTGAAGAAGATATCTTGGGGGTCAGGGAATGAGCTAAGCTCGGGGTAGTGGTCAAGGATGAACCGTTCCCCCTTGCTTCGCCATTCGGTCTCTTCAACTTCACCTTTCTTGAGCATCGGGCTCTCAGGTTCAGTTGGAAATTCTGCTGAAAGATCGACTAACAGCTCATTCAGGAACTCATCAAAATTCATCAGCTCCTGAGGCTCAGCAAACTCTGAGGTTTGGGCATGCAGCTCCTCGGTTTGAATCTGACTTGGTTCTGAGGTCTGAGTTGGCTCCTCCTCAGTGGGAATTTTAGTTTGCTCTGAGAACTGAGCGGGCATTTCCTCAGCAGGAATCTGAACATTTTCTGAGGTCTGAGCAGGTGCTTCCTCAGCAAGAATCTGTACTTGCTCTGAGGTCTGAGGTCCTTGGAATATTTCTTGAGAGAACTTATCAGAACTAAGCGATGTCTCAAGAACCTCAGAGAATACTTGCTCCTCAGTTTGATCCTGTGCCTTTGAGATAGCCTGAGCCAATACAAGTAAGGGCGATTTCTGAGCAGTTTGGCTCTCAGGATGAATCTCCTCAGTCTCACTTTCCTCATCATCATCCGTGAGAACCACCATCCTTTTGCGCTTTGGAGCAAGGGTTTTCTGCTTCTTCAATTTCTCACCATGCTCCTTCTTGGCATCCAACAAAACCTTCCCCCCGGTTTGTTGGCTTTCTTCAGCAGCAGCCTCAACTGGTGATTCCACTTTCTTCTCTTTCTTCCCTCTAATTGTCCTCTTTGCGGTAATGGGCTTGAACATTACTTTGGACTTAGGGAATGGAGTAGATTTGGAAAAGATATCCTCCTCCTCTCGGCACATCTCCAAAATAAATGCTATTTTGGTGGCATGGAGGATCCTGCCTTTGATAGATACTACCCCATCCTCCCTTCTTATGACCTTGGTTTGCTCGCTCACCACCTTGATCAGATACTTCAACCAGTTGAACTCCTTGGTGTGTGAGTCCTCGATCGCCGCCATAAGTCGGAGTTTGGGAGTGTTGATCTGCTCGAAGCTTCCAGATCGACTCATAATGCACTTTCCAACAATATCCATCAATACTCTGTATTTCGGCTTTTAGATGCGCTTATGCAGAGTTGCCTCAAACTTAATAAGATTCGGTAATCCCATCAAGATACTCTTGCTCGTCCCAACATATACAATGAGGGTCATCTCCCTATCGCACAACTCAAATCGTCGTTTAAGTTCTTAGGGACAATATAGAGCTCTCGAACAAAATCCACATATTTCATCGATTGTTCAAGATGAAACAAAAATCTTTGACTCTATACAATCATCCTCATTTATTTCCAAATTAGCGACAAACTCTATTACCTCGGGAGTATACTCTTGCCTCCGGTCGATTTGCGACGAGGTTAAATCGATTTCATAATCGGATTAAATGGGGCGCCTCTAACCGTGCTTGGCATTGGTGGTACTCTCAAAAAAAACCACGTACTACTCATACCATGGCTTATTTGTCTCGGCTAATTTTTTGAACAAGGTAGGAGCCATTTGAGATTTTGAAACTTTTTAGGGTTTTGAGCGATGAAGTTTTTTTACGGGTAAAAGGATTTATTTGCGAGAGGGTTTTTGGGAGCGAAGGGTTTCAATAAAATTTGGCTTGAATGATTTTCAAAAGGATTAAATAGCTCGAGATCGTGGGAAATCGTGCGGTTTGGTGAAAAGCAACGGTTAAGATTAATCCACGATTAATCGGGTATCTTGAAAGGTTGATCCGAAAAAGTAAGCCGCCATTTTAACTTCATTGGTGATTAAATGTAATGAGCATTTAATTTGTTGACCTTTAGGAATTTCAAAGATCGCCCAAAAACATTCCTCGGTGTTTTGTATTTATTGCGAATGATTCTTGAGTTTCACTTAAGCAATAAATGAGTCGCATGAGTCATTACTTCTTTAGACTAATTTCCTCTATCGGTCTTCTGCGAGTATTGACCTTGATAAAATGTCGTTATGATCTTGAAGTCTTGAATGGGTTCGGTATGCTCGAATCTTGACCTTGATGAAATCTGAGTTTCACGAGACTCGATTAAGTATTTCAATTTTATCACGAGTTTCTCGGTAGAATTGCGAGAAAACTTCATGCATCTGAAAATCTTCAATTTTTTGATTTTACTCTATACACGGATCCAACATCCCTAATTCATTTGATAGTTCTAAAATCTTGATTGACCCAAAGGTTTAGTCAAGATATCGACTCTCTGCTTGTCCGTATGAATTTTCTCCATCTGGTGTCCCTTTTTCTCAACATGATCTCTCGATGAAGTGATGTCGATATCCACATGCTTGCATACGGTGTGCAATACCGGATTTTGTGAAATAGCAATGGCACTTTATTATTGTCACAAAATATTGGTACTTCATTGGCTACAACTTTATAATCCCTTAATTGTTTATGCGAGGCAAAGATTCGAGCCGCAATGACTTCCTGCGACCATGTATTAAACTTGATAATCTTGGTTGCTCCGAGGTCATTTCTTTGAAAACCAAGCTTGCTTCCAAGAAATTGACAAGTTCCTGTAGTGGACTTCCTGTCAATCCTGCAACCTCCATAATCAGCATCTGAGTAACCAGTTAATTCAAGGTTATCATCAGCTGGATACCTTAATCCTCTATTCACTGTGCCCTTAAGATACTTCAGTATCTTTTTGGCAGCCTCCATGTGACTAGCCTTAGGATTAGCTTGGTATCTTGCACATATCAACAACCAAATGTTATATCCGCCTACTTGTTGTGAGATAGAGCAATGATCAATGATTCCTCTATAATCGGTATGACTCAACGATTTGCCTTGAGAATCGAGGATCCATCTTGTAGTTAGTATTCATGGGAATTCTAAGCGCATTGCAATCATACACCATACTTGGCAATCAGATCCCTGGTGTACTTTGCCTGGTTGATGAAGATTCCTTCCTTTGATTGTTTCACTTGAAGACCTAGAAATAAATTCATCTCTCCCATCATTGACATCTCAAACTTGCCTTTCATCAGTGTTGAAAACTTTTCACCACGGTGATAGTTTGGAGATCAAAAATGATGTCATCAACTATATATATCTGAACGAGTAAGATATCTTCCCCATCTTCTATCTGAGCGAGTTCTATCAGCGAGTTCCTTTGACAAAACCATGGTCAAGAAGAAAGCGAGAAAGAGCATCATACCATGCTCTGGGTGCTTGCTTAAGACCATACAAGGCTTTTCTGAGCCTGTAAACTTGGTCATTCTGTTTGAAACCAGGAGGTTGTTCTACATAAACCTCTTCTTTAAGCACACCGTTCAGAAATGCACTTTTCACATCCATTTGATGGTGTGAACTTCATGTGGAAAAGATATGCAAGAAACAATCGATGGCTTCTAGTCTTTCAAGCTGGTGCAAAAGGTTTCATCATAATCCAAGCCTTCTTCTTGGGAATAACCTTGTGCAACTAGCCTTGCCTTGTTTCTTACAATGTTGTTGTTTTCATCTCTTTTATTCTTAAATACCCACTTGGTTCCAATGACATTGTGCCTTTCAGGTCTATCTACTAGCTCCCATACTTCATTTCTTGAGAATTGATTATTTCATCTTGCATAGCAATAATCAATGAGAATCTTGTAGAGCTTCACCAATCTCATTGAGCTCTTTCTCGATAGGAAAGCGGCAGTGAGAATAGTGCACTCTCACCATGGAACCTTCTTGTTTTGACACCTTCGGTTAGATCACCCCAATCGACTTGTAGGATGACTATCTAACCATCTTCTTCTAGATGTTCCCCCTTCAATAGTATCCTCAACATTTAAAATGTTAGGTTCGATTAATTGATGGCTTCGGGAACAACGAGAAAAGGAGAAAGGGAATCATCTTAGGGAAATTCTATTGAGAACATTGTCGAGACATTTGTTCCCCCTTTGGTTGATAGATTGAGAATTTGCCTCATTTGTGACCACATCTTCATTGGCATCACATACACAGTGCGAGGCGGTGTCATTGTTTAGTTGGCTTTCGGTGTGTTGGTTTTCCTTGATGAAGACTTTCCATCTGAGTCTCACCATCATCATGTTCCATCGAACTTCTTTATTCGAGTCGAGTCACTCCAATCATAGATGGTGGTGACTTCTTCTTTTTCGAGTTAGGTGGATGTTTTGTCATTCTTTTTAGGGCTTAATCTGGTGATTCTCTTGGTGGGTTCTTACGCATCATGTTTCTGTTTCTTCTTAACACAAGTAGATTCATCAAAAACAACATGAGGTGTTTCCTCCACAATAAGAGTTCTCTGGTTGTAAAACTCGAAAGCTTTCTTGACTTGAGAATATCCTAAGAATATTCCTTCATAAACTTTTACTATCAAAAGTTTTCAACCCGATCTTTACCATTATTGTGTATGAAACACTTGCAACCAAACACACGAAAAGAAAAAAACAAGAGGCTTCCTTTCATTCCAAATCTCATAGGGTGTTTTGCCTTGACTCTTGGTCGGCATGGATGCATTGCGAGAATAGCATGCGGTGTTGGAGCTTCAAACCCAAAATCTTTTAGGAATATCGCCGACTATCATTGTCCTTGCGAACTTCTTTTGAGTCCTGTTCCTTCTTTTCGGCAACACCATTTTGTTGAGGGGTCCTTGCGGTGATGTTTCATGAGAAATTCCATTTCTTTGCACAATAATCGAGATATAATATGATTTATAAATTGGTTCCTTATCGGATCGATTTTGACCACACTCAGATTTTTCTCAATCTTGAGCCTTTTCGATGGTAATTCAGACTTTTATTCGAGTCTCTTTTCTTCTTGAGTAAGAATATGACCCAAGTATATCTTGAGTAGTCATCAACTACTACTAGTGTGTATTTTCTGTCATTCTTTGCTCCTTTGGAGTTATTGGACCAAAAAGATCCATATGCAACATTGAAGTATTCTTTCGGTAGAAACATCTACTTTGCTTTTAAATGATGCTCTAATTTATTTTTCCTTTTTGTACGCATCACAAATATGTTCTTTCTTGAACACTTCATAGGCAACCCTCTCACAAGAGCTAATCTTGCAAGTTTATCGGGATTTTGAAATTGGTGATTCATTCTTTTATGCCATAACCAACCTGGTATCTGTGGAACTTTTGCAACCAAACATGTATCTTTAGGAGTTGAACTCAATCGACACCAAGATACACATTTCCTTTTCTAGTACCACCAATAATACTTTTCGTGAGATATCATCTTTCACATAACATAAGTTCTTAGAGAACTCAACATTAAAACCCTTATCACAGAATTGGCTTATTGAAAGCAAGTTATGCTTCAAATCGGATACATATGAAACACCATGGATATGAACGAGTCTATTTCCAAAGTTCCATATCCTTGATCATCCTTGGAGTTATCTCAAAAAAAGTGATCCGAGGGCCTCTTTGTTCAACATAGTCTTTGAGTATCTTCTTGAATCTGTCATATGTCTTGAGCATCCTTTGTCAAGATACCATACATCGAGGGCTTTTTTCATCTCTACTCATCGGTGTTGTGTGATCTTCAACCCATTTCGGTGCCCTTGTTTTTTCCTCTGAAAAAATAGATCAATTTTTAGGTACCCAATTTGTGTAAGGTCCTACAAGGTTAATTTGTACCTTTCGGAATCCAAATGCTGACAACTCTAAACACTTTAGAGTGGCTAATCATCTTCCATAAACATCTACATACACATTTACTACTCTGGGTGCCTTTAGGTTTCACGTGTATGAGTGCTAGCCTTAGCATGAACATGGGCTTTTGAATTTTTCTTTGGTTCAGCCTTTTGTTCATTTACTTTAGCTTTTTGTCAAATTTGGTGCGAATCTTTGTTGTTGACTCGGGTTGGTAACCTTTACCCTTAGGCAAGTGGGGTTCGAGTTACTTGCATCTTAAATTTTGGTCTTCATTATCTTGAGGACTTGGTCTCTTCGATTGAGAATGTCTCTGCCCTTTCGGTGTTTCTCTTTCGAAAAATTCCTCGATGGTTCGATGTAGATCCTTTCGAGTTTGCATTCTTAGCTTTGAGGCTTTGAAGTACTTACCGAAATTTTTTCAAGCTGAGTGCTCGGGTTTTCTAGCCTTCACGAGGTTTGGGCTTTCCCTACGATCATTAGGTTTTTTTTTGAAACCATGGGTCCTTTTTTCCTTGTCTACAACCTTGGGCATTTCTTCATTTTGAAGTGTGGGTGCCACTGGTTTTACAAAGTCTTCTTGCTACTTGATGCAGCATTCAGATGACCTTGTGAGGTTCCCCCTGGAATGTATCCCAATCCAGATTTTATAGTGACAGATCTCTGGTAACTCTGAATTTCATCTATTACTTTAGATGCAGTATTCAATAGAGTTAGCTTCTTACATGCACTATCCTCACATTTCTGTAGAGTTTCATGCTTCTCAGAGAGGTCATTGAACTTAGTTTCGATCAGCTGAATCTCTTCAGTGGATTTCTCTAGTTTTTCAGTTAGGGTCACTATCAACTTCTCTTTCTCTGAGAGTTGTACTTTCAAAACATCCAGTTCATCAATTGCTCCCATTAATTGAGAAGTGATTTTAGTTTTGCTAGAGTCTTTCCACTTAAGATTTTCAGCCTTGATTATTAATACGCTCTTGAGTTTCATTTAGCAGTTCTTGTAAAACAGCATAGTCCTTCATTAGACTCTCAAAAGGATCCATCAGGTCAAAATGACTATTTACAGTTGAACTTGACAACTCTTGTGCTAGTGTAGGAGCAACAACAGAGAAAGAAGAGTTTACCTCCTCAATAGCCATCAGACAGATGTCATCACTTTCCTTTGTATCGAGAATATTTCATCGAAGAGCTAGATCTCTCCTCGAGAATGTTCTTCTTACGCAACCATGGCTTTTACATTTGGAGAACTTCTTGTCTCTTTTTGCCTATCTTTCTCTTCTCTCCCCTTGCTTTTCGGTCGGGACAATCATCTTTGGAAGTGACCTTTCTTTTGGCAATTGTAGCATCTGTTGGCATCATCATCCTGGTCACTTTCTTTTTTGGACTTGGAGTCCTTCCTTTTGGATGAAGATCCCTCAGCTTTCAGATCATTCTTCTTCTCAGTTGATCTGTCCTCAGGTTTCTTACGGTACTGTGATTCTGTAATAGTTTTTTGTATTTTCCATATCGACTATTAAGTCTTTCAAACCTCCTTGCCATCAGTGCTAGCTTATCCTCAAGCTCATCCTGATTTTTAGCAAGGGAGTTCTTAGACTCTCTAGTTTTACAGGTTTTATCCTTGGCCTTAAAAGCCACATTCTTACTAGATGATGAATCATCTTTCTTTGTCGACCTTTTTAGATTTCTTATCAATTTACGAACTCATAGGCCTTCAGCTCAGAGAAGACTTGTTGGTATGGCATTGAATTAATGTTTTTGGTGTTTTCAATCACCACTGCATGTATATCCTATTTCTTAGAAAGACCTCTAAGAATTTTCAATGCAACTTCTCTCTGTGGATATTTCTTACCAAGTGCATTTAGATCATTCATAATCTTTAGTGAATCGACTTCAATTTGTCTATAGATTCACCTTCATCCATTTCAAAACTATCAAACTTTCCAATTGCAACTGAATGTTTGTTTTCCTTGATATGATATGTGCCTTGGCACATTACAGCTAGTGTATCCCAAATTTCTTTTGCAGTATTACAGTGAGAGATCATTCCCATCACACCATCATCAATTGTACTGTATAGTGTGTCTTTAGAAATATAGTCTAGATTGACTAACTTCCTCTCCTCGAGAGTCGGGTTGGTCATCGAGACTTAGGAAGTCCTTTCTAGGATTGTTTCTCTCATTTTCTATTCCCAGGATTCACCACGATAAATTGGAATGGCCCTCGAGACCACTCTCCAAATACGTTCATGTTTAGAATACAGGTGAGCCTGCATTCTCAGTCTCCATAAATCATAGTTCTCCACTGAGAACATGGGAAGTTTCTTAGAAGACATTTTATCTGAGTCTTTTAAGAATTCAGCAAATATGATCAGTTCAGATAGACCACAAGTATTTTTAGAAAATAAAACTTTGGTCAACAAAGTAGGTGGTCAAGTTGAACCACTGCTCTGATACCACTTGTTGGTCCCGGTGCAAACGAGTCTTACACGTGTATGGGGGGGAATACACGTGTTAGGTGTTTAAAACTTTTCTTCTTGAGAGGTCACTTGGGTGGGGTTGTCTCGATGATTTGGTCTGAGAAGCACAAATCGCTCTGAGTCAAAAAAGTCTATCCGAGGCAGTGATCTGACAGTTGCTTTCGGATACCTCGGATAATCGGATAAGTCCACGAGTTTTGAGAGAGATCTGAGTTGCTTGGATCAGATAACTAACTTACTGAACCCTCAGAAGAGTAAGTTCAGTTTGGTAACTATCTGTTCTAGCTACTCAGATGTGCGGAATGGTTGGCCCTTAGTTTATACTCGTTTTAAGCTTTTGCTGAAAACCTTCCTTTAATGGAATAGTGATTTGGGTACGTGATTCAATTTATATGCAACTTTCGATTGGATTGATTCCAAGCTGAAATATCGGTGAAAATATGCTTTCAAGACAAAGTAATGCAACAGATAAATCAAAAAAGCGAAAGCAAAGAACCGGCCAGATTATAGTGGTTCAGAGACTCAAGCTCCTACGTCCACTCTCCCTGATCTTTTCAGAGAAATTCACTAATCACTTCCTAAGGCTTTCTGACAACCTCTGTAGTTTACTAACCTTTCTAATTTTGAGTTTTCTGACTACCTCTGTAGTTTACTACCTCAAAACTCACACAAGCTTTCTGTCTATCCAAGATAGATTACTCTACCTCAATGTAGTTTACTCACTCTTTACAACTCCAATCTCACCAACAATCACACTCAAACTACCTTACAAAGGGTTTGGGGTTTGGGGTTTCTTGGTTGGTTTCCAACTAGGATGAGATATCCTTTACAATAAAGAACAATGCAAAGGCTAGGATATCTCAACTAAGCTTTGGATATATCTTATCAAGCTAGGCTTAGTGGAATGAGCTCTTTTCGATTTAAAGCACTTGGGAAATTCTCAGTTTTTCGAGTGCTTCAACTTGCAATAATAAGTTTGAGCTCTTGAGTTGCTTACAAATTTCCCTTAACCTTTCAATGTAGAAGGTCACAAGTATTTATAGGCATACACCAAGGTCACTCTTGAAAAACTATCCGTTGGAGAGATAGCCGTGAGTTTCCTCTTGGTGTGTGTGAAACGGCTATATTTAGGGTTTGACACTCCCTAACACGTTTTAGGCAATAGCCTTTCATGTAGCCGGTCTTCACTTTTTGCGATCTGGAACTTAGTGCCGACATCTTTTGATGACATGTCATTTTTGTCGATTGTCGATATAGTGCAGTGTTGTCTTCCTCTTTTTTACTTTTGTCTCGGTTTAAAGGTAGACAATTCAACGGCTCTTTTGGTTACAATCACTGAGTTTATATAACCTTAACAACACTTTGTCTTAGTTCCTTTTGTCTGCATTTGAATGTCTTGAGCAATATCTAATTTTCTAAGGAATCGCGATCTTATCAGTATTGAATCCTTGAGATAGATATTTTCGATTGCCTCGAAACATTGAGGTTTATCTTGAGCATTGATACATTCTTGAGTCTTTAGTAATTCTTGTGCCTTGATATTCTTGATCTTGATTCTTGATCTTACATCTTGAGTCTTACGAGTCTTGGCGTCTTACGAGTCTTGGCGTCTTACGAGTCTTGATTGTCTTACGAGTCTTCGGGTCTTTGAGTCTTGGCGTCTTTGAGTCTTCAGCGTCTTCTGAGTCTTCATAGATATCTTTGATATCTTGAGTCTTCATCTTTGAGTCTTGATTCTTGATTTCATCTTGAGTCTTGATATCTCGATTTCATATTAAGTCTTGAAACTTCATTTCATCTTGAAACCGGTTTCTTGAAACTTCTTGAGTTCTTGAATCTTGAGATCTATCACGATCTATATCTGCTTGACTATACATTTTTGCGAGATAACATCGAATATTCTAAAAGCTGAATCCTGACTCAACTATCAAGATTATTCTGAACATGTCATACTCAGGGGTTTTGGGATCTAATCAAAATCATATCTTTATTAAATTCATCTCCCAACACAGCCTACAAGGCGGAATAGCAAGTATAAATAGACCTAAGATGTCACATGAAAAAGGGCGAAACATCTTAGCATTCTAGGCATAAATAATATACATCCATACCTGGCTTGGAGTAAATGGACGTAAATGAGGTTCAAAAAGACTAACCGGGTCACCAATTCTTCATGTTTTCCTTATTTTTCACATTCAATACTTAATCCAATTATACACAAATTCATTGTTTAACTAGTCAATTTTATCTAGTCCAAACAATTGGTGCCGTCTGTGGGAAATCCAATCTTTTTCTTGGGAAATTAATCCAATTCTGAGAAAAGCCCACCCCTTTTCTAAACGAAAGAGCAATGACAATCAACCAAGGAAACACTCCATTGTTAAATAAAATGGACGGACGTGATGGTGTTGAAGCATCACAGAGTTCCCACCGTACTCATCGGGCCACCCCGGCGGGCTCACATAATTGGTGGAATTTGGTCCAGACCCTGGAGGACGCCAAGGCGGTCATGGCCATTCTTAACAAGAAGCGCCTATCATGGAAGGCGAGGGGGAACAACCCCCGCCCAAAAAGACTGTTCATGATGCCGGGCCATCCAAGGGCAAGGCAGTTATGGCCTCAAAAGAACGATCCGTTGGACAACTGGCATACAATGCGGCCAAGCATACCATCATCCGGACTCATTTGGCATGAGAAAGGCCGGCGGCGTCGAACAATGTGTTCACCCATTTAGGAAGTCAGGCCGCCCGGAAGGCTCGGGCGGAGGATGGTGATGAGGCCCACTCACAAAAATCAGAACGCGGAATAAAAGGGGTGCAGGATGACCACCTTTATGGCTTTGAGCCTACATCATGACAACATCCGTGATGGTTCAATGATCCATCAAGGCCAAGGACACATGATAGGGACATCACGCGACGCGCAGGTCGCGGCCTTAGCCAGAACTGTCCAACAATTGTTGGAAAAGGTGGGGAACCAAAATGGTTCTGCCAGTGGGAGTGATGACCTCGCTATTTGGATTCCCCACGAGGAGCGATGGTTACTGGCACCTACCCGAGAGAAAAATCAACATCGCATGACCTTAGATCACATTACAACTCATCCGATCCCAAGGTCCATTGGCCAAAATACAATTCCTATATGGCCTCCAGGGGGGCGGCGGATGCAATGAAGTCGCGAGTTATTCTCCTTGACTCGTAGTTCAAAAAGCCCATAAATGGTACACTTCTTTGCCTTTTTTAATCGATACTTTTTGAGCAATGATTCGATCATTTTGACCCATTAAATTCTTTGAATTTCTCAAGGTCTCAGCGACCAGCCTCATGAATCTCCGTCAAGAGGAGGTGAATCAGATCAATCCTGACAAAATCATTCCTAACCCATTCTTGCTTTGGTTGACATTGGACCACCCGTTATGGTGAGCGAACCCACTTCTTTGGGACGAGGCCAAAATAATGGCTCCAAATCCTCTTGAGCCTCCGGAAGGGAACCAAGTTTGGCGGCGTTGGAATTGGTTCAACTTCCCAATAAGCTGGACCATCTTCCATTGACCTTTGGATCATCATCCATACCATGGAACTCTTAGAATCGAGGCTTTGGAGACCAAGGAGGTCGATGAACCGAAGAAAGGTTCAAGAAAATGGGGGGCCATTACAATGGAGCTTCAAGCCATTTGAGAGTCCATTAGGTAAAGTTCATGGAAGTGTTGGGTATGACTCGGCCATATATTAATTGGATCGGGGAAGGGACATGTTGCACGCTCGCCATATGAAAAAAGAAAAATAAAGAATCCCCAAAAATTATGTCACTATTCTAAAAAGCGGGCATTATACTAGTGAAACGGGGACCTTTAAAAAGAAATTGTGGAAGCTTTATGAGGATGGGCCTTTGGATGAGTTTGTCAAAAACCTCACCCAAACGGTTAGATCGACCTCGAATACGCCAACAAGGAACCGTATCAAGGGACCCGGTCGTGGAGGAGCTCGTGGCGAGCTTGTACCTCAATGCGAGGGTCTTTGGAGGTTGAGTAAATCCATGCCATATCACCTATGGCCACAATCGGGAGGGCTCTAGGGCAACAACATCAAAGGCGCATGAAGGCGAAGTTCGGGAAATGGAGAAGCATCACTAAAGATGGTCCTTCCCATGCTTTTTGTGGTGAAGAGACCAACAAGATTGAGTTCGGGAGGTCGATAACCTCCCCGACATAGTCTATCCCAACATCAACCCAGCTCTTTGGTCATCAAGGCAAATATCATGGGGACTACGATTGTGCGCCTTTGGCGGGCTTTTGCAACATTCAAAATTCAAAAGACCACCGGATCAACTTCGATTTGACTTGGAGGCGTACATCACCCCCTGCGACCACCACGGTGAAAGGGTTTTGGGAATGCAACTATTCAGCCCCAAGGAATGATCGAATATGTCGATTGGAGCTTGTGTCCACCATTGATGAAAAGGTTAGGAACACATAGGCTTCTAGATTTCCTTATGTCGACCTCCAGACATACCTATAATGGCTTTCTCGGAAGGCCTTTTGAGCATGAATTTGAGGTGCGACCTCCACTTTACTATACGTGTAAAATTTCCCACCAAAAGTGGGATTTGTTGGCACCATAAAGGGTGATCAAGTTGATCTTTAGAGGATGTTTGCTTTACTCTGTGTCATATTTCAATTCAACGCATGCACCAAATCGCAAGTAATGATGTTGGATAATGAATAGTGCAATGATAAATTTTCTTGTTTGTAAAGGCAACCAAGAGGAAGCCTGCGAGGATTTTGAATAGTAAGTTAGGACTGAGCGGAGGTTTTCGTTTGGCAAGGAGATAGATGATAAGAGTTGAAGATGGATTAAAAAGGTGAGCGGGGGAAGAACTTGAAAGGATCAAGTAGATCAACTATATCACAAAATTGGAAGTCATTATCGGGTTAAAGAATCAAAAAAATATGACCTTAGGTTGGATGTGATTGATTTCTTGAAAAAAAGAATCTTAACGTTTTAAGCTTGGTCACACAAGGATATGGTGGGAATTGATCCGGAGATCACATGCCACCGACTCCTATGGACAGAACAAAAGCGACCCATAGCCAAAAAAGAAATTGGGGGGGCCCTTGGGAAAAAAGTATCGGCAATTTCGCGGAAGAATAAAAATTTTGTTTGAATATTGACTTGATCATGCAAAGCGGATCAACTCGATGGGTGGCTAATGTCGTGCTTTCGTAAAAAATCAAGCGGTACTTGGCGACTTTGTATCGACTTCACCGACCTCAATGAGGCGTGTCGAAAGATTTCTTCCCAATGCCACATTGACCATTTAATCGACAACCAACGATACGAAATGATGTTTATTTCATGGATACGTTCTTTGGATATCATTTAAGATAGCCATAATTTGCGAACCCGATCGACAACATACATCTTTCTTAACCGAAAAGAATATGTATTGTTGGAAAAGAATGCCATTTGGCTTGAAGAATCTTTGGGGCAACATACCAAAAAGCGGTCAATCACATGTTTTTGCAGATCAAATTGGCAAGTCGGTGGAAGTATATGTGGATGACATAAATCGTCAAAAGCTTGTCGAAAGGAGGATCTTTGTCGTCTCGCGCAAACCTTCGAGGTGCTCAGGAGATTTTACATGAAACTCAATCCGAAAAAGTGTAATTTTGGGGTTGAGTCGAGAAAATTTCTGGGTCATTTGGTTATGGCGAGGATTGAGGCTAACCCGGCCAAGATAAAGCGATTTTTACATGGGGCACCATGAGCAGTCGGTCGAAGTCTAAAAGTTGACATGATGCCTAGCCGCGTTGAATAGGTTCATCTCCCAAATGGGGGAAAAATGCAAGCCCATGTTTGATACGATCCGACGGAGGTCGAAATTTGAATGGACTACGGAAGGTCAGGAAGCCTTCGATAAAATCAAGGCCCTCCCGATGATATAGCGAATCTTAGCCAAATCGGTCCCAGGGGAGAAACTTTTCTTGTACTTGGCCACCTCAGAAACAGCTCTGAGTGCTGTTCTCGTGTGAGCAGAAGGTCAATCCCACCTCCCCATATATTTTGTAAGTCAGACTCTCATTGAGATCGAGGCAAAAGATATCCCCGGATGGAAAAATTGGCTTACGCATTGGTCATGAGTGTAAGAAAATTGAGGCCATACTTTTTTGACCATCAGGTCAAAGTTCTCACCTCGTTAAAAACAACATTTACGCACCGACACGACACCGGGCGTTGCCTCAAATGGGCAATTGATCTGCTTAAGGCGGTATGGTGTAACTTATGCACCGTGACTGAATTTAAAATCAGAAGCTCGGCGATTTCATCGTCGAGCTTGTTGGGTAATAAGTTGCACAGATCTATTCGCGATGAATATTTAAATACAAATTTAATTCTAACAATTATTACTAGCATGAATTAACCCATATTAATTCAAATAATAATTTCAACAACAAATCATGCATATAAACAATTCACGTAAATCCTACGCATGCGGAAATACTACGAGTTTACATGAACGTACCTCTTGGAATGGCAATGGTCTTGTATGTGAAAACACACCAAAAGTCCTTCCCAAGTATTCTCACGTCCTTGCTCGACAATCCGGTGGAAGGATACTTGCGAACAATTAACAAAAGGAAAAAATAAACTTTGTTGCACCACTTTCGTGGATTTGCTAATTTTTCCAGCACATGGAATTGCACTTGGGAATGAAAGAATCATCCCCTATTTATAGATGGGTGTTGGGCGAAAATTTGGGAAGAAAAACAATGTGGGAAAATCTTTTCTTGATCTCCAAGAAATCTTGAATATATCTCCTATATTCTTTTCCCCGTAATTAAAATATTCCACAAAAATCCCACCACATCATATTATGGTATTTTTTTCGAAAAATAGGAGAACAAGAATCCAAGATTTGGATCTTCTTGAATTTATGAGATATTCTTGTATTTCAAGAAATACATATGTTCCATAATATCTTTTCAAGAAAATCAAGAAAATCTTTCTTGCCCTTTATTCTTCAAAAAATTTCGAAACTTGCTATATGAATAACCAAGTGGGAGATTTCTTGAATTTAATGAGATAATCTTGTATTCCAAGAATACATATCTTCATTCCATAACAAAATTCAAAGAAAATCTTTCTCCCCTTTTATCCATAAATTTCGAAAATTACAAGGAAAAATAGGCAACAAATTTATTTTATTTTTAAACACCTTTTTCAGTTATTGGACTTTATCTTGGGCTACTTGGGGGGCCTTTAGGAGAATTAAGATTGGACCTTCCAATGGACCTTGAATTATCAATATTGAGCCACAATATTATTCAAGCCCATAAATATTAATTAATCCCACTACATAATTAATATTGCACTATCCATCTTAACCCATATTACAGTTAATATGGCTCCCGGTTATTATTTCACGTGTTTAAGATTATCTAGCCCATTAATTAATTCAAGCCACTGAAATAGCTTTCCATTAATTAATATCTTTTATCCTTGGTAAAGGAAAGGTTCAACATTATTATCCATACCGGAAACTAGTTCCACTTGCAAGATTTGGTATGATAAAACTTATGAACCTCCCAAGGGGGCAAATCGAACAACCGTACTTGCACACGATTCTCCGTATTAAATCTTATCAATCACATGTGACCAATAATATTGCCCAAGATATAGGGTATTGAATCTGACTAATTCTCTTCCCATAATAAGTCAAAGCAATAGTTACTAACCACACGTAATCCTATTTAAGGGACGAAGATTAAGAAACAACTAACCACTGAGGTCTAATTCTTCCTAGTTCAGTTCTGAAGAATTTATCCTCCTGTAGGTCCTCTTCAATGCATCAGTCATTCACTAGTGTAATCTCTTGGTCAAGACAAACCAATCTGAGCCTTACACTACAACCTTTCACGATGGTTAGTTCAATTCCATCTAGGTCGTGAATGGTGTACTTTTAGTTACAAGGGACTGTTAATTTAATCTTCTGTGATCTTGGTATCACTAAATTAACTACAATGTAACATGTACTTATTTAATGAACAGTTATGCAGTAAATATATGTAACATTCAATCATATTTAAAGCAACAGTGATAAATAATTTATTTCAGTAAATAAGTCCGAAATTCAGTTAGTCTGATTATACAAAGTAAAAGCATACTTTCAAATTATAATCCCATGAACTAACCTTCCACGAAACCAACGGAAGAAAATGATTGTCCTTAGGAGATGTATGTGGATGGATCCGCTACAACAAACAAATCGGAAGCGGCGTGGTCTTGATTAGGATGATACTTCGCTTTTTTAACGCTATCACCTTTGAATTTCGGCTACCAACAATGAAGCGAGAATATGAAGCATTGATCGGTGGTTTGGAGATGTCCATAGCCATGGGCATTAAAAAGACTACTGGTGTACCAAGAGCTCTCTCAACTTGTAGCATGCAAGTGTGGGGGGAGTATGAAGCGAGAGATGAATGAATGTCCGCTTTTATCGAGGTCGTCAAGACATTATGCCTAAAGTTTGAACAAATACACATCAAGTTAGTATGAAGAGCCTTGAACTTCATGAGCGATGCTCTAAAGACGACTAAGCGACCTCGGAGGGTCAAGAGATGAATGATGTCACCATCACTAAGGTCTCCCACCCTTCCACTGCACACACAGTGGTCGCTACCCTTGATACCCCAGCTGTGAATTGGATGACACCAATTATCGACTACTTGATGTGAGGATATTACCCGGAGGATAGGATCCGGGCAAAATAACTACAATTGTGTTTGGCTCGTTATACTCTTTATAAACAACGACCTAAAAGCGGGACTTGACATACCCGTACTCCGTGCATCACACGAACAAGGTCAAACTATTATCGTGAGATACATGATGGAGTATCACGAGATAAACTGTTGGGGACGATCACTCGCTTCACAAGGTAATCTGGCAAGGGTATTTTTGGCACCTCTCTGGTAACAGCGTTAGTATTTGCAAGAAAAATGTCACAAATGTCAAATCCATTGCACACTGCAATCAAAGTCGCCCAGGAGCTCTCTAGTATTCTCGGTCCATGGCCCTTTTTTTTGCGAAGTGGGGATAGATATCATCGGGACGCTTCAAACTGACCCGGGAACTCCGTCGAAATCGCCTTGGTCATTTGTGGATTACTTCACAAAATGGTAGAAATTTGAAGCATTGGCGACCATAGATCAAGAGCATGTCATCAAATTCATCTGGCGAAATATCATTTCCGATTTGGCCTTCCCCAAATTATCATATTGGATAATGGAAAGCGATTCGATGGGTCCAAAATTGATGGTTTCTTGAAAATGGAAGATCACCAAACTATTCTCCACCCATAGCATCCTCAATCAGCGGACGGTCGAAGTTGTTAATAAGATCATCAAACACACATTGAAAACTAAGATCGAAGACAAGAAAGGGAAATGGGCCAGCGAGCTGCCAAACGTGTTGTGGTCATATCGGGCGACCCTCTAGGAACTTCGATTAGTGGAAACCCCATACTCGATGGCTTTTGGCCTTTGAGCGATAATCCCGCCGGAAGTTGAAGTTCAAACACTCCGGACCTCGTAAGTCAGAATCGACTATAACGATGAAGCCCTAGCTAGGAATCTAGATCTTCTGGAGGAAAGAAGATTAGAGGCTAACTTGAGAAATGCTGAACCTGGCGGATGTCGGGAAAAGTATTACAACTCCAAAGTTCGAGTCCAAGTAGTTCAAAGTCGGCGACTTTGTGTTAAAAGACATTGGGGACATCAAAGGAGTTTTCGGTCCAAATTGGGAGGTCCTACAAAATCACTGCAGGTGTTGGCTAATGGAGCTTATGAACTAGAACATCCAGATGGCACTCCGGCTCAATACCCCTGGAATGCTTCACACTTGAAGAAGTATTATCAATAAGTAGAGGTCGATTTGTTCCATGTAACGATTTCTTCCATGCCTATTTATAATAATGTTATCCCATTTCATGTTAAACCTAGGGGAGTCGCATGAATACAAACATCGACCTCCCCCAGGAACAATTTTCGACATACATGCGGTGAGGTCGCATCTTTAACTAGTGCCACCCTCCCCTAACTTTGTAAGACGACTAAACCTGAGTTCACTATATCATTTTTATAAATAAAACTAAAGAATGATAATGCTCACAAATATTTAAAGTCGCAAAAGGAAATCAAATTGGCACATTGAGATGAAAACAACATTCATTAATAACAAAGGCCCGAAGGTCATTACATCAGGAAGTCAAATCAACTACACGAAGGAGCCCGGAGGCCGATTACATCAGGAAATAAAGGATAACATTCTGACTGAGTACTGATCACAAGGAGTTCACCAATGCCAAAGTATTACAGGACTAAGAAGATGACTTCGAGATACATGGATAGCTGGTCGAAGGGATTGTTGGCGATGGGGTTCAACAACTTCTCAATCTCCTTTTTCTTATCAGGATTCTTGAAGTTATCATCCTTCAGGACCGCCAAAAATCTCGTCAGCAGCACCACTGACTATGTTCAAAGGCTGCCCATCTAATTGCTAATGAATAACACTGATAAGCGTGGGGGCAGCCCGTCTCCTTAGTTTTTGGTTGGTAAACACCTCCCCTATTGTGCGGGAGGTGCTCCAGCCGACGTCCCAGCAGCCTCCTGCGGAGGATCGACCTCACCCGTCTGGGTCTTAGGGACCGCTTCAGAGTCGCCCAGCTGCGTTTCTTCAGGATCAGGAGTGGGGAGCAAGATTCGACTCTGGTTAGGAAAGAAGGACAGGTCGATGCCAAGTCCCTCTAAATCCTTGATTTCAAGCACGACGTCGGGATCAAGCGGGAAAGCTCTGACATAGTTGGCCAATTCGAAGACGAGGTCGGAGAAATCGGCTTCAGGGTTCTTCCTATGAACAGCCCTGAAGGCCCTGGCCTTTGCGCAGATAAAAGCAAAATTAACATTTTGCTCTTCGGTCTGTTTGAAGCCCTCCTCCTCGGCATCCAGCCTATCCCTGATCTCCGAATCTTTGCCACTCAGATCCTCCTTCAGACGGGACACAATCTCCCTCTCCGCCGCCAACGTGCCCTCCCAACGTGCCCTCGGCACCCTTCAGCTGCTCCTCGAGCTCCTGAACCCTCTTGGCCAGATTGGACTTTTCGACCTCCAGTTTCTTTTGCTGCTCGTGAGCAGCCAGAATGGTCCTCGCCTGGTCGGAGATCGTCGTCTAAGCCTTCTCTGATTTACTGAGCTCCATCTCGGATTGAGCACAGGCCTTCTCCAGAAATAGGGCCCCCCTCAGGGTATGCACGAGCGACGAGTACAAGTTACCTGTGACTTTCTGGCGGCGGGCAGAAGAGTGGAGATCCTGCGTCCACACTCGAGGGACATTGTTGATTGTCCTCGACAGGTAGTTGGGCCAATCATCCGAAATACCTTCAAAGGAAGGAAGTGGGGACCTCAGGAAGCTCAATGCTTCCGCCGAGAACTTGTGGAGGGTCAACTCCGAGCTACAATCAGCGAAAAGGAATGTTTTAGAATTATAAACACAAACATATTAACAAGACCAGTGCAGAAGCTTACTTCTTCACCGACTCAGCGTCCCATCCAAGCCACGAATCGTCATCAGGATGCCGACCTCCAGGCATAGTCAATGCAGGGGGAGGAGTGGAGATTGTGGTGACTCCTCCGGCCTCCCGTTGAGACCGGTGGGAGCTCGTGTCCTCTCGAACCCGCTTATGGGGGCGATCCCCAGCCGGCGGGGCAGATTCGATGACTTTCTTTTTCTTCCCCTTATCAACGGTGGGAATCGGGGTCTGGACCGGAGAGCCGGTGGGGGGATCCGAACTTTGCTGGCATCTCATCGAGCTGAGAACCGACTTTGACCTAGACGCCATCTCAGCAGCAGAAGGTTCGCGATGGTAGATCGGGAGCTCGGGATCTACAAGAGCAATTATATTAAAAAATCGTAACATAACCTCATGAAGATAACTACCACCAGAAGATGTTCCCCAGAAACTTACAGGGGATACGCAGATGGCGGGGGTATGTGTACAATCCTGCCAACAACCGATTGAGCTCGGTGTTCAACGACTCGAATTCACATCAGTTCGTAGGGATACCTCGAGCTGTCTTGAATGCCTCGTTGAAATCCCAGTAAAGGTCGGATGTCCGGGGCGTAAACACTGCAAGATAAGAAGAGAATTAGATCAGTACGAGTGGAAAAGGAAAAGCACAAAAAATATACCATTCTCCACAAGGATGGCATAATCCGTAGGGACTCGAATTGATAACGTGTTGCTTGGTGGAACTGATTCCCAGGACCCTCCAACAAACCACCACTTCTCGCGCCATCCATCAACTTTGTTGGGGATACCACTAACAAGCTCTTTGCCCTTGCAAAGTCGCACGGCGTGATATCCCCCTGCTTGAGCAATAGGCGACATCACATAGCCAATCTCTC
This sequence comes from Stenogyne calaminthoides, assembly GCA_037126765.1. Lineage (NCBI taxonomy): Eukaryota > Viridiplantae > Streptophyta > Magnoliopsida > Lamiales > Lamiaceae > Stenogyne > Stenogyne calaminthoides. Next base: position 15,108,231 of record JBBCBC010000013.1, on the reverse strand, counting down.
CCAGGGTATGCATCCTTTTCAAGCCGGCCAGTCCCAATACAATCATAGTCGAAATGATGTAGCTCCAACCGTTTGGAGTGATTTGAGTAAGGCTCAGGTTCCAGGCGGCCAGCAGATGCGAGATAGCAGGATGAAGCGGGAAACGAATCCCCGCATCCATGGTCAGCCGATTCACCGTAATCATGCCCTGGGGAGGTTGATCGGCACTTTCATCAGAAGTCGGTGCATAAAAATGTACATCCCGTGGAACCTTGTATGTACGACGGAGAGCTCGCACATAACGATCAAACAGCACCAACCTGAATCGCCGTTCGGATGCGGCGAACTCTAAGGGTACCGACTTGCGATACTGGAGTTCAGTTCGCTTGTATGGGGCAATACTATGGTACATCTCATAATCAAAAATCCTTTCATAGGCCCCGAAATCCATAACAAGGGCAGAGGAACCAGCGGTCGTCGATTGCCTTGGAGGATCGGAAATTTAAAGTGGTAAATCCAACGGTGGGAGATGAGCGATTTCATCCAATTCTTCCAGAAATCGATCATCTACCGGTTCATCATTCGCATCAACTTCGCCCCCGGCACCCACCGGATGGGCCGACGATCTTTCGCCACTGTGCCCTATGGTGGAGCCAGAAACCAGACGGCGGCGCTGGGCAATCAGAATATCATCCTAGGAGGATGAAGCAATCATCATGGGTTTCAGAGCAGAGCTTGAACCGGGGAAATCAGTTTGATGATCTTATTAACAGCTTCTACCTGTCCGTTGGATTGAGGATGATATGAGGTGGAGAATAGTTTGGTGATCTTCCATTTTCTGAAGAAACCATCAATTTTGGACCCATCGAACTGCTTTCCATTATCCGATATGATAATTTGGGGAAGGCCAAATCGACAAATGATATTTCGCCAGATGAATTTGATGACATGCTCTTGATCTATGGTCACCAATGCTTCAGCCTCGGCCCATTTTGTGAAGTAATCCACAGCGACCAAGGCATACTTGACGGAGCCCGGGGCTGTCGGAAGTGGCCCGATGATATCTATCCCCCACTTCGCAAAAGGCCATGAACTTAGAATGCTAGAGAGCTCCTCGGGGGCGACTTTGATTGCAGGTGCATGGATTTGACATTTGTGACATTTTCTTGCAAATACTAACGAGCTTTCACCGCCGTACCCCGCGGTGGAGCCAGAAACTAGACGGCGGCACTGGGCGATTGGAATATCATCCTCGGAGGATGAAGTAATCATCATGGGTTGCAGAGCAGAGCTTGAACCGGGGAAATCAGTTTCCATCGTGTAAAAGTAAGAGACGGAAGGGTATGTTACCTGATGAAGGACGGGAGAAGCAATCAAAATCCTGACGTTTTGTTGAAGAAGAGGATGAATTTTGAAATTGCTCGAACTCTCGGAGGGGGAATAAATAAATTTTGAAAACCTAATTCCCCGCTTATTTATAAAAGGAAGGGAAGGACCAAAACGCAAATAAGCCATAAATCAAGCCTCTACCAGCAATCAAAGTCGCAGAGTTAACGCGTGGGGGTCACCGCGGAATCCTATTGATTTTTTCAGCAGCACCTCACGTCAGCGGCTTGGCAGGCCATCATTTCAAGTCTCCAAAAACCGAGAAAATCAGATACGTCTTTTCGTAATTTCGAGGTGACTTTTCGGATACTCGGGGCAAGAAGTCGTAGTCCATGCCGGTCATAGAGTCAAGTCGATGCCCCAGTAAACAAACATGCGACCTCGACTTGAGGGGCAATTGTTGTGGCATGAAATAAACCACTTCCATCGTATTCTATAAGTACAGAAGAAAGGAGCTAGCATACACCAATGCACAACCGAAAAGAGATAATCTTTGGAATAAAGACCCCCAAGTCGCAGAAGAGAGCAACTCGTATGATGACCTCATTTAGAGATCGGAAGCCGCACATCGGCAACAAGCCAATACCTTTCAAGTCGGAACACGACTTGAATGGTATTAAAGACACTTAAAAGCTAAATCAAGAATGCCGTCCGATAAACCCGATCAATCGCAGAAATTCCATTCCCAATCGCTCCCATTAAAAGGCGATCTCCAATCAAGCCCGTAGGGATAGGCGACTTGCAAGATTGAAGGCGTGGAGAATGTAGTTTTTCTAATGTAAAATCCGACCTACAAAGGCGGAATATGAAATATAAATAGACCTAAGATGTCACATGAAAAAATTTGAACATCTTAGCATTCTAGGCATAAATAATATACATCCATACCTGGCTTGGAGCCCCCTGACATAGTCTGCTTCAAAAGACGAACCGGGTCACCAATTCTTCGTGTTTTCCTTGTTTTTCACATTTAATACTTAACCTAATTATACACAAATTCATTGTTTAACTAGTCAATTTTATCTAGTCCAAACATTTACTACTATTAAAAATTTGACCGCACTGTCGAGGTGCGACAAAAATAATAATAACCCAAACTAACCTACTAGTTCATAGTAGTGATAAGTACGGGATCGATCCACAGGGAACACGAAATTATAATTGTGTGCTGGTTATGCAATTTATGAGGACAAATAAAAGAGGAGGGGTTTGGTTTGGAGTTTATAACTAAAAGAAAATTAAACAGTAACTGACAAGTATAACCAACAATTGAAAATAATAGCACTAAAGATTTAATGTATGGAACCAAGAAGAAATAAATACCCCAACTCACGGTTCATTCACCCCCCATGTTAACACGACCACTTTAATCTCGACGTTTACTTTATTTGTTTTCAAAATTAATGCCCCTCGGGGATCAAAAGCGCTTCGATTTCCCGGTCCTATCCCTTAAGTATATTTAATTGAAAAGTCGTCTCTTCAAGAAAACATTTCTAACTAAGCAGTCTAGGTTAGCCCATAGATTTAACCCAGTTAAAAGCATTAAACCCTAGGATAGAGAGCAAATAAATTTCCAAGTACACTTAGCGTGACCCGTAAGAACCTGGTTTAATTCACCCTAGTGAACCCACTAGTTGTTACCAAGAGTCTCCACATATAACAATTACACGGATTACATGCTTAGACTTAATAGGCATATTTAAACAATTAACCTAGATGGTCAGTCTAAACCAATTAATTTAAACACGCAAGAATTTCAAGCAGATAAATTAAACAATCCCAAAACAAATATCGTAAACGTCTCGAATCAAAACATCACATTAAACATGGGTTCAGAAATTCCTGGGGTTTGGATAAAACTATTAACTAAATAACGACTCTCAAAACTGCACGTCTGACTCCCTCAATTGAAATTGTCGTGCGTCTGCGTGTGATTCTTTCTCCTCTAAATCTTTCTCGCCAAGCTCCTCTTTTTGTGATTGCAACGTGCGTGTAATATATATGTTTGCGGCTGCGGCATCCTTTCTTATTCACCAAGAAAAGGGTCTCTCGTGGGCCTTAATTACAAGCCTTTTACAGCTCATGTGACCAACCAACTCATCTACTTTGATAACTAGCTTTTGGGCTTTATTAATGGGCCGACTCTCCTGTGAACTTCCGCCAACATATTGAGCCCCCGATGCTCTTGCAATGGAATTTTTGCTCCAAGTCAATACTCCACAAAGGACACTTAAATTCACCTAAAAATATAAGAAAAAGATCAAGCATAGAATAATATCATCAAAATACACATAAGTAATTAATCATGCCATCTTAATACAAATGAGTTCAATAAATTGCACTCTAATCTATTAAAAACATGCATAATTTACTACTTATCAAATACCCCCACACTTAAATCTTTACTTGTCCTCAAGTAAAATAGCACAAAGAAATCAGCAGTGGAGAAGCTAAGAGATTCGCTTAGGTCTTTTCTACTCACAAAACGTGACACTAAAGCAAAGTAGCAACTCATGAAATTTCGGGCTAAGTTCAATGCAATTAGAAATTGTGAATTTTTTGAAGATTTTCACTCAAACTCCCAAAATTATTTACGATAGATCCTCTATCCATGGACTCGTTAAGCCCCTTACCACACTTCGATCCCTTACTATTCGCTTCATCTAAAATAGGTAACTCAAACGAACTCTACATTCTAGTGCACCCCCTATCTCCTTTTTTTTCTAAGGTCTGCAGCACCACTCTACTTGTCGGGTTTTAGCTCTAATTGTTTCCGACTTTGAACGTTCGAACCCCCGAAAGTAGGCAGCTGTCTCAGCACCCTCTTTTTTTTTCCAAACGCAAAACCGCAACTTCACTCCATCGTTAGGTTTTAGCTCGAATTCATTCTTTTTTTTTTCTTTTTTTTTTCTTCTTTTCTTTTTTCGAGCCCCTAAAAATGGGCAGTTGTACCGGATTTTTGTTTATTACACAATTCTTCAACTAAACTCCTTTTTCTCCTAACCACATCAAAAAAAAAAAATTCCAACCTTAAGGGGCACACTATGAATGCATCATTTATCTAAGTGACCTAATTAGACTACTTAAATTACAAGAGATCAAAGTACAACTTAGGACCATAACTCATCAATTCACCAATTTACAATCATAAACTCAAACGGACCCTCTCATGAACCTTCATCTACTCACAACATCTGCATGCATCAAACAAAGAAAATTTAATCAGAACTCCACAGTGTACCACCAAGGAATAATATCACATTCATATAACAAATACAGAAGAACGACACACAATCAAAAAAATTTAGATCATGCCACAACCCCCCCCACACACTTAGAATAAAGTTGTACATCAAGGAATATATAACAAATCAACAGGCAGGATAGGAAAATGTAAGACATGAAAAGAGTAAACCTGATCAGTAGCGAGGGCCAGTAGGGTGTTGAACTCCCTGCCCTTGTGTGCGTTCTTTGACCTATGCTCTTAAAGAACCTGGAAAAGAAGGGAAAAAAAATACGACCAAAGAGGGACTGCAGAAATTTCACTGCTACTGTGACACTGGGGGGCCCAGTGTCAAAATTACAGAAAATTCACAGCGACACACGAAATAGCGGGGGATTACGGAGGAGAGAAATTAACGACTAACACACAAACACTTATAAAAATAACAGAAAAGAAAAGTCCCCACAAATCACACACAATAAGCACAAGAATAATTCACACGGTTCTAAGAAGCGGTACAGCGGGCCTAAAATTTGACCCGACGTAGAAAGTGCGACAAAAATAATAATAACCCAAACTAACCTACTAGTTAAGTAGTAATGATAAGTACGAGGATCGATCCACGAGGAGCATAAAATTATAATTGTGCTTAGTTATGCGAATTTATGAGGACAAACGCAAAGAGGGAGGGGTTTGGTTTGGATTTTATAACTAAAAAGAAAATTAAACAGTAACTGACAAGTATAACCAAACAATTGAAAATAATAACACTAAAGATTTAATGTATGGAACCAAGAAGAAATAAATACCCCAACTCACGGTTCATTCATCCCCCATGTTAACACGACCACTTTAATCTCGACGTTTACTTTATTTGTGTTGGGATATTTTAGTTTTGATGAATTATGCCAAAACATTATCAATTGTGTTATTTAAGCTAATCTACAGATAACAAGTTGAGGGGCAACGAGAGATCAAGTTAAGGGGGAACTCATGATATCAGACAAAGATGATCAAGATCAGACGAGGCTGATCGAGATCAGAAAAGAAAGATGAGTTCCGAGTTAACTGATAAGCTGGGCAAAATCAGAAGAGAAGAAAAGCTAAGCCAGCTGATCAGAAGAAGGAGAGTCACTTGATCAGATGACCTGAAAACCAGATCAGAAGACCTGATCAGATGACCAGAAGACCAGACCTGAAGACCTGATCTGATGACCAGAAGACCTGATCAGAAAATATGCATACCGGATCAGATGACCAGAAGATCAGACGAGATTATCAGAAGAAGAGGTTGTTGATCAGAAGAGGAAAAAATGAGACTGATCGAGATCAGACGTGATCGAGATCAGATAAGGTTGAACAAGATCAGAACAAGACTGATGAGAAGAAGTCGCCTGATCTTATGTCCTCAGAAGACAAGTCATCTAAAGGCATGTTCAACGAACGGAATCGATGATCGGATAACTTTGAGTCAAGTGACACGAGGATCGGGATATGCGAAGTCGAAGAGGCGATCTAAGTTAGCCTGAGTTTCAGTATGTCTGATCAGACAAGATCCACTGAAGAGAAGTCTGTTGAATCAAGAATCCTGAAGACTCGAAAGATCCTGAAGATTATAGCCGTTAGATTCAGCTGACGTGGACCACAAACAATCTTTACCCAAACCAAATGTTAGGTTAAGTTTTGTTAAGCAAGGAATTTAAGTTAGTTGGACTAACTTAAATTTTGGGTGTGAGTGAGAACTTATTAAACATCTGTAGGCGATCCTGTGGAGGGAGATAAGTCCCGAGAGAGTGAGAACTCGTTAAACATCTGTAGGTGATCCCGTGGAGGGAGATAAGTCCCGTGAGTGAGAACTCGTTAAACATCTATAGGCGATCCCGTGGAGGGAGATTGTTGGGAGATGAATTTAATAAAGATATGATTTTGATTAGATCCCAAAACCCCTGAGTATGACATGTTCAGAATAATCTTGATAGTTGAGTCAGGATTCAGTTTTAGAGTATTGAGGATGTTATACGCAAAATGTATAGTCGTGCAGATATAGATGGGGTTAGGATCCGAAGATTACGAAGAACTCGATAAGTTTACGAAGTTTGATTATGAAACGAAAGAAATCAAGACTTCGATATGAAACTAAGATACTAAAGTCTCGATTGAGAAACCGAGATCTTGAAGACTTCGAGATATGGCCCGAGGCGAAGACTCAAAGATGAAGAATAAGTATATCAGTCAGTACATCTGTAAAGACTCAGAAGACGCTGAAGACTCAGAAGACTCTGAAGACTCAGAAGACCACTCAAGACTCAAGACCTGAAGATGCGAAGATCAAGAATCAAGATCAAGAATATGAAGGCACAAGTAATTATTGAAGACTCGAGAATGTCTTGAATGATCGATATAAACTGAATGTTCCGAGAGCCTTTGAACATATCTCTATCGAAGGATGCAATCTTGAGAAGATCGCGATTCTTAGAAAAATAGATATTGCCCAAGACATTCAAATGCGCATAAAAGGAACTAAGACAAAGTGTTGTTAAGGTTATATCACTTTCGGAGATTGTAACCAAAAGAGCCGTTGAGTTGTCTACCTTTAACTAGAGATAAAAGTCAAAAGAGAAGACAAAGTACCACCATACGACATCGGCGGTGGCAATTATTTGAAAAAAAGATGTCGGAAGTACAAAGTTCGGACTCCAAAAAGTGAAGACGGCTACATGAAAGGCTATTGCCTAAAACGTGTTAGGGAGTGTCAAACCCTAAAATATAGCCGTTTCTCACACACCATAAGAGGAAACTCTCGGATTTATCTCTCCAGCGGATAGTTTTCAAGAGTGACCTTGGTGTATGCCAATAAATACTTGTGACCTTCTACATTGAAAGGTTAAGGGGAAATTTGTAAGCAACTCAAGAGCTCAAACTTATTATCGCAAAGTTGAAGCACTTTCGAAAACCCAAGAATTTCCCAAGTGCTTTATATTGAAAAGAGCTCATTAAACTAAGCCTAGCTTGATAAGATATATCAAAGCTTAGTCGAGATATCCTAGCCTTTACATTGTTCTTTATTGTAAAGGATATCTCATTCTAGTTGAAACCAACCAAGAAACCCCAAACCCTTTAGAAGGTAGTTTGAGTGTGATTGTTGGTGAGATTGGAGTTATAAAAGTAAGTAAACTACAGCGGAGTAGTCGAGAAAGCTCTAGAAGTGAAGTTAGTAAGCTCTGAGGTAGTAGTCGAAAGCTTGTTTGTGTTTGAGTAAGTAAACTACGGAAGTAGTCAAAAAAGCTCAAGGTCGGGTTGAGTAAGTAAACTAAAGTCGTGGGGTAGTTAGTAAAAGCTCGAGGGCGATGCTCAAGGAAGTGATTAGTGAATTTCTCGAGGATCGAGAGAGAGTGGGCGTAGGAGCTTGAGTCTACGAACCACTATAAATTCTTTGTGTTGTTTATTACTTTCTTTATCTTTTTTAACTGTTGCATTGACTTAAATCTGAAAGCATATTTTCAGCGATATTTTAGTTGGAATCAATCCTTTGAAGTTGCATATAAATTGAATCACTGACCTAATCATTATTCCATTAAAGGAAGGTTTTTGACAAAAGCTTAAAAGCAGTATAAACTAAGGTCAACCATTCCGCACATCGAGTAGCTAGAACAGATAGTTACCAAACTAAACTTACTCTTACGAGGGTTGATAAGTTAGTTATCGATCCAAGCAACTTCGGGATCTCTGAAACTTCGAGGACTCGGTTGGGATTATCGTGGTTTACGAAAGCATTTCGGGATCCTTTGTCTCGATAGACTTTGATTTCGAGGCGATCTGTGCTTCTCAAGACCAAATCATCAGGATAACCTAACCCAAGCTGACCTCAGTAAGAAAAAGTTTTAAATACACTGAACACGTGTATTCCCCCCCCATACACGTGTAAGACTCGTTTGCACCGGGACCAACAAGTGGTATCGGAAGCGGTGGTTCAACTTGACCCTGCTTTTGTTGACCAAAAGTTTTATTTTCTAAAAATACTTGTGGTCTTTCCGAACCTGATCTTATTCTTTGAATTCTTAAAAAGACTTCGAGATAAAATGTCTTCTAAAAAACTTCCCATGTTCTCAGTGGAGAACTATGATTTATGGAGATTGAGAATGCAGGCTCACCTGTATTCTAAGCATGAACGAATGTGGAGAGTGGTCTCTGAATGGCCATTCCAATTTACTGTGGTGAATCCCAGAGGAACAGAAAATGAGATAAACGATCCTAAAGCGAGAATTTCCTAAGTCGATGACCAAGTGACTCTGAGGAGAGAAAGTTAGTCAATCTAGACTATATTGCTAAAGACACACTATATCTGATACTATTGATGATGGTGTGATGGGAATGATCTCTCAGCTTTGTAATCTTGCAAAAGAAATTTGGGATACACTAGTTTATAATGTGCCAAGCACGAGATCATATCAAAGAAAACAAATTTTCCGTTGCAATTGGAAAGTTTGATAGTTTTGAAATGGAAGAAGGTGAATCTATTGACAAATTAGAATTCAGATTCACTAGCATTATGAATGATCTAAATGCACTTGGAAAGAAATATCCACAGAGAGAAGTTGCATTGAAAATTCTTAGAGGTCTTTCTAAGAAGTGGGATATACATGCAGTGGTGATTGAAAACACCAAAAACATTAATTCAATGCCATATCAACAAGTCTTCTCTGAGCTGAAGGCCTATGAGTTTGTAATTGATAAGAAATCCAAAAATTTGTGACAACAAATGATTCATCATCTAGTAAGAATGTGGCTTTTAAAGCCAAAGATAAAACTGTATAAAACTAGAGAGTTCGAGAACTCCTTGCTAAAAATCGGGGATGAGCTTGAGGATAAGCTAGCACTGATGGCAAGGAGGTTTGAAATACTTAATAGTCGATATGGAAAATACAAAAACTATTACAGGAATCAAAGGTACCAGAAGAAACCTGAGGACAGATCAACTGAGAAGAAGAAGGACACGAAAGTCGAGGGATCTTCATCAAAATGAAGGACTCAAGTCCAAAAGAAGAAAGTGATCGGGATGATAATGCCAGCAGATGCTACAATTGCCAAAAGAAAGGTCACTTCGGTATGATTGTCGGATCGAGTGCTAAGGAGGAGAAAGAGAAAGGCAAGCTAAAAGAGACAAGAAGTTCTCTAGCAAAAAGGCCATGGTTGCGAAGAAGAACATTACGAGGAGGGATCTAGCTCTTGGATGAAATTTTCTCAGACAGTGAAAGTGATGACATCTGTCGATGGCCATTGAGGAGGTAAACTCTTCTTTCTCTGTTGTTGCTCCTACACTAGCACAAGAGTTGTCAAGTTCAAGCTATGAAATCATTTTGACGATGGATTCTTTTGAGAGTCTAATGAAGGACTATCTTTGTTTTACAGAAGCGCTAAATGAAACTCAAGAGCGAGAATAAAAAAAGAAAAATTTGAAAATCTAAAATGTAAAGACTCTAGCAATCTTTGAAATCACTTCTCAATTAATAGGAGCTCTTGATGAAATGGATGTTACGAAAGTACAACTCTCGAGAGAAAAGAAGATGATAGTGACCCTAAGCGAAAAGCTAGAGAAATCCTTTGAAGAGATTCGGTGATCGAACTAAGGTCAATGACCCTCTCGAGAAGCATGAAACTCTCTGAGCTGAGGAGGATAGTGCCGCGAAGAAGCTAACTCTATTGAATCTTGCATCTAAAGTAATAGATGAAATTGAGTTACGAGATCTGCCACTATAAAATCTGGATTGGGATACATTCGGGGAACCTCACAAGGTCATCTGAATCTTTGCATCAAGTAGCAAGAAGACAATCTTTGTAAAACCGATGGCACCTACACTTCAAAGCGAAGAAATGCCCAAGGTTGTAGACAAGGAAAAGGACCCATGGTTTGATAAAACCGAATGATCGGTAGGAAAGCCCAAACCTCGGTGAAGGCTAGAAAACTGAGCACTTTCGAGTTGGAAAAATTCGAGCAAGTACTTGAAGCCTCGGGTTAAGAATGCAAACTGAAAGGATCTACCTTGAATCATCGGAGGAATCTTGAGGAAGAGAAACACTCGCGAGAGACATTCTCTTTTGAAGAGACCAAGTTCTCGATATCTTGAAAGACCAAAATTTCGATCTGAACCTTTGAACCCCACTTGCCTAAGGGTAAAGGTTACTGAACCGAGTCAACAAAGATTGGACCCGGTGCACAAAAGCCAAAGCAAATGAACAAAAGGCTGAACCAAAGAAAAATTCAAAAGCCCATGTTCATGCTAAAGGCTAGCACTCATACTACGAAAGCGCTAAGGCACCCGAGTAGTAAATGTGTATGTAGATGTTTATGGAAGACGGATCGGCCACTCTAAAGTGATTAGAGTTGTCGATGATTTGGATTCGAAAGGTCAACTAACCTTGTAGGACCCTACACAAATTGGGTACCTAAGAATTGATCATTTTTTGGGGAGGAAAACAAGGGCACCTTGGTGATTGAAGATCACATGCAGCGATGAGTAGAGATGAAAAAAAGCCCACGATGTATGGTATCTTGACAGTGGATGCTCAAGACATATGACAGGATTCAAGAAGATACTCAGTGACTATGTTGAACAAAGAGGCCCTCAGATCACTTTTGGAGATAACTCCAAGGGACAGACTGGAGGATATGGAACTTTGGAAATCGACTCAGTTCATATCCATGGTGTTTCATATGTATCTAGATTGAAGCATAACTTGCTTTCAATAAGTCAATTCTGTGATAAGGGTTTTAACGTTGAGTTCTCTAAGAACTTATGTTATGTGAAAGATGATATCTCACGGAAAGTATTACTGACTGGTACTAGAAAAGGAAATGTGTATCTTGTTCATTGGAGTTCAACTCCTAAAGATACATGTTTGGTTGCAAAGAGTTCCACAGATACCAGTTGGTTATGGCATAAAAGAATGAATCACCTGAATTTCAAAACCCTGAATAAGCTTGCAAGATTAGCTCTTGTGAGAGGGTTGCCTAATGAACTGTTCAGTAAGGAACATATATGTGATGCGTGCCAAAAAGGAAAACAAATTAGAGCATCATTTAAAAGCAAAGTAGATGTTTCTACTGAAAGAATACTTCAGTTGTTGCATATAGATCTTTTTGGTCCTATAACACCAGTGAGCACTAATGGTAGGAAATACACATTGGTAGTAGTTGATGACTACTCAAGATATACTTGGGTCATATTCTTACTCGATGAAAAAAGAGACTCGAGATAAAAGTTGCGAGAATTCTTGAAAAGGCTCAGTATTGAGAAAAATCTGAGTGTGGTCAAAATCAGATCTGACAAAGGAACTGAATTTATAAATCATATCATATCTGATTATTGTGCAGCAAATGGAATTACTCATGAAACATCAGCTGCAAGGACCCCTCAACAAAATGGTGTTCTTTGAAAGAAGGAACAGGACTACGAAAAAAAATTTGCAAGGACAATGATAATTTGGTCGATATTCTAAAAGATTTTGAAATTTGAAATTACATCAACCTTTGCATGCTATTCTCGAAACGGATCCATCTTGACCAAGAGTCAAGGCAAAACACCTTATGAGCTTTGGAATGAAAGGAAGCCTCTTTGTTTCTTTCTTTTCGTGTGTTTGGTTGCAAGTGTTTCATACACAATAATGGTAAAGATCGAGTTGAAAACATTTGATAGTAAAAAGTGATGAAGGAATATTCTTAGGGTATTTTGAAATCGATAAAAAGCTTTCGAGTTTACAATTGTAGGACTCTTATTGTGGAGGAAACACCTCATGTTGTTTTTGATGAATCTACTTGTGTTGGAAAAAGCGGGAACATGATCTTGAAGAGCCTGACCAAGAGGATCACAGATTAAGCACGAAAAAGAATGACAAATCATCCTTTGAACACGAAAAGAAGAAGTCGGTCACATCCTATGATTGGGTGACTCGGACTCGGATAAAGAAGTTCGAGGATGAAACTTCGAGGATGGTGAGACTCGGGAAAGCCAACACACCAAAAGGTGACCAATCTGAGCAGACACCCGATTCGGACTCGGTATGTGATGCCAATGAAGATATGGTCACGGTAAAGGCAAGTCTGAATCTATCAACCAAAGGGGAACAAATGTCTCGACAATGTTACGAATAGAATTTCCCGAGGAAGATGATTCCCTTTCTCCTTTTCATTGTTCCACGAGTTTCTTGAATTAATGAACCTAACATTTCAAATGTTGAGGATCTTGTTGAAGGGGAACATCTAGAAGAAGATGGTTAGATAGTCATCCTACAAGTCAGTTGTGGGTGATCTAGCTGAAGGTGTCAAAACAAGAAGGTTCCATGGTGAGAGTGCACTATTCTAGCTGCTTCCTATCGGAGAAAGAGCCTCTTGAGATTGGTGAAGCTCTACAAGATTCTCATTGGATTCTTGCTATGCAAGATAAATTTGAATCAATTCTCAAGAAATGAAGTATGGGAGCTAGTAGATAGAACTGAAAAGGCACAATGTCATTGGAACCAAGTGGGTTTTAAGAATAAAAGAGATGAAAACAACAACATTGTAAGAAACAAAGGCAAGGCTAGTTGCACAAGGTTATTCCCAAGAAGAAGGCTTGGATTATGATGAAACCTTTGCACCGGTTGCAAGACTAAAGCCATCAGATTGTTTCTTGCATATCTTTGCCCACATGAAGTTCACAATCTATCAAATGGATGTGAAAAGTGCATTTCTGAGCGGTGTGCTTAAAAAAGAGGTTTATGTAGAACAACCTCCTGGTTTTCAAACATAATGACCAAGTTCTGAGGCTCGAGAAATGCTTTGTATGGTCTTAAGCAAGCACCCGAGCATGGTATGATACTCTTTCTCGGTTTCTTCTTGACCATGGTTTTGTCAAAGGCTGTTGATAGAACTCTGTTCGAGGGATAGAAGATGGGGAAGATATCTTCTTGGTTCGGATATATGTTGATGATATCATTTTGGATCCCCAAATCATCCGGTTATGTGAAAAGTTTTTCTACAGCGATGAAAGGCAAGTTTGAGATGTAAATGATGGGGAGATGAATTTCTTTCTAGGTCTTCAAGTGAAACAATCAAAGGAAGGAATCTTCATCAACGACGGGCAAAATACACGAGAGATCGATTGCCAAGTATGGTGTCTGAATTGCAATGCGGTTAGAATTCCTATGAATACTAACTACAAGATGGATCGATTACGAAAACCAAATCGATTAAGTCATCGCGATTATAGAGGAATCATTGGATCATTGCTCTATCTCGCGACAAGTAGGCACGATATAACATTTGTTGTTGGGATATGTGCAAGATACCAAGCTAATCTAAAAGGCTAGTCACATGGAGAATTACGCCAAAAAGATCTTGAAGTATCTTAAGGGCACGATGAATAGAGGATTATGGTATCCGGTGATGATAACCTTGAATTAAGCTGGTTACTCGGATCTTTGATTATGGAGGTTCTGCGAGAATATCACGGAAGTCCACTACGAGGAACTTGTCAATTTCTAGGAAATAAGGTGATATCTTAGTTTTCAAAGAAAGGACCTCGATGTGACGATCTTCTTGAATTTGAATACATGGGCTGCGAGGAAGCTGTTGTGCCTGATTCTTTGGCTCGGACAACAATTAAGGGATTATAAAGTTGTAGCCGATGAAGTACCAATATTTTGTGGCAATAATAGTGCCATTGCTATTTCACAAAAATCGTTATTACACACGAGATGCAAGCATGTGGATATCGGACATCACTTCATCGAGAGATCATGTCGAGAAAAAGGACATATGGATGGAGAAAATTCATATTGATAAGTAGAGGTGATATCTTGACTAAACCTTTATTTGAATCAAGATTTGGGAACTTTCGGTTGAATTAGGGATGTTGGATCGGTGTATAGAGTAAAAATGAAAAAATTGAAGGTTTTCGGATGCATGAAGTTTTCTCGAGAATTCTCTTGAGAAGCTCGGGATAAAATGGAAATCTTTGGCGGAGTCTCGAAACTTCAGTTCTTGAAGGTCGATTATTTTCGATAGCATCTTGAACCCATTCGATTACTTTCGATTATCATCTTGACATTTTATCAAGGTCAATACCATTAAAGACCGAGAGGAAATTAGTCCGAAGAAGTAATGACTCATGCGACTCATTTATTGCTTAAGTGAAACTCGATAATCATTCAATAATAAATACAAAACACACGAGGAATGTTTTTGGGCGGGATCTTTGAAATTTCTAAAGAAGGTCAATGGTCATTAAATGCTCTGTTACATTTAATCACCAATGAAGTTAAAATGGCGACTTACTTTTAGGGGGATCGACCTTTCGCATACCCGATTAATCATGGATTAATCTTAACCATTACTTTTCACCTAACCGGTACGACTTCCCACGATCTCAAGCTATTTAATCCTTTGAAGCCATTCAAGCCAAACTTTATTAAACCCGCCCGTTTCCCAAAATCCTCTGAAAGAAAATCCTTTGCCCGAGAAAATCCCAAACCCTAAATCTTCAAATCTTCAAAATCTCAAATGGCCCCAACCATTTTTAGAGAGATTAGCGAGATGAATAAGCCATGGTATGCGAATCGTGGTGTCTCGGAAACACGTCAAGCGCCAACCACGAAAGAAAAAGCGCTCCACTTAATCAGATTAGCAAAAGCCCAGCGAACCTCGTCATAAATCGACGAGGTGGAGTATACCGTGAGGTAATAGAGTTTGTTGCAAATATGGAAATCGATGAGAAAGATTGTATAGAATCTAAGATTTCCATTTGCATCTCGAACAATCGATGAAATATGTAGATTTTGTTAGAGAGCTCTATATAGTCCCTAAGCATCCCGAGCGATGTATTTGAGTTGTGCGATAGGGAGATGATCCTCATTGTATATGTTGGGATGGGAGTAGGAGTATCTTGACAAGGTTGCCGAGAAACTTTTGTTAAGTTTGAAGCAACTTCTGCAACAAAGCGGCATCTCTTAAAATCTGAGTGTTGATGGATATTGTGGGAAAGTGCATCATGAGTCGATCTGGAAGCTTAAGCGGATCAAGACTCCCAAACTCCGTGATGGCGATTTATGAGGACTCACCCACCAAGGATTTCATTTGTTTGAAATATCGATCAAGGTGGTGATTGAGCAAGCCAAGGTCATAAAAATGGAGGATGATGGGGCAATATCTATCAAAGCGAGAATCCTCCCGCCACCAAAATTGCATTCATTGCGGAGATGTGCCGTGAGGAGGAGGATATTTTCATCAACTCTACCCCATTCCCTAAGTCCAAAGTGATGTTCAAGCCCATTCTTTGCGAAAAGAGGACTTTCAAGGAAAGAAAAAGAAGATAGTGGAATCACCGGTTCTTTTTGAAAAGGAAACCCAACAAGCGGGGAAGGTGTTGTTGGAAGCGAAGGAAGAGGGGGTGAGATATTGAAGAAGCGAAAAACCCTTGATCAAAAGCGTAAAAAGGATGGTGGTTCTCCTTGATGAAGATGAGGAAAGTGAGGCGAGGAGATTTGATCTGAGAGCTGGCGCTTTCGAGAAATCGCCATTACATATTTTGGCTCAGGCTATCTCAAAGGCTTGAGGATCAAAGCGAGGAGCAAGTCTTCTCTGAGGTTCTTGAGACTTCCGAGCTCGAGACAAATTTTCTCGGGGAAATTTTCCAAGGACCTCGGACCTCGAGAGAAAGTTGATTCCCTCTCGAGGATATCCGGCTCGGACCCGCGAAGATGCTCAGATTCTGCTGAGGATATGCCCCTCTCGGTTCTCGAGCAGCGGATATTCCCAGGGAGGAGGCGCCCGGCTCGGACCTCGAAACCAAGTCATATCGGGAGGAGTGCTGTCCAAACCTCGAAGGTTCTTGAGCCTCGGGAGCCGATGAACTTTGAAGAGCTCTGAGTGAGTTGTTGAAAGACCCTTCCAGTTTGAAACACGAGCCCGATGCTCAAGAAAGGAGAAATTTGAAGAGACCGAGATGGGCGAAGCAAGGGGAGCAGTTCATTCTTGGCCGCTACCTGGTGAGCTCATTCCCTAACCTCAAGACATCTTCTAGCCCAGATTGAGGTCAGCGGTCTACATCCTCAACGGACTCTTCGGAGATCTTTGGATATTGCTTCATTCGGAGGGGAAGACGGGTGGAGCGAGGAGACAAGCGTTTCTCTTTGAATTCTCGGGTTTTAGAAAAACCAAGCTCGGATGAAAATTTCGATTTTGATGAGCTTGTGAAGAGGAAGGTGGTTTGAGAGAAGCTCTTTGAAGTTGGTGCCCCGAGCTCCATTGACAAATCTCGGGATGGGGACCAAAGGGGATGATGAGAGTCAATCTCGAAGGAGAAAAGACTCAAGCGATCTTGATCAGACTCTTGTCGAACATCCTCGACTAAAGTTAGCCTTCAGGTAACTTTTGGCACAATTAATAATTATGCGGAGTTTCTTGAAGTTCCTACCTTTAAATCTGTAATATCGATATCTCGGTGAGGCTCAGTGGACACCCAACTCGGGGTGAAGCCCAGTTCAAACTAAGCTCGAGGTTGATGCCGAGACCGGGGGATGAGCAACCAACTCGAGGAGGCCAGCCCGGATGTAATGCTCACGAGATTGATCTTACCTGGTGATGGAGAATTTGGAGAAGGTTGAGCCAATCTTGAACAAAGATTGCTCAAATGGAAGAAGTTTTGCCAACCAATCTCGGAAGATTGAAGGATTGAGTACTTCTTGAGCTGGTCTTCAAGAGAACTCTACCTGAAAAATGACCTCCATGGAAGCAAAGCTAGAAGACAAGATGGAGGGGTCAAAGGTGAGCTTAATGAAGAGAGTGAAGCAAAAAAGCATCGAGGAGCGGACACAAACTCTTGAAGCAAAGTTGGTTGAGAGGAATGAGATCTTTGGTGAAAAGCTTCTTTGTTGAGAAATGAGCTCAATGCTCATGACCAAGATGACAGACATGTTCAAAGAAGCTCTCTCTCAAGCCAATTTGCACATTTGTCTGAAAGAGTTCTCTGTGGCGAAAAAGAACCACCTCGGGGGGGCTCGAGGAAGAGCAAGATCGGATGGCGGGGAGGTCGGAGTGTCGACGAAGAACAATATCACATGGACACAAGACACTCCAAAGCTCCGCCAGAGTATGGTTCAAGAAGGGGAAAGACACGAGCTGATCTCGGGCAATTATTGGAACATACTTTGAAGGGCAAAGGTTGTTAAAAATCTTTGAAAAGAAGATACTTGCGAAGCCATGAAGGAGATTGAAGCCTCTTGAGAAGCTTAAGTTCAAAGAGGTGGAGAAGTCGGATCTACACTCGGGTTTACGAGGAAACAATGCGAGGAAGTTGCTATGGAAACCGGTGGTAGAGGAAGGATTGGAACAAAGCCGGGGCGGTCTTTGAATTGCCCATCAAGAGGAAGGCCGTGGTGATAGAAGAGCCTGAGGGCAAAAGAGCAAAGGCTTCTAAGCCAGTCCAGAGGAAGCTGATATTGGGTACTGAAGATTCTGAGTCTGAGCCCAAGAAGAAAGTCTTCAACACTAGAAGCACTCTGAAAACACTCCAGATTGAACAAGCGAAGAAAACTGGCATACATTTACGGTGTACGGTGTATCAATGAAAAAAAGAAAGCGAAGAAAAGCGAAGAGAAGGAGGGTTTGAAGGTTCTCAAGAAAGGAGAGGGAGCACTAAAAGCACATAGAAATGGCATACGTTGACAAGTGGATGCCTATCGGTTCAACGATGCGTGGGAAGAAATCAAGAGAACCATACGGTTCTACTATGATGTGCTTTCGAGAGAGTGGAGAGGGAGAGCTCAGATCCGAATGAGGCTTTCATTGATTATCTCTAACCTTCTATCAAAGTACCTTGAGTTGGATAAATCTTGCGAATGAAGCAAAGGTCAGATAACCTCCCTGGTCATATGTGTGTGTACTCCTCCTCGAAAGTGGAGAATGGATGTGTTAATGAGAAAGCCATTTCTCGGGAAATATCTCGATATCTTTGCTTCGATTAGGTTCGACGAGGGAACAGTCCGGATATCGTCAAAGAAAGAGATGCACTGAAGAAGAGATATTACGGAATGTTCGACCTAGAAGTCCCAGCTGATGAGGTGGAAGAGCGGAGCTGAAGAACCGAATCGAAGAGCTGAACTGAAGAACAGAAGATGAAGACTCAGAAGATGAATACTCAGAAGATTTATGTAATCTTTTATATTTTTGTCTTTTTGATTTTGTTCAGATAAAGTTTCATTGTAAACTGTAATAGTCTACCTATCATCAATGAAAATTTATCATTTATGCTCAAAAGATAATATCTTATTATCTTATTTACATGTCTTTTAAATTTGATATGCCTGAATAATGTCTCTGAATTAACTGTGTGTTTAAGGGGGAAATTGTTTGGAAATTAAATATTTGGTGATGAATCCTTTAAGAGATTCATTACTGAAGAAATTGCTGTGAGATTCCCTGTATGAAAATTATTGGGAGATTAATTGTTAAGAGACTCATTATTTATGGGGAAATTGTTGAAAATAAAACCAATCTTGTAATAGGATAAACTGAAACCTGAAGTTTAGGTTATATGTTTGTAACAAGATAGGTTTTGGCAACATCAAAAAAGGGGAAATTGTTGGGAGATGAATTTAATAAAGATATGATTTTGATTAGATCCCAAAACCCCTGAGTATGACATGTTCAGAATAATCTTGATAGTTGAGTCGAGGATTAGGTTTTAGAGTATTAGGGATGTTATCGCAAAATGTATAGTCATGAGATATAGATCGAGGTTAGAATCGAAGATTACGAAGAACTCGATAAGTTTAAAGTTTCAAGATGAAACGAAAAGCGAAGACTTCGATATGAAACTAAGATCTTGAAGTTTCGATGAAAACCGAGATCTTGAAGACTTCGATATGGCCGAGGCGAAGACTCGGCAAGATGAAGAATCGATATATCGGTCAATTACATCTGTAAAGACTCGGAAGACGCAGAAGACTCAGAAGACCTCGAAGACTCGAAGACTCGAAGACCTGAAGATCAAGGCGAAGATCAAAGAATCTTGAAGGCCGCGGTAATTCTTGAAGACTTCGGTAATGTCTTGAATGATCGATATAAACTGAATGTTACGAGGCCTTGAACATATCTATCGAAGGATGCAATCTTGAGAAGATCGCGATTCTTAGAAAAATAGATATTGCCCAAGACATTCAAATGCGCACAAAAGGAACTAAGGCAAAGTGTTGTTAAGGTTATATCTTTCGGAGATTGTAACCAAAAGAAGATTGAGTTGTCTACCTTTAACTGGAGACAAAAGTCAAAAAGGAAGACAAACCTTTGTACCATCGACGACAACGGCGGTGATTGTCGCTGAAAAAAAGATGTCAGAAGTACAAAGTTCCAGACTGCAAAAAGTGAAGACCGGCTACATGAAAGGCTATTGCCTAAAACGTGTTAGGGAGTGTCAAACCCTATATATAGCCGTTTCTCACACACTATAAGAGGAAACTCTCGGAGCCATCTCTCCAACGGATAGTTTTTCAAGAGTGACCTTGGTGTATGCCTATAAATACTTATGACCTTCTACATTGAAAGGTTACGGGAAATTTGTAAGCAACTCAAGAGCTCAAACTTATTATCGCAAAGTTGAAGCACTCGAAAACCCAAGAATTTCCCAAGTGCTTTATATTGAAGAGAGCTCATTAAACTAAGCCTAGCTTGATAAGATATATCCAAAGCTTAGTCGAGATATCCTAGCCTTTACATTGTTCTTTGTTGTAAAGGATATCTCATTCTAGTTGGAAACCAACCAAGAAACCCCAAACCCTTTAGAAGGTAGTTTGAGTGTGATTGTTGGTGAGATTGGAGTTGTAAAGAGTAAGTAAACTACGCGGAGTAGTTAGAAAGCTCTAGAAGTGAAGTTAATAAGCTACAGAGGTGGTCTGAAAGCTTGTTTGTGTTTGAGTAAGTAAACTACGGAGGTAGTCAGAAAGCTCAAGGTCGGGTTGAGTAAGTAAACTACGTGGAGTAGTCGAAAGCTTCGGGCCGAGTTGAGTAAGTAAACTACGCGAGGTAGTCAGAAAGCTCAGGAAGTGGTTAGTGAATTTCTCTGAGGATCAGAGAGAGTGGACTTAGGAGCTTGAGTCTCGGAACCACTATAAATTGCTGTGTTGTTTATTGCTTTCTTTATCTGTGCTTAACTATTGCATTGACTTAAATCTGAAAGCATATTTTCACTGATATTTCATTTGAAATCAATCCACTGAAGTTGCATATAAATTGAATCACAGTCTAATCACTATTCCATTAAAGGAAGGTTTTGACAAAAGCTTAAAAGCAGTATAAACTAAGGACCAACCATTCCATTTGAGTCTGAGTAATTTAGAAACGAGATAGTTACCAAAACGAACTTACTCTTACGAGGGTTGATAAGTTAGTTATCGATCCAAGCAACTCAGGATCTCTGAAACTTCGAGGACTCGGTTGGGATTATCCGAGGTTTACGAAAGCGATTTCGAGGATCCTTTGTCTCGATAAACTTTGACTCGAGCGATTTGTCTTTATCGAGGACCAAATCATCGAGACAAACGGACAAAAGTGACCTCGATGAAAAAAGTTTTAAAAACACTGAACACGTGTATTCCCCCCCATACACGTGTAAGACTCGTTTGCACAGGAACCAACAGAGATAAGTCCCGTGAGTGAGAACTCGTTAAACATCTGTTGGTTAAGGAATTTCCCTGTGAAAAAGGGAGAGTGGACGTAGGAGCTTGAGTCTCTGAACCACTATACTTTGTTGTGTTCTTTATTGCTTTATGTTCTTACTTGTCATATGCATTTGTTTATAAGCAAAACACATCATATGGTTTAAAAAGGAAAAATTTGGAATCACTCCTCCCTCACCCCTGTTTTATATGCATTACATGATTTTTCCGCATTACATTGGTTTTTCACCGGGACCAACAATTGGTATCAGAGCGGGAGTTCAAAAGTTCACTATTTTCAATGTGACCATCTGAACTGATCTTTTTGAAAATCTCGTTCTCTATAATTGTGCATATATTTGAATGTTTTGGCGTCATTATCAAAAAGGGAGAAATTGTTGGGATATTTTAGTTTTGATGAATTATGCCAAAACATTATCAACTTGTGTTATTTAAGTTAATCTACAGATAACAAGTTGAGGGGGAACGAGAGATCAAGTTAAGGGGGAACTCATGATATCAGATGAAGATGATCAAGATCGAGACGAAGGTTGCAGATGAATTTGTCGAGATCGAAAAAAAAGATGAGTTCGAGTTAAGCGATAAATTTTGGGCAAAATCGGGAAGAAGAAAGGCTAAGCCAGCTGATCAGAAGAAGGAGAGTCCTTTTGATCGGATGACAAAAACCAATCGAAGACTGATCGGATGACGAAGACCAGACACGAAGACACGATCGATGACGAAGACTGATCTGAAAATATGCATACCGGATCAGATGACCAGAAGATCAGATGAGCTGATCAGAAGAAGAGGTTGTTGACCAGAAGAGGAACAAATGAGACTGATCGAGATCAGACGTGATCGAGATCAGACGTGATCGAGATCAGACGTGATCGAGATCAGACGTGATCGAGATCAGATAAGGTTGAACAAGATCAGAACAAGACTAATGAGAAGAAGTCGCCTGATCTGATGTCCTCAGAAGACAAGTCATCTGAAGGCATGTTCACTGAACAAGAATACTGATGATCAGATAACCTGAGTCAAGTGACCTGAGGGTTAGGATGTCGAAGTCCGGAAGTCGGAAGAGGCGATCTAAAGTTAGCTGAGTGTCGGTATATACGATCGGACAAGATCCACTGAAGAGAAGTCTATTGAATCAAGAATCCTGAAGACTCAGAAGATCCTGAAGATTATAGCCAGTTAGATTCGGTGGCGTGGACCAATGAGAGGAAGACAACCTGGCGACAAAGTGCGGAGAACTTCTGAGAATAGTATGGATTTGAATGTGACTTTCTCCAATCAGAACATTCAAATCCACACTATAAATACAAGTTCTTCCATCATTTTAAGTGTGGAGAAATGCGTGAAACATCCATCAAGCTACAAAGCCAAATCATCTAGCATTTCCACCATAGAACACTGAACAAGAAATACACGCATATATTCAAGAGTGTTCTATCCTAGATCTAACCACAAATGTAATATCCTAAGCTTAGAGAGATTTTTCCAATCTTAGCATTGAGGCTAAACAAATGTAAGGGAAAATCTCACCCTAGTTGGACACCAAACAATCTTTACCCAAACCAAATGTTAGGTTAAGTTTTGTTAAGCAAGGAATTTAAGTTAGTTGGACTAACTTAAATTCTGGGTGTGAGTGAGAACTCATTAAACATCTGTAGGTGATCCCGTGGAGGGAGATAAGTCCCGAGAGAGTGAGAACTCGTTAAACATCTGTAGGCGATCCCGTGGAGGGAGATAAGTCTCGTGAGTGAGAACTCGTTAAACATCTGTTGGTTAAGGAATTTCCCTGTGGAAAAGGGAGAGTGGACGTAGGAGCTTGAGTCTCCGAACCACTATACTTTGTTGTGTTCTTTATTGTTTTATGTTCTTACTTGTCATATGCATTTGTTTATATGCAAAACACATCATACGGTTTAAGAAGGAAAATTTTGGAATCACTCCTCTCTCACCCCTGTTTTATATGCATTACATGATTTTTCCGCATTACATTGGTTTTTCACCGGGACCAACAATTTGTTTTCAAAATTAATGCCCCTCGGGGATCAAAAGCGCTTCGATTTCCCGGTCCTATCCCTTAAGTATATTTAATTGAAAATACGCCTCTTCAAGAAAACCTTTCTAACTAAGCAGTCTAGGTTAGCCCATAGATTTAACCCAGTTAAAAGCATTAAACCCTAGGATAGAGAGCAAACAAATTTCCAAGTACACTTAGCGCGACCCGTAAGAACCTGGTTTAATTCACCCTAGTGAACCCACTAGTTGTTACCAAGAGTCTCCACGTATAACAATTACACGGATTACATGCTTAGACTTAACAGGCATATTTAAAAAATTAACCTAGATGGTCAGTCTAAACCAATTAATTTCAACACGTAAAAATTTCAAGCAGATAAATTAAACAATTCCAAAACAAATATCGTAAACGTCTCGAATCAAAATATCACATTAAACATGGGTTTTGAAATTCCTGGGGTTGGGATAAAACTACTAACTAAATAACGACTCTCAAAATTGCACGTCTGACTCCCTCAATTGAAATTGCCGTGCATCTGCGTGTGATTCTTTCTCCTCTAAATCTTTCTCGCCAAGCTCCTCTTTTTTGTGATTGCAGCGTGCGTGTAATATATATGTTTGCGGCTGCTGCATCCTTTCTTCTTCACCAAGAAAAGGGTCTCTCATGGGCCTTAATTACAAGCCTTTTACAGCTCATGTGACCAACCAACTCATCTACTTTGATAACTAGCTTTTGGGCTTTATTAATGGGCCGACTCTCCTATGAACTTCCGCCAACATATTGAGCCCCCGATGCTCTTGCAATGGGATTTTTGCTCCAAGTCAATACTCCGCAAAGGACACTTAAATTCACCTAAAAATATAAGAAAAAGATCAAGCATAGAATAATATCATCAAAACACACATAAGTAATTAATCATGTCATCTTAATACAAATGAGTCCAATAAATTGCACTCTAATCTATTAAAAACATGCATAATTTACTACTTATCATCCCCAGAATCAGACACCGAGGATCCCACTTTGTTTATCCTTAAGCAACAGGTAAAGGGTTATCTTGACAAGATTTGCCCGGATCTGATCCATCCAGGCCTTCAGCCAAAGATTGAAGAGATTGTATTCTGGAGGGATATCTGTCTGAAGGGTATTGAAGAATTTTTTATTCTGATGGAAGCTCTCGGATCTGATTATTTTGTGGATCTGGAGATGAGGTGCATGGAAAATACCGGAGTAAGCAGTGCAGCGGAATTGGCATCTGATGTTGACATCAGCTGGTTGATTCACGAAAGGTTTGGGATTGCTGAAGTAGAAGAGGAAGCGTACTGGGCTCATGATTTTGCTGAATATGAGCCAGCTGCCGATGAACCAGGCTTGAGTGTTGCAGATGTGACCCTACCTGGAGAGGCTTCAACATCTGGCAGGGCTGTTGCCTTAGATGCCGATACCCTAGATCATATTTACAGGCACGAAATCGAACTAGCCGTTGGAGAGCAATTTGAATTTCGGTCTATTTAAGGTAGGATTGCAGGCTTGATGTGACGTGCTTCAGAGGCCGCATGGTATAAAGCATGCAAGCTTGTCCTTTATAGCAGTTGGACTCTAAAGCGCTAGTCATGCATTTGTCAGTTCCGTACGTGCGTCACAAGTACACAAATTCGGCACTTGATTTACTGACAAGGTTGACATTCTTCTTGTCTCATTGACTTTGGATCGTACTAGGTAACTTGATGTAGTCACCTGATGGATCTGATCAGATCAGATAAGACTGATCTGTCTACCTGGTTTGAATCTTCTGATGTAAGTTGACTTAGCACAACTTACTGATTCTTCATCGTGTAATCTGATGTAGGTCTTCTGGTCTTGTTGTCTTCTGATCTTCTGATCTTCAACTCTTCTGATCTTCAAGTCTTAGCCTATACATATTGAGTTCCCCCTCAATATGTGACCTATCTGTTACATCAGCTGTATATACAACTCAGCTGGTCATCCTATCTGATATCTAACTCATCAGTCAGCTAAAAGGTCTGATTGGTCCTATTACAATCTATTTTGGAACTTCCATCGAAACTATAAATTTCCCAACAATGAGTACAAAGTACGGGAAATACAAGAAACACTAGAGGAAGACTGTAGGTGATCAATCTAGAAGGTTTCAATACTCATCTGAAAACAAGGAGAAAAGTCTGGCGATAGGGAGAACAGGTACAAATCCCCAGAAAGAATGAGAGATTTCAGTCTGAGGAGACCTAAAGATGATACATGCGTCAACTGTAACAAATCAGGACAATTTAGCTATGATTGTCCTATGCTGACCCCCAAGGAGAGAGAAGAAAGAAGATCAAAAAAAGATAGAAGATATGCTGACGAAAGAGCACTTCGAGCAGAAGAAGATGAAACATCTTCTTCAAAATCATCATCAGATTTCGAGACAGAAGAAGATATGTCATATGGCAGATATGACTGAGGTAACCTCTTCTTTTTCTGGTCTGTGTTTCTCTTCTTTCTCTTCTTCTGTTGGGTCTAAGGAGTCTAACATGCATTAAATGCTGAAAGATCTCAAAGAGTCTATGCAAGCTTCTCACAAACTAGAAGAGGAGAACTTAAAGCTAAACGCGGAAATTTTAACATTTTCTAATATTCAGATCAGCTCAGATGATCTATCCTCTTATATTTATCAGACACTGACCAAAAGAGTCTTCTGACTTGAGTATCAAATGTGTTGAACAAAATCAGCTGATAAAAAAACTGAAAGCTGAGAATGTTTAGAAGCATGAGGAATATAAGCGTCTATTAACTAAGTTCGATGAACTCTTTCAACAAAACAAACTTGTTCTAGATCGTTGACTAAATCTAATAAATTTGTGTCAAATATAATTGAGAATGGAGATGTTGACTAAATCTAATAAATTTGTGTCAAATATAGTTGTCTCATCTCAAAAAGTGCATGAAAAGAAAGGCCTTGGTTATACCAAACCTCTATCCTCACAAGGTAAGAGTCAAGGATAATCTAGAAATATTACTCATAAGGGTAGAAGGTTAGCTGACCAGGCAAGTAGGCCAGATGGGAAGAAGAGTGTAAAAACTTTACTAACTAGACGGTAGAGAGATATCCCCAGCAGAGTTATACTCAGCCAAGGAAATCTAAGCCAAGTCAGAAGAACCAATAGTAGACAAGAAACTCTACTGGTTCTACCAGGCATGATAAGCCAGTGGTTTATTACTCCAGAAATGGGTCAAGCAGAATGTATCCTTATAAGTAAGACTTCAAGATTGTGCCTCGTAGGCAAATCATTTCTAAATGTAGAATGGACATAAGAGGAAACAAAAATTCTACTAAAGGAAAAGGTTCTGCCAGGAGATAATCATCTCAGATTGTCCATCTGAACGAGCATGTCTTCGTTGATGCGTATGGAAGAAAGATTAGATCCCTTGATTTCGGAAGGGATAATCTATTCTAACGGCTTCCTAAAAACTGTGCTAACAGTCTAAAACTAGAGGACTCAGTAATACAAGGATACCTAAAATCTGCTAAATTTGCAGGAACACTCAAGCCCACTAGAGAGAGGAAAATCAAGCAAAATTGTCTGGTACATAGACAGTGGATGTTCAAAGCATATGACATGTGAAAGGAACCTCTTCACGGACTTTAAAGAACTTACCTAGAGTGACATTCAGAGACAATAACTCTGGTGCAACCAGAGGAGTTGGGAAGTTGTTCATTAATGATATATCAGTAGATGAAGTCTACTATGTAGATGGTTTCAAGCATAATCTACTCTCGATATCCCAGTTTTGCGATAAGGGATACTCGGTGAAGTATTCTAGTAACTCTTGTTCTATTTCTTATATATTAAATAAACAGTTGTTACTAACTAGCCTCAGAAAAGGCAATATTTATCTTGTAGATTTTAACAGATGTCCAAAGAATTCTTGCTTAGTAGCCAAGAGCTCATCTGGGACTTGCTAGCTTTGGCACAAAAGATTGAGTCACCTGAATTTCAAGACACTCAACAAGGTTGCCAGAATATCTCTGGTGTGAGAACTGCCAAATAAATATTCAAATAGCAACAAACCTGTGAAGCATGCCAAAAGGGAAAGAAGACCAAAGCATGTAGGTCCCGAAAGGGTTATAGTGAGTGGAAAGTCTAGAGGTGGGGGGAGGGTGAATAGATTTCAAAACATTTCGAGTTTAAAGCGTGTAAGGTCCGATAATGCTATAGAGTACAGAGTGAAATCATCTTGGTCTGATATCCAACCTACTGACAGGTTTATCAGTTGGACGTCTATCAGTCTACTTGATGTGCAGAAGTTGTTTTAACCCATGTAGAAGACCTTTTCTAAATCATCTCAAAGATAAACACTAATCGGTACACTTGATGTGCAGTGTAACGCCCCGAATCCAGAATGTCGGCTCTTGCACCTTCGACACTCTAAACTCGGGTCGCCACTTAGTGTTTGTAAAATCTGAGCTTAAAAATTTCTTTTTAAAATATAACGACACATAAGTATTACATTTTGCAGCGGAAAGTATTAATGACAAATATAAGTTATGAAAAAGCAGTGTGGGCCCGTTTATTAAACTATATCATTTATAAGTACTAGGTTTTTGTCCGTGCGATGCACGGGCCTATTTGTAAGCTTGTTAATTTATAGAGTGGCTCGATATTTTCGATATCGATGTTTTGAACCCACTCTATTCCCATAATTATTTTGAAAAAGCGACTTATTCATCTTCACTTTTCTTATTCGCTTTCTCATTTTCCTCATCTTTCTTCTTTGTCTTCTCTTTATCCTCCTTATCTTCTTCCTTCTCCATTGCATTGTCTACATCCTGATCATCACTCTCTCACTCTTATTGGAACCTTCTTTCTCGTGTTCTTTTTACCATGCATGTGATTTTGGTTTCAAGTTCAAGTTCAAGTTCCACCATGGTCTTTTATTCTGCTTTATCAGTCTTCTTAATTTTGAGATGAAATTCTTCATTCCTTCTCAACTTTTATATGATTATTGTTTTATTTATCTTCCATTGCAAGTCACTATCTTAACAAAACAAACACCAGGTGTCGAAAAAAAAAAACAACACTAAAAAATCATATTCATCATGCAATGCACTTATGGTATCAGAAAATGCCACCAAGCAGAAAACCTCATAAAGTTCTAACAAATAATGAAACTTAAATATGACTACATAAATTAATAAGCTGAACAAATAGTAGTCCATATGCTATTTACCAGCTTGTAGACGACTTTAAAAATTTCTCAATGAAAAATAATCAAGTTCACATGATATACTTTTCTGCAATATGGCATACACATTGAAAAATCAAAATTCTGAAAAAGGGATAAGAGCTGATTGTAACAAATGGAATAATAAAAAAAGGTTACTCAAGTTCAAAATATCCATTAAGTTGGATGAATTTATAGCTATGAATTTAATTTATGACCAGTATCTAAACTCTTTAATCAAAACAAACACAAAATAATGATCTGATCCAAAAGCATCTCATACCAAGTAGTAGTTAATATAAATTTGACAACCTTGGGTCTAACTTAATATATAAAAGAAAAATAAAAATATATGAACTTAATAACTTCAAAATCGATATCAATTGCCTATTATAATTCTACAATGGCAAATAATAGAATAGAATAGACTAACCAATTAAAAAAATGGATAGTCGATCTAATTTACAGTTAATTCAGTACAACAAAACAAAATTAAGTCATTACAAAATTGAGCTCTTCGACTAACTACATCAATAACATAGAACATCCAAAACAACAGCTGAGCTTCCAAATATATATAAACTCGTCTGGAAAGTAAAGCTCCATATTACCATAACATATTCGTAAACTTGTACCATATTCAGACGGTTACCTACAATAGTAACATACAACCAGAATAAAACCAAGTTCAGCAAAAAAATATACTAAGCATGGCAAACCCAATGAAATATAGGATATGATTGCACATTCAAAAGCAATCAAATGCAAAATAAGAGATTTGCAACACACAATACAAATAAGACAGTGGACAAAGATCATTCTTTAATCATCTTTCCGATATCGACATCAGGATTGAAAGTCTTCATGTGATCCAACCTAACTTCCAGACGATCAGATCCCTTTAACTTAGCCTTGTGCATCAACTCCACCATTTGATCCACTGTATCCCTCATAATTGGTGCACAAATCAAAGTCTGGTTCTTCCTAATTCCAATCCCACTTTCCATGCTTTTCACACTAATTTCCATTGCCTGAAAGCACTAAATGAAAAAGCAATCTTCAATGTCTCTAGTCTTATTGCAAAAATTCACATAAATCAAGAAAACTGTAAACATAGATTTCTAATTCCGGCAATAAATATATAGGTATATAAACAATTCCAGACAATATATTAGCCAGTTATTTTAATTCTTGAGATGTCAGAACAACCAAACAGTAACCACACAGACTAAGAAAGAATCTTGGCTTAGTAATCCTTAATGATACATTAATATTAAAATCGATTATTTTTCTTTTCTATAATGCATCTATAAAGTGTCAACTGCACATTCTACAAAAATAACACAAAGTTGTGACAATCGTAGTTGCAGCCCTAGGCACTTGAAGCAGCAATCATATTTATCCCAAGAGAGAACTGATGATTTACATCTACAATTTCTTGTAAGATAAGACATATTGTGCATACACAAGAGATTCTTTGTTCTTTGATAAAAAGGGATTAAGGCTAAGAGAAGCAACAAACAATCCACTAATGGTCAGCACCAAGAAAACTCTTAAGTTGATCATAAATCGTAGAATACACCTACAAGAGTGTTGTTACAATCTCATTATTCATTGGACTTGTTTGTCAGAAATAATGTGAAGAATTGCTTTCGGGCCAGTCCAGAAAGTATTACGACAAATAAAGTAAAGAAAGCAGAATAACTTACGGCCCAATTTAGAAGCAATGCAAGAACTGCAGGTAAAAGCCCGCGGTTCATGCCTCGTAACCCCTCATTTTTAAATATATGTTCTACTAAGCTTCCTACTATCACACTACCTATCCAGTATGTACAAACAAACATCCATCAGTTTCATATTGAATACAGTGGCATTGACATAAGCCTTGCAACTTCGATTGCTAAATTAACACAAATATTAAAAGCGCCTTATATGTAAAATCATCAATTTAGAAAGAAGAAAAAATCTATAAACAGACAAATTTAGTTAATTTTTCTATGTTTTCAAAGAGGCACACTTGCATGAGACGGTTTCACGGTGAGACGGGACATAAGTTGGACATTGACGCTTTAACACTTTGGGAGA
The DNA here is from genome assembly GCA_037126765.1 of Stenogyne calaminthoides. Classification (NCBI taxonomy): domain Eukaryota; kingdom Viridiplantae; phylum Streptophyta; class Magnoliopsida; order Lamiales; family Lamiaceae; genus Stenogyne; species Stenogyne calaminthoides. The sequence goes on along the minus strand of JBBCBC010000013.1, from coordinate 15,077,608 downwards.
GGTGGGTGTGATTTGTGCTAAATTGTATCACGTCTCATGCATGAGACCGTCTCATATGCGTTTTTGTTATTTCCAAATTATTTTATTAACCAAGAATATAAGTAATTTGACCTTTCATATTAGAATTAGTAAGATGAGGCAGCCCATGGACCTGCAACCTCGTCTTAATATCATCTAAAGGACAAACAAAAGTAGATGCAATCAAATTCAAATGGTCAATCACTACAACTCAAATGGCTTCATTCAAACAACTCTTCTTTCTTCCGCGAATAATAATTCAAAAAAACGCTTCTGTGCAGTGATATAAAATTACAGATTAGCAAATACTAAACAAATTACGACACGACTTTGTAATCATCAGTTCTACGAAAAATAGCAAGAGGAATTAATTAAGCAAAAACGTCACTGTACTGCCATATAACAAAAACTCGAGCTAAAACTGTAGAACTCCAAAAAGAGAATAGATGAAAATCACATAGAAAAATTAGTAAACTTAAGATTGAAAAGATAAAAATAGTGTGAATCAGAATAAAACATGGGTATCTGGATTTTAGAAGAAAATACCTGTAATACTTCTGAGGGTCATCACTACAATAGAAGTTCGAAACAATTTCAGATCATTAATCTGAAAATCAAAACAAACTTCGAAATTATGTTAAAATAGTGATATATACAGAAGAAAATTTAGTATAAAACCAAGAAAATCTAAAGGAATACCATGAGTATTAAGGAATTAGAGTTGTTGTTGTGTTTGTTATCATGGAAAATCAATAGGAATTTTTGAAACGTTCACACACTTTCTCCTATAAAAGAGGAAGAATGCTGTAGAAAAAAATTAAAAAGAGTAGGAAATGTAAGCAATAGAAGGAAGATATAGAACATTTGAAATTAGATATACTTATTTATACGTTTTTTTTAAACTTGCATTACCGTTTTTTTGGAAGAGGGATTGAGAAGAGTGAGCGGTTCATGGAGTGCTGTGCGACGGCGGTTACTCGGTGAGCCGGACCATATGCACAAGAATGATTTACACTTTGTTGGGAAATTTATAGTTTTGATAAAAGTTCCAAAAAAACACATGTAATAGGACCAGTCAGACCTGTTAGCTGACTGATGTTTATATTACCGCTTATAGAATATCAGTTGATAATTACTGTATAGAACAACTGATGTAATAGATAGGTCACATATTGAGGGGGAACCTCAATATGTAAAAAATCGAATCTGAAGACCCAAAGAACGGTGATATCCAAGCGGCCGGAATGCAAGAGAAGAACGAAGATCGGATCGATCCGATCTAGTCGGATATCTCAAATTTGAAGTCATAAAGCTCAAACTCGAATACTTGAAGATCGGATGACTTCGGAAGATTAGACGGAAGACCTACATCGGTAGATCCGCTAGTTGAAGCTAAGTCAACCGGCACCGAAGACTCCATCGGGTGGTGATCGATTGATCGTCGAAGTCATTCACCAGTGGCGATGTTTCACCTAATCATACGTCTATGATGCGAACAAGAAGAATGTCAACCTTAGTTGGAAGAACAACACCGAAAAGTCGTCTGTTAACCAATAAGAACAAGACACGTATGATCGGGCCCCGACAATTCACGGGATTTGATCTTTGCTCTCTCTCTAACGGCTATAAAATACAAGTTCACGCTTTTCGGTCATGCTGTTTCTGAAGCCGCGTCACATCAATCCTGCAAACCTACCAAATATAGCACGAAATTCAAATTGCTCTCCAGCGGCTCTTTGATTTCAATGTCTATAAATATGGGATCACACTTGAGTGAAGACACGGAAATGACTTTGCACAATCAAGAAGCTCAAGCAATTATCAGTTTTCGCACGAAGAACACGATCAAGAAGATTATTTTATTAAGTGTTCATCCCATAAGTTCTTAGCATAGAAATCTTTTCATCTAGGCGATAGGCTACCTTAAACACTAGAAAAGATTTCATAGTTGGAACCAAAACAATCTTATCCAAACCCAAAGTTAGGTTAAGTTGTTTAGCAAGATTCAGACTAGGGTTTCTAGTTACGATTTACGGGATCGGTTGAGTGAGAACTCCTTAAATATCTGTCGATTGTCTTGTGTTGGACTAACACATAAAACTAAGTCCAGTTGGTTAAGTTGGTGCCCCTTGTGATAGGGGAAGAGTGGGCGTAGGATTTGGTTATACCAAAGGATCGGAACCTTAGAGAATGATGATGTACAAATGGCGGAGTCTCAGATGTCGAAGGTCCGAAGCACAACCTTTTATCGGTTTCACAATTCTGCGACAACGGATTCGGTGTTGAGTTCTCGTCGACCAATGCACTATCAAGAATCGAGCCACTCCAACAGATTTTGCTAATGGTTCAAGGAAAGGGACGATCTACGGTGATTGGAACAGTTGCCCAAGAAATGCATGCACGATTGTCAAGAGTTCCAAAAGTAGCAGTTGGCTCGGCAAAAGAATGAGTCATCCGAACTTTAAAACTCTTAATAAGATAGCAAGGATGTCTCTAGTGGAAGGACTTCCGAATGAAGTATTTTCAAAGGATCGGACATGTCTTGCATGTCGAGGAAGGAAAACAGTCAAAGCTTCATTCAAGAGAATTCGGGACCAAGGCATCCAGAAATCTGTATCGCATTTGCTTCATATGGATCTATTTGGACCGCCATTACACGGTCGGTCTCAACGGACGTAAAATATACTCTGGTAATCGTGGATGACTATTCCAAGTTTACGGGTTATATTCTTACATAAGAAGAATGAGGCGACAAACGAAGATACCCATTTTTGCTAAAAAGATTACAAAATGAGAATGGTGTCGTAGTAGTAAAAATCGGATCGGATAAAGGTCTGAATTTCGAACTCTTTTATTCTTGATTTTTTGCTCTAAGTTTGGTATACATCATGAAACATCACCGCAAGGACGCCACAATGAGAATGGAGTAGCGAGCGGAGGACGGAGAACTCTCAAAGAAGTTGCTTTCGCCGCGATGTTATTTGAACATGCAATACAAGCCGTTTACAGGCGGAAGCAATCAACCTTTGCATGCCTACTTTCGAGCGGATGTCTTGACTAAGGCTCACTACAAAACACCCTATGAACTGTGGAAGGGCAGAAAACCTCGTGTCTCTTACTTCCATGTTTTTGGGTGTAAGTGTTTCATACACAACAATGGGAAGAGTCAGTTGAAGACTTTTGAGGCCAAGTCAGATGAGGGTATATTCTTAGGATATTCCTCATCTAGCAAGGCTTTCAGGGTTTACAACAGACGAACCCTACTTGTGGAAGAAACACCTCATGTAGTCTTTGATGAAGCATCTTCTGAACAAGAGAAATCTGCCTCAGAACAAGACGTACCTGATCAACCAGTACCTGATGCTCAGAAAATGGATCAGCTAACGATCAAGGAAAAAGAATCAAAAACCGTAACAGTATACATTCCAGATCTAGCTGATTCACCAGATCATTCAGATCCTAAGGTACGAAAAACTGTCGATGAAGAAGCTGGTACAACTGAGATAATATCAACTGAACCATCCGGTTCAGGGGGAACACCTGAAGTTCCCGCGAGCGGACATCGACACATGATGAGTCCAACATCGAAATTTGAAACATGTTCTTATCAAGTGGATCATAATTCTGCACCACTCCCAGTCGCTAGTAATGAACCTTTATTAGAAATGGATGATGTTCTCCAAACCGACGCAAATCAGAACAGAAGGACCTGGATAACCAGTCATCCAACTGATCTGATCATCGGAGACCCATCTGATAAAGTTAAAACTAGACATCGGATTGGTGAAAGTGCCATGTATTGTTGTTATTTGTCTATGAAGGAACCAACAACAATAGAGAAGCTCTACAAGGCGCAAGTTGGATTCTAGCCATGCGGGGAGGAAATTTTGGAGCGAGTTCGAGAGAAATCAAGTTTGGGAACGGTAGGCGGACAAATCATCAAGGCGTAATTGGCACGAAGTGGGTTTTCAAGAAAAGAGAGATGAGAAAAATGTCATCACGAGAAAAAAGGCAAGACTTGTTGCTAAGGGGTATTCACAATCGGAAGGAATTGATTATGATGAGACCTTTGCACCCGGTCGCTTCGCCTAAAGCCATTCGGCTATTTTTTTAAGCATATATGCTTCCCACGAGAGGGTTCCATGTATCGGATGGACGTAAATAGTGCATTTTTTAAGCGGGTACTAGCGAGGAAGTTTATGTCGAACAACCTCCGGGCTTGAAAAAAGAGCAACCAAGTGTACCGTTTAAGAAAAAGCTCTTTATGGCTGAAACAAGCTCCTCGAGCTTGGTATGATACACTCTCTCCGGTTCTTGATCGACGGTGGGTTCACTAAAGGGCGAATGGGATGTAACCTTATTGAGAATAGAAGATGGAGAAGATATTCGATGGTTCGGGATCTCACGTGGGCGACATCATCTTTGGATCTCCCAACAAGAGTCTATGTGAAAGATTTATAAACCGATGCAAGGGAAGTTCGAGATGTCCATGATGGGACAGATGAATTACTTTCGGGTCTCGGGTGAAGCAAAGTGCGAAGGGATATTCATCGCTAAGTAAAAAGTACACTAGGAATTTATTGGCTAAGTTTGGAGTTCAAAATTGCAAGGAAGCCAAAATTCCTATGATGATTGGATTCAAGATGGATCGAGATGAGGATGGTCGAAAACAAATCGAGAAAAGAATATAGGGCTCTCATTGGATCTCTACTATACCGACCGCTTGGCCAGGACCGGATATCACCTTTGCAATAGGTGTATGTGCGGATTCGAGCAAATCAATGCAAAAGCCACCTAGAAGCGACTAAGCGGATTCTTAAGTATCTGAAGGGACGATGTAAATCTTGGTTTATTTTACCCATCGGATGATAATCTAGAGCTTAGTGGGTATTCGATTACGATTATGGAGGTTGCAAGATTGATGTGAAGTCAACCTCGGGAACATGTCGGTTTTTAGGTAAAAAACCCGATCTCGTGGTTTTCAAAAAAGCGGACATCGATTGCGACATCTACTCTTGAAAGCGGGAGAATATATGGGCAGCAGAAATGTTGCTCCCAAGCTGCTCTACGGCTTAGTCGGCGGTGAGGATTATAACATTGTAGCTAAGAATGTACCTATATTCTATGACAGTAATAGTGCTATTGCAATCACTCAAGAATCTGTTCTACATACAAGATGCAAGCATGTGGATGTCGACACCATTTTATAAGAGATCATGTTGAAAAGAAGAATATCCAGAATGGAAAAGATTCACACTGATTTACAGAAAGCTGATATTCTAACCAAGCCACTAGCTGAGATCAGATTCAGAGAATTGTGCAATGAGCTAGGGCTTCTGGATCTTGGAGAAAAAGCACCTAAAATGCTTGATGGATTGTTCTCCAGAACCAGTTGGTTAAGAGACTAACCAGGTTGAAAGGAATCAGTTGAGTTTGGTATCTCAATCGATCGTAAGAAAATCGAGGAAAGGCGATATGAGAAATCGATCAGATTTACAAGTTATCAGATTAAAGGAACTGATCAGATTTAAGGTTTATCATATTAAAGGAAACGCTCAATTTAAAAGGATTATCTGATTAAATCAGTTTGGTTATTTTACATCTTTGTAAGTCGATTAAGCTGATATTCAACAAGCAAGATTCACAGATTAAAGCCTACAATCGCATAAGAAAGCAGAGAATTTACACAACAATGGAATAATAGAACTTTTCATTGATAAAGACCCAAGGTCGGATTACATTACAAGTTACAAGTACAAAGGACCCGGGAGGTTCGATACATAAGTCATAACCGAAAACCCTAAACCTATAACCCTAAACCCTCATCCTAACCCAAGAAGTCGGGAGAGAGAGAGATTTTAAATCGATGCTCTCATTTTCCCCACTTAACAAGGGTGAGAGAGGCTTTAAAGTAATCCTAAAGCCGCTAGCTGAAGCTAAAACCAGTGAAGCTAGAGCGGGATTGATAGGATTTCTAAGCCAGGAGCCCTTAGACCTGAAGTCAATGGACTCTCCAGCTGTTAAATGGAGCACATGTGCAAGAAATTGGTTCAAAGACCTTATGGGCACATGTGTCGTGATGATAAAATTGAGTTGATATCGAAGATCAGTCATTATCGATCCGGACCGTATATCAAACTCATGTTTTATATCGACCCAGAATCTCTTGATGCTTAGTTCCCATTATCTCGATAGACACACAAAGGTGCATACGGTTAGGAGAAGTGTCTTCTCGATTCATGACGGCCGAACCCTTGTTGTGGTGGTAGAGAAGCTTGGCAACAATTGTATGTGAAATATTTGATGACGAATTAAAATAAATGATAAGGGACAAACAGTGGTTGATTTGAGAAGTTGAAATCATTGAAAAAAGGGGTAAAGGTGTTTTTAGGAAGTTTTTCAGGAAATAAGGGTTCACCGAATGCATGATTTTACAAAGAAGATAAGTATGGTGAATGGGTTATGTTGTGTAAAACATTGGTCCAATTTATAGAGGCCAAGCAAGGGTGCAAATGCAAATTTGATTTCAAAAAGCCTTTTAGAAATTTGCATCACAAGAACAACGTGTAGGAATCGATCGATAATTGGATAAATTTACGGCGGATTGACATATCGAGATATACAGACGATAATTATGCATGTCAAATCGCGCCAACTTAGGGAATAGAGACTACTATTCTAGACTAAGTTTTGGAGGTAACACTTATCCCAAGAATTGGCTTTATCTGAGAAGAATCAGATTAGGTCAACCAAAATCGATTACATCTGGCCCGATCGATAAGGAAGATCAGTTGAACTTGAAACCTCAACAAATCGGATGTATCGATCTATGAGAAAGCGAAATATCAGTTGAAGGGGAACTTCAACCGATCGAGGAGGATCGAAGGAAATCGGGCCGCAAAATGAAAACAGATCGAGTTGAAAAAAAACGGTTGGGAAATTATAAAGGTTTAGCAGAAAAACTAAGATCAACAAGTGGAATCACTTCAAGTGGTATTGACTGATTACTATATCAGTCAACCAGAATCGCTTTTCTTTTCCCTTGTTATTTGCTTATTTATCGGATCTTATCTGTTTTTATTTGCCTTCTCTATGCGCATTACCCCGTGTGCCGTATTCCCGCAAATCATTTAATGCGGACGTGGGGTACATGTATTAATTGCTACAAAATGAGCTTTTAAATCCAAAAGGTTTTTAGATGCGTGCTTTTCCCAACCATTCGATCAAAACCGCTTAATCTGGATCGTTTAATCTTTTCAAAGCGGTTGATCTTCCAAATCTTGTCTTTTTCCCTCCTCATCTTTATAAGGTTCATCAAAAACCTACGAGTTTTCCCATTCACAAACTTCGTTTTTTTCGAAAACTCTCCAGATTACTTCTCTGCGATTCAAAGTGTTTTTCTTAAGTTTCAAAATTATCTTCTAAAAAAGCGAGAATCGGTAATTTCGATTAATTGATGAATTTTTATTTTTTTTCTTAAAATCCATTGATCTTAAAGATTTTGTCAATCGATGGTATCTGTGTTATGCTTTATTGTTTCTTGGTTTCGCGTGTGTTTATCGATTATTAGGCTGTGTATAGGTCGATAATCAATATATCATATCTCTATGTTTATGCACAATCTTAATCGAGTCTATCTTATTTGTAGATGGCCACTCACGGTATGGGTAAAATAATGTGCAATTATGCGGGCGGCATTAAAGATTGTCGGCGACAAGTTAAGATGCGATTTGACATTACTCGGGATCACGGAATCAATGGAAGTGGAGCAAATTACGAAGAAAAGGAGGCCTTGAGAAATATTCATTTGCTCCAACGCAATCCGGTGATGCGATATGAAGCACTCAATTCTAAGGAATTTAAGAGTGGATCTGGGGCCTTCCCGGAGAAGAACTACTTTTTTGTCAATCAGCGGAGAAGATATCGGATCGAATGCGGACATAACTTCGTCTGCATTCACTTGCCAAAAGGGCGAATCTCGCTGCGACCTCTGAGGAGAATGAAGATGAGCTGATCGAAAACGAACTCTTGAAGAGAGGTCGACAAACATCGGACCCGCGGAGTTTTGTCGGACCAATGCTCAAGAGGAAATACCGATTGTTGTTTGACATATTGTCAAAAACAATCATGGGTATTGCGTTGGCCGGATGCTCTTACATCCGTCAAACTAGACAAAGATGGTCTGCAATAATTGATGAAGCCAAGAACATCAATTGGCATGGGTTCCTAAAGGCCATTCTACTCCAAGAACATGAGAAATTTGGAATTGATGAATGGAGGCAGGTCTATCTGAAGAAGAGGATCAGCAATCTCAACAAGGTTGCAGTTATCCTAAAAGACAAAATGCCAAATGCCAAATGGGACCATGATGGTCCCGTTTTGAAAACCCATTTGCAAGTGCGGAAGCAAAACGTTTCAGTTCGGTGCATATAAAAACAGGGGTGAGGGCCGAGTGATTCAAATTTTTTTTTTTTTTTGCTTTTAAGCTCATGTGTGTGTTATGCTTTATAAGCGAATGCATATGACAAGTAATAACATAAAGCAGTAAAGAACACACAATTTTATAGTGGTTCGGACAACTCGTCCTACATCCACTCTTCCCTTCATGGGGCACCAACTAAACCAACTTAACCAACGGGACTTATCACCCTCACGGGATTGCCGATAGATGTTTACCGAGTTCACACTCAAACGGGACTTATCACCCTCACGGGATTGCCGACCCTCCCTTTCGGGATTGCTTAGATGTTTATCGAGTTCCCACTCAAGCGGGACTTATCTCCTCGGGATTGCCGACCCTCCCTTTCGGGATTGCTTAGATGTTTATCGAGTTCCCACTCACCTACAAACTTATCCTATCAAACCCGATTTGGGTAAGGTTTGTTTGGTTTCAACTAAAGGGTGAGATTTTCCCTTACATTTGTTTAGCCTCAATGCTAAGGTTGGGAAAATCTCTCTAAGCTAGGATATAGCATTTGTGCTTAGATCTAGGGTAGAACACTTTTGAATATATGTGTGTATTTCTTGCTCTGTGTTCTTGAATGGAGTTGCTTGAATATTTGGCTTTTAATTTCACTTTGCAGATCCTCCATTATCTTCTTTTGAAGATAGTGCAATGTATTTATAGTGTGGATTTGAATATTACCGTTGGAAGTAATATTCAAATCCATACTAATAATCTTCGACTTTTCTTTGTCCTTTTTGCCTTTGTTGTTTGCGGCTTTATGACACATCCATATATGTTGTTATCTTCTTATTGATGTTTGCTTTTGTGTGTCTACTTGGATCGATCATTTCATGGGATTCTTGTTCATTGCTTACGATTCGGTCTTTGATGCGGTCATTTGAAATCGATCAGTAGATTTACGGTGTCTTTGAAATCACTATTCATCGATCTTTGAAATCCTTTGTTCATCGATTCTTGAAATCCTTTGTTCATCGATTTGCGAATCCTTTGTTCATCGATTCGCGAATCCTTTGTTCATCGAACTGATTTTCTTGTTCATCGATCGATTTCCGCGGCTGATTTTTCTTTGTTCATCGGTCGATTTTTGGTCGCTGATCGTCGGCTCACGATCGGATCAGTCTTCTACATCTCCGCGGCATGAAAAAAAGCGCATCGCATCAAGCTTTCTGATGTCGGTTACTCTGATAGCGCTCTGATGATCGGTTACTCTGAAAAAGCGCATCGAAAAGCGCTTTCTTGGTCGGTTCACGCCCGATTAGCTCGAACTCATCCTTCTCATCGATCTTGATCGGCCTCGTCTCTTGACCTCGTCGATCTCGATCATCTTAAATGCGATTTCATGAGTTCCCCTCAACTTGTTCTTAGTTCCCCTCAACTTGTTATCGTAAATTAGCTTCAAAAACACAAGTTGATAATGTTTTGGCATAATTAATCAAAACTAAAATATCCCAACAATTTCCCCCTTTTTGATAATGGCCTTAAAACATTAAAATATATGCACTTTTCTGAGAGATCGGGTTTTGATTTAAAAGATCGATTCAGTGGTCACTTTGAAAAATTGTGAGCGTTTGAACTCCCCGCTCTGATACCAATTGATGGTATCGGTTCGTAAATCCACATTGAAAAACGGTGACCTTTTGAACAACCCATTTCGATACCAATTGATGGTCCGTTTTGAAAACCCATTTGCGTCGTCGGAAAAAAGCGTTTTGATTCGGTGCATATAAAAGCGAGGGTGAGGCGAGTGATTTCAATTTTTTTTGCTTTTAAGAACGATGTGTGTTTTGCTTATAAACAAATGCATTCATTTATAAAGCATAACACACATGAGCTTAAAAGCAAAAAAAAAATTTTGAATCACTCGCCTCACCCACCTGCTTTTTATATGCACCGAATCAAACGCTTTTGCTTCCAGACGACGCAAATGGGTTTTCAAACGGGACCATCAATGTTGGGAAATTTATAGTTTTGATGAAAGTTCCAAAAACACATGTAATAGGACCGGTCGGACTGTTAGGATCGATGTTTACATTATGCGATAGGAGACGATTGATAATGATTGTATAGAAAAGCGATGTAATAGATAGGTCACATATTGAGGGGGAACTCAATATGTATAGGTCGATCCGGAGAAATCGAAGAAGGCGATATCCGACAGGCGAGAAATGCTAAACCCGAGCGGAAGATCGACGAATCGATCTTGTCGGATAACTCAATGAAGTCATGAAGCCCAAACTTAGAATACTCGAAGATCGGATGACTTCCGGAAGATCGGACGGAAGACCTACATCGGCCGAGTCGGCCCGGTTGAAGCTAAGTCAACAAAGCGCCGAGAAGACTTCATCGGTGGATCGATCGATTCAGACCGATCGGATCAAATTTCATAAGATAGCCCGATGTTTCATCTTATCATACGTCTGCGATCCGAACAAGATGAATACCAACCTTAGTTGGAGGAACAACCTTTGCAAAGCAAGGCTTCCATCCAATAAGGAAGAAACACGTATGAGCAGAGCGATACTCGCGGGATTCGATGTTGCTCTCTCAAAGCGGCTATAAAATACACATTCACGCTTTTCGACCATGCCGTTCTGAAGCCGCGTCACATCAAGCTGCAAGTCTACCTAAAATAGCACGAGATTCAAATTGCTCTCCAACGGCTCTTTGATCTCAAGGTCTATAAATATGGGATCACACTTGAGTGAAATACGGAAATGCTTGGACAAACAACATAATCCACGAAGCTCAAACTATAGTCGATTTTTCATACGAAGAACACAACAACAAGCTTATTTTATATTGTGTTCATCCCATAAGTTCTTAGCAAGAAATCTTTTCATCTAGCTATCGAAATTTGCTTATGTCGCAAGGAAAGATTTCATAGTTGGAACCTCAACAATCTTACCCAAACCCCAAGTTAGGATAAGTTGTTTAGCAAGATTCGATCTAGGGTTTCTAATCTTGATTTAAGGATCGGTTGAGTGAGAACTCTTAAAACATCTGTTGGTGTCTTGTGTTGGACTAACACACTAAACTAAGTCCGGTCGGTTAAGTCGGTTAAGTTGGTGCCCCTTGTGAAAGGGAAGAGTGGGCGTAGGGGCTGGTTTGTCAGAAACCACTATAAATCTTGTGTGCCTTTCTTTGCTTTGATTAGCTTTGCTCTCACATTGCACAATCTTAAAAGCGCATACATATTCTAAGTTAAGATCGAGATAGCACCAAGCTTACGATGCGATCGGTTTTTGATATTTACGTCATCGATTAAAAAGATAAAACTTGGAATCGATTTATAAAAACTGGTTTTTCACACGGGTAAAACTTAAAGCTTCCGCACACATCGAGTTAATCGATAGTTACGGAATCTGCCTTACGGCGTTTGATAAGTTGGTTATCGACTTGGCCCGATTCACTCGCGCTCTGATCGGGCTATCTGCTTTCGACACCCGACCGCGACGAAAAAGTTTTTTGAAGTCTATTCACCCCTCCCCTCTAGACTTCTGCCCTCACATAACCCGTTCGGGACCTACAAGTGGTATCAGAGCGGTTGGTTCTTCCGACCACTGACTCTGTGTCATTGTGGTCAAATCGAATCGATCTTGAAAAACCGTTTTTAAAAACTCATTCATTTTCCAAAATCTTTCGGCATGGATAACACGTCCGGTATGTATCATGATCTGCGAAGTTCTCAATTGATGAGTATGCAGATTAGGCCATATATATGTCCAACCATCTAGGCTCGTCGATTGGCGAGAATGATGGAAGTCATCGAGAGAGGACCCATCATCATTTACTACGACAATCTGCAATCGGAGGAGATCCGGACTTTTCCTACGAGGGAAGTCTTATGCGAAAAAAGCCCGATACGATGGACCTGAGAAGAAAGAAAAGCGCATACTCTGGACACCATTGCAAGACATATCATCATGAAGACAATGGATAAGGTCACCAAAGAAAAGATTAAGTATCTCAAATGCGAAAGCAATGTGGGATACTAATTTTGAGATCTGCGAGGGAAATGAAGCGAGATAAAAGACGGTAGTCTTCAAGCCGAACCTGGTGAAGTTCGGAGAAATCAAGATCTTGCCATGAAACCATCAACGAACTCGATGGAAGAATTACAATGTCTATAAACAAGCCGAGAACTTGGTAGAGATGTCGATAAAGATATCAACTATAAGATCCTAAGGTCTCTCACCAAGAAGTGGGACATGAAGGTCCGCGGTAATCAAAGATTGCGGGACATTTCAAGAATGAAACCTAGTAGCTTGTTCTTGAGTCTTAAAGCTCACGAGTTCGACACGATTGAAAGAGGTCAAGGCGATGAAGGCGAGGTCCCTTTGAAACCTCGACTTCAAAATCGATTGCTTTCAAGGCAACGATGAGCGAGAACAAAGGCCAATGAACCCATTGGAAATATATTAAGTCGGCAGAAGCAGTCGCGTTGCTTACGGGAAGCTTGAGAAGTCGGATATACAACTTGGTAAGTATCGAAGATTCTATAAGGACTATCAACATAGTAGAGGGGCGAGATAGGAGATCGAACAATAGATCTCGAGAAAGAACCAGTCGATGATCGGAGGGATCCGAGAGATGAAAGAAAAAGAGATAGTCGTCGGGCGAAGGAAGGAAGAGATAACCAATCGGATAGAAGAAACTCGACTACTATCGAAGGGAAATCACGATAGGTCATCTGAAGGAGTGATTCACACGGAAGGAAAGGCGGTGGATCGGGAGCGTGCTTCAACCTGTGAGAAGCAGTCACTATAGCCTGCAATTTGCGGACGCCGAGAGAGAGGGAAGAAAAGAGGAACAAAAAGAGAGCAGCGGTATAGAGACGAGAAGAGCCATGGTTGCGTCGTCGCCGAATTGACGATTCCTATCTCGCCTCAAGGGACTCCGGATACTCCTCTGTAGAAGACTTCACCGATCAAGATCTTGGTCGACTTCTATGAAAAGAAGATCGATATTCTCGTCGACGGTGATGAACTCTGCTGATGGCGGGGGAGGACGGTCGAGGTAACCTCAAACCCCTTCGTTCGCTTCTACACCGCTTATCATTAGCACACCTCTTTGGGGAGATTGACTGCGGCTCTACTCGGAAGCAATTGCTTGAAGATCTCTCCAATCGTTAAAACTTATGCTATTGTGGAAGTTTGAGAATGATAAAGTGAGGACTAGAAATAATCGACTTGCTAAAAAAAATGATCTCGAAAAAGCCCTCGAACTTAGATCATTTTGGCCGCTTTCGAAGGTGGCGAGGAATTTAAAATTCTCGAAGTTAAACACGATCGGAAAAGCAGATCAAAGAGCAGATGGAAATTAACAGACAACAAAGTGATGACTTCAAAATCTTGCAAGCAAAATTCGATGAGCTATTCGAATGCATGAAAAGTCTCAAATCCTCGAGGATAATCTGCGTAAGAAAATAGATGTTTTTCAAAATCTTCTCAAACCGTTAAAGACATAAACGCCTATTTTCGAGTAAAGATTGATAAGGAGGACTTGGCTATGAGAAACCCTCCACATCCTCAAAAGCCCCGATCGATTCATCTCGGAAAGGTGTAATCGGGCAATTTACGAAAAAAGATACACCAAAAGCTAAACTTGTATCTAATAGGGGTAAGAGACCCGGTTGAGCGGGTAAAGGCAATGCTCAACCGAGAAAGGAACGAAATGGACCCCCAATGGTAAAAGCATCGGTAGGAATCAACGGAAGAACCCGGTTCTTACGAAGAGACCTCAACGATCAACAGATCGGGGAATCGAAAAAGACAACCTACAAAAGGGAAGTCTAATCGAGACCAGTCAAGGTCGGTGCCTAATAAGCATGCCAGAAAACTGCGAAAACCATCTATGCGAAAAGGATATGAATCTTTTGATGGTAGCGATCGTACCTACCCTATAGTCGAGAAATTTAGATCAGCTGCACTTTTTGAACCACCTTTGGATAAAAAAGAAGACAAACCTGAAAAAAGTTAAATCATAAGTCTTCTAAGTCATCAAGGTTCACACAAGTAATCATACAAAAATCGAAAAGCATATGAGGATAAGTATGATTATGTTGACAGTATGGGAGACAAATCGGGCCTACGATCGACCGATCACAATAGAAGTGCTCTGTTTGTATGGATCGAAAATCAAACCTAACCCCTCGGGACCCAATCCGAAAAGGGTACCTAAAGCCCGATCGATTGCAGGTTAGCGTGGGTCCGGCCAACAAAGGAGGTGTGCAAGCAACTATCCGGTACATCGATAGTGGATGCTCAAGGCACATATTTGGAAGCAAACATCTCCTAAGTTCCTACATAGAACGAAAAGGCCGCGTGTACTCTTGGTGATGATAACTTTGGTTATACCAAAGGGGTTGAACTTTAGAGAATGATGATGTACAAATGCTTGGAGTCTCGTTTGTCGAAGGTCCGAAGCACAACCTATTATCGGTTTCACAATTCTGCGACAGCGGATTCGGTGTTGAGTTCTCGGCCGATCAATGCACTATCAAGAATCGAGTCACTCAGCGGATATTGCTCTTGGTTCAAGAAAAGGGACGATCTACGGTGATTGGAGCAGGTTGTCCAAAAAATCGTGCACGATTGTTAGAGTTCAAAAGTAGCGGTTGGCTCGGCACAAAAGAATGAGCCATCGAACTTTAAAACTCTTAATAAGATAGCTAGGATGTCTCTAGTGGAAGGACTTCGAATGAAGTGTTCTCAAAGGATCGGACATATCTTTGCATGTCGAGGAAGGAAAAGCAAGTCAAAGCTTCATTCAAAGGAATTTAGGACCCGACATCATCAATCTTGCTTGTACTTCATATGGATCTGTTTGGACCCGATTACGCGGTCGATCTCAGCGGGCCTTGAAATACACTCTGTGTCGTGGATGACTACTCCAAGTTTACGGGTTATATTCTTACATAAGAAGAATGAGGCGACAACCAAGATACGAAATTTGCTAAGAAGATTACAAAATGAGAAGGGTGTCGTAGTAGTAAAAATCGAGATCGGATAAAGGTGCGAAAATTTTTGAACTCCTTTATTCTTGATTTTTTGCTCTAAGTTTATTATCTGACATGAAACATCATTTGCGAGGGCGCCACAACGAGAATGGAGTAGATTTGAGCGGAGAAAGCAGAACTCTCAAAAAAATTTGCTCGAACAATGTTATTGAACATGCAATACCAAACCGTTTAGGCGAAGCAATCAACCTTTGCATGCCATCGCGAAGCGGATGTCTCGACTAAGGCTCACTACAAAACACCCTATGAATGTGGAAGGCGAGAAAACCTCGTGTTTCTTACTTCCATGTTTTTTAGTGCAAGTGTTTCATACACAACAATGGGAAAAGTCGGTTGAAGACTTTTGAGGCCAAGTCACGATGAGGGTATATTTCTAGGGTATTCTCATCTAGCAAAAGCCTTCGGGTCTACAACAAAGCGAACCCTAGTTGTGGAAGAAACACCCATGTAACCTTTGATGAAGCATCTTACGATCGAGAAATCTGCCTCCGGAACAAAAAGTACGATCTGCGAACGATATTCGGAAAATGGATCATTTAACGATCAAGGAAAAAGGATCGTAAAGCGTAACAATTTACATTCCGGATCTAGGTGATTCACCGGATCAATCGGATCTAAGGTGCGAACAAGCTGTCGATGAAAAAAGGCTGATTCGGTTGAGGCGGTAACAAGAATGAACCATCCGGTTCGGGGAACTCTGAAGTTCTCGCGACGCGGACATCGGCACATGATGATTCCAACATCGGTGAGACTTGTTCTTATCAAGTGGACCATAACCTGGACCACTCCCAATCACTAGTAATAAGATTTTTATCGAAGCGGACGATGTTCTCAAAAGCCGACGCAAAATCGAGCGAAGGACACGGATAACCCGGTCATCAAGTGATCGATAATTGGAGACCCGTCGATAAAATTAAAACTAGACATCAGATTGGTGAAAGTGCCATGTATTCTTTGTTATCGTCTATGAAGGAACCAACTACGATCGAGGAAGCATTACAAGGCATAAAGCTGGATTCTAGCCATGCGAGGAGGAGCTGGGAGCAGTTCGAGAGAAATGAAGTATGGGAACTAGTAGGCGGAACCGAGGTCATCAAGGCGTAATTGGTACGAAATGGATCTTCAAGAACAAGAGAGATGAGAAAAATGTTATCACTTAAATAAGGCAAGACTTGTTGCTAAGGGGTATTCTGTCGAGAAGAATTGATTACGATGAGACCTTTGCACCGGTGCTTCGCCTTTGAAGCCATTTAATTTTTACGGCTTATCTTCCCAGAGAGGGTTCACTTGTGTATCGGATGGGCGTAAAAAGTGCTTTCTTAAAGCGGGGGTACTAGCGGAGGAAGTTTATGTCGAACAACCTCCGGGCTTTGAAAAAGGGCAACCAAGTGTATCGTTTAAGAAAAGCTCTTTATGGCTGAAAAAAGAACTCTCCGAGCTTTTGGTATGATCTACTCTCTCGGTTCTTGATCGAAAGTGGGTTCACTAAAGGCGATGGGCCGAGAACCTTATTGAGAATAGAAGATGGAGAAGATATTACGATGGTTGATTTCGTGGGCGACATCATCTTGGATCTCCTAACAAGAGCCTATGTGAAAGATTGAAAGAAAGCGATGCAAGGGAAATTCGAGATGTCCATGATGGGTCGGATGAATTACTTTCTAGGTCTCCAAGTTAAACAAAGTTAGGAAGGGATATTCATCGCAAGCAAAAGTACACTAGGAATCTTTTGGCTAAGTTTGGAATTCAAAATAGTAAGGAAGCCAAAATTCCTATGATTTGGATTCAAGATGGATCGAGATGAGGCGGTCGGAAAACAAATCGGAAGGAATATAGGGCTCTCATTGGATCTTTATTATACTGTTACCCGCCCGGACCGGATATCACTTTCTTGATGGGTGTATGTGCGATTTCGAGCAAATCAATGATCGACCACCTAGAAAGCGACTAAGCGGATTCTTAAGTATCTGAAAGGAACAATAAACCTTGGTTTATTTTACCCATCGAGATGATAATCTAGAACTTAGTGGGTATTGCGATTACGATTATGGAGGTTGCAAGATCGACGAAAAATCAACCTCGGGAACATGTCGGTTCTTAGGAAGTAAAAGCGATCTCGTGGTTTTCAAAAGCGAGACATCGATTGCGACATCAACAATGAAGCGAATATATATGGCTGCGGAAGTCTGTTGTTCCCAAGCGCTCTGGCTCGATCGGCGGTGAGGATTACAACATTGTAGCTAAAGCGTTACCTATAATACGTGGCGATAATAGTCTTTATTGCAATCACTTTCGAGAATCGGTTCTACATACAAGATCAAGCATGTAGATGTCGGACACCACTTCATAAGAGATCACGTTGAAAAGAAGAATATCGAATGGAAAAGATTAAATACCGATATCTGAGAAATTTGATATTCTAACCAAGCCACTATTTGAGATCGATTCGAGAGATTTATGCAATGAGCTAGGACTTCTAGATCTTGGAGAAATGTCACCGAAAATGTTTGATGGAATGTTCTCGAACTAATTTGGTTAAGAGACTAACGGATCGAGAGAAATCAGTTGAGTTTGGTATCTTAAGCGATCTCAAGAGGCGATAAGCAAAAATAGATCGGACTTACTATTTGCCGGATCCAAAGGCCGTCGATTTTAGTTTATCGATTTAAAAGTCTATCGGTTTAAAGGCGATCGATTCAAGGTTTATCAGTTGAAGGAAAATGCTCGGTTTAAAGGATTATCGATTAAATCAATTTGGTTATAGTATTTCTTTGTGATTCGTTTTTTAGGTGATATTCAACAAGCAAGATTGAGAGATTAAGAGCTAAACAATCGCATAAGAAAGCGGAATTTACACAACGATGAAATAATGAGAACTTTTCATTGATAAAAACCCGAAGGTGAGGTTACATTACGAGTTACAAGTACAAGAAGACCGGAGGTCGATTACATAAATGTTAACCAAAATCCTAAACCTAGAACCCTAAACCCGCATCCAAACCCAAACCCGAACTCATTAGTTAAGTGTTAATGAGGGAAGAGAGAGAGATTTTATGAAATCGACGCTCTCATTTTTCCCCCTTAACAAAAAAAGGGGTGAAGAGGCTGAAAAAGGTAATCCCATGCCATAGTGATGGACTCTCCAAGTGAAGTGAGAGCGGCATTGATAGGGATTCTAAAGCTGGAGCCCTAAAAAGGAGGAGTAATAGGGCTCTCCGGTTTTAAAAAAAGAACACGTGTGCCAAAAGAGTTGGTCATCGGACCTCATGGGCACATGTCTTGCATATATTTTATCCGGACTAAGTCGATGGTTACGGTTACATCATCCAGATAGACACACAAGGTGCATACGGTTAGGAGAAGTGTCTTCTCGGTTGCAACAATGAGATCCGCCCATACGGTGGTAGAGAAGCTTTAAAACAATCGTATGTGAAATCGAAGATGATGAAGAAAACAAACAATAAGGGATGCAATGGGTTGATTTGAGAAGATGAAATCATATAAAAGGGTGTAAAAGTGTTTTAGGAAGTCTCACGGAAACAAGGGTTCACCAAGATACATGATTCTTACAAAGAAGATAAGTATGGTGAATGGGTGAAGTTGTGTAAAACATTGGTCCAATTTATAGAGGCCAACAAGGATGCAAATGCAATTTCCATTTCAAGAAGCCTATCAGAAATTTGCATCAAAAGGACGTGATGTAGAAATCATGATCGATAATTGGATAAATTTACGGTTGATTGACATATCGAGAGATTGAGACGATATTTCGCATGTCAATCACGCCTACTTAGGGAATAGAAGCTACTACTCTAGACTAAGTTTTGGCGGTAACTCTTATCCCAAGAATTGGCTTAATCGAAAAAAAGAATCGGATGAGGTCAACCAAAATCGATTACTTACGAGCATGATCGGATGAGAGAGATCACTGAGCTTGAAACTCAATAAATCGGATATATCGGTCTATATCGGAAATATCGGTTGAAGGGGAACTTCAAGCGATCAAGGAGGATCAAAAGGAAAATCGAGGGCGTACTCGAGGAAAGATCGGCTAAGCACGAAGTTTCAACAAATCGAATCTGTTGGAGAAGATCGGTTGAAAGGATCGGTTGGGAAATTTCTTAAGGCTTAGGCGAGAATGATTAAGATCAACAAGTGGAATCAACATTGACAAGTAATATTATTGATTACAACATCGATCAACGGGAATCGCATCTCCTTTCTCTTGTTCTTTATCGGATCGTATCTGATATTATTTGCCTTACTGTACCCACTATCCTTGTGGCGTGTACTCTGCAAATCATTTAATGCGGACGTGGGGTACATGTATTAAGCGCTACTTGATCGTGCTTTTAAATCCAAAAAGTTTTTGTATACGTGCGTTTTTTCGACCCTACGATCAAAAACCGCTAAATCTGGGGCGTACAATCTTTTCAAAGCGATTGATCTTCAAAATCTTGTCTTATTGTACCCTCGCCTCTATATAAGATTCATCAAACCTTACGAGTTTTTTTACGCTTCACAAACTTGCATTACTTTCATTGAAAAACTTCAAATTTTCTCTCGTTTCAAAAGCGATTTCTTAGAGTTCAAAATCTTCTCCGAAAATTTGAATCGGTAATATTTTCTTTTAAGCTTAATGATGAATCTTTCTTTCCGTTAAAAACATTGTTTTCAAAAGTTGTTTTTGAATTTATGCTTCATTGCCTTTTGTTTTCCATGATATGATATTGATATTGATTATGCACAAATTTAATGAGTCTATCTCACTGTAGATGGCCACTCATGGACTTGGAAAGATCATGTGCAATTATGCGGGCCAGCGGCGAAGATCTTTGAGGATAAGTTCGGATTTGGAACCACCGAGGATTACGAATCCATGGAGGTGGAACAAATTCGAAGAAATTTGGATCGAAAACATATTGCTACGCTCACTTTGCAATCCGGTGATGCAAGATGAAGCACTTCAATTCTTCTTGAGAATTTGAGTGTGGATCTGAAAAAACGAGCCAACCGATGTCGTCGGTCAGCGGAGAAGAAATCGGTGACAAATCACGGACATCACAAATGTCATTCGGCTTGCTAAAAGGCGAATCTCTCACACTTCTGGGGAGAATGAGGATGAAAAAAGAAAGAGGAGCTCTTAAGAGGCGGACAAACACCGTAAAGCCGGATTCATCGGGCCAATGCTCAAAAAGAAATCTGTTGTTGTTTGACATTACATCGAAACGATCATGGGAATCTCATTTAGCCCAGATGCTCTCACATCAGTCAAAATGTACAGCATGGCAGCAATAATTGATGGGGCTCAGAACATCAATTGGCACGGCTTCCTGAAAGCCATCTTGCTCCAAGAACACGAAAAATTTGGAGTCAATGAATCCAGGCGGTCTTTACGAAAAGAGAGTGGCCAATCTCAACAAGGTTGCGGTTATATTGAAAGACAAAGCGCGGTATTTGAATGGAATCGAGAATGGATGAAGTCCTACAATGCCTTCCTCTCATCAACTTCGGTTATATATGGGCCACCAGACGATGACAAGGAGCCCCTCAACAAAATCGAAGAAAGGAAGAGCAAAAAAACCGCTTTCATCCACACCCGGTTGCTCCACAGAAAAAGAAACGAAAACTGGTGAAGGCCCAGGAGAAGAGGCCAAAGAAAGCAAAGCAACCTACCCTGACTCTAGCACTAGAAGATGAGTCAGAAGAAGAAAAAAGCGCCGAAACGATACATTTGCGCAACAAAAGAACAGAATCGACAAGCAGCAAGCTTCTCAACCGAGGGCTCGCGGTAACGATCCGAGGTAGAAGCACAAGCCGATAAATCTATTCTCCTCAACCTCAAGGCGATTCACCGCTTTCGGACTAAAGGTCGACGAGCATGTCTCTCTGACCTAGTTCACTGCTCATGAACTGAACCGAGATACATCGCCGCCACTCTGCAGAACCAGCTGCAGTCGAACCAATCGGACAACTTCCGCGGCTCAAGCACAAACGAAGCTTCCACATCTCATCATCCGAGAATGCGGGACGGATAATTTCGTATCGGATCAACAAAGACCATCATTTGGAAAAATGGTCGGACTAAGAATTGAGCGAGATTGATGAGGCGTATCCTGGCTGGTCGCCCATCACGCTATCGAGAAGAAGTCATGGAGATCCTCACCGGAGAGATCTCAGTTAAAAAGCTTCTCGGATCTTATCTTACTTGTTGAGCAGGATGGGTGGTGCGGATGAGTTCGCAGATTTTGACTTCGATATGAGGAAGTGCGCCAAAGTGGGATCACCGGTGAGCTCATATCGATAAATCTGTGAAAGCTTCGATCCGAGGAAGTTGGAATTCTTGGAAGAAGAGAAGGGAGATCGCTCAAAGCTCGAAGCAGTATTTGAAATGGTGAATGCGGGAGCGCCGATGAAAGTGGAACTGGTGCGCTCTTCGATTCACGACCAACCACCGGAGGCACAAACAATCGAAACTGATCAAGTGATGGATCAATTCCTACATCTCAAATCACCATTGATCAACTTCGGGGAGATCGAGATCTTGTCTCAAAGATCTCTCCGAAAAGAAAGAAGATTGAGGAGTGCTAAGCGATCGAGACAAATCGGTCTCAAACAAATCGAAGCAATCGAGAGATCGGTTCTCCCAATCCATGACCACCATATCTCTTTGAGCTTACAAAATCAGTTGATGACAAGCTGAAACAGGTGGATCAAAATCAATCTTCTTTTCTGACGCTCACTGAGAAAAGGCTCGAGTTATCAGAAGAGAAATTTGATAAAATGATTTGGACACTCTCTGCTACAATGGAAATCGCGCAAGAAAAGAGATTATTAAAGCTGTTGAGAATCTATGACTCAAACTTTAGGTTTATCTGCTAATGATCTAAATCGAGGCATTGTCGATCAACTTTGGGTCTCGACTTCCCACCTCAATCGCTTTTTGATCAAACCAAAAAGGGGAAGGATCGAGAAACCAATCGACACATCGAAGATAAGGCCCATGGACAAAGCTCAATTGCAGAAAAAAAGGCTCTGCGGGTCTTTGGGACATCAAAATACGGACCCGATTACTCGGACCGGAAAGTCACCGAAGCTTGATTAGTCGAATCTGGTGATAAGAGCTATTTGTAAAATTGTCCAAAGAGCAGATGACTGAAGAAGAAAAAGAAGAATGACGGGGCCGGGCACAAGGAAGGGTTGAAACGAAGTTCAAATCAAGGGCTAAGAAAGGATTGACTGGAAAATCTGCACCAGAACCTCAGTTGCCAGCAAGAGTCGACGAGATCATACCAAAAACTGCTGCACACGCCAAGAGGTTTGAGGAATGGAATAAGATCAGAAGTGAATGGCTTCTTGATGCCTTTGTCCTTGATCTTGTTCCAAAAGAAGAATCACCGGATGATGAGTTCTCAAGCGGGTTCTGAGAATAAATTTCGGACTTTTCGAAGTATCCGGAAAATGAGGCCAAGCTTATAAACGTAAAGATATCTCGCCAAGAGTATGATCACGTTTAGTATACTCAAAAAGAAGGCAGATGGCTCATTTGTGGTGGCATTTGAGAGATTCTACTTTGACATCTTGAGCAAATCATATATAAGCGATCAAGTGCGCATAACAAGCGATGTCAAATGGAAACTCTATCGATTTTCAACGTTCCACAAAACCAAAGAGAAATGCGAAGGATACAAGCCCAAGGGTGAAGATTCGAAGACGTCTAGGATCATTTGCTTTTATATTCAAAACTTTTCGATGTAACATGTAATCAACATATCTAATGAAAAGTTTATTTTTACGATCCCAAGACAAAATCTCTTTGTCTTCGACGATTACTTGCTCTTTAATCGTTCTATACTTATCAACTGTTTGGTTTCTCAAGTGTTTTGGTTTCATCAAAAGGGGAAATTGTTGGGAAATTTATAGTTTTGATGAAAGTTCCAAAAACACATGTAATAGGACCCGGTCGGACTGTTAGTCGGTGATGTTTACATTCTGCGATAGGAGACCGGTTGATAATGATTGTATAGAAAAAACCGATGTAATAGATAGGTCACATATTGGGGGGAACTCAATATGTATAGGTCGAATCCGAGAATCGGAAGAAAGTTCGATATCCGACAGGCGAGGAATCTTAAACGAGCGGAAGATCGGATCAAACCGATCTTGTCGGATAACTCGGCGGAAGTCATGAAGCCCAAACTTAGAATACTTTCGAAGATCGGATGACTTCGGAAGATCGGACGGAAGACCTACATCGCCGAGTCGGCCGGTTGAAGCTAAGTCAACGGTAGCGGAAGACTTCATCGGTGGATCGATCGAGTTCAGATCGTCGGATCGTTTCATAAGATGGCCCGATGTTTCATCTTATCATACGTCTGCGATCTGAACAAGATGAATACCAACCTTAGTTGGAGGAACAACAACGCAAAGCAAGGCTTCCATCCAATAAGGAAGAAACCGTATGAGCAGAGGCCGATACTCGCGGGATTCGATGTTGCTCTCTCAAACGGCTATAAAATACACATTCACGCTTTTCGGCCCGTTCTGAAGCACGCGTCACATCAAGCTGCAAGTCTACCTAAAATAGCACGAGATTCAAATTGCTCTCCAACGGCTCTTTGATCTCAAGGTCTATAAATATGGGATCACACTTGAGTGAAATACGGAAATGCTTGGACAAACAACATAATCACGAAGCTCAAACTATAGTCGATTTCATACGAAGAACACAACAACAAGCTTATTTTATATTGTGTTCATCCCATAAGTTCTTAGCAAGAAATCTTTTCATCTAGCTATCAGGTCTTGTATGCACGCAAGGAAAGATTTCATAGTTGGAACCTCAACAATCTTACCCAAACCCCCAAGTTAGGATAAGTTGTTTAGCAAGATTTCGTCAGGGTTTCTAAATTGATTTACGGGATCGGTTGAGTGAGAACTCTTAAAACATCTGTTGGTGTCTTTGTGTTGGACTAACACACTAAACTAAGTCGGTCGGTTAAGTCGGTTAAGTTGGTGCCCTTGTGAAAGGGAAGAGTGGGCCGTGGAATTTGGTTTGTCGAACATTTATAAATCTTGTGTGCTTTCTTGCTTTGATTAAGCTGCTCTCACATCGCACAATCTTAAAGCGCATACATATTCTAAGTTAAGATCGAGATAGCACCAAGCTTACGATCGTCGTTTTGATATTTCGTCATCGATTAAAAGATAAAACTTGGAATCGATTTATACTGGCCCGGTTTTTCACACGGGTAAAACTTAAAGCTTCCTTACACATCGATTAATCGATAGTTACAAAGCCCGATCGCCTTACGGCGTTGATAAGTTGGTTATCGAGACCAAAGCCCGATTCACTTTTCTGATCGGGCTATCCGCTTTCACACGATCAGACGAAAAGTTTTTTTGATCTATTCACCCCTCCCCTCTAGACTTACGCCCTCACATAACCCGTTAGGGACCTACAGACCGGAATGGATCGAAGTCCTACAAGGCTTTCCTCTCCACCACTTCACCATTTTGGGCCACGACGATGATATCGGCCCACCCCCAAAAAGGCGAAGAAGGAAAAGAGCAAAAGCGACCTAAATTCTACACCGGGGATGCCCCCGGAAAAAAAAAGAAAAAGCTGGTGAAGGCCGGAGAAGAGGCCGAAGAAGGCGAGCCCCCATGACTCTGTTTCTAGAAGATGAGTCGATGAAGAAGGAGCGCCAGATCGGCTGATCGCCCACAAAAATCAATTGAAAAAATCGACAGCAAAGGCTTCTCGAGAGCTCGCCCAGAACATTCTCGAGGAAGAAGCACTTCCAGGCGACGATCTCGCCTCCTCCAACTCATTTGTTGGTCCCGGTGGGAAAACCCATTTTGCGCGTGCGGAAGCAAAACATTTCATTGCGGTGCATATAAAAACAGGGGTGAAGGAATGGTGATTCCAGATTTTTCTCTTTTTGAGCTCATGTGTGTTGTGTCTTGCTTATAATCGAATGCGTATGACAAGATAAGAACATAAAGCAATAAAGAACACAACAAAGTATAGTGGTTCAGAGACTCAAGCTCCTACATCCACTCTCCCTGTTCCTAGGGAAATTCCTTCAAACACTCCCTGAGCTTTCTGACTACCTCTGTAGTTTACTAACTCAAACTGGACTTATCACCCTTTCGGGCTCGCCTCTAGATGTTTAACGAGTTCACACTCCAACGGGACTTATCACCCTCTCTCGGGATTGCCTAACAACTACCTCACTTCACCACTAGTTATCTCTTACGAGAATGGGGTTTGGGTTTGGTGTTGTCTCCAACTATGGTGAGATTTTCCCTTACATTTGTTTAGCCTCAATGCTAAGGTTGGGAAAATCTCTCTAAGCTTAGGATACATCGTGGGTTGCTTAGATTGGGTTCTAGAACACTCTTTGAATATATTTGTATATCTATAGACTTGTGTTCTATGGTGGGAATGCTTGAATATAAGGCTCTTGGCTTTGTAGCATCTTGTGCATATTCTCCACACTTAATTTGATGGAAGATCTTGTATTTATAGTGTCGATTTGAATGTTACCGTTGGAGAGAATCACATTCAAATCCATACTATTCTCTGTAAGTTCTGCAGCTTTTCCAGGCTGGTTGTCTTCCTCTCGTTGGTCCACGTCAGCTGGATTCCAACGGCTATATTCCTCAGCTTCAGTGCCTCGGAACATTCAGGATATACTGAGCATTCAGTATATTACTGAGTCTTCAGTAATTACTGTGCCTTCAGGATTCTCTGAGTCTCATTGTCTTCAGAGACATACTGAGCCTTCAGGTTTCTCTGAGCCTTCAGATTCTCAGTTTCATACTGAGTCTTCAGTTTCTCAGTTTCATACTGAGTCTTCAGTTTCTAACCTGTTCTATATCTGCCGACTATACACGGTGCAGATATTATCCTGAACACTTCTAAAACTGAATCTTGACTCATCTATCAAGATTATCCTGAACATGTCATACTCAGGGGTTTTGGGATCTAATCAAAATTCTCTTTAGTAAATTCATTTCCCAACACGAGCTGATTCACCACTCAGACTACTGGCTGCTGAGCATGTTTCTCCTTCTCTCCCACCTGGCCGCGAACCTGAAACTACATCAGTTCGCGAACCAGAAAGCTTACCTGTTGTGGAACCAGCCTCCACAGCAGAACCTCTGCAGGTCGAGCCAATCAGAGAACTTCCACCTACTCAAGCACCACCAGAACCCTCCGCATCTCATCAACCGGAATCTGGACAGACAATTCCTGAGTCTAGATCATCAAAGACCATCACAGGGAATATGGTCAAAATGCAAATCGAACGAGAAATTGATGAGATGTATCCAAAACTGGTCACCCATCCTGCTATTAGAGAAGAAGTTATGGAGATCCTCACCTGGAGAGATCTCAGATTAAAAAGCTTCTCAGATTTTATAATGATTATTGAACAGATGGGCGGTGCTGATGAGTTTGCGAGATTTTGATTTCGATATGAGGAAATCTGCTAAAGTAGATCACCAAATTGAGCTAATAACTCTTGAATCTATCAAAGCTCGATCCTGCGAAGTGGGGTTAATCGATCAAGGCGAACCGAGATCGGCCGAAGAAGCTCTCCTAAAGCAGATCTTACAATGAAGGATGCAGGAGATTGATAATTCGATGATGATAGAGGAACCGGTGTGCATAGTTCATGACCAACCTTTGGAGGCGCTAAAACAACCGAAAAGAGATCCGGTGACGCAAAACATTCCAACATCTCACATCACATTGATCAACCCGGAGATCAAATCTTGTCTCAAAGATCTCAAAAAAGAAGAAGAAGTTGAGGGAGTGATAGCCGGGAGGTAGAGGCGGATTGAGGCAATCAAAGATCAGTTCTCCCAAACTGTGACCACCGTGTCTCCCGAACTTATAAAATCGGGTTGATGACAAGGTGATTCGGTGGATCAACAACAAGTTTTTTTTCGATGCTCTTTGAAAAAGCTAGAATGTGAAGAGAAACTTGACAAACCGATTTTTACATTCTCATCGCCATGGAATCATCAAGACCGAAGCCGATCTCGAAGGTTCAACATCTAATCGCTCAAGTTCTGTGTTTATCTGTTCTATTGCAGATCTCAACAGGCAATATCGGTCGATTTTGGATCCCTAACTTCCCACTCTCATGACTCTTTTTGATCAAACCAAAAAGGGGAAGGACGGAGGAGAAAACAAGTGACATGATCGTAACAATGAAGACCTAATGAGATAGGTTGAAGCCTATGGACAAAGACTAGACCATCCGGATCTCTTTGCTAAAGCAAGTCTCTGAAAAGATGGAAAAGTCAAAGGCAAGGAAGGCAAATTAGATCACAATTCTGGTGCTTGGTCTTTGGGACATCTGACTGTACCCACTCGGATTAAAATAGTCACAAGAAGCATAAAATAGCCCGAGACATAAAGCCGATAAGGAGGCCGAGAAACGGTCCAAAGAGCGAGAATCTTTCAAGAGGCCCAAAAAAAAAGAAGAAAGAAAGGCGGATAAATTGACAGAGGAGGAAAATCTAAAGAAAAGATTCAGATTGAGAGAAAAGAAAGGAAAATTTGGAAAATGCATGCGTAACCTCACTTTGCCAATAAAGCAAGAGTTGATGAGATCATTCAAAAATCTAAATTGGCCGACATGCTAAGAGGTTTGAGGAATGGAATAAGAAATCAAAAAGTGAATGGCTTCGGATGCTTTTGTTCTTGATCTTGTTCCACGAGAAGAATCTCCGATGATGAATTCCCTCAATTTGGTTAGAAAATAAATATCATTTTTAAAGTATCCGGAAAATGAGGCCAAACTTATCAATGTAAAAATATCTCGCCAAGAGTATGATCACATTGGATTACTCGAAGAAGGCGGATGGCTCATTTGAATGATTGGCATTTCGGAGATTCTATTTTGACATCTGAGCAAAAACGCATATAATCGATCCTCGCAGACCCAATGATGTCAAATGGAAACTATATCGATTTTCAACGTACCTCAAGATCAAAAAAAGAGATGCGGAAGGATACAAGCCCCAAAAAAGTGAAGAATCGAAGACTTCTCAATTTGCTTTTAAATTCAAACTTTTACGATGTAACATGTAATCAACATATCTAATGAGAAAAGTTTATTTTCGATCCTAAGACAAAATCTCATTGTCTCGATTATTGCTCTTTCTTTGTTTCTATATTTATCAACTGTGTTTGGTTTCAGTGTTTTGTTTTTATCAAAAAGGGGAAATTGTTGGGAAATTTATAGTTTTGATAAAAGTTCCAAAAAAACACATGTAATAGGACCAATCGGACACATTAGGTATCATGATGTTTATATTACCGCTTATAGAATACCGGTTGATAATTACTGTATAGATAGAACAACCGATGTAATAGATAGGTCACATATTGAGGGGAACCTCAATATGTAAAAAGTCGATCTCAAGACCCAAAGAATAGGCGATATCCGGCAAGCGAGGAATGCAAGAGAAGAACGAAGATCGATCGATCGATCTAGTCAAATATCTCATTTGAAGTCATAAAGCTCAAACTCGAGAATACTTGAAGATCGATGACTTAATAAATTGTAAGATCGG
This sequence comes from Stenogyne calaminthoides, assembly GCA_037126765.1. Lineage (NCBI taxonomy): Eukaryota > Viridiplantae > Streptophyta > Magnoliopsida > Lamiales > Lamiaceae > Stenogyne > Stenogyne calaminthoides. The sequence goes on along the minus strand of JBBCBC010000013.1, from coordinate 15,048,509 downwards.
ACTCGAAGACCTACATATCTTTACAAGATAAAAAGTCCGCTAGTTGAAGCTAAGTCAATCCAAGCACGAGAAGACTCCATCGTAGTAGATCGATTGTTGATTAATATAAAAATCGATCGGTCAACTCACCAGTGAAAAACCGATGTTTCACCTAATCATACGTCTATGATCCTATTAGAACAAGAAGAATGTCAACCTTAGTTGGAAGAACAACTTTGAAAAGTCGCGTCTGTTAACCAATAAGAACAAGACACGTATGATCGGACCCGACAATTACGGATTTGATGTTGCTCTCTCTACGGCTATAAAATACAAGTTCACGTTTAGTTTTTCGGTCATGCCGTTCACGAAGCACGCCACATCAATCCTGCAGAACCTACCAAATATAGCACGAAATTCAAATTGCTCTCCAACGGCTCTTTGATTTCAAGGTCTATAAATATGGGATCACACTTCAGAGTGAAGACACTAAACACCGAACAATCAAGAAGCTCAAGCAATTATCGATTTCATACGAAGAACACGATCAAGAAGATTATTTTATTAAGTGTTCATCCCATAAGTTCTTAGCATAGAAATCTTTTCATCTAGGCGATAGGCTACCTTAAACACTAGAAAAGATTTCAGTAGTTGGAACCAAAACAATCTTATCCAAACCCAAAGTTAGGTTAAGTTGTTTAGCAAGATTCGGACTAGGGTTTCTAGTTTCGATTTACGGGATCGGTTGAGTGAGAACTCCTTAAATATCTGTCGATTGTCTTGTGTTGGACTAACACATAAAACTAAGTCCAGGTTGGTTAAGTTGGTGCCCCTTGTGATAGGGAAGAGTGGGCGTGGGAGGACTGGTTTGTCGAACCACTATAAATCTTGTGTGCCTTCTTGCTTTGATTAACTGTCTACACAATCGCACAACCTTTAAAGCGCATACATATTCTAAGTTGAGATCAGCTAGCACCAAGCTTCTGATCTGATCAAGCTTGACACTTCAGTCAACTGGTTAAAAGACTAACTTTGGAATCTGATTTATAAAAACTGGTTTTTCACACGGGTAAAACTTAGCTTCCGTACACATCAGTTAAACTGATAGTTACCGAACTGATCTTCCTTCTGGCGATTAGTAAGTTGGTTTTCAGCCCAAACTGATTCACTCGCACTCTGATCAGGCTAACTGCCATCACACCTGATCTGCACAAAAAGTTTTCAGAAGTCTATTCACCCCTCCCCTCTAGACTTCTGCCCTCACAAAACCCGTTCGGGACCTACACACTTCATCGGCTGCGCAACCAGGTGGACCGATCAACAATAACCTGATTGGTTTGGGATAAAAAATTCCCTCGGTTACCTGCTAAGACCGATGACATTTCGGCCGGTTCGAGTTAACAAATTATTTCTCCCAAAAACTTAGGTTCGGCGGTGATTGGTCATCCATGACTCAAGTACAGTGTTATGAAAAATGATTAGAGGAAGCAGCGATCAGAAAAAAAAAATCATAAATTCTCTTCAGAATTAGAAGCATGTCGTCGTACAAATTTTAACTAAAAGCTTCAATAATTTCAAAAGTATGATCACAATCACTGCTTGCTACAACAGTCAATAAGTAACAATCAATTTCACACTGCTGGCTCGCTTTTATCATGAATAACTCAGATGTCAAAGTGCCTTAAATATTGCATTGATAACCTCAAAGAAAGGACCTATTGTGTTTCACCCTCCTGTGAAGATCACTGCCATAAACTAAATTCAGATTTTGCACCATGAATAATAAATATAGCAACATGAAAAATTAACAAATGAATTACACATTAACAACTAATGTAGATCCTTATTACATAGAAACAGATGAAATGGAAGAATGCATGGGATGAATCATAAACCTGGCAAACATGCTATATTCATCTGCCCAAACCAGCTTTTAAATTAGGACATGATATGCGATAAATGGGAAAAGCTCAATTTTGGGAGTTAGACAAATATATTATGCAACACATGTCCGACCTCATTTTTAATCTCCTTCACATTAAGTATGCATAATTAGAAAGGATAATTAACTGATATCTAGAACTAAGTAAACAAATTAAGTTGGCTCTCTTTTCGTATACTCAACTCAAACAAAGCTGTGCCATCATTGTTACATGAAGTCTTTAATTGAAAAAGTTCAGAACAAAATAGAATATACCTCATTCCGAGAGTTAATAGTAGAAGTGGTTGAAAGATAGTGACCAGCGCTCTGTAAAACCTTATCGTCCATTAAAATCATCAATAACCTGTTTGTCTCACAAAATATAAAATTATGCAATTGTAAATATAAAACATAATTATCAATAAATTGATATTAAGCAAGTCAATCAACTGAAAAGCTGATTGTCAGTTGCATAAAAGGCATATAAGATTTGGAAAATCAAATAAGTTTCTGGAATTGCAATGTATTAATAGTTTGGACAAAGTATTCTGAAAGAAGAAACCCAATAACCTTCAATATTTTCTTGAATAATTTTAAAAATTGAAGAAGTTGCATTTACGGCCGAACTGTGTTTTTCAGCAGAACATTGGAATCGGAGGCGTGAACAACATCTGCATGTATTATGTCTTCCATTAGAACTGCAACCCAAATGAAAAAGAGTTTTACTGTAAAAATTTTAGAAACACATTCAAACCATTTGAATCCGACACAAAATTTATCACCAAGACGAATTATCCATTTACGACGATTAAAAATTCATCCTCAAAGGGTAAAAACAATTACTTCGACGCTTCTCAAATTAAGACAAATTCATTTTTCATACCCGTGATAAATTGCTTTCGATAGGCAGTGAGTGTTCTATATTGTTCCCTTTTCTTTTTTTTTGCAAAGGCGAATATTAAGACACTCACCGTCCGTGCAGTGTAACCAGAATGCTCCGCCGTACTCACGGTTTCACACCCGCATCTAGAAGGAGAAATAAACTGGGAGATGATCGGTGTGGCTGTTGTTTTACAAAGGTGATCGGTGTGGCTATTAGGATTCAGGGTCGAGGGAGTTAATTGATTCCTTCAATTAATATTACCATTAATAAAAAGAGTAGATACGTTTTGAAATTTGAAGTGGTAGAGTTTTCCCCTCAATTTTAAGTAAAATAAAAATTAATAACACTTGTCACTAATTTAGAGTAGACACTTGGCAGTAAAATAACAATAACACTTGGCAGCTTCTTAGGAGGTGCACTCCTCCTTTTATATATAAAGATTAGTCAATTTTAAGGATATCTTACAAGATAAACATCTAGCAACTTTTAAGAGAAAGATCTTTACTCTGCATACAAATATATCAAGTGTTAAGAGTGATAACATTTATTTAAAAAGCCATATCTATATATTATTATCATTAACCAAGGGAAACTCCGTGTCATCCCTGCTGCAGCTCCGACCCCTCTCGATCATGTCCTGAAACATCAAATTGTTGGGGAGGTGAGATAAAAATCTCAGCGGACAACTTGTACGCGTTACTCATACTGGTCATCGAAATATAATTATCTTGGTATTTTATTAAAGATTATTCATACGCTTTTGCGTAGATGATTTTTTTGTATTCAGGGTAGATTCATAGTACATTCACATTCATGACTTGAATTTCTATTAGTACACTCTTTTTCATAGTTCGGATAATAGTAACTTAGAATCTTCTTTATCAATAGTGGGACAACATTGCAGAACATTTATAGCTTGAAAAATCCTCTTCGTTTCTTTTTACATCATAGTGGGACCATAAGTTTATTTTGAAGCGTTATATTCTTATATCTTGGTAATGACTTACCACGTGCAATCCTCATCGTCACCTTTTTTTCATTATAATTGGGGGACACGTTATTAATTCACGATTTTCATTATAGTGGGAGCCGAAATTTTATTAAAACGGTCATTGAAGTTTATTAATAATGTTCCAAAATTATCACATGGTAACGTTCACTTGACGCAAATTTTAGAAAACCACGTACCAAAAAATCCCCATAGAGGATAGATTATCGTCATTTTTTTATTATGATTTTTTTTTTATAATGGGGACCCAGAATTTAATAAACGACTTTTTAACGAATTTTGCAATCCCCATCATCACCTTTCCATTATAATTGGGACATCCAAATAAATTATTGTACAAACCATTTGGTTTTAAATTCGACTTACCACGTAATCCCCAAATTTTTCACCTTTTCATTATCATATATCTCATATCATCATATCATAATCATAATCATAATCATAAGTTTATTTTTGAAACGTTATATTCTTATATACTTGTGTTCCTTGGTTATAGATTTGTGTTTGTTTAGTCTAGTTCAGATACACCAACAATCCCCAGTTTCTGAGTGAACATAAACCAGCAGTGTAACGATACAAATAAGTGTCCACCTTGTTAACTTTTAAGAAAAGTTACAAACTTGAAACCGGTTTGAGAGTTTGAGCGTGATATAATTTTTGGTCGTCCATGAGAGTTATGATTGAGCAACCAACTTCTCCTAGCACAATATTTTCATGTTCTCGTTATTAATTACTTTTGATTGAAATAAATTATTCGTAAGTTTATCGATGACGTTAAACTTTGTTCTTTAGATTTCCTTACTCGTGAGCTTTTATCGAAATTTTATTAAAAACGGTCATTGAAGTTTATTAATAATGTTCCAAAATTATCGCATGCAAGAATGAAGCTCTAAGGTTCATTTTTCAGCTTGACGCAGGTTTAGAAAACATTTTTTTTTAAATTGTTTATATAGTACCAAAAATCATCAAATAATTCATAGAGGCAGATAAAAGCATGTAGTATTTTATTATGATTTTTTTTTTATAAAATAATTGCAGGTGTATGTTGGGTGAATATGTCAAAAAAAAGTTCGATAATTTAATAAGTTTCGATAACTAACTTAATAATTTGTTCTTCAGTTTCACAATATAGACTTCAAAAATTCATCTCTCTTTAATTGCAAGTCCAAATCTTATGAATTTTGAGGAGCATGTTTATTATAGTTTAGGAATATATTTTTAGATTTTCTACAAAGGTCATGTGTATAGTGCTAGAAAAATCTTCTAAATTAATAACGTGTGATTTCTTAACAAAATGTCCTAAAGGATTTTCAAATAAGTGGCATAAAAAGAAAAATAAAACACATATGGTTTGTGTGAAATAAAGTCATCCAAATAAATTATTGTACAAACCATTAAGTGTTTCAAAAGTTTTAATATTCAGTTTTGACATTTTTAGAAAAGTTAGTGTCCCAAATTTTGTGACTTTTTTCCATTTTCGCAAGCTGTTTCCCGTCAAACGGTTAATCCAATTAATACAAAAATTTAGTATAATTAAACTTCATCATCTCAGGTTTCTTGGCAAGAAATTTCATATTAACATAACGTCTCTACATTGGGTAAAATGGTCTCGGAACAGTGCACCAGAAACTGTTAGAATTTTGGTGAAACAGGGAGGATAAAAAGTTCAGTTTTTGCTATTTTCAAAATTCATTTACCGTCAAATGGAAAGTCCTATTGACACAAAAATTTGGGGCTTTTGAAGCTTATAGTCTGAAGTTTATTGGCAAGAAAATTCGTTGGAAAAACAAAAATTTAAGTTGGTTAGAAACGTCACGAAAGGCAGTACCTGGAACCAAATTTCTGTTGGAAAAGAAATTCCAGATTTCCAGTTTCTGAGTGACCATGTTTGAGTGTAAAAACGAGCAGTGTAACGACACTAAAATTAAATAACGAGACTACGAACATGAACTACACATATAAGGGAGCATGTAAGTATTTTAAAATAATAGTTTTCAACGTAACGGAGCGCTCGACGGCATAGCCGAATATCAGTCGAGCATCATTTTAACGTTTCAACTTAGCATATTTGAGCGTAAATTTCGGCAGCATAACGGTATAATTTTTGGAAACCAAAAATAAAAGCATGAAGTATGCACTTCAACCAACATATAAGAAGTTTATTTCTACAGATTTCACCAATATACACCCCATAACAAAATAGCAAAGAAATAAGAACACAACTAATACACAAAGGTCGAAATCACAACCTTTGTAGTTTCCGTCTAGATTTTGGATGAAAACTCGAACAATCGTTGATTTTCGAAGGCTCGCTGAGTGATCGAGGTGTAGAGCAGCTTCCTCTACGGTTGGATGGAGGATGATGGTTCGATTTTGACGGATGGTGGTGTTTGGATTCCGGCAGCGTTTGGACGGAATTTATTTGGGCAGGGCTTCGCCGATGGAATTGAGGAATTTGGTTGATGAAGAGTAAATTGGAGGTATATATAGATGGAGTAAGAGGTGTGAGTGTATACTGAAAAGGAGATAGTTTGTTTACATTTTTCTTTTTGAGCTACTAGCTTAATTTGAATAGTAATGTGTGTGTTGGTAAGTTTTTGACCACATATCCTTGTGGTTAAGAAGCTCTCTAAGAAGATATTAATTAGTGTGATGTTTATTACTACTTCCTCAAAGATTAAGATTAATCTCACTCCATATCTCAGTATTATAAGTTCGTAAATTTCGCCAATTAAAATTTCTTATTAAAAACTTTATTAGGATTAATTGTTTAGAACTTTTAATTCAAATTAAATTGAACTCTAAGAAATCGCTTTTCCGAGAACAATTTGAAGTTTTTTAAAAATTATTTATTTAATTAAAACTTCATTTTTTTCTTAAAGTTATTCAAAAATTCTAATTTAGTTAGACGGAGTAGATTTTCCGTCGCAGTATTTATTATTCATCAGATTTTCGATTTTTATATCGAAAATCCTAATTCGTTCAAATATTAAATTTTCTTTCTTTAATTTGATATTAAATATTTTTATTTAATATCTTATGATTAAACCTTAATTAAATATTCTGTTGTAGTGTTAGGAGTGCTCCCGGTACAAAGTGCTCGTGACAGGTTCTCTGAGAAAAATCAAAAAATGTTTTTTTGCTAACATATACCATACTTATTCTAAGATCATTCGAATAATCCTTAAATCATATATTTATTTTATTAAACTCGTTTCTTTTATTATCCTTATTAAACTGGGACAGGGTGTTACATCCCTACCCTTAGTGCGGTATAAAAAAAAAGAATTAGATCCCCAAAATTTTGCTTATTCGATTCTCTTAGTCATTAATGGCATGGGTATTTCCCTAAGATCATTTCTCTTTTTCAATTCATTCTTATTTTCCATGTGTACAAAACCAAAGCATTCTCGTTTCCTATAACCGTGAAGCTTTCTTCTTAAGTTTTTCATGTGCATTTCCTCGAAAGTAAAATCATGTCTTAATTCTAAGTTTCTAAAACTAGTCCAAGATACCTCTATATTTATTTCGTCGTCTAAAGTATGAAACACGTTATGCACTTGTTACAGTTCGGTTGGTAAAGCTCAAATATAGGTTTTGTCTCCATCCTAAACGAAAAGGTCGAGTAGTTTTACGTAGCGAGACTTCATTTTGTCCATCTTCCCAAAGCGAATCAATCTCTCCCTCGGTGAAATTCTACGAAATACTTTCTCATCAAGTTTGAAGTGTAAATCCTTTCTCCGAGTGTCGGCATGCGATATTCGATAAATCTTGTGTCGTCTTGATCCTTTCTTTGATCTTTGAAACGAATTCCACTAATCTTTGTACGAGCATTTTCCGATATTCATTTCGTCTTGACATTAAGCAATCTTCTCTTCTTTCCACTAAGTGTTTCAATCGGTGTCATGTTTATCGTATTTTGGCAGCTTCCGTTGTAGATTAATTCCACGAGTTTCTCAAATCATGAGTTAGGTAATATGTTGGTACGACTTTGGCCATGGTGATGCGTACGGAGTGTCTTTCCTATGTTTCATGATGTCACATTCTTGTTTGGTTTAGATGTGTTGTCGTCATATCCTCCTCCACTCAAAAGAATTTCGTCCCCGAAATTCACTTATACTAAACCCTTGGTTTAAACGAGGTGGTCAACATAGAGGGAAAGTTGAATTTTATTTCCAAATCATTCGACTCTACTTCTAAACGTTCTACCTGATCTTAAAATCTAATGGCGTTTCTAAGAGAGAGTAACTATGTCAATACTCATCTTCCTATACTTATACTTATGTGCCAAAACTAGCTCATCTTAAATTTATCTAGGTTCTTCGACTTAAAAACGCAAAATTTGGTATTTATTCGGTGTCCATCCAATTCTAGCTTTGCTCATTCTTCTTGATTTTGGATTCTCATTGTATTTTGACGGAGTATTCATTTTTTAGAATATGTCCTTCAATACTTCATATTCCCGACTCCCTCAAACTTTTAAATACAAGAGAGTGGGATGCTCATGTATCAAGCAATAAATGCATAGGTATTTGAAGCACAAGTAATGTACCTGCTAGGCTTTCATGCTACTCGGACGGTTCTTGATACTCGAGTAGCATTGGTTCCTCACTCTCCTTCCCGTCTCCGAGGATAGCATTTACATAGGCTTGTTCTTGCTGGCCTTGGTAGGACGGATCTCTTCTCAGTGGTTCGAGTAGGTGGTTGTTGTGTACAGAAAGTTGTCGATCCTGAAAGTTGCCCACAGATTGCAATTGATACTGATTTGTTCCCATTGGCTGATGATTAGGATTGTTCATCATCAGGCGTCGAACATTCGGTGACATCGGGCATTTAGTGGTTTTATGCCCAATCTGATAACAACGATAACAATTTCTGGTTCCCTGGAGGCATACTCCCAAGTGTCTCTTCCCACAGTTGAGACAGTTTGGTGTGGTTCTTGGGGCATTGAAGTTGTTTCCTCTTGGTGGTGGATAAGGGTTTCCCTTGAAGTTTGGCTGCCAATTGCGGTTGATAGACACAATTGTAGTAGTTTGTTTAAACTCCAAACCCAAACCAATCGAGATAGTTAGTGCTCGATCGAAAACCTCATTGTAGTTTGGCAGTTTCAGTCCTGCTACGATCCCTCCAATCTCGGGCCTCAAACCCCTTTCAAATCTTCTTGCTTTCTTTGCATCAATCTCCACCAGGTGTGGAGCATATCGTGATAGCTTAATAAATTTCCTCTCGTACTCCGATACTGAGAGGGTGCCTTGTCGTAGGTTGACAAACTCTTGCTCTTTTTTATCACACAGGGCCTGTGGAAAATACCTCTCCATTACTGCTCGTTTAAATTCTTCCCATGTAAGTGCTTGCCTTCCCTCAGCATTTAGGGTTCGCTCATAGGATTCCCACAATTGGGCAGCATCTTCTGCCAACTGGAATTGTGCACATGAGACCTTTTGTGCGTCAGTCAATGTCATGTGACAATAGATACGTTCTAGACCGGCAATCCACTCTTCAGTTGCCATAGGGCCTTCTTTCCCATTTAGCTTGGGTGGTTGCAGCCGTTGAAACTGTTCGACGAACTCATTGGCTCTCGGCACCACATGTGGCATAGGTGCATATGGTGGTGGTGGGGGGGTACTTGTTGTTGCATATAGTTATGGAGAGAATTGAAGAATTCTCTTGCCATGTCGGCTGCGGGTGCCGCATTGGGTGGTTGTTGTGGTCCGGCGTTCGGTGGTTCAACTGGACCTTCTAGAATTTTCCTACGAGGTCGTCCACGTCTACGTCGAGGTGGTACCATTCTAACAGTAAGTAAGACTCTGAGAGGAAAAGAATATGCAGTTACTACGTATAGATATTAGAAAACTTTTAAGAACAGAACCCAACTATTGTAATTAACACGGTACTAGCACAAGTTATACATTGGAATACGCAAAACATTGGAAAACACTGTGGCCACCAGTGGCACAATGATGGATCAACAACTGCAATTTTAGGAACCATTGATCGCATGTCAATAAAGCAATAATTGGGTAAAAATAACGGATAGAATAAAACAAACTTACTTGAAGTAAGTTGTAGAATAATATATATAACTGTTTAAAACATGGAGTGTCCTCCATTAAAAAAAACTAACAGTCCCAATAACATAAAATAATAATGTAAGCATCCAGTGCCTTCTAGACTACACAGTGATATAGGGATTGTAGTTCATGTGAAGGGAGTCATTCTAGGTCCATCTTATATTCTACAATATATAGAGATCTAAAGGTTTAAAACTAAGAGTGTTCGGATGATATCATAAGTGTCGTGAATGCATGTAAAATATTTTCATAAACTTTCACTTGTACCATGAGGAAATGAGTAAATCATTCCACAACATTTCCTTTCATTTCCTAAACATGTAACATTCCTTTCATTTCATAAACATGTGTTATCAACGCATAGCTTATCATTTCTCACTTTCGTAACTTCCGTAAATTATGCAAGTCAATGTCCTTGAAACCTCTTTCAAATCATAACCTTACTTGAAAATCTTTAAAACAAATACATACCTCGAGGTGCTTCGGCTGCGGCAGGAGACACATTTTCCCACAAGTAACTTAGTTCAAGAAGTTCATTTATTAGCATAATGTTTCTATTAACCATTTTATACACAACTTTTAAGAATTTCTAATTACTAGTATATTAATATATTAAGGCAAGTTCTTTTATGTAAGCTTTTTATAAAAAGATTTTAGTATGAAAAAAAATTGTATTTTAGTTTTTGTCCGAAAGTTGAACCTAGGCTCTGATACCACCTGTAACGCCCCGAATCCAGAATGTCGGCTCTTGCACCTTCGACACTCTAAACTCGGGTCACCACTTAGTGTTTGTAAAATCTGAGATTAAAAATTTCTTTTTAAAATATAACGAGAAACATAAGTATTACATTTTGCAGCGGAAAGTATTAATGACAAATATAAGGTATGAAAAAATAGTGTGGGCCCGTTTATTAAACTATATCATTTATAAGTATTAGTCAATTTTAAGGATATCTTACAAGAAAAACATCTAGCAACTTTTAAGAGAAAGATCTTTACTCTGCATACAAATATATCATCAAGTGTTAAGAGTGATAACATTTATTTAAAGAGTCATATCTATATATTATTATCATTAACCAATGGAAACTCCGTGTCATCCCTGCTGCAGCTCCGCCCCTTCTCGATCATGTCCTGAAACATCAAATTGTTGGGGGTGAGATAAAAATCTCAGCGGACAACTTGTACGCGTTACTCATACTGGTCACCGAAATATAATTATCTTGGTATTTTATTAAAGATTATTCATACGCTTTTGCGTAGATGATTTTTTTTGTATTGTAGGGTAGATTCATAAGACATTCACATTCATGACTTGAATTTCTATTAGTACACTCTTTTTCATAGTTAGGATAATAGTAACTTAGAAATCCTTTTATCAATTGGGGACAACATTGGTAAATAAACTTACTTATACCTGAAATCCTCTTCGTTTCTTTTACATCATAGTGGGACTCATACTGGTAATGACTTACCACGTGCAATCCTCATCGTCACCTTTTCATTATAGTGGGACCACACTGTCACCTTTTCATTATAGTGGGACCACACTGATAACGACTTACCACATGCAATCCCCATCGTCACCTTTTCATTATAATGGGACCACACTGGTAACGACTTACCACGTGCAATCCCCATCGTCACCTTTTCATTATAGTGGGACCACACTGGTAACGACTTACCACGTGCAATCCCCATCGTCACCTTTTCATTATCATATATCTCATATCATCATATCATAATCATAATCATAAGTTTATTTTTGAAACTTTATATTCTTATATACTTGTGTTCCTTGGTTATAGATTTGTGTTTGTTTAGTCTAGTTCAGATACACCAACAATCCCTGTAACATAAACCACTGCATACAAATAGTGTCACCCACCTTGTTAACTTTTAAGAAAAGTTACAAACTTGAAACCGGTTTGAGACTTTGAGCGTGGCGGTGGTCGTCCGAGTTATGATTCGAGCAGCACTTCTCCTAGCACAATATTTTCATGTTCTCGTTATTAATTACTTTTGATTGAAATAAATTATTCATAAGTTTATCGATGACGTTAAACTTTGTTCTTTAGATTTCCTTACTCATGAGCTTTTATCGAAATTTTATTAAAAACGGTCATTGAAGTTTATTAATAATGTCCCAAAATTATCACATGCAAGAATGAAGCTCTAAGGTTCATTTTTCAGCTTGACGCGGTTTTAGAAAACATTTTTTTTTAAATTGTTTATATAGTACCAAAAATCATCAAATAATTCATAAAGGCAGATAAAAGCATGTAGTATTTGATTATGATTTTTTTTTTATAAAATAATTGCAGACGTAAAAAAGTTCCAGTAATTTAATAAGTTCGGTTGTTCTTCAGTTTCACAATATAGACTTCAACAATTCATCTCTCTTTAATTGCAAGTCCAAATCTTATGAATTTTGAGGAGCATGTTTATTATAGTTTAGGAATATATTTTTAGATTTTCTACAAAGGTCATGTGTATAGTGCTAGAAAAATCTTCTAAATTAATAACGTTTGATTTCTTAACAAAATGTCCTAAAGGGTTTTCAAATAAGTGGCATAAAAAGAAAAATAAAACACATATGGTTTGTGTGAAATAAAGTCATCCAAATAAATTATTGTACAAACCATTAAGTGTTTCAAAAGTTTTAATATTCAGTTTTGACATTTTTAGAAAAGTTAGTGTCCCAAATTTTATGACTTTCTTCCATTTTCGCAAGCTGTTTCCTGTCAAACGGTTAATCCAATTAATACAAAAATTTAGGATAATTAAACCTCGTCATCTCAGGTTTCTTGGCAAGAAATTTCATATTAAAATAACGTCTCTACGCTGGGTAAAATGGTCTCGGAAGAGTGCACCAGAAACTGTTAGAATTTTGGTGAAACGGGGAGGATCAAAAGCTCAGTTTTTGCTATTTTCAAAATTCATTTCCCGTCAAATGGATAATCCGATTGACACAAAACTTTGGGGCTTTTGAAGCTTATAGTCTGAAGTTTATTGGCATGAAAATTTGTTGGAAAAACACAAATTGAAGTTGGTTAGAAACGTCACGAAAGGCAGTACCTGGAACCAAATTTCTGTTAGAGAAGAAATTCCAGATTTCCAGTTTCTGAGTGACCATGTTTGAGTGTAAAAACGAGCAGCGTAACGACACTAAAATTAAATAACGAGACTACGAACATGAACTACACATATAAGGGAGCATGTAAGTATTTTAAAATAATAGTTTTCAACGTAACGGAGCGCTCGACGGTATAGCCAAAAATCAGTTGAGCATCATTTTAACGTTTCAACTTAGCATATTTGAGTGTAAATTTCGACAGCATAACGGTATAGTTTTTGGAAACCAAAAATACAAGCATGAAGTATGCACTTCAACCAACATATAAGAAGTTTATTTCTACAGATTTCACCAATATACACCTCATAACAAAATAGCAAAAACATAAGAACACAACTAATACACAAAGGTCGAAATCACAACCTTTGTAGTTTCCGTCTAGATTTTGGATGAAAACTCGAACAATCGTTGATTTCCGAAGGCTCGCTTAGTGATCGAGGTGTAGAGCAGCTTCCTCTATTGTTGAATGGAGGATGATGGTTCGATTTTGACGGATGGTGGTGAATTTTGATGATGGTGGTGGATGGATTCCGGCAGCGTTTGGACGGAAGTTATTTGGGCAGGGCTTCGCCGATGGAATGGAGGAATTTGGTTGATGAGGAGTAAATTGGGGGTATATATAGATGGAGTAAGAGGCGTGAGTGTATACTGAAAAGGGGATAGTTTGTTTACATTTTTCTTTTTGAGCTACTAGCTTAATTTGAATAGTAATGTGTGTGTTGGTAAGTTTTTGGCCACATCCTTGTGGTTAAGAAGCTCTCTAAGAAGATATTAATTAGTGTGATGTTTATTACTACTCGGTATTAATCTCACTCCATATCTGTATTATAAGTTCGTAATTTCGTCAATTAAAATTTACGACTTTATTAGGATTAATTGTTTAGAACTTTTAACGATTAAATCGTCACGTTCCGAGACGAAAATTATTTATTTAATTATTTAATTAAAACTTCATTTTTTTCTTAAAGTTATTCAAAAATTCTAATTTAGTTAGACGGAGTAGATTTTCCGTCGCAGTATTTATTATTCATCAGATTTTCGATTTTTATATAGAAAATCCTAATTCGTTGAAATATTAAATTTTCTTCTTTAATTTGATATTAAATATTTTTATTTAATATCTTATGATTAAACCTTAATTAAATATTCCGTTATAGTGCTAGGAGTGCTCCCGGTACAAAGTGCTCGTCCGTTCCCTGAAAAATCAAAAGCTTTTGCAAACATATACGCTCTAAAATCATTCGAATAATCCTTAAATCATATATTTATTTTATTAAACTCGTTTCTTTTATTATCCTTATTAAATTGGGATGGGGTGTTACATGCAGACTGGTCTGATCAACATACTTGATGTCTGATTTGATCCTTTGAGTTATGCATGTTATTTTGAGTGAATATATGAATGATAGTTATGAAAATCATTAAACAACAAACAGTTTTTATAGTGGTTCGGAGAACTTATCCTTCGTCCAGTCTTCCCTATCAGCAGGGGGATCACTCTATCAAACACCTTAGTTTATAGTGTTAGGCACACTTTACAAATGATCTCCACGATCAGCAAACTAGATTTTTATAGAGATCCACCTCTATCCTGGTCTACAAGCTAGTTAACACTAACTTATTAACTTGCCAACAAACTCCTAATAGGCTTTTTATAGGGCTAGTGAAATATCTCTTACAATCAGTCAGCCTAAAGATGGGTTGAAAATATTTCGATCTAAGTTTGGTTTAGATGAACACTATGGATAAGTTTATATATCAGTTTGAGTGTTCTTGCAGAGATACATGGAATAGCTTGAATTCTTGAAAATTTCCGTCCTGGACTCTGAAGTAGTTCATCCATATTTATAGGTAAAAAATTCAAAGAGTCGTTGGAGAGCAATTCGAATTTCAGCCTATTTTAGGAAGGGGTCAGGTATGAAGTCATGTTTGCACGGCTGCATTTCTTGAAGTAGGTAGATTTGTCCTTTCTAGCCGTTTGACCCTGATACTTCATATCTTGCTCGACATTGTTCATACATACTTGTGGGTCTCTCATTTGTTGACAAGTACACTTATGCAACACTTAGTCAGACCTTTATCTTCACATTCCTCTGATCTGATCTCGTATGACTTATATATTTTATAATTCTAACTTGACCATTCTAACTTGAGCTGGCTTTAAATAAGCCATTTAACTGACTACAAGGTTAGCATCAGACCAGTCTGATTTTTTAGCTTGAGCTTGATTCAAGACCGACTTAGAACAATCTTGAGACTCTGCTTTTTCCTTCATTAGGAAGGTCTTCTGATCTTTAATGCCTTGTGTTCTTCAAATCTTCTGATCTTCACAAGACTGATCTAATATATTGATTTTTCCCCTTAATATATGACCTAGCTCTAATAACATCAGTTGTCTAACATGGTCAGCTGGTTTCCAATCAGATCATCAGTCGACTAATAGGTTCGACTAGTCCTATTACATATGTTTGGAACTTTCATCAAAATTATAAAATTTCCCAACAATTTCCCCCTTTTTTATTGAACCAAAACACTTAGAAATCATACTGAAATCGAAAGATAGTAAATCAAAAGACAATGAGGAGTTGTCTTGAGATCAGAAAAGGAAAATATTTCATTAATCATAAAGAAATTACAAGTCCAATGTTTTCCTATTCTGATTTACTAATCTACATCTCTGTATTCTTCAGGAACTGCTAAAATATCATAGAGTCTTTTCTTCACCCCAGCAGTCCTTTCTTCTTCAATGATGATTGCCTGGACCAAAAACTGGTTAAGTGTATCAGTAAACTTGAGCTTGTCAAATGATCCATCTGGCAGTCTCTAGTAATCCATTGTTTGATAAAGCGGTTAAGTGTATCAGTAAACTTGAGCTTGCCAAAGAGAAAAGTGGGTAGTCAGTTTGCTAAAGTGAGCTAACATAGCACTCTTGATCTCATCGGCTTCATTACGCGAGATGGTAATAGAAGAAGAAAAAGGCATAATGATCTGATGGACGGCTTTGGCTAGGCTTGACTTGTCTGATTCAACAGAAGCAGCAAAGTCCGTGTGAAACTTGTTCAATTCATCCTCAGCCTCGTGCAGATTCTCGGTAGCTTGAATCAGATACAACTGAAGCTTATGAACCTGCACCATCTTTTCATTCATCATTTCAGAGAACTGGGCTTCTCTCTTTTGTTCAGTCTCTGCTGCTACTACAGTCAATTTGATTGCTTCAATTGTAGCAAACTCTCGTTCTTCAGCACTTATCCGTCTATACTGGCGAATGATGTTGTGTTTGTATTTTTTTCATCAGATTACTTACAATGTCAGTAATCATAAACAAGATTTCCTCTTCTAACAGTTCTTTCACACTCGCTTTAACAGGTGCTCTTAAAGAAGATAATAAGCTTGATTCAAACTGAGCAGATGTATGGAGAACAGTGGTACTTTGAGCAAATGTGGCAGAAGGAATATCCTCTGGTTTATCAGATGCCTCTTCTTCTCCTGTTAGATCGACCACTTTCTCTTTCCTAGTTGTTTGAGCCTCGACTATTGAGGTCTCAACTGCAGCACCCTTGGCAACTTCATCAGCGACTAAAGGCTCAACTGGCTCTTCTTGAGGATCAAATGGTTGAGCAGCTTGAGTTGTTGCTTGATCTGGTGTAATTTCTGGTAAACCTAACTTACGATTTACCAGGTTTTGGACACCAACATCTGATGCCAAATCAAGAGCAGTTGGGACTCCAGCAGAAGTTCTCATCCTCTGCTCATAATCCAGAAAGGGTCTAATCCCACCCTTATGTTCGATTATAATCGCAAAGTCCTCAAATCTCTTCAGCCTGATATCTCTCCATACCAGGATTTCCACTATCTCTTTCCTGATGGCCTCATGGAATGCCAGATTAGGAAACTTCTCAGACACGAACTTATCCACCCTCAGTCTGATCAGTATCTCCATAAAAGTTGGAGGGGGTTGGGCTTGTGGTTCTGTTTGGGCTTGAGGTTGGGATTCAGTAGTGAGAGGGGGTTTTTCTGGTTGTTGAGCAGGTGAGGTTGATGTTTAGACAGTGGTTGTATGGGTGAGGATTGAGGATCAGATGTCCGATGGGATGGTGATGGGGATGGATGGAATTCTGGGGCAGGTGGTTGGGATGTGATGCAGCAATGGGAAGCATACGCATATCATCCATTGATTCTTAGAATTCCTGGATAGATGTACGCAAACGTGATTAATGTTTAATTTCGTTGATTTGATACGAATACCGGAAGAAGAACGATTAAAACACGAACAATGAGTTAAAACTCGATTTTCTATTTCATTCAAAGTTATATATTACAATGCCTGAAATGAACTATTTATACTAGTCTTGTACTTAATTAACGCGATATATGAAAATAATAAATTAAATAACTAATAAATAAAAGGATCCAAAACCTAGGGATTGAGTCAAACATGAATTAATTAATAGATGACTTTCAAACTTCTTCATGAATGCTAAAGCTTTCTCATCTCCATCATTCTCTCCCTCTCGAAAATGATATGTTCTCAAATCGGAAGCATTCTCATCTCCAAATGGATAAGTCAAAGCCACCAAATATTGAGCTCAAAAATATCGAATGTTAGGGTGTGGCTCAAAACTTTGAGGCGATAAACAAATAGAGGTTTCAAAGAGCTGCCGATAAAATAACTATCATGGTTAATATAAAAATAATAATTATTTTGCGACGCAAAATCGACCTGTTGCTCAGAATATGGATGCTCCAGAACCAAGACATCTTTGCACTTCCTATCATAAACCGAAAACATATTGCTCAGAATATGGATGCTCCGGAACCGAGACATCTTTGCACTTCCTATCATAAACCGAAAACATCTCATCATAGTTTGTATCATAAATTGGAAACTCCACATCCGAATCCATTTCATAAATTGAAAATGAATTATTGTTGGGCTCAGTATCATAAATGAGATCACTTAAAAAATCAGGTTTATCAATAGGTTGCTCTTCATTAAAAGAGGGAGGACCTACATATCCCAATGGCCTAATTTTTTCAGTAAACACATGTGGCCCACGTGAATTGTCAAAATTAACCAGCTCAAGTTCATTGAAAATAAATGGCTCAATGTTGTGAGTATTCAATAGGCATATCTCCATAAATATATTCAATGGGCCCAAGCAATGGATTCTTCCTATTAGAAAAAAACCCAACATCAATATCCACAATAAAAGTTTCAGTATCATTAACAGACTTACCAAGCCCACATAGCTTATCCAGCCCACAACAAAGGATTAGGGCATCCCCGTGAAAATTGTCTCCGTCTCCAGGAGCGGTTGCTCAAGAGTTCTGAAAGGTGCGTCATGAAGGTGGGAATGGCGGCGGTTTCCTCACCATGGTTTGAAGTGCAAGAAATTTAACTTTATATATGTAAAATCTATATTAAATTAAAGGTAGTAAAATAATTGTCTATTGGATGAGTTGGTCTCTTGTGTAAATCAATATTGATTTTCACGGTAAAAATAGAATGGAAGAAGGTAAGAAAATCATGTCATTTACCGCTTAGCTATAACAAACACTCATTAATTAATATTTTTATTAATTTATTTATACTTATGAAAAATTATAGTAAAATCTGTAATTTTAAAGGGTATTTACATGCAAAATTAAAGCAGTAATACAAACAAAACATAACAATACTACATTCAAAAATAAAAAAAAAAGTAAATTGTGAAGGATATTAAATCAAAACAGTATTACAAACAAAATATAATAATATTACATATAAAAATATAACATCTAAAACTGAACTTATTTTCATAATAGTATTACATTCATCACCTAAAACTATTAAAACCACATAAAATTGGGGTTGTTATGTAGTAAAAATAAGGTAACACACATAAACTCGTGACAGTAATACATTAATCACATAACAGACTTACACCACAGAAAATAAGAGTTGTTATGGAGTAAAAATAGGGTAACACATAATCACATGACAGTATTACACTAAACACATAACAATATTACACTAATCACATAACAACATTACACCACAAAAACTAAGAGGGTGTTATGGAGTAAAAATAGAGAACACACATAAACCCATAAAAGTATTACACTAATCACATAATATTATTACATCACATAAAATATGGGGTATTGTGCAGTAAAAATAGAGTATTACACTAATCATATAACATTATTACACTAATCACATATCAATATTACACCATATAAAACAAGAAGAGTTGTGGAGTAAAAATAGAGTAACAAACATAAATCCATGACAGCTGGTTCACTCCCACCGTTCTCATCGTTCTCCTCAATCTAATGATCGACACCATTGTTTTCACCTCCTCGTCTTTTACCAAAAAATAACAACAGAAACAACAATATTAGAGTGATTTCAATAATCCCAACCACATATCCAGATTGCCTTCCATTTTGAAGCACCTCAAATCGGTTAATTTCTACTCGTATTTCAGATCTCAGGCGTCGCAGGATCATATTCACTCCAATTATTTAGAAAACATCAAGTAATTCAACTAATTAAGAATACAAATAATGACTATAGCAAAAACTACACCAAGAGTCTAAATAAGCAAAATGGAACAACAATTAACCACTAGTAAATATTACGAGAAATCCTTATACAACTGAAAAATAAAATAAGGGGCAATTACAATAGGATGTCATTTATAGAGTGTTATTACTCTTAAGTACTACCCTTTTTTACTCTTACTTCTAGGTCCAAAAAATAGATACGAAAGACTTAAATGCCCTTAAGTGCTCCAACAACCAAAATGAGTCCATGTGTAGATTTAAAATTTGACTTTTCTGCACCCCATATTTTTAATAATTTTGTATTTTAAAAATTTTAAAATTATAAATTCTAAAATTATAAATTTTAAAGTTTAAATTTTGAACTTTTTTAATTTACATATTTCAGATTTCAGATTTAAATTTGCATATCTTTCATTTTATTTAATTTGCATATTTCATAATTTAAAATTTACTAATTTTTTAATTTTATTTAATTTTAGCCATTTTATTTAATTTTATGTAATTTTATTTAATTTTATTTTAATATTAGCCAAAAAATTCTGCAAAATTCTGCACACCCCAATTTTTTTTAATCATATGTCCTTTTATTTAAAAAATTTGAGCAACCCTTAAAAAAAATTTGCACACCTAATCTTTTTTAAATCATTTGTCATTTTATTTAAAATTTTGCACACCAGTCAAAAAAAAAATACTGCACACCTATAAAAAATCCTACACCCATAATTTTTTTTAAAATCATATGTCCTTTTATTTAAAATTATGCACACCCTTAAAAAAAATCTGCACACCCGTAAAAAACTTTGCACACCCAACTTTTTGTTAATCATTTAGTCTTTTATTTAAAATTTTGCACACCCCACAATTCTGCACACCCGTAAAAAATAATTCTGCACACACTCGCAATAAAAAATGCACACCCAAAATAAATAATACACACAAATAATATAAATTGCACGCGCATTAGAATACATAGATTAGTTTCATATGAAATCGGTTTATAAATTTTTTGTTATATTAAAAATATGAATTAGTACTTCTGTTGCAACATCCTCTAAATATGTAGTCAAACATAAAGAACTCAACGATTGCGAATTCTTTTATAAATGAAAAGAAATTATTAAAAGTTTTCTCTTTGTAATTACTAGAATCCAAGTATGCATCCACTTCTTAATTCTTTCTGTGTAAAACTGTTTATAAGTTTGAAGAAAAAATATACATAAAAAATAATGAAATATTCCACTTTTTTTAAGGCAAGGTCTCATATGCACTTGGTGCACAGATTCTAGATCCGTGTACTCACTTTGACCTTACCCATTTTTTTATTGTGGATTCTCCTTTTTACTAATGACAAGGTCTCATTTTCTTAATGGATAATACGCGTATCCTTCCGCTGATGCATCAATTGGTATCCAGAGTCTTGGCAACGCTCCTGTTCGATGTCATCTCGCATGAACGAGTTGCGATGACAACTCGCTGCCCTCACCCATTGACACACTACGTGTGCAACATGCAACAATCCTCGACGCTGCACGACTAGAGGTGAAACATCGTGAACGTGAGAGCAGTGATAGTGCCCCGCCTCAATTTTTCATCTCATCCCCTTTTACACCAAATGATGAAAATACTGTATTCATGGAAACCCCATTCACTTCGGATGCCAACACCGCATCAACAATCTGTTGGAGAATTTGGTTTAATCCAAGCGGAAAATGGTTTGATCCATTTCAAATAAAATTTGGAGAGTTTAATTAAATTAAAATGTTGAGTGGGCATCTTTGAGCTATATCTTTTGTAGGCTCCACCGCTCAGTTTTCGTGTTTTTGAGTTAGTCGCGTAGTGGGTTGCGCAATCTTCGCGATGATGGATAACACGTGAATAAACCGGTGTGAATGATAAATTGGCTCAAAAATGATGAGGTTGGAAAAATTGAAAAATCATATTCTAGATTTTTCATCCAATTTATTTTCCAACTTATTAGTCTTTATGATGACTAATTAAAGAGAGACTCTCCAAATTCCATGTAATTATGTGGAGACCTCTTACTTACTTCTCCACCCCTATTTAAGAGTCATCTCTCCCATTACATAAACACACTAAAATCATATCCCACTTCTCATATTTCTCGTGTTTCTTTTTTTTAGTCTTGCAAAAGGGTTCTAGCTACGAAAAGTTCGAAGGAACTACTTCTTGTTGCTTCCGAAAGCAGTGTGATTGGGCGTTGTACCTTAGGAGTTCATTGCTCTTGAAGGCCTGAAGCTTAATAGGCGAACAAATTGAGGTTAAGGGCAAGTGGTTTGCCACTGCCTCGTCCAGGATTTAAATCCGAATTTATTTGTGTCTTTCCTTTAAATTTTCAAAATTTGTTTTTTTACAAAAGGTTTATAAGTGCATTAGACTATTTCTATCAAGGTTCCAACAATTTTAAGCTCAATTTTCGATATGACATAAGTGTATGAGTCTTTCAAAGTGAGCGATAGTTTGAAAATGAAGCAATTTTAAGTGAGTTTTGCAAACAAGAAAATGGTTATAAATAAAACAAAGTGTCTGTTAAAACTAATTAACTTAAAAAGAAGCATTCCCTGTAAATTCGTGATTTAGCTAATTAAATTAATTTCTGAAAAGAAATACTATGCTCTGAGTGGGTGAACGGTTATAAGACTTGGAAAAAAAAAATCTATTTTCTAAGATGGAAGATTGAGGTTGCTGAGAAAAGGCTATTAAAAGAATCGGCGCCTCCTGTGTCAAGAAAGATTACCGTTAGTAACGATTGTCGCTGTTCGGAGTAGAGAATGGCAACTGAGAGACGATGTGTAACGCTCTTGTATTTGACGTGGCACTTCATCAAATTTTGTTTGAGAATTTGGAGAGGCATAACGCTGAACTGTTGAATAAAACGGTAATTGAAAGTTGCCAGAAGATCAGTGGGTTTCTTTCACTTCTTTTAATAATGAGTAGGTCTACTGTACAAATTTGTATAGATATAAATCAATCAATTTAGAAAGGGTCAGAGGGCCAGGTGGTCAAAAATGGGCCAAAGCGGGTCAATGGTGGGTTGGGTAAAGTGAAATTGGGTCTCAATTGGGATTTGTATGTATACAAATTTATATCATAAACTTTGTCTTTATTAATTAATGATTAATGAGCCTGTTGGCTTGCTGGACTATTCATTATTTTATTTTTTGCCAACTAAATTAATTAATTCTTTTTGAGCCATTCTCAAGCGAAAGGCTACAAGCACGGTGATCTGAAAACTCGACGTCTGAAACATGATTTACTTGGGTGATCAACTACAAATGGGTCATATTAATTTTGTTAGACCATTTAGTTGGTCATAATTTGGCCTGAAGGCAATATTAATTTTATTTGGCGGCAGGAATTGAACCCACATGCAAATCCAAATCATGTTACTATTTTTTTTTTTTTTTTTTGGGCTGCTAATTGTTTAGCCGGGCCATTGTGAGCATGGATTAATATAACTTGGCCGTAATTGTTATGAGCTTTAAATAACATATATGGTAAATATTAGAGACCCAAATTTAATATTAGTTGGCTATGGCCTAAACTAGTGTGACTAATTTGTGCCGCCTAATTGAATCACGGGCAGGTATTTTTATGAATCTATTTATATTAATACTTGACGTATTATGAATATATTGTTATAAATGTAAATCCTTTGATAGTTAACTATCAAATTATAACTTGATTTGAGATCAAATATTTGTGCTTGAGAGTGCAAATTGTATGCTTGGATTCAATCTAAAGATTTGACTCGATATAATTCGTTAATTATTAATAATAATAATTTAAGAGTCAAGATGATTGGTTTGGACGGAGACATACTTATTTCATAACTCAAAATTATTATTTTTTTGGACATTTTAGTCTTATTTGTATATGTGCGATATCACTTGGGCCTTCTCGGCTGAATTTTTAGTTGGCCAAATCTTTTTTATTTGTGCCTTAATTATGAGTTTGTTTTTATGAGTTGAGGCACATAAATATGGGCTCCATGGATCATATATTTTGACAGAAAACATCTAAATATGAGTTGATTTGGGATCAACTATGATGGATATTTGTGCTTGAGGGCACAAAATTACATTCTGAATTTAACATTCACGAATTCTGATTTTGTATAATTTATTGAGAATTACTTAAGAGTCAATATATCAAATTTGAGATTTGATGACTTGCGGGAGAACACAAAAGTGTAGTTTAATTTATTAAAGAATTATTTTCGAGTAAACGATGGCTTTTAAGGCTTTAAATTTTGATGTGCTAGATCAATAAAATTTCTCTTTTTTCAGTTTCAATAAAGTGGAAGTTGAATTCATTAAGTGTGAATTCAAATCATTCGGTTTTTTCAATGCCTTCGAGTTTTTGTCCAATTTTGGTGAATTTTAATTATTCTCAATTAAAAGGATTAGCAACTCGATTTTGGGGGATAAAGTCTCCATATATATTTGTTTACGAGCATTGAAAAGTGGTAGTTAGCATGCCCAATTTTTTGAGGTATTCTGCTAACTAGTATTGTTATTCAAGCTTTCCCGAGTCGAGTTGAGGTGAGCTCTCGAGCTACTTAATTCAGATGACGGCAATTCTAATTACACTATTCTAGATATATAGTTGTACTTGAAGGGTACACAAATGCGAATTGGATTTCAAAGTCCAAGAACCTAAAATCCACTAGTGGTTACATCTTTGTGATGGAAGGAGCAACGATCTCTTGAGAATCCTACAAACAAACTTGTATTGTCTGATCAACAATGCAACTAGAGTTCATCGCTATGATTTTAATTGCTGAAAAAGCTGAGTAGCTTTATAGTTTCTTGGAAGAAATTCCAATGTGTTTGAGGTCAATGTCACCTATTAGGTTACATTGTGATAGTTTGTTAGCTAATGGAAGAGCTACTAACAATGTGTATAATGGGAAGTCTCGGCATACACGTCGAAGACCTAAATCAGTGGAACATATATTGAAATATGGTGTTATAACTTTGGACTATGTGAGATCTAAAGAAAATTTTGTGGACTCATTAATGAAAGGTCTTTAAAGAGACCAAGTAGAGATTTCATCGAGGGGAATGGGATTGAAGCCCGTGAAATTGATTACCACCCATGATGGCAACCCAACCTGAATTGTTAAACCCAATTTGCAGGTTCAATGGGACAACCGAATTGTTGGGGGTGGTCGAACAAAGCACTCGGGAAAAGAGTTCCCAGCCTATTCCTGTGGTGAAAGAGTGATAGACATGTCCATTGAAGGATAAGTTTTAGCTTTTAATGATCCTTACACGTTGATACGTGGAGTATGACAGGATACTCTTAATAAGATATCACCTATATCGAATGTGGAAGGGGCCGCTTCTATGAGATGATTTGAGGGCTAAATCTCTAGAGCATTCGATGAATATTTCCAAGGCAGTCCAGGGCCAAAAGGGACGACAACGAAAGGACTTACTAGTAGTTTAGAGGAAACATTGTGTGGGTGTCATTGTCTTGGTACAATGTGAACGCCGAACAGTTCAAGGCATCGAGTCCACTAGTTGGCAAGTGTATCCGATGGTACTTCACTAGGGAAGGTTCAAGGCTCACAACCACCTTTCCCGATGCAGCGAATTCTCGTAGAACCCTTGTTTTGCATTGTTTGGTTGCACTTGCATACATCCGACCAATTTTTTCATTCATGTGGGGATTGTTGGAGAATTTGGTTTAACCCAAGTGGAAAATGGTTTGATCCATTTCAAACAAAATTTGGAGAGTTTAATTAAATTAAAATGTTGAGTGGGCATCTTTGAGCCATATTTTTTGTAGGCTCCACCGCTCGGTTTTTCGTGTTTTTGAGTTAGTCGCGTAGTGGGTTGAGCAAGCTTCGCGATGATGTTAATATATACACGTGAGTAAACCAATTCTCGGTGTGAATGATAAATTGGCTCAAAAATGATGAGGTTGGAAAAATTGAAAAATCATATTCTAGATTTTTCATCCAATTTATTTTCCAACTTATTAGTCTTTATGATGACTAATTAAAGAGAGACTCCCCAAATTCCATGTAATTATGTGGAGACCTCTTACTTGCTTTTCCACCCCTATTTAAGAGTCATCTCTCCCATTACATAAACACACTAAAATCATATCCCACTTTTCATATTTCTCGTGTTTCTTTTTTTGAGTCTTGCAAAAGGGTTCTAGCTACGAAAAGTTCGAAGGAACTGCTTCTTGTTGCTTCCGAAAGCAGTGTGATTGGGCGTTGTACCTTGGGAGTTCATTGCTCTTGAAGGCCTGAAGCTTAATAGGCGAGCAAATTGAGCTTAAGGGCAAGTGGTTTGTCACTGCCTCGTCCAGGATTTAAATCCGAATTTATTTGTGTCTTTCCTTTAAAATTCCAAAATTTGAATTTTTTACAAAAGGTTTATAAGTGCACTAGACTATTTCTATCAAGGTTCCAACACAATCCACACACATCACGATCCTTCGACGATATGAAATTAATGACCTTTTGTAATCAATTTTAAAAAAAAATCGATATCACAGTCTTCTCATATTACTCAATATAATATTATATGAATTCAATATACTAAGCGTGCATAACATTTGAAAATTTTAGTAATGTTAATATATACTTTTTGTATAAAAATATTTCATTCTCATGTATTATAAAAAGGGCAAACTCTAGAGTGAACAAGTTTCATACTATGAAATTAGTTTTAATTCATGGACATGTGAAACTATCCAAAATATGATGCGAGTGAAATTTAGTGGGTTAGAACAATGTGTTAAAATTGGTCAAATGAGTCAAATAATTCAATTCATACCATGAAACTTGTTCATTGAAAACCAACTTTATAAAAATCATTGCTAGGATCACGTAGCATGGATCAATTAACAATACATTAACGTATGGATGTAATTATATCGAGTCGAATTGTATTTAAAATGTTTGATCTTGATTTGTTTATTATTGAGCTCAAGCTAAATATTGAATAGTCACGAGTTTTTTAAGCTTAATCGAGCTTAAACAAGCTTAATAAAATTAAACTTAAATTAGATTATTCATCCATTATTATAAAAATTAAATTATACATTAAAAATTCATATATGTCTACTAAAATTTATTCTAGAATTTTATTTAATTAAATAAACTTATTTACATAATTTTATTTTTATCAATCACATATATATCAGTGTGAAAATTTTAAATAAAACTATACTATTTATTATAATTTATGCGAGCTTACTAATGAGTTTATTCATGAATTAAAGAACCTGATACTATTGATTTGAATTTATATTTATGTCAATGCGCTTTTTTAAATGAGTTGGAACAAATATTTTTTTCTAATCGAGTGAATGACTTGATTTGATTACATTCTTATGTTAAAGATCCTTAATCATACATGTTTAATTGTAACTTCTTTGTCAAGGCTCCATGTCAACAACCAATTGGGTGGGCTTGACGGTGAAAATGGAGAAGGGGGTGGATTTTGTTATTGTTGGGTTATGGAGCCTGAGTGAAACGGGGATGCAGGGCGCGGGAGGCGCTCGACCAGTGCTCGAGGTCGAGTAGGTGTGCTCGGTCGAGCGCTCCCCTTTGCAGCGGTGAGAAGGCGCTCGAGCAAGGTTGCTGATCGAGCAGAACCGCTCGACCTAGGGCTGAGGTCGAGCGGTTCCGAGGCCTGTACGCGGAGGCCCAGTTTCATCTTTAGGGTTTCGGCCAGGATGGGCCAAACCTAGGTTTTTTGTATAAATAACCCCCTAACTCCCCCATTGTATCTTGCACTACTTGCACTATCTTATACGATATAGTAGATCTCTCCTGGCTTGGTAGTGCCCCCAGATGTAGTCAGTTTGACGAACTGGGTAACCAAATTGTTTCCTCTCTAAATTCCGTAGTTCCATTATTTTCTCCCATAATTGCTTGCTTAAATTCCTAACAGTGGTATTAGAGCCATGGTCCCAGACGAAATGAGTAAACAAATAAGACAGTGAAACCTTGGTAAAAAAACGGGGGTCTCTATGGACTAGGCGGTGTTGACCTAGATAGAACGGGTCGTTTGAGGGGAGGCTCGGTGGTCTTTGTTTGAGGGGAGGATTGTTGGGGTTCAAACAATATCCCACATCGGAAAAATATGGGAGGATCATGGGGTTTATTAGGACGGACACTATCTCAATTGGTATGAGGCCTTTTGGGAGATGCCCAAAAATAAATCCGTGCGGGCTTGACCCAAAGCGGACAATATCATACCAATGGTGGGATATGGGTCCATCCAGGGTCATAACAGTGCTCCTCCATAACCCAACAATCTCCCACCTTGAGACTGAACCTGGAGACTGACACTGCAGTGGAAGTGCACGACCTCAACTAGGTCGAACGTCTTGTCCTCCCTGGACTCATTCCGAACGTCTTGTCCTCCATGGACTCATTCTGAACGTCTTGTCCTCCCTGGACTCATTCCGAACATCTTGTCCTCTCTGGACTCATTCCGAACGTCTTGTCCTCCCTGGACTCATTCCGCAACTCAGACTCCAACAATCCCAACAATCTCCCACCTGGAGACTGACTCCAAAACGTAACTCGTCTTCCCCATCTCAACGGTTTCTCTCACTGGTAGTAGTGCCGGGCCTTATGCTCAGTTTCCAAGGCCAGAAGTCATGCATAACTTCAACTTCTCTAAGGTCACAACCTTAGTCAACATGTCAGCAGGATTCTCACTTCCCCGGATCTTCATCAGCTGTAAGATCTTGTTCTCGATGAGGTAATGAATGTAATGATACCTCAACTCAATGTGCTTCGTCCTCGAGTGAAAGGCCGAATTCTTCGCCAAGTGAATAGCACTCTGACTGTCACTATACAGAATACTATCCTTTTGCTCCTTCCCCAACTAACACGACAGATTATGCAACCAAACCATTTCTTTACTAGCCTCAGTGACTGCAACGTACTCTGCTTCTGCAGTGGACTGAGCTACGATCTTTTGTAACTTAGAAGCCCAAGATATTGATGTACCACCAAAAGTAAACACATACCCTGTAGTACTCCTCCTTTTGTCGAGATCATTTGATGCCAAGTCTGCATCAACATATCCTGTCAACCCAACGCTTTTGCCCTCAAAGCATAAAGCTTGTTCAGTAGTACCTCTCAAGTATCTAAGGATCCACTTCACTGCCTCCCAATGTTGCTTACCCAGATTGCCCATAAACCTGCTAACAATTCCCACTGTCTGTGCAATATCTGGTCTTGTACACACCATTGCATACATCAAACTTCCAATTGCTGAAGCATACAGAGTGTTTTGCATGTAGGTCCGCTCCTCTTCGCTACTAGGTGAGTCCTTGTTAGATAGCTTGAACTGACTTCCCAACGGGACCCGAACTGGCTTTGCATCTTCCATATTAAATCTCTCCAAGACTTTCTTTATGTATTCAGCCTGTGAAAGATACAAGTTTTCTGCCACCTTGTCACGATCGATTCGCATACCCAAGATTTGCTTGGCCTCTCCAAGGTTCTTCATAGCAAACCTTTCAGATAATTTTTCCTTCAACTTGCTCACCTCCCGAGCACTAGAGCCTGCTATCAACATGTCATCAACATATAATAGCAAAATGATATAACCATCATCATACCTCTTGAAGTAACAACAATGGTCAGCCTCACACCTATTGATCTCAATCTCATGCATGAACCCATCAAACTTTTTGTACCACTGTAATGGAGCTTGTTTCAGACCATACAAGCTCTTCTTCAACTTGCAAACTAGCTCACTACTCCCCTTAGACAAGTATCCCTCTTGTTGCTTCATGTAGATGTCCTCATCTAAATCACCATGAAGAAAGGCGGTTTTTATGTCCATCTGTTCTAACACCAAATTTTCAGCAGCCACCAGACTCAGAACCAATCGAATGGTAGTTAGCTTCACCACTGGAGTAAAAACATCAGTATAGTCAATACCATGTTTCTGTTGAAACCCCTTCACAACCAATCTTGCCTTGTAGCGTTTGCTTCCATCAGCCTCCTCTTTTATTTTGTAAACCCACTTGTTATGCAGTGCTTTCTTGCCCTTAGGAAGCTCAACTAGCTTCCAAGTTCCGTTGGTCATCAATGAATTCATCTCATCATCCATTGCAAGTTTCCACTTGTCCACCTGTTTACTACGTGTTGCCTCTATATAACATTCAGGTTCACCACCATCAGTTAACAATAAATAATGAAGGGAGGGTGAATACCTATCAGGAGATCTCCGATCTCTCATGGATCTTCGCAGCGGAATTGTTGGTGGTGGTATACTTGGTTCTTCCTCAACAATCACCTGATCATCTAGAACCCCTTTGCTCCCACCCGAGTTCGAAATGCCTAACTCCACAACCTGAGAATCAGAACCACCTTCTTTGGATACCCCCAACTTGTCTTGTCCTCCCTGGACTCATTCCGAACGTCTTGTCCTCCCTGGACTCATTCCGCAACTCAGACTCCAACAATCCCAACAATCTCCCACCTGGAGACTGACTCCAAAACGTAACTCGTCTTCCCCATCTCTCATTGGCATCCCCTCTCCGACTCAAGCATAACCCAAGCACGTCCCATACCGCACCCAGATTCAATGCTCTTCGTCCACCAATTCCCGCACGATCTCAGACACGTTTCAACGACCTTATTGATCTTGCAAGAACCAGAATCCAAAATCCGTTCCAATCAAGCTTCTCAACAGGCGATTTCCCTTCAGCCACCATAATTGCTCTCCACAAATCCCTTTAACCCGATGCTCTGATACCAGTTGTTAGGAATTTAAGCAAGCAATTATGAGAGAAAATAATGGAACAACGAATTAAGGAACAAACAATTTGGTTACCCAGTTCGTCAAACTGACTACATCTGGAGGCACTACCAAGCCAGGAGAGATCTACTATATCGTATAAGATAGTGCAAGTAGTGCAAGATACAACGGGGGAGTTAGGGGGTTATTTATACAAAAAACCTAGGTTTGGCCCATCCTGGCCGAAACCCTAAAAGATGAAACTGGGCCTCCGCGTACAAGCCTCGGAACCGCTTGACCTCAGCCCTAGGTCGGCGGGTTCGCTCGATCAACAACCTTGCTCGGCGCCTTCTCACCTGCAGAAAGGGGCGCTCGACGAAGCATACCGCCGACCTCGAAAGACCGGGTCGAAGCGCCTCCGCGCCAGCATCCCCGTTTCACTCAGGCTCCATAACCCAACAGATTTGGGTTTGTGCAACAGATCCGTTCGACGTAGGAGTGGGGCCGGGCGGCAGACGGATGTTCGTACCAACAGATCCATTGTTTTGATGGTATTGGTTGACATTGGGGGAGTGCAGGGCCTACTTGGAGTAATCTGAAGGGGGTTTCACCGATGAGTCCTTTGTGTATTTAGGGTATAAGAATGAGGATGGTATTGTGTATTGGCCTATTGGGCTATCAAGACAAGGATCTATACCCCAAGTTCGTGTTCGACAACTACATGAAACGCTATGCAGGCCTCAAGTTCCAGGCTAAGGAGCCCAGATTCGAAGCCTTCAAGAATGGAACCCCTGCTAATTTGGGACAAGTTGCATCTGCTTAATTGTTGGTTTTACTTAATTGAGTGATGAATAATATGGTGTGTTTGGGTTGTGCTTGGTAGATAGCTATATTACTGTGTGGATGATGCTTTACTTGGAATTAAGACGATTTGTGTATGTTAATTGACATATTATTTGGATGATGTACTGATCATTAATGATATATTCAATCAAATAATTCATATTAGTTAGCAGGATTCTCCCCTGTTGCAGATTATGTTGTTGTTCAACTAACATTGCTTGCTATCGTTCTTGAAGGGTCTGGTTTTCTTTTAAGTGTCTGGGTTTGAAATATGCCATTTTTTCTGAGTTTTTGCTATTTCACGGTGGATTTCTTGCTTTTTGAATTGTGTGTACTGTCAAAATTAAGGTTTAGGTTTTCAATCAATTCGATTTTAGTAGCAAACTCTTACTCAAAGATTTTGAATAATTGTGGAGTCACTTATGCATAATTCTTTACCGGTGTGCAAAGCTTTTTTTATGGGTAATCATATTTTTATTGGTACGTGTGTGCAATTTTTTTTTTTACAATTGTACAAAATAGTTAAAAATAAATTAATTAAAAGGTCAGATATTAAAAAAAAAATTGGGGTGCCAGAATTTTTAGAAGTGTGCAGAATATTTTAGGGGTGTGAAGATTTTTTACAAGTGTACAGAATTTTTTTCGTGTGTGCAGAATTTTTTACGGGTGTGTAAATTTATAAATAAAAGAACATATGATTAAAAAAATTGGGTGTGCAAAATTTGTTATGGGTTTACAAAATTTTTAAATAAATAAACAGATAAATGTGTGTGCAAATTTTTTAAATAAATGAACAGATAATTAAAAAAACGTGTGTTCGAATTTTTTTATGTGTGTGCATAATTTTTTACGGGTGTGCAAATTTTTTTATGAGTATGCAGATTTTTTTTTACGGATGTGCAAAATTTTTAAATAAAAGGACATGTGATTAAACAAAAAATTGGGTTGTGCAGTTTTTTTTTTGCTAGTATTAAAAAATCAATTAAATAAAATTATAGTTAATTAAAAAAAATTTGTAAAAATTAAAATTTGAAATATACAAACTTTTTTGGTTAATATTTTATTTTTGAAAAGAAATAATTAAATAAAAGAACATATAAATAAAAAAATTCAGTAAAATTCAAAATTCAAATCCTACATATTATTTTATACATAAGTTTAAATTAGACATTTTGGTCCAAATTTAGCACCTTAGAGTAAGGACGAAAAAATAGTGCACCTTAGAGTAAATGTGATTTATAAATAACACCTAATAGTAATTGCCCCTTTTAAAATTCTACAATTGTATGAAGAATTATTTATGAATTGACCAAACTAACTAAATATTTAAAATATATTATTTTGAATCCCTCGTAATAAGCGGGGTTACGTGTTAGTATTATTATAAAGACAAACATATGTACTAAAAGACATGTATATGTTACTTATCTTTATAATAACATATATTTATATTTACAATGATACATGTTTGTTCTTATAGTAACACAAATTTAGAAACGAGTTTTTAATTTTTGTCTTAACGTTTTTTTTTAATCTCTTTTAACCCTATTCGATAGGCAAAGAAATCATAATTTTCAATTTAATGATTAGGTCCAGTAGGATGTAGGATGAAGCAGGTATCTGCATAGTATATAAGGGTTTGACTAATATAAATCAAATTATTATATTAATACACCTATTCTCAATGAGTAACACTTCTGTAAACTAGACACACACTGTGAACCCTAATTTAATATGACAAATTTCTCTCTCGTGCTCAATCATCTTATCTCTCTCGCTTCACGTGCTCACCAGTCATCGCCGTTGTTGGCCACGACAATGGTGCGCTGGCGACATGCCGCTAGATCTGTGTGGTTACCTCCGTTCCCGCAGGAGACCATCAGCTTCAACGGCGTCGGGTGGTGGAGCGCCTCCTCCGTGACGGGGTTGTTATGCTATAAAACTATCACTCCCACTCTATTAAACTCTCACTCTATTAAACTCTCACTATCATGTTATTAAAATATCACTGTTATTCTATAAAACTATCGTTGTTATTCAGAAAAACTCTCACTGTTATTCTATAAAACTCTCACTGTTACGCTATAAAACTATGACTCTATAAAACTCTCACTATAATATTATTAAATTATCACTGTTATTCTATAAAACTCTCATTGTTAAGTTATAAAACTATCACTCTATAAAACTCTCACTATCATGTTATTAAACTCTCACAGTTATTTAGAAAAACTATTACGCTATAAAACTATCATTGTTTATGATATACAACTATCACTACTACGTCTTCTTGGGACGTTGAGTCCAAACTCCTCCAAGTCGTTGGTGCAATTGGAAAGTGTGATCACGGAGAGGTGAAATTTAAGCGCAAAGGAGCAGTCGTTCTTTACGAATTCAAGGCATTGTTGCAGGTTATTGATTATGTTCTCCAAATCGTCATGACACGTCCCCGTAATCGATTGCTTCAACACCGGCTTCAGATTACGTGGCAGCCATGAACGATGAATGAATTCCAATTATTAGATTTTTAAAAGAGGGAAAAATGACGCATCTCACATTTGTATCTTTTTGTGAGTATATATATCTGACTCATTTATTTTGTATGGGTCAGGTTTGACCCGAATTCGTAGCATGAACTAAGTTTATACAAATTTTTGTCATTCTCAATTAGGTAAATCGAATTTTAAACCGATAAGTTGGTGGAATTCTTGAGTCTTGACAATAAACATACTTTTACTAGAACTCGGTAGTTTCTATTTAAATATGACTTACAAGAAATCAAAGTTCCCAGCATGGTTATAAAAGTATTGAATTCAGAGAAGAATTTAACTTCATGTCTAATTTTGTGTGAACTCATGCAATGCAACTACTATAAATTTGATAAGATAAAACGAGATTCTATTAATTTATTTTCATCATTTATTTGTTTGACTATCAAAATAAAAAGAAGTTAAAATAGGAAGTAATATCACATTAATAAATTGAATCTGGTCAAATAAATAAAAAGACAAGATTGCGATAATATGCCCGGACAAAATGCTGTCTTTTGTTCCCTTTCAAATAAATTTACTATCGTTAGCCAAATATTCGTAATTACTCCTACAATCCAATTTATTTATGTTTTAAGAATACGCACACTAATTAAAAAAATTATTAAAAATTACAATAAATATCTACAATTTGATTTTTTATTTTTATTATTTATTATATAATTATTAATGCATACTACCACGAAAAGTAAGGCGAATGACAAAATCAAAATATAATCCTTCGGTTCACCAAAATTATACTCATTTCGTTTAGATATGTTGTATGGAAAGGTAAATCAAGTCCATTTATGAATAACATAATTAATTGTGAGTAAAATATATTAATAACTTAAGTAATTAAGTGATTGTTGGATGATGATGCTAAAAAAAATGTATCCTTAAATATATTTAATTTATCTTTCTGTACAACATTTAAAACGAAATAAACACAATTTTTATGGACGGAGGGACTAATATTTAATTCTCCTAAATTAGTGTAAATTGAGTCAATTTTTTTGTTTTCTTTCCAAAATAGAATAGAATGGATTAGAAGAAGTAGTAGTATTTTTTATTTTTGAAAGTATAAGGTCAGAAATGTTAAGCAATGGGGGCAAAAGTGGGATTTTCAGAAAACTGAGGGACGTTAACCGAAATTATTACTTATTCTCCCTTGTAATGTCAGCTTGACATCTTGAAAACATTTTGAAATTGAGTTGAACACGCAGAGAGAGAGAGATTCTTCAGAGACAAATTTAATTGGGAAAAAAATTGCGGCCTGCCCAATTTTCGAATGATCTTATCGGTAAGATTCTTCATCTCGTCTTCCCAGTGATTGTCATTATAGTCGAGGATAAATGCTAGTATTAAGTAAACGAAATATTGTTGTAGTTGATTTATTTTCTTGTGGTGCATCGATGAATCCTAAGTTTAATTTTGGGGGGGTTTTTCACAGTTACTGCTCATTTAGGTGAACTCAGATTCTCAATTCGGTCTTTCAATTCTGTTGCTTTAAGTTCTAATAAGATAATTTCATGTTTGGAACATTTCAAAATCAATGGATTGGAACATTTCTGAATTTGGGTGGCTTTTTGTACTGGATTTTTTGTATGGATTTGAAATCGAGGGAATATCTGTGTTAATTGTGTAGTTTGCGAGGATATAATGTTGTCAAGAGCAGATAGCAGAAAGAAGGCCGTCGGGGTTTCAGGAAATGGAAAGCTTTTAAGAGACATTGAAACCCTAGCTAAAGGCCTTTACCCTGAAAAAACGCTTCCAAGGCTTGCGAGTTCTACAGCGAGTAGTCGAGCCAAGTCTATTGGAAAGTCCCCTGTGAAGTCAGATGATGCCAAGAGTTATGTTAAAGATTCACTCGAAGAGGATAAGAAGTCATCAATTTGGAGTTGGAAGGGTTTAAAGGCTTTGACTAATGTTCGTAACCGTAGGTTCAGTTGTTGTTTCTCACTGCAAGTCCATTCCATTAATGGCTTGCCACCTTTGTTTGATGGTGTTTGTCTTATTGTGCACTGGAATAGGCGGGATGGTGAGCAGATGACCAACCCGATTAGGGTTTGTAGAGGTGTAGCTGAATTTGAGGAACAGTTGACTCATTCTTGTTCTGTATATGGCAGTAGAGGTGGTCCCCACCATTCGGCAAAGTATGAGCCCAAGCATTCGTTGTTATATGTTTCTGTTTATGATGCCCCTGAGCTTGATTTGGGGAAGCATCGAATCGATTTGACTAGATTGCTTCCTGTAACATTGGAGGATCTGGATGAGGAGAAAAGCTCGGGGAAGTGGACAACTAGTTTCAGATTATCAGGAAAAGCAAGAGGTGCAACTTTGAATGTCAGTTTTGGATATGCTGTTGAGAATAGTAACTCTGAAATGCAAAAACTCGTGGGGCCGTCTGATCAAATGAATGAGAGGAACATTTATCGAGCGGGGAGTCTTCCTGTAAGGCTGTCGGGTTCGAATCAGTCTGTAGAAGATGTAAAGGATCTTCATGAAGTCATGCCAATGCTTAGGTCAGAATTGTTGCGTGACTCGGTGAATATACTCTTTCGGAAATTGGATGAAGAAGAGTTGTCTAGTACTAAAATTGAAAATAAAATGGAGGCTGATCCTTCTTATTCACCAGTCAACCCTCATAAATTGGGATCTGCTGCTATTGAAATGAACTGTGGAACTGAATGTGATATCTCTGAGTTTTCAGTCATAGAAAAAATGGAAGAGTTGATTGAAGAGCATGTGGAATCAGAAGATGAGATACCGAAGATCCCTCAAGCATCTAGAGATGGTCTTTATTCAACTTCCCCTCTTCATCCCTCAGCTGTTGATGGTTTTCCTCAAAATGATGAGCAATCGATGTATACCTGCAAAGATTTAGAGAAAGAAACTGAGATGTTCTCCAAGGAATTCCCAGTGCAAGAACTGGAATTCCTACTAGATTGTACCACAGAAAATTCAGATTCTCAAATCAATGAGACTGATGCTTTAACCTTAGAGAATTACTTGGAGATTAATTCTGATAACAGAGATCGTAGAAAGGGGAAATCACTCGATTTGGATGATGATGCTGAGTCGGTGGCCAGTGATTTCTTGAATAAGCTGGGTATAGAAGACAGTCCATTAAGCTTCAGTACTGAAAGTGAGCCCGAGTCTCCTAGAGAGCGCCTACTCAGGCAATTTGAGAAGGACGCTCTTGCCAACGGAGGTCTACTCAACTTCGATATCGAGATTGATCCATCAACATTTGAAGATTTTGAGGATATTTCCCAGATAGAGACCAATGCATTCAACGCTAAAACAAGGGCCTCGAGGATGGAAGATTTGGAAACCGAAGCTTTGATGCATGAGTGGGGCCTAAATGAGAAGGCATTTGAACATTCTCCACGTGGTGGTTTTGTTGGTTTTGGAAGTCCAATTGACATGCCTCCTGAGGAACCTCAGGGGTATCCTCCCCTTGCAGAAGGGGTGGGTCCGTTTGTGCAGACTAAAGATGGAGGATTTCTGCGCTCCATGAACCCCCAACTTTTCAAGAATTCCAAGAATGGTGGGAGCTTGATTATGCAGGTATCCAATCCTGTGGTGGTCCCCGAGGAAATGGGCTCTGGAGTAATGGGCATACTTCAGGGGCTGGCATCTGTTGGAATTGAGAAGCTTTCAATGCAGGCTAAAAAGTTGATGCCCTTGGAAGATATTACTGGGAAGACAGTGCAACAAATAGCATGGGAAGGTTTACCAAGTCTCGACCAGCCTGAGAGGTTAGTTGTTATTAACTTATTAATAGTGCATTGCCTGGAGATATCATTATTAGGAGTGTGCATAAATCAGATAAAAATGAATACATCGAACCGAATTTATGAATTGCATTCGGTTATTTTTATTTTGCTTTGGATTCAGTTATTGATTTCAATTTCAAATAAATTAGAATTTCAGTTCTATTTTGTTTTTCACAATATGAAAACTAGAAAAAAAAATCCCTGAACCGACCCAATTTTACATAAATAAGAAAAAAAACCTGATTCTATTTTTTTTTTTTAATTAAAATGATGATGAGTGTTATAATGTGAAATCAAATGTAGCTTCACTTGAACCTTCTACCATATAGGAGTATATAATCAATTATATTATGATTTTTTTTTATCCTTCTATCCGGATAGGAATGTGTTTTAATTTACCGAGTTATAATGTGTGTTAATTTTTTTAGAAATGATATAAAAATATTAAATTTTATAAATAATTATAATTCGATTATTCGAATAACCGACTATTTCGGTTCGGTTATAATACAGTTTTTATTTTCTAAAATTCCGGTTTGTTGGTGGTTTGTTGGTGGTTTGTTGGTGTTTATATACGGTTTTAGTTCGATGATCAAAACCTGTTGCACACCTCTTGTGACTAATTATGTACTCGTGTCTCCACGAAAATGTCGAAAAGAGAGTGTTATCATGTCATTTTGTTTTAAGACTATTATGCCCTTATTTATTACTACTTGATAATATGACCCACAATTAATTACAAGAAATGGTTAGTATTTATTAAGGGCATTGGTGGAAAAAGGGGTATATTTTAATTGATATTAGCAAAGTGACAAATGATTAGGATCAGACATATAATTAGGAACGGAGGTAGTATTAACTTATTATATGAGAATTGCCAGAGAGACTTGTAACTATGCGTTCATGCCTCCATGAAAAGATAGTTATCGGTATCATGACATTTGTGTTCCTGTTTCAGGCAAGATTTGTCGCATCAGGAATCTGAAACAATGCAGTATACACATAGTGAGCAGAAGAGTGTTAAACCCCCAAGGTCAAGTAAGTATGGTTCAAGTTCCCTTAAAAGTGACGCCGAATATGTGTCTTTAGAAGATCTTGCACCTCTGGCCATGGACAAAATTGAGGCTCTTTCAATTGAGGGCTTGAGAATACAATCCGGTATGTCACATGATGATGCACCTTCGAATATTAGCGCACAATCCATGGGTGAGTTGTCAGCTCTAAAGGGGAAGACAGGCGATGCTGGTGGGCCCATAGGTCTTGATGGAACTTGTGGATTGCAGCTTATGGATGTGAAAGATAATGGTGAAGATATTGATGGACTGATGGGTTTATCTCTAACACTTGATGAGTGGATGAAACTGGATTCTGGTGATATTGATGATGACGATCTTGTGAGCGAGCACACTTCCAAAGTACTGGCTGCCCATCATGCTACTTCATTAGAACAATTTCGAGGAAGATCGAAGGGGAAAAAGAGAAGAGGAAGGAATAGGAAGTACGGTTTGTTGGGTAACAATTTCACTGTTGCTTTGATGGTGCAGCTGCGGGACCCTTTGCGTGATTATGAGCCAGTCGGTACTCCAATGCTTGCTCTCATTCAAGTGGAGAGAGTGTTCGTTCCACCTAAGCCTAGATTCTACAGTACAGTCCATACAGTGGGGAACTGTAGAGAGGATGACGAAGATGAAGTGGCCAAGAATGTTGAAAATGAGAATACTGCTGAGAAGGTTAAAGAAGACAAGATTCATGAAGAAGAATTGGTTCCCCAATTCAAAATAGCTGAGGTGCAACTTGCTGGTTTGAAGGCAGAAGAGGGTAAGAAGAAGTTATGGGGTTCGGCGTATCAGCAACAGTCCGGGTCCCGTTGGTTGCTCGCCAATGGAATGGGAAAGAAGAATAAGCAACCAATTACGAAGTCTAAGGCCGTCTCCAAATCTTCTAAATTGTGGAGCATCTCTTCTTGAGGGGCCGAATGCACATGTTAGGAAATCCAAATGTCATTTTCCCTAATGAAATTATCAGGATCATGGTAGATGAGGTTTAATTTTCTTTCTGAAAATATTAGTTTTTTTTTTTTTTTATTGTACATGCCCTTTTGATATTAGTACATAGAGAATGATAACTCTTGAATCACTTAAGTTTGATTAGCAAACTGTTGTGAAGTAATCATGTTTTGGCAATGT
Organism: Stenogyne calaminthoides; assembly: GCA_037126765.1. NCBI lineage: Eukaryota > Viridiplantae > Streptophyta > Magnoliopsida > Lamiales > Lamiaceae > Stenogyne > Stenogyne calaminthoides. The sequence goes on along the minus strand of JBBCBC010000013.1, from coordinate 15,008,871 downwards.
CGCAATTGCAATATGTGAAGGTGTGGAAGCAACGAACAGTTTGTTGTTTTGAAGTGTCATTATTTGTACCTTAATGACTTTTTGAGATCATTAAATTTGCAATTTCCCTTGGACCTTTATCAGTAGATTCGAACATAGTTTGAGGCACACTTGCATGAAACGGTCTCATGATGAGACGGGGTATAAGTTGGGTATTGACACTTTAATATTTTGGGAGGAATAAGTGTAATTTGTGTTAAGTTGTACCCCGTCTTATACATGAGACCGTCTCATATGAGTTTTTGTCACATAGTTTTGCAGGTATACTTATCATTAATGGTGCCACCAATTCTTTGCCGTGCCCAAAATAAACCTCCAAATATAATTCTCGTCTCTGAATTTATCAATTTTGTAGGTATTTTTATTATGACAGGATGAAGAATGCCATATAAAAACTTTGAACCTTTTCTTATAACTGCTCTATTTTATATTTTCAATCATGCACACTGGTTAATTTGAGCTCTTTTGTAAGTTCTTCTGTATTCACAAAATAACTAGGAATGAACCCCTTTTGAAGATGATTATGTGAATGAAGTGGCCAGCTTGTTTTGAATTACGTGCTTTTCCTTTGTGAATGTATAGTGTGCAATGCTTAATGCTAGTTTTTTTTGGGATATTTGTTAGATGTTTTTGCTTAATTTGTTCCGATAGGCGTGCGAGTTTCGTTAGAGGTAACAGAAAAAATAGAGGATTAAGTAAAAGTTAGATTTATTTCCTGTTTGTTGGAACTAAGTTTTAGGAATTGAATAATATCCGTGATTGTGATTCCTATTTGCTAGTTCAAATTTAACTAATAATAGGATACTCAGTTAGTATATATAGAGTGCATTATTATGACTATGTTTCTAAAATTTTATCACAAGTTTTTTGTGATAACATGGATGCCGAACAAGAACCTGTTTTTAATAATAATTTTTGGACAAAGGAGGTTACTCTTTCTTTCATTGAAATTATTCTAATGTATGTGAAAGGTGGAGAGTGGAATAGTGAACATTACGATAAAATGACAATTCACGTCATTATATTTTTACTGAGTGGAGAATTTAAGAAGACATTTGATTTCTACGATGTCAAACTAAGAGTGCAGTTCATGGAGAAACATTTTAATATGTTTCATCATTTAATCAACCGGCCACGTGTTTTCTAGCAACCTGGACCGTTAGTACTTCAAATGGTATATGAAATACAACTAATAAAGGTAACTTTTGTATATTTAGTAGTTTAACATTCATAAAATGTTGTTCTTTTTTTATTTAAATCATTAAATGTCACTTGCTCTTTTTAATGTTATTGTCTTAAGATGGATCCTTTAATGGAGGCATATATGTGCGGAGACGAACCATTTTACGAGAGATTGAAAGTTATATTTAGAAAACCAAAACAGGTGAAAGTGCGTGCTGCAGAAAAGAATCGGGTGATTTATATTTTAAGTGATGATAGTGACTGCGAGGTTATATTGCTCATGTGTCCACATGACGGTGGTCTTGAGGTGAAGAAACCATTATGTCTACATGATAATGATACTGATGATGATGAGAATGAAAAATCTACCTCCCATGACACTCTCCTCGAAGACCGACAAAAATGAAAAAAAACGAAAAATAGTTCTTCAACCCAATCCAGAAAAGTGTGGGAGCTCTTCAGATTCTTGTTGTCCTGCTGGTTACCGTAAATTATTTAAAAATAATTCTTTTCGTTGGATTTTTCTTTTCATACAATGTTGGCTTAAGATTCTCTTTAAACGAGTCTATTTTTAGCTCGTTTAAGTTTCCTATTTTAATGTTTTAGAATAATTTGTTTCATTTCAATATTTGATTTTAGATTGGGTCTCGTATGACACCTAAATGTCACAAGACTTTGACTTATAGTGTATTTAAAAAAGCGTCATGATTTATTTTCTTTGAAAATTGCAACATTCTTTGCATAATACTATTATTTAAGGCGTTTCTGAAAATCATTTAAAAAAAACTATCTCAAGTTGTCCCCAAATGAATAAAGTAATGACTCATCAACCTTCCCTCAAAAAAAAAAAAATCATCAACCTCTTCCCTACCTACTGTATGCGAAAATCAGTGTGAAGTTGTGAACTATTTACACCTCTTATCGAAAAGTTTACTGTTCACCATAAATATCAAGCATGTCTCTATATTTAAATGTTACTCCCTCCATCCCAACACTTTCTTTACATTATCTTTTTTCTTGTGTTTTAGCGAACGAATTATTTATTAATATTTAAAATAATAAAATAACTTTAAAAAAAATATATAATAGATCTATCTCTTCTTAATTATATGTGTTCTTAAAAATTATTTTATCATTTTAAATACAAGAAAAGAATAACTGTGAAGAAAGAGTGACAAAAACTTGTGTGAACTTGAGTTCACCGTGAATTTGTTTTTTAGTATCACTGTTCTGTACAAAAACGCTCACTATTTTGTATAAAAACTATCACTGTTATGCAAAAAAATAATCATCGAAAAATATTTTATATTTTTAAAGTTTTTTTTGCATGATATAGAGCCTATTTCATAAGAATGTTACTTAAAAAGAAAGTGGTAAGAAGGAGGTAATATTTATTTATATAATCTGAAGGAGTTGAATAACAATAAAGAAAGGATCAGAAACAATAATTTAAACTTGAGAAAATCCATGTGAGAGATCGTTCCCCTGTAAAGGACACGTAACCAATAGTCATAAAAAATGCTTATAAACAGAAACAGCCACATATTCAACCAGAAATCATCCTCGCAGAAACATCACCAAATTTTGACATACTAATACTTTATGATTCATCAAACAACACAGAGAATCGGAATCGATTCGTTTTTCTTCGATAATGCACGCTCGACCATAATATAGCCTAAAATCAAATCGCAATCATCTTCGTTGAGTTATTTCACAAGAAAAGTGGACTGCTGTAGAGGCGAAATGACGAGCACGGAAGAAAAGGTGGAGGTGGAGGACGCGAATGGGGATCCGGTAGGGAAGATTAAGATTACGTTTAAAGACCAATCCAAGGTTTGATTCTGTATGTATGTTTATTGAATGTGGATAGAATAGATGTAATTTATCATGAATTAGGTTTTCTGTTTGGGGGGTGCGTGTTAATTTGGGCGTTTTTCGTTTTTGGTAGAAAGTGGCTCAAACAAAGGAAATGCTATCTAAACAAGCAGTTCAGACGAAGGAGATCTTGTCCAAACAAGCCGTTAAGATCGCCAAACAGGCTGAAGAGCACGAGAGATTCATCAATAAGGTATGAAGCTTACATGTGTGTGTGTGTGTGTCTTTTGATTTGGAGTTTTCTCCTTTTGATTGCATATAGGCTGGAAAATATTGTATTCTAAACTTGCTTAAATTGATTAGGTGAAGTATAGTTTTTGGAAGAAAATTGATTATGTGCAGAACTTTTGATGTTAGATTTTAGAGGATGTTTATGATTCTGCAGGTGACACACTTGATAGGTGTTCTTGGCTTTGGTGGCTTTTTGTTTTATTTTTGGGTGCAAGTGAGTAGAAGGACTCTTGCCTCTTGATTAACTACAAATTTCTGATTTGTATTATCAATACATTGGTGTCATGATTTGGTTCTTTTGTTGATTTAACAGGGCCACAGGATGTTCGGTATTTGTATTGTTTATTCTACATAATCTTTGTTCCGCTTCGATGGATATATTACAGATACAAGAAATGGCACTATTATCTTCTGGTAAGTCCCAACTCACCATTACAATTAGTCTTGTTAAAAATAAAATCGTGTTTCTAAAATTTATAGTGGCCTTTAATCTCGGGGAATGATATGAGCTTGTCAATTTTATTTGGTGATTTTCTTGTGCTTTAACTCAAAGTTAGGTTAATGCCCAAAATAAGATTCTTTTTTGTGCAAGATTTCATAATTCCTGTTATACTATTGAGTGTTGATCCTCTTGAGAATAAATTCTGTTGAGGCATGCTTTTTTTAAAAAAAAATTACAAGTTTTACACAAGCTCTTAGTTCAAAACAATTAATGTAGCCAATGGGACTCACTCAACATCTTTTATCACAGGATTTTTGTTACTATGCAAATACAATTTTCATCATAATGCTCCTTTTTTATCCAAGCAACGAGAAGCTCTTTATGGTTTGCTTCTCATTTGCAGAGGTAAGCAATGTGAACAGTGCTACTTCACTTCTATCTATTGATCACATTATTAATTCTTATGCCTTTTCTTTTTATGGGGTATGCAAATTTTACTGCAGGGTCCTTTGGCATGGGCACTGATTGTTTGGCGCTGTAGCTTAGTTTTCAATTCTGTGGATAAAATTGTTAGCGTCTTCATACATCTCTTGCCTGGTAAGACGATATACTTTTCTATTTCATAAAATCAATTTCAATTTTTCTGTTTTTCCATCAATGGATCAATTAGTTCATACTTGAGGACAGAAAATACTTCTTTATGCGCTTTAACTGCAAAACAGAACACGACTGTTTCATGTATTTTTTAAACTACAACATATTCCTATGTTTTTTAAATTTGCAATTCAATGTACACGCTCTTTCAAATTGTTGCAATTCTATCACACAGACTATTTTTCAGCAAGTCCTGCAGATTTAGCCATGTATGAAATTGCAGAAAACTAAAAGGCTGTGATTAAATTGAAAAAAAAAAAAACTGTGAATTTATCTGCAATTTTTTCAAAGACTTTCCCGCTGCCACGTCAGCATGAAGTGCCGGAAAATAGTCATATGATGTTATCTCAAAATTCAAACTTCAGTATATCGATTTGCAAATCTTAGTAATTTAAAAATGTGAAAAAAATGTGATTTTTTATGCAATTAACCCTTCTATATGTCACATCTTGTTTTTAACTGTTTATAAATATAATTTAGTAGTCGACTGAAAGGATCTAGGTTCATGTTCTAGTTTTATATTTGGGGTCAATTATCTCCATTTCTGCCTTAAAGGGTATACCTTAAGTTTTACACAGGATATGCTAAGAGTTTCCTCAATTTTATTAAATCATGTTTCAACACAAACTTGTTTGTTCCTTTTCAAACTGAGTGTAATGTTTCCAATGTGTCATACTTTCAGGATTAGTTTTCTTCACTATAAGATGGTGGGACCCAGTGTTTTACGAAGCAATGCATCCCAATGGCTCAGCCAGTAGAGCAGCATCCCCTTATGCTGAAAACAGACCGTTCCTCTGGACATGGCTCTTCTTCGTTCCTTTAGTCGTTTACATTATCTGGCAGCTTCTTTATTTTCTCTTTGTGGACGTCCTTTGTCGACAAAGATTACTTCGAGATCCAGAGGTTATGACTTCCTACAGGTTTTCCATCTCTCTCTCTCTCCTCTTGCTTTTTTTTTTCTCTCTCTCTTTTGGAGTATGGATTTTGCCATAAAAATGCTACTCAGATACATAAGGGGAGTAAATTTTTTAGGACCGTAAAGTAGCAATTGAAGGACAATATGTGTATGGCTGGCACATTTAGGCCATGAAATTTTAAATTTGGCACATTTAGGCCCTTAAATTTTAATTTTCGCACATTTAGGCAAAAGTGGGTCGTTTCTAGCTGGTTGTCTTATATTTTAATTTACCCACACTTAGGCCAAACACGTGAGCAACAAGTGTTTGTAGGCCCGAACTGGTGTGTTCTGGGCCAATTTGGCCTAAATGTGCGAAAATTAAAATATAATGGCCTAAATGTGTTGCTCGCAAAATAATGTCCTGCAATTGCTAACCCCCTTAAGTTATGGGCCTAAAAGAATTATTCCCGATACCTGGGGGTCCATTTCTTTTCTTCTTCCTACATAGTTAGGGTCAAGTCTCTTGTACACCGGTTATGCAGTGCAACCGCACAACTAATATGTTTCAAGTGAAAATAACTAATACCGTTCCAATGTTGTACCTCGTAGGGAACTCTCGAAAAAAAAAAAGCACAGAAAGCAAACAATGCTTGGTGGCGGTTAAGTGGATTGCTAGGGGATCAGAATAGGTTGTTCATGTATATTCTGCTGCAGGCTATGTTTACTGTGGCAACAACAGCACTTACTGTCCCAATACTCTTGTGTTATGAGTTGCATGTCACTTTCCAGATACTTAAGGTGTCTCGTCTGTGTGGAACGGAGGGAATTTCTTGCTAGAAGTGATGCCAAGGCAAGTTATTCTCAAAGAGAAGAAGAAAATGGAGATGCAACCGATTGAGGGTCAGGTAGATCAACGGTAACCTAAAAAATTGGTAGAAGCAAGTAATACTTTTCATGTAGAGTAGCATATATATAGAACTTGTACACCTGGTCTTTTGATGTAGTTGCTGGGAGAAGCTGTTGGTGGTTTATTTAATTAATTTTTATGGACTTTTCCTTGTTGGATTGTTGCTTCCTTTTGTGCATAGCAGTGAGATAAAGAGTGTGGGCACTAGTCTTTCTGTTTATTTATGGTGTAAATAGAATTGGGAGATGGTTGCTTCTCATCTTTGGGTAAGAATCTGGATGTGAATGGAAGTGGTAGCAGCCAATATTATATCATACTTATGGAACTCATTCCACACTTCTCAATACAATGCATCGTATACTAGTTAATATCAAGAATTGACTTGTAATTTAGGCCGTGTTTAATTTGGTTATTTTTTCAATTTTGATCATTTGGACTAAAATTGACATAAAAAAGACAAATTGGATGCCATAGAAGACCAAAATTGTATAGAAAGGACTACCATTGAAAGTGTAACAAAGCAGAAGACTACAATTTGAGTGGATATAAACCAAATCTAACCTTAATTTTTTTTAATCTCAATTCAAATTACCCCTACTCCCCACCCCCAAAACAAACATGTCATGACTAGCAGCAGATTATAGAAAAACAAAGAAAGAGTCGAGAAAATGATCATAGTAGAGCTGGCAAACCAATAAATTTGCTTATTTTTTTGGAATTACTAACAAACTTCAGACAACACTGCAGGTACTCTATATACATACATGCATATGATATCCAAAGCAGAAACTTCAGACAACACTGCAGTCACAATCTGGGTTCGATTTCACCATTTTCTCGGAGAAGAATCTACGGGGCCGACTGCACTTCGCGCCTGGTCTTTCACTTCCTTCATGGTGCCTGATGGTCTAACACACCAAAGTTGCCAAAATGTGCATGCGATTAATAGTGTTCTATCGTAAATAATTAATTGTGATGGAATAACAACTACTCCTCTTATTATCTTCGTATTTTAACATCTTTTAGTGTTTTTCTTTCTTGTTTCATGTGCGGTTATGTAATTTAATAAATATGTAACTACTGTTTTGTATTGTCTTGTATGTGACTCTTATAAAGATGCTATGTCTTCTCTCTCGTTGTAAATTTTCTAAGTTAATTAACGGATTGTGTGCCACAATTTAATATGTTGCATTTCATTTTAAAATGAATTCAGTGAGTTTATATCAAGAATTATCTTGTAAGTTGTAACTTGTAACTTAGTCTTGTATTTTGGTGCTTTTCAATTTTGGTCCATTTGGAATAAAATATAAAAAAAGTAAAAACGTTCAAGACTAAAATTGAACATGCAAAAAGACCAAAATTGAAAAGTAAAACCCACATGACCAATTTTTTTGTTGGAATTAACGGGAGGTTTATAACATATACTACTATATATGGTAATTTGCGAACAAGAAAGAAACACAACAGAACCAATTAGATCTACTCTCGTCCACGCCTTAAAGATCGAAATCCAATATTCTTATTATTTCACTCTTTAATAAAACACGATCAATATAAATAAACTTCTAATCTTAGTTCTAACTTAAATTCTAAGTGTTGTAAAATATAGAAAAAACGTAAAGAGAAGAAGCAGGAACACGAATTTATTTACCCAGTTCGTCCGAAAGGACTACATCTGGTGGCGACCAAGCCAGGAGGGTTTTCCCTTTTATCTCTGTAATCTCTCTATCCAAGACGGTACAATAGAACATACCTATATATAATAGGAATTGAGCTTTAGCCCTAAAGGCCCTAAACACTAAGCTCATCACTATGTAATGTCCACTAATATTATTATATTTACAACACTCCCCTTGGACATTACAATGTGATACTCATGACTAAGTAAAACATCGCTATACTAAACTAGAAAAAGAAACTTGATAAAAAAAAAAAAGATATAACTAATGATCTTCGAGAATCAATCTTTAAGATGGTTTTAAAGTTGTCACTCCCCCTGAAGACAACAGTCTTCCAAGCCTTTGTATAATAATTTCACCACTCTTCCGGAGTTTATGCAGGTAAAAGAATTTAGGGGATATATGCTTTATCAAGTTTCCTTTGGCATTCCTATTATTCATATGGGCAACAAAAGTTACATTTTTCTCATAATGGATGATAGGAGATATACCATTATCACATGAATCATAAATGTATTTAAATCAAAATCTTGTGTACTTTGGACATACAGAAAATATGTCTAATATCTTTACAATGTCTTCTTGTAGAAGAATCATTAAATCTTGCAAGCAAACTCTTTGCAAATGCATTATCGAGTTTGGAGGAATTTTTAAAATAAAGTAATACATCAACTCCACCCAAATAAAGATCTTCTGGTCCTATCATATGGTATGTATCTTTCTTTGTTATAACTTTTGTTCCTATCCACTTCAACGGATCGAATAACTATTGATGTATTAAGTAGATGAAATTTATCCATATGAAATCTCTCCAATACCTTTTTGAAGTAGGTTCACTGGTGTATAAAATTTATTTTCCTTCAGGGAAATTTTCGTTCTGCAAGACGAGGAAATACCTTATTTTACTAAGGTTTTTATTTCAATTTATGTATTTAAGATTAAACTAGTTTTCTTCAATTTCCTTACTCATTCCAATAATATTTAGTTCATCACCATAAACTAAGATAATACAAACACCACCAAAATAATTTCTTTGTAAACACGCAAGGAAATATTTCTATGTTTATTTATTCCTTCTACAAGAGGAATTAACTGAGTCGATCGTGGAATATTTGACCCAAATATTTTATACATATAATGACCTTTGTAATTTTAATATCGTACGTAGTACGATTCTCACTATTCCTCATCTGATGAATTTTATATCCATCAGGGATCATATATATATATTGATATCTATTGATTAATATAAGCATGCGGTTACAACGTCTATCAACTGCATTTCTACATTTAGTTTACTTACTGTCAGAGATATTAAGTAGCGGAACTTTATTTCATACATAACAGGAGTATATATTTAAAATCTATATCGGGTCTCTGCAAAAGCCCATGAGCTTCTAATCTCGCTTTGTACCTCCATTATTCTCATTCTCTTTTTCGTACAAATATCCATTTATATCCAACAGGGATAACGTTTCAGGGTGTATGTACGATAATACCAAAAATATTAGCGAGTCAAGCTCTGCCTCAATTGCTTCTTCCTATTTTACCCAGTCAAAAGCGCTTCCGACTCAACTATTGACTTTTGGGTATTGGATCCAGATTGTTAATAGTGAGAGCAATTATGACAATGAATAAGTTATCGACAACATTGGTAAATTTCTCATGTATTTATAATTTCTATATTTATATCAACCAGATCTTCATCTTTTCCCATAATATTTTGATCTGGTCATTCCGCAATTCTAGTATTTTTATTATTTTGTACACGTGCTTCATTACTAGAATTTTCGTCTTCGGAACGAATCTCTTCAAGAGACTTCAAGAGTGACTGAATATGTTTGCTAGCTTTTAGTAATTACAACGGATTTATGTCTTACATAATAAGGGGTCCTTTACGCTTCTGACGTATAGGGGTATTAACATATGTATTTGTATAAAATTTGCACATTTACTCTGTGGTGCATTTACAACAAGTATATGTGCTTTAGTCACTCATTTATTATTAATTTGGCAGATTACTTGCTAAATATTGCAAGTGAATTATCTTTTGAACTTCCAATTCACTTAACTAGTGTGTGGATTAAATATTGAAGATCTTCTATATTCCACGAGATTTCTCGACATTCATTTAATTTTAAATTCATATCTCCCCCTAATGCCGAGAAACGATCTTCGTCAAATGTGCAATCAGCCAACTGGGTTGTGAATTGAGGTACACTATGGTGGTGATATATAAATAAATATTGCACACTCAAATATTTGTAGATGAGAAATATTTAGTTCTTAAGCACTAGTTATAAAAGTGGGGATCTTTGATTTGCAGTGGATCAGATTTGAATTATTGTAGCACCATGTAAAATTTCATGCCCACATGAAATAAGTAAGTTGACATTTTACAATAATGGTCTAATAATTAATTTGCTGAAGTCTATTAGTGATTCAACAAAATCATTCTAGATGTAGACGTAAGAGACTGAATGCTCAACTTTAATTTTCAATGCTATATAGTAATAATTAGATGTTATCGATGTGAATTTTATCAATATTGACCATTCAAATGGATTTATTGGATAATCCGAAAATTTAAGTTCAGTAATATTGGCAATGATTGCTTCAGGCAAATTATATCAGTCCTCAAGTATCTTCACGACTCTGTTCAAGAAAATTAAAATACACAATTCCAACTTTAGTAGGAGAATGTCGTATTATAATTTTTCCATTTCTTTGCACAAGCCCCATAAATTAATTTACTTAAGGGATTATGTTATTCGACATACTATGTAAAATAGAATTTGTCCAAATCCGACTTATTATATTTTGAACTGCTCATGTCATAATTTGACTAAATTTGCTTCAGGCAAATTAGTACATCATTCAAAGAAATCATCATTTTCGATGTTCATATTTACTTCGGCAAACTAGTACGATGAAAAATTTTCAGGTACAATTTATATTGTTTCAACTCAAAATAGGTATATCAAAATGAATCACAACGTGAAAAATTGATCAAGTCAAGAAGTTATTACAATTAAGAGCAAACTAGATAGATTTCCCTTTTAGTAATACACGATAATTTTACTATAAATGTTCATAAGGAAAACTTGATATAAACTTTCATATGTAATTCAGATTCAATAATTTTTCATGAAACACTCAGCCGCAAAAATCGGTAATAATAGGCAAATAAGGAATTTTCATAAAAATCCTAATTTCTACAGCAAATAATTCTCAAGCCTATACTGCGGCAATCAGTTCTAATTGCTGAAATTCAAAAAAGGATTAAGCTTCTATACCAAAGCGGGACTTTACGGTAAGGCAAATAAACTACTCGAATTAAAAAGAAAAAGAAAAAAGAAAGATTAGAAACCATAAGACCACAGATCGGTCCAGAGGCCAGGACCCCACTAAAAACATTGCCGAGGTAAAATCCTCCTTAGGGCAAAACCCCCGGTCAAGGGAAAAAGGGAAACCCTTCTAAAATAAAGGTGTTATCGCAACACGGAAGATAACCCTCGTAAAGACAACTCAACATATATTTTAAAAATAATCGAGTTCATATCGAGAAAATAAAACATCTAAAGGGAAATTGGGACATCCCCAACCCATTGTTGCCTGAGAATGAAACTTAGCAATCCAAATTGACACCTTGATTTCCTTCACGAAAGATGTGAGTGATCTTGATATTCATAACATGTCGATAGTCCCGGACCTGACTCCAGAGAGAGTGTAGACGCCAAGGAACATAAGTGGGACCATGAGTAAGAGAGTTAACCACGAGAGAAGAATCCGTCTCAATCCAAAGATTAAACGACCCCTTCTCAGTAGCAAAACGGATGGCCAAAAAACTAGCAGCCAATTCGGACTCGAAAGGAACACCAGTGCCCGTCAAGAGACAAGCTGCCGCCACAAAGAAACCCCTAGAGTTGCGGAACAACAATCCCGCAAAACCATGGCGATGGGAAGACACTAGCATCTATATTAGCCTTGTGCGGCCGGAGTAAAGGTGGGACCCACGGTGAAAGCGGAGAGGAGGCTTAGGGCCGGCCATGCACCGTGTCGATGAAGAATAGCGGATCGGCGACCGTGTTACGCATGTGGCCAATATGAAGGTCACCGACTTCCGACACAAGAGCAAGAACCATGATCATGCAAACCGTGGTAAGAAGGTACCACATCATCGAAAACTTCGGCGATTCCTCGATTTCCAAATCGCCCAAACGAGTGAAATAAAAGCAATGCGCCACAAATTGAGGACACCTTCTTTGAAAATCAGCTTAGTTGCCTGCAAAAAAATATCAAGAAAGCCGTTACCATGATGAAGGATAACACCAAAAATACGTGCGAGCTCATCGTATAACCGGCGCGAAAATCTTACGGAAAGGGTTCCAATATCATCTTACGATAGATTTGGCTTGTGCCGGCGCAAACTCGATGAGAGGTTCAGATATCTGCTTTCTTCTCTCATTTATACGGACAATTCCATTAGTCTTAGGCTTGTCTCAATGAGTATATTAATCAAATAGATACAAGTGACCAATCTCGAGTACAAATAAAAACTCAACAAAGAGAAGAATTAGTAAGCAATACAAAACAATGGAAATTTAATAAAACTACTTATTCAAAATTATAGAAGCCTTTATAGAGTTTCCAAATGATGCTAGGGTTGTTAACATAGTATTATACCATCATAATTATTTCTTATCAAGAGTTCCCAAAGCTTCATAGAGGGGAATATATATGATATGGCAATGGGAAAATAAATAAATACAAAAGACCCAATAGAATTCCATGTTCAAGAGTATTTAGTTAATTCATGTTTGTGTCTACTGGATGCCATGCTAAAATTCAAGTTTAATTCCTTCGCTCATGAATCAACAAGCAATTGTAAACAGAGGATGTCAAAACAAATTTGCTACTTCGAGATTATTTTCAATAAATTTGTGAGTGTACAATTTTCAATTAATCAATTTTGCATGATGTAGACATGGCATATGCAGACCCACTCGATAGACATAGTATTATTTGACTATATGGTGAGTCAGTGACAAGCATTAACAAGATTTGTAAAATATGGAGAAATCATATTGCCGTGAACTCCATTTTCCATGCCTAGACCAATTTTTTTTAATTTATTTATTAAGCAATTAAAAAGAATACTTGTTTGCATAAATGAATACTTGCCCCAATTCCAAGAATTGAAACCTTTTAAGAGCGCCACCTGCAAAGATTAATTCATGATGCCAATATGGCATATCTTCATCACTTGTTAATATATTATACATATATATTTAATTTCATTAATAATTTGCATTGATGATGTCATCCTTTATATGTACCGAAAATCATAGCCCCAAACAAACGAAACGATTGATGAAAAACAATCAACACATGAAAATCGCAATAAAATAAAATTCACGGATATATCTAATCAAATTCAATAATATGAATCTAATAATTATCGACAAAATATAGAGATATAAAACATAGCTTTTTTATGGGAATTTTCTCTATCTGTTGTTCCGAAGGAAGATGGAATCTGGATTTCCGAATACATTTTGGAATTGTGAAATTGTAAAATCTAATGGTAGAACACTCGTGCTAACAGCTGATAACGTGCTGTAAAATATAGAATAAACGTAAAGAGAAGAAGCATGAACACAGATTTGTTTACCCAATTCGTCCGGAAATACATCTATGGGCGACCAAGCTAGGAGGGTTTTCCCTTTTTATCTCTGTAATTTCTCTATCCAAGACGGTACAATAGAACATACTTATATGTAATAGGAATTGGGCTTTAGCCCTAAAGGCCCTAAACACTAAGCCCATCACTATGTAATGTCCACTAACATTATTATATTTACAACGCTAAGTAACTAAGACCATAGACCAATTTAGACCATATCTCAAATTAAACCATAATAATTAAAACAATGTCGTATAAATTCCCTTCCTCTTGAAAACAACCATGTCCTCAAGACTGAAGGCAGAAAATTGGACCAAAAAACGATCAATCCTTCGGGGTCTAATTCTTCACCTTCCTCCAAAACAACCATCATACAGAGGCAGAAAATTGGACCAAAAAACGATCAATCCTTCGGGGTCTAATTCTTCACCTTCCTCCAAAACAACCATCATACAGAGCGAGCTCCTAGCACATATATGTTGTGGAGATTAAGGTTTCCTACATTTAAAGCACAGTCCCTTTGCTCGAAGGTCCCGATATTCCGAGTTTGACATTTTACGGGGTCGACGAGACCCCTGACAAACTGAATAACTTGTTGTCTCTGTCTGATTCTGGCCATATCAAAAGACTCAATTATTTTTTTCAATTCAATTCACACGTGAGGTAATTTTCTGGAATTCAGGCAAACAAAGTTCGGGAAGAATTTTCCTTTGTCAAGTAACGTGCATAAATTTATGATCTCTTGAAGAAATTCAAAATTAGTACAAACACTTTAGTATTTTCCCAACACGTAAAAATAGAAAACGGCAAATACGGCATGTAATCCTAGCATGGTAAGTATGAGTCAATCCAACAAAAGAGGGTTGGTGTAAAAGCCTAAAAGTGATCACGATTCTATCTAGACACGATTAATTTTAGAGAGTGATTTTAAAACTACGACTAATTCTAAATGCCGCCTAAAATGTCACTAATAATAGCAAATTAAAACTAGTCCGATCGAATAAACATGTTTTCTTTGTGCATACTGTCAACATGTACTGTTTACTTTTTTTAATATTCTTTAAATATTTCATTAATTGTACACAAGAAGTTGATCAAGGACCTAATTCATCATAAGTACCCAAGAGCTGGCAATAGGCATCACAAATGCAGTAGCATCAGATTAAGGCTTGCCCCATATATATTAATTCCAAATCAATTAACATGCTGAAATTTCCAATTAGTACTTAAAAGAGGTTGTTTAGATCCAAGAAAAAAAAAAACTAAACCACACAACTCAACTCAAGCAAATAAAACTAGACAGAAACTGGAAAAATGTGAATCGCGCAAGGTTGTAGAATGATAAACTATTCCATTGCTACAAAATGCGAGTGCAATTTAAAACGTAAAACTTAATGCGCCTTACAGAAACTACGAGAAATTTTGCTGATGGCAAGACAAATTAATGACTGAAATTATTTCAGCAAAATACTATCAACTCATGCTTCTTAATTTAGAATGAAACATGGCCCTAAAATTAATAACCAGAAGGAGATCCTGTGGAGTGAATAGCTATCCCGTAACTTCTACTTTTAACTGGAACAACCATTTTATTTGAAAATGTGCATGGTGACTGATTTTCCTAACTTTAAGCCTCTATCTTCCACTCACCAGCAATAAAGCCAAATTTGACTCAGCTAACACTAGTTTGGAGTTTTCGGTTAACAATATGGGACAGGCTCCAAGCCTCCAACTTGAAACTAAAGATTCCTGATTTTTGAATAATAATAGAAAGTTAAAAAACCAACTTTATATCAATATTCTTGAGGATATATCTCATTAGCTTCTCAGTGTTGGCGCCAAAATGAGATCAACAAATAAAGCCTTGAAACCATCAGAAAAACTTACCGTTTAACGAATCTCTTGCTAGAACAGTTTAGAAGCAGCAGCGGAACTAAACTTCCCGGAAACTGCTACACCTTGTTCATGCTTTGACTTAGCAGCTCACTGGCCTCTAAATGAGACTGGATGGACGGAAAAACTGAAGGCCATCGTCTCTCAAATTATTCATTACACAGACGTCCTTTGCGAGCCTTACTTGATTGTAATCACAAACAGTTTTAAAACATATAAATAACCAATCATATGTCTTCACAGAAAAAAAAAATCTTGAATGAGTAAAGAGTCTCTATCAAGCAATGTGTTTTATGTAACTGATGGGGGAAAAAAACAATTTGATAACTTTGAAATTTTGATGCATCTACAATTAGGAAATGTAGCAAAGATCTTGTTATTGTTTTACAAACCAGTGAACTGTAGTTGTAAATAGGTCTGGATAATTGTATTATGAGCATAATCAGTCGGGAAAAATAAAAAATTGGATGAAGAAAATATATTCTACAGCAGTGATGTATTATTTATCATATATATATATACCACCAATAGCACTGAAAATTGAAATCTAATTACAATGTTAACAGAACCATTTACTCACTTGAGCTTCTGAGACAGCAGGGTCAATTATGTCATTCAAGACTTGAGGTCACCAGCATTTGGGCAGATTTACTTCCTCTGAGAGAACATATGAGACGACAAGGTCAAGATTTGATAATTGCAAAGAAGATTCTGCAAGTTTGATAGCACGTTCTTGCGGATTATCAATCTGTATTCGTTTGTAAAATAACAATATAAGCATTTAAAGTCATAGATCATGATAAAGAAAGTGATAGATAGTTATCAATAAATAAATAAATAAACTTATACCATGTCAAATTAAACCAACCTCAAGCTCTGGGGCCATTGTTGGAAACGACAGGAGAAGATTTGGAAACCCAACCATCTTCATGATCGTCGTCTTCTACACCATCGCCCCCCGCTCCTCACCACAGTCTTCCAGAAAAACTCGCACGATTCTCTTTGAATAACTTGGATGAACTAGTAGTAATCTTTGTTATAATTTTGATTACATTTAATAATGTTTTCTTTTGAAAATAAATACACATAATTTTTTATTAAATATTGTTAATTATTTTATATTAAAAGGACAATTTCATCATTTTATATTAATTTAATTTATTAGTAAGACGACGAAATGCAATTGCAATTAACACGGTGCAAGCGCACTAATGCGAAAGACGATCATTTAAAAAAAAATCATACATTGGATCAACGTCCAATGGTAATTAGAGGGTTTCCTGACATCAGGGAGGGCGAAACCTTCCTAATGGTAGAAAAGCCCTTTCAGGAAATGCATACTCACTAAAACTACCTTTTAACTCGTACAACATTTTAGCCATCACGGTTTTAAATCAGAAGAGAGAGTTCAAAAAAGAACCCCATCATCACCGTGAAGTCCAAGAGGAGCCAGGATCGCGTGAAAATCTCGCCTTTCTGTATTTCCAAAACTCATCTTTCTTACCTTTTTTCCTCTGTTCCAACAACCCCGCGCTACTCTTAATAATACCCATCAGAGCACTCCTATCCTTCCTATTTTTTATCTTCGCTTTCACATCCAAAATGGCCCTCAGCTTCTCATATGAATGAGCATCAGGAACTTGCTTATTCTTCACCATCTGCTTATGATAATAGAACGCCCTCCTAAAATCACGCTTTACCGAACATATGCATATATCATAAATGAATAAGTAACAGAGTCGGGTTTCAGATTCAACCCAGCCATCTCTTTCAGCAGTTGTGGAAGCCGATTCTTGCCCTCCCCTCGCATCGCATTCATCAGCATATTATATGTCATCACATTTGGAGGAAACCCTAATTTCCCAAACTCAGAAATCACATCTCTTGCTTCAATGTAACTCCTTGTTTAGCAAAAACCCATCAACAAGAATGTTGAAAGTAACGCTGGTCCCACCAACTCTCTCCCTCATCATCATCTTCCAAATTCTCATAAGTGTTTCAGTATCACCAGCTCGTCTGAATGCATCGAGCAGAGCTGTGTATGTTTCAATGGAGGGCTTTAATCCCTCTCTTAACAAATCATCGAACGCCATGTACGCTTTCTCATGCCAACCACTAATTGAATAGGCATGGATAAGAGCAGTATCTGAATGTGAAGAGGGTTTAATACCAGCTTTCTTCATCATAAAAATGCATCAGAAGCCATATCACTCATGTTCTTCTGCCTTCCATAGGCACTAATCAAACACGTGTATGCGATCTAACATTCGGTTTCAACCCATCAGCTTCCATTTCTTGAATTATTTTTTCAACAATTTCGGGTTGCATTCTTTGACTATATGCATCCATCAAAGTGTTATAAGTAGCAGCAGTTGGTGCTACTCCTTTTATATTCATTTCAGCAAAAAGGCCTTCTGCTTCTTCGATCTGGTTCGACTTACTATAAGCATCCATAATCGTGTTATATATAACAGCATTAGAAGATATCCCCCTTTTCTCGAGTTCTGATTGGATAATCAGAGCTTCTTTCTTTAACCCCTCATCACAGAATGATTTGATAAGAGCCCCCACAGCTTCCAAACTCCATTTCACGCCTTTCTGACTCATTTTTTCGAAGAATTTCCATGCATTTTTAGCACTATCACCCCCTCTTTCTCATCATTGTAATAATAATTGAGCTTGTTACATGATCAGGTCGGATGTTACTTGATTCCATTGATTCATATACCTCACAAGCATCTTCACACCTTGCAGAAAAGCAAGAGATAATCAACATGGTATTAGCAAGTTGAATCATTCGAAGGATTTAAAATTCACAAATATGAAAATCCACTCAAGATATAGTGGATTGCAAGTTCATCTAATCACCAAAAACTAGATCAAAATGAGAATGATGGATTTCAAATTCTTCCATCCAAATAAATTTCAAAACCATCCTCGAAACCTTTCAATCCTAAGAGACTAATCAGAGAACATAATTTGCATAATCTTGTACACAAACAGCCAGCCAGAATGGCAGAGCAACAAAGACATTCATGTGCGAGAATGCACATATTGCATTAAGGAAAAGTGAAACGCAATGAAAAATGCAGCACGTTATTGTTTAGTATCTCCATTTACATGTTATAGTTCAAAATTTCCTCATCAAATATCATCAATATAAAATTACATTTCAATATTAGATGGTAAATACAAATAAACAAAAGTAAACAAGCAACTACGAAAGCTGAGCAAAAAAATACTATGAAATACAAGATCACCATAACACAAAATCGAAAATCTCAATACCTCCCACATGACAAAAGCCCGGAAATCGCAGCATTGTAAACACGAACATCTCTAAACTGCATATTCTGCTCAAAGGGCAAATTCTTGAACACCACCAACAACAAATCCCCCTTCCCCGCCATCCCCAACACCGAAAACAAAACCGAGCAAGCCTTGGGAGAAACTAAACAGGGCTCTCTCAATCCCATCCACTCAAAAAAGTAGAGACAACTCATCACATTGCCCTCCTCACCCAACACTCTCAAAACCTCCAAACACTCCTCCTCCCCTAATTTCCCCCCAAAATCACAACTCTCCAAAGCCTCCCCCAATGTAACATTTTCCGGTAACGCCCTCGCAACTCCCAATATTTCCTCCACAACTCCCTCCTCCACTTTGGGTACAGCTTCTGCATTCTGGGGAGCTGAGACATTTGAATTATCGATTGCCAGTTCGGATTCTGGGTCATCGAATTCGGATGCTAAATGCCATGAGGTTTTTCGGTTCTTCTGGAGTGAAATTTTGCCTACTTGATCCGGGTCCGGGTCTGAGGACCGGGTTTTGAAGAATTTGAGGAGCGGGTCTTCGATGGTTTCTGTCTCAGGTACGGGTGCAGGTTCTTCGGTTTGTTTTCTTGCTGGGGTTTGTAGAAAAGGGAGGAAAATTTGGTGGGATTGAGGAGATGGAGTGGAGGAAGAAATGGAAAATGATTTTCTGGGTTTTTGGGGTCGTTTTGGAATTTTGAACAGTTGTGGGTTCTGATGATGAGAACTATACAGTGAAGAAATAGAAGAAGTTGGAGAAAAGGAAAGGGAAGGCTGAAGCGGTGCTAGTGCCATGTTGAGTTTCAGAGTGTTTACCTACTCAACCAAAATTAGGGTGGTGTTGGTCCTTTATGTAAAATTGAAATATAAAAATAAAAATCATGTCCTACATTTTCCCATTAAAAAAAAAAAAAAAAAAACAATCTTTTCATTTTTAAAATTACAAATTACTAAGGTTGGGGTAGAATAAAAAATTAAACTGAAGATCTTTTATTATTAAATATTAATAATGATTGATAAAGTGAAAATTTTCCAATGTCTTACCTCAAAATTTGAAAAAAGGCTCTTTGCAAACTTAATTTAGTGACTTTTCATTTTCAGCATGTGTTATATATAAACACCTTGAATCCTACTTTAATTCAACTCACAATTTTCGGATTAATTTTTATAGTTTTGTAGTAGCTTATATTTCGAGTTATTTCAAGAATACTGCATTTATCCAATATATACCAAATTAAACCCAATTTTATCAATTACAGATATTCAACCTGTCAACAATCTTCAAGTTGGTGAATGCGATAGATTCTTCCAGAATAATATGAAGCAGCATCTTATCTGTGTGTATCATGTACCTGCGTATGAAAACACAATTCATAAGAGTTTGGAATTTGTCTTAAATGATTCAGAGGTAGTTTTTTTGTATACTTGAAATTTTTTCAGTTGATAATAGTATAAACCATTTGCAGGTAATGCTTCATATAACTGTTCAACTGTTTTGAAGTTCAAGATTTAATCCAACAAGCTGAAATCGTATAGACTTAACCTCTGTAACCCTGTTCAACTGTTACAAAAGAACACAACCTCTTTTCCATTTAAAATTAACAAAGGGAAAACAAAATCTACATTATTGAAATTTGAAACCAAGAACACATGTATGGACAAACACTAGTATATGCTACATTTAGTGCAGATTCCTCAAAGCAAATATCTCCTCAGGTTGTAAAATAGATTTATGCATAAGATTCTCATTGCATTAAACAGCAACATTCACTCTAGCATGAGCTGAAGAATATTAAGAGTAACCGAGGAGAAATTTATGACAATATAGCAATTAATCTCACAAGACTAATCCCCCTTACTTTTAAGGCACACTATGATGACTTTAATTTGATATTCTATCCCACTTGCCATCTGGAATAATAACAAGTTTTATAATTCCACTTGTCATTAGCATATTAGCAATCACTTGGATGGCTTATGCATGCCTTAATACCCAATAAAAACTAACGTGATGCTTAAATCCAGGCATAGATGCTTGCTACTTCTCAGTTTTAAAA
The DNA here is from genome assembly GCA_037126765.1 of Stenogyne calaminthoides. Classification (NCBI taxonomy): domain Eukaryota; kingdom Viridiplantae; phylum Streptophyta; class Magnoliopsida; order Lamiales; family Lamiaceae; genus Stenogyne; species Stenogyne calaminthoides. Next base: position 14,988,014 of record JBBCBC010000013.1, on the reverse strand, counting down.
TTTAACTTTCAAGTTTCAATAACACAATCCCCACGGCATTTTACAAAACAAATCACCTAAGTTGACTAGAAAGTAAAAATAAAATCAATGAATTCAATTTTTCATTCATAAAACAGTTTAACAATTAAAACTGAGTCTTGTCCAATAGCTGAACAACAAAGCAGCGGCACAACCAAGCATTACTGCAAATATCTGTTTTTTTTAATGTTCACGACCAAGCATTACAGACCTATTTCTCGATGTTCACAACCAACCAACCAAGAAATTGGCCTACTTTTAATGTTGAAAACCAAGCAAATTCTGCAAATAAGGAGGCGCAACTGAAATTTTGCAAACTACATTGAAACTCTGTTACGGTAAACAATGAAAATGTGCTAAATACAGTTACGATAAATATCTATTGAAACTCTGCAAACAATATTAATCAAGCAACTGAAATCAAAACCTTAATCATTTCATTAATTTAATCCAGCAAATGAAATCGAAAAAAAAAAAAAGAAAAAGAATTACAAGGAAGTCAGGTAAGGTATTTGTATTGTGTATTTTAATTGGGAAAAGGCACAACCAGCACCCTAAACTATATATCTTTTGGATTCAAATAAGCCCTCTAATTTTATTTTTAGGGATGAAGAAGCCCTTGTGTTACAGATACATTCGACGGAATGACTAAAATTAAGTAAATTAGTATTTCCTAATTAAAGGAGCTTTATCTATTTACATTTCCAAACAAATCTGGGTTGAACAACATACACTGGAATCACTCAAATATTAAACAAAATGGAAGCAGTGAACAAATTTAGGTTGAACATCAATTACAGAATCAAAGAGATGAATCCCAATTCACCAAACTTTATCAATTTTGCAAAAGAAAAACACTCAGGATTAAACTTGGAACCCAGAACCAAAATTTATAATTCGTAATTGTACATACCCAATTCAAATAAAGAACGAGAGAGGGCGCCGCAACCGCGACGAAGGGAGTAATAGTTAAGGACGGAAAAAGTAATAGTTAAGGACGGGGAGAGAGGTAGTTAAAAGAAAGCCCTAAACCACTGAATTACTAATCACAATAACACATAAATAGACATCCCCAATTTTCTCATAATTCATCAGCTAAAAAAAAAATAGAACCCCTAATTTACCTCTTGCTATTTCATCAATTTTCCAGTAATTTTCTAGACATCAGTCAATCTCCCACTCCTCAATAGTCTTCTATATGGCTTTTGAGTTGCAGAAGACGACAAGTTGTTGAAAGCTTCGATAATTAATTTGCATTTTGTGGCGGCAGAATTATCGCCCTTTCTTTCCTCCAAACACTTGTTCATTGCTTATGTGCAACTTTTTTTATATTTGAAGATTATTTCACCTCTATCTTTAACACATGAACTCAGGGTAATGGTGGTTCGTTGGATCACATGGACTTAGGACAATGGTGGTTTGATGGATTTTTTTGCTCATTACACATGTCATTAATCTACCCTATGGAACACAGAGTGGAACACAATATATAGAATAGATAATATTGTGGGTAAGTACAATGCCCAAACACTTTGTTTATTTGAAGTTTTAAATTTGGGATTAAATTTTTTGTAGTCCTATAACTTTGTTTCGTTTTAAAATTGGCCCCGTACGTTTTGACTTTTTAATTTTGGTTCTGTAAGTTTTTTAAAATTTTGAAATTGGTCCTGTAAGTTTCTAAAAAATTTGAAATTGGTCTTTTTCACCTGCTACAACAGGTTACCAAGCAGGTAACCGCTACATATGTAATTATTTTGTTATTCCCTTTAATTTCGAAAGGTCACTTGAACTTTTTTAATCATAATAATCTTAGCCAGATTTTTGATCGGGTTTAAAAAAAATTTGTACATTAAAAGACAAAGCAAATCAGGTCAGGTTATTGGGTTTAAACTGACCAAAAAATAAAAAAATAAACCAAAATACACAGAAAATCACTATTCCTGCTTAAAAAACACGCAAAAAATCACAAAATAAAATTATTAGGATTAAAAAAGTTTAGGTGGTATTTCAAAATTAAAATAAAAAATAAAATAATTATATAGATGGTTGTTACATGATTGGTGACCTGTTATAGCAGGTGAAAGGACCAATTTCAAAAAATTTAAAAACTTACAGGATCAAAATCAAAAAGTCGAAACATACAGGACCAATTTCAAAACGATGCAACATTAAAGGACTATAACTTAATCCCTTTAAATTTTTAAAATTTATTACTTTTAGGTGTAAAAACACATTTGACCTTGCTATTAGATACACCTCGCTTTTTAAATTAATACTAGGTCCAAACTGCAGTGTCCTTTACCCATTATTCAGTAATTTTCACATTTTTACTAGTATATTTTTATTTTTATTTGTGTAATTACATGACGAAATTAAAATTAAAAGATAGTCACTACGTGAGATGACACGGGGTATAATTTGAGCATGACGTGTTAATATTTTAACAGGGATGGGTATTGATTTGTACTACGTTGCATAACATCTCATGTATAAGACCGATTTATATATTTTTGGAGTTTTATCAATTCAGGGCCTAAAAGATGGTAAAACTATTAATTTAAGGCCTGAAAGATTTTTTCTATCAATTCAAAGCCTCGAAGAAGAAAACTATCAATACAGGGCCTGAAAGATAGAAACTATCAATTTTAGGCTTATAAATTTTAAGGTCATGTTTGGTACTAAAACCTAAACCCTGAACACTAAACCCTAAACCCTAAGCGATGAACCCTAAACCTTGAACCATGAACCCTAAACCCCCCTGAACCGTAAACCTTGAACTGTAACCCCTAAAAATAAAAAAAGTAAGAACATGAAATAAGGATATGAAATATAAGTGTCAAACATGGCCTTAAAATGTGTGAGCCTCAAATTGATATTTTTTATCTTTTCGGGCCCTAAATCGATAGTTTTCTATCTTTCTAGGCCTTGAATCGATAAGAAAAAAAAAAATCTTTAAGGGCCTTAAATTGATAGCTTTTGCTATCTCTTCGAGACCCTAAATTGACATTTTTCCTATGATTTTTTATCAAATTTAAAAAGTTAATAGAACCCAAAAATTGAAAGTGTAAGTTCAGCAAAATTTAAAAATAGGAAAAAAAAAAACTAATAAAATTACCGGTTGAAACAAATCTTTTTTTCCTTAAATTTTTTAGTATGTTGTTAAACCCAAATTTTATTATAGAACATTTTGGGAAATGTAAAGAAGCTCTTTTAGGTTTTAATTTGCTTAATTTTAGTTATTATGTCAAGTAAGTGTTGTCGGTTAGTTGATTTGTACATGACGGAATGTGATCACTTGTTCTATGATTGGTATTCCACTTTATATTTTATAATATGGATGAATGATATGTAGAATAATAAAAAAAACTACAACGAACCACTATATTCTGAATTCATGTGTTAAAAATTTAATAAAATAAAACACCAATGGAATACGAAAAAAAAAAACAACTACCAATGGAATCTAAAAAATAAAACAAGAAAATCCAACCGAACAAATCCTCTCATAATCCAAACAATTAGCAGATCTCCCTATTGCTTTTACTTTTTCCCATCCAATTAAAAGCTGAGAATAACAAATTGAAAATGGGCCAGTTCAATTGGACCTGAATTTTTTTTTCTTTTTATTTATCAGAGGAACTGAAATGTGAAATGAATCCCTACTGTTTAAGTTTGATATGGACTTGGACCATTTCAAATGTTCTAACCTATCTACAGGTATAATTGAGTAGGTCTTATATGAGATCAACTCACATTCATTATAATTTAATATAATTTTTTGAGAATAAAGCGATTTGAACTATAATTTTTTGAAAGGAATAAATTATAATGTAAAGATGAACTAAAAATTGTGTGATTTTTACTATAAAATTACTTTGAAGGAATGTGACTTATATTATTATTAAAATGATGTGATTTTTTACTAAAAATTGTGTGATTTTTTACTATAAGGTGCCAATTCAAAAAAGTGAAGGGTTTATGACTTATATTATAGTAGAGGAAATATTATCATATACTTGATAATCAAAGATACAAATGACTTATATTACTAAAAAAGGAAAACTTATAGATATTAAAAAGTAAGTATGCCAATAAGCAAAAAAAAAAAAGATCGACCTGAAACGTGAAACAAGTTTAACAACATACCAACTCATTTTGTAAATCGTTTTATAATTTGAAAAATGACCATCTCATATTTTGAAAAATATTTGTCATATACTTAATTTGTATGCATGTGCAAAGATACAAAATGAAAGGTCATATAAAACACTTACTAGGCTGAAATTATTAGACTCATCTGGAAATGTTATACTCATGATATAGATATTCAAAACACATAAAAGATTTATAAATTGGTAAGTGGGTAAGCAAAAATTTATGAGACAAAATTCATACCAATGTAATTATTTTATTTTTTATTGGCTCAATGTTAAGATGGCATATGGATCAATGCGCAAACATAATGTCACTAACAAATAAAAAATGACATCTCAAAATCTCAAAACATTTATAATAATGACGCATATAATTTTAGTTAACCGGAAGCTGGCACATTATCACTCTAAATTATATTCTAGTAACTTATTATTTCTTTTGTTCCTTTTTTATTCAACATTTACTATTTGTATGAGTTTTAATATGGAGTTGTTTATTAATAATAAAAATAAATTTTTGCATGAAATATTTCACGGATATAGGATCCATAAAATATGACCCTAATCAGGTCGAATTGGGTCAAACAGATTTTTCAATGAAATTCGCGCAAAGACATAATAATAAAACTTCTCTCGAGAACATGATTATTATTATAAGGGATTTAACATGTATTCTTTGAAGATATATATATGTATTATTTGTAAAGATAATAACACATGCTTATTTTTTCAGCACACATATTTTTTTGTAAGGTATTGAAAATCTATCTATCTATAACTATATATGTAACACCATGTCCTAGTTTTTAATAAGGATAATAAAAAAAAACGAGCTTAATAAAATGAATATTTAATTTAAAGATTTTTTCTAATGATTTTAGGCGTAGATGTTGCAAAGGTTTTGATTTTTCAGGGAACGGACGAGCACTTTCTACCGGGGAGCACTCTTAGCACTATAACAGAATATTTAATTAAGGTTTAATCATAAGATATTAAATAAAAATATTTAATTTTAATTTAAAGAAAGGAAATTTAATCTTTTCGAACAACAAGGATTTTCGATATAAAAATAGAAAAATCGATGAATAATAAAATCTTTGATGACGGAAAATCTACTTCGTCTAACTAAATTGGAATTTTTGAATAACTTTAAGAAAAATTGAAGTTTTAATTAAATAATTAAATAAATAATTTTCATCTCAAAACGTGACGATTTAATCGTTAAAATTTCTAAACAATTAATTCTAACGAATGCATGAATTTTAATTAATGAAACCACGGTTTTTACAATACATATATAGTGAAAGAAGTAAATCTTAGAGTAGAATAAAAGTTGTAGGAAACAAAATATCTAACAAAGTGAATTTTTGGCCACATGAAACACATGGTCACCATTCACTCTTATTTTCCTCCCAACACCACTCTTCATCCTATAAAAAGACTCCCTTCCCAACTCTTACTTTTCCCTTGCTAATTTCCCAAAGTGCCGAAACCCTGCCATTTTATTTCTTCAACTTATTATCAACACAAAGATTTCCCAATAGTATACTACAAAAGAGAAATAGCAACAGAGAGCTACTTTAAAATAAAAAGTTCTCGCTAAGCTCCCCTTTTCAAAGAAATAGAAAAAAAAATCGAACCATCATCCTCCATCCAACCGTAGAGAAAGCTGCTCTACACCTCGATCACTCAGCGAACCTTCGTAAATCAATGATTGTTAGAGTTTTCATCCAAAATCTAGACGGAAACTACAAAGGTTGTGATTTCGACCTTTGTGTATTAGTTGTACGTGTTCTTATTTCTTTGCTATTTGTGTTATGGGGTGTATATTGGTGAAATCTGTAGGAATAAACTTCTTATATGTTGGTTGAAGAGCATGCTTCATGCTCGTATTTTTGTTTTTAAAAAATTGTACCGTTATGCTGCCGAAATTTACGCTCAAATATGCTAAGTTGAAACATTAAAATTATGCTCGACTAAATTTCGGCTACGCCGCCGAGTGCTCCGTTGTGTTGAAAATTTCTGTTTTAAAACATCTACGTGCTCCCCTATATGTGTAGTACATGTTCGTAGTCTCGTTAATTAATTTCACAATCGTTACGATGCCCGTTTTTACACTCGAATATGGTCTCTCAAAACTGAAATTTCTGGAAAAACTGTTACTCAAAATTCTAACTACAAACTTCAAAAAAATCATATCTTGAGATTTAGAAATCATTTTGAGATGAAACTAGCGGCAAGTTAAACTTCATCGAGTATACTGTATTTGTATAAAATTTCATAATTTTTCATCTGGTAGATTCAGAGTTATGATCTTTTTCAAAAGATGTGACGTGCTAAAAACGAAAACTGGAATTCTGCTTTCAACAAGAAATTGGTCTCAAGTACCTGACTTTCGAGACACTTTTTAATCAATTTCCATTCGTGTTTTCCTGATGAATTTTCTTGCCAATAAAGTTTAGACTACCAGCTTTAAAAGCCCTAAAGTTTCGAATCAATCGGATTAGCGAATCAACGGGAAACAACTCGCAAATAGTTAAGAAAATCATAGAATTTAGGGCTCTAACTTTCTGGAAAATGTCAAAAATGGAATTTGAAACTTTTATAAAACTCAATGGTTTGTTCAATAAATTATTTGGATGACTTTCTTTCACAAACCATATGTGTGTTTTATTTTCCTTTTTATGCCACTTATTTTAAAGTCCTTTAGGACCTTTTGTTAAGAAATCACATGTTATTAATTTAGAGAATTTTTCATGCACTATACACATGAACTTTGTAGAAAATCTAAAGATGTGGTCCTAAACTATAACAAGACATAAACATGCTCCTCAAAATTCATAAGATTTGGATTTGGGAATAAAGAGTTATGAATTTTTGAAGTGTATATTGTGAAACTGAAGAACAAACAGACTTATTGAATTACTGGAACTATTTTCCATACGATTCATTTTTATAAAAATCATAATCAAATACTACATGCTCTTATCTGTCTTTATTAATTATTTGATGAATTTTAGTACTATATAAACAATTTTACAAAATTGTTTTTTAAAACTGTGTCTAGCTGAAATTAGACCTTAAATCTTTATTCTTGCAAGTGATAATTTTGGGACATCATTAATAAACTCCAATAGCCGATTAAAGTAAAAGTTTGATAAAAGCTCAGAGTAAGGAAATTTTAAGAATGGAGTTTAACGTCCTCGTTAAACTTATGAATAATTTTCTTAAATCAAGAGTAATTAATAGCGAGAACATGAAAATATTATGTTAGGGGAAGTCTTTGCTTTCGAATCAAAGCTCGGGACGATCACCGCCACACTCAAACTCTCAAACCGGTTTCAAGTTTGTAACTTTTCTTAAAAGTTAACAAGGTGGGTGACACTAAGTATGTAGTGGTTTATGTTACAGCGATTGTTAGTGTATTCTGAACTCGACTAAACAAATACAAATCTATAACCAAAGAACATACATATATAAGAATATAAGGTTTCAAAAAAATAAGCTTATGATTATGATTATGATATGATGCTATGAGAAATATGATATGCGATAAAGGAGACGGTGGGGATTGCACGTGGTAAGTCGTTACCAGTGTGGTCCCACAATGATGAAAAGGAGACAATGGGGATTGCAAGTGGTAAGTCGTTACCAGTGTGGTCCCACTATAATGAAAAAGTAGACGATGGGGATTGCATGTGGTAAGTCGTTACCAATGTGGTCCCACTATAATGAAAAGGAGAAGATGGGGATTGCACGTGGTAAGTCGTTACTGGGTGTGGTCCCACTATGATATAAAGGAAACGATATGGATTTATGTTATAAGTAAATTTACCAATGTTGTTCCACTATTGATAAATGAGATTCTAAGTTACTATTATTCGAACAATGAACGAGAGTGTACTATTAGGAATTCAAGCTATGAATGTGAATGTACTATGAATTTACCCTGAATACCAATCAATTAACTACGCAAAAGCGTATGGATAATCTTTAATAAAATATCAAGATAATCATATTTCGTGACCAAAGATGAGTAATAAATATTTGTCAAGTTTCTTGAGATTTTTATATCACGGTTTGATATTTTGAGGACATGATTGAGATAGGTGAAATTTTATGGCGAGGATGACCAAGAGTTTCCCCTGGTTAATGATAATAATATATAGATATGACTCTTTAAATAATTGTTATCACTCTTAACACTTGATGATATATTTGTATGCCAAGTAATGAACCTTCTCTTAAAAGTTGCTAGATGTTTATCTTGTAAGATATCCTCAAAATTAACTAATCCTTATAAATGATATAGTTTAATAAACGGGCTCACACTCCTTTGTCATAACTTATAATTTGTCATTAATACTTTCCGTTGCAAAATGTAATATTTATGCTTCATTATATTTTAAAAAGAAATTTTTAAGCTCAGATTTTACAATCACTAAGTGGCGACCCGATTTTAGAGTGTCGAAGGTGCAAGATCCGACATTCTGGATTCGGGGCGTTACAGGTGGTATCAGAGCCTAGGTTCAACTTTCAGACAAAAACTAATTTTTTTTTCTTATTAAAATCTTTTATAAAAAAGCTTTCATTAAAGAACCTGCCTTAATATAGAAATGTACTAGTAATTATAAATTCTTAAAAAGTTGTGTATAAAATGGTTAATGCAAAATTATGCTAATAAATGAACTACTTGAATTAAGTTACTTGTGGGAAAATGTGTCTCCTGCCGTAGCCTAAGCACCTCGAGGTATGTTTTTTTTTTAATGAATATTTTCAAGTAAAGTTATGATACAAAAAAGGTTTCAAGGACATTGACTTGCATAATTTACGAAAGTTAAGAAAGTGAGAAATGATAAGCTATGCATTGATACGACATGTTTATGAAATGAAAGGAAGTGTTATGGAATGATTTACTCATTTCCTCATGGTACAAGTAGAAGTTATGGAAATATTTTACATGCATTCACGATACTTATGATTTCATCCAAACACTCTCAGTTTTAAACCCTTAGATCTCTATATATTGTGGAATATAAGACAGACCTAGAAAGACTCCCTTCACTTGAACTACAGTCCCTATATCACTGTATAGTCTAGAAGACACTAAATGGTTATAATATTATTTTATCTTATTGGGACTGTTGGATATTTTAATTGGAGGTCACTCCATATTTTAAACGGTTATATATATTATTCTACAACTTACTTCAAGTGAGCTTGTATTTATTCTATCTGTTATTTTTACCCAATTATCGCTTTATTAACGTGCAACCAATGGTTCCTAAAATTACAGTTGTTGATCCATCATTGTGCCACTGGTGGCCACAGTGTGTTCCAATGTTTTGCGTATTACAATGTATAACTTGTGCTAGTACCGTGTTAATTACAATAATTGGGTTCTGTTCTTAAAAGTTTTCTCTCAGAGTCTTACTTACTGTTAGAATGGTACCACCTCGATGTAGACGTGGACGACCTCGTAACGAAATTCTAGAAGGTCCTGTTGAACCACCAAACGCTGGACCACAACAACCACCTAATGCGGGACCCACAGCCGACATGGCCAGAGAATTCTTCAATTCTCTCCATAACTACATGCGACAACAAATACCCCCATCGCCAGCACCATATGCACCTATGCCACATGTGGTGCCGAGAGCCAATGAGTTTGTTGAACAGTTTGGACGGCTGCAACCACCCAAGTTAAATGGTAAAGAAGGCCCTATGGCAACTGAAGAGTGGATTGCCGGTCTAGAACGTATCTATCGTCACATGACATTGACTGACGCACAAAAGGACTCATGTGCACAATTCCAGTTGGTAGAAGATGCTGCTCAATTGTGGGAATCCTATGAGCGAACCCTAACTGCTGAGGGAAGGCAAACACTTACATGGGAAGAATTTAAACGAGTAGTAATGGAGAGGTATTTTCCACAGGCCCTATGTGATCAGAAAGAGCAAGAGTTTGTCAACCTACGACAAGGCACCCTCTCAGTATCGGAGTATGAGAGGAGATTTATTAAGCTATCACGATATGCTCCACATCTGGTGGAGATTGATGCAAAGAAAGCAAGAAGATTTGAAAGGGGTTTGAGGCCCGAGATCGGAGGGATCGTAGCAGGACTGAAGCTGCCAAACTACAATGAAGTTTTCGATCAAGCACTAACTGTCTCGATTGGTTTGGGTTTAGAGTTTAAACAAACTCCTACAACTGTGTCTATCAACCGCAATTGGCAGCCAAACTTCAAGGGAAACCCTTATCTGCCACGAAGAGGAAACAACTTCAATACACTGAGGACCACACCAAATTATCTTAACTGTGGGAAGAGACACTTGGGAGTGTGCCTCCAGGGAACCAGAAATTGTTATCGTTGTCATCAGATAGGGCATAAAACCACTAAATGCCCGATGTCACTGAATGTTCGACACCCGATGATGAACAATCCTAATCATCAGCCAGTGGGAACCAATCAGTATCAACTGCAACCCGTGGGCAACTTTCAGGCTCGACAACTTTCTGTACACAACAACCACCTACTCGGACAACCGAGAAGAGATCCGTCCTATCAAGGCCAGCAAGAACATGTTGGGATTATACTAGAAAGTATGCTTTTTACTTTGTATAATCAAAACTGAATTTCGGACTTATTTCTTTCAAATAAATTGTTTATAATCGATGCTTTAAATATTATCGAATGTTACATATATTTCTTTGCATAACGTTTCAATAATTTGTACGTGTTACATTGTAGTTAATTTAGTGATACCAGATCACAGAAGATTAAATTAACAGTCCCTTGTAACTAAAAGTACGCCATTCACGACCTAGATGGAAATGAACAACCCATCGCGAAAGGTTGAAGTGTAAGGCTCAGATTGACTTGTCTTGACCAAGAGATTGTTTAGTGCATGGTGATGCCTTTGAATAGGACCCTGAGGAGGATAAATTCTTTGAACCGAACAAGGAAGAATTAGACCTCGATTGGTTCGTTATTTCTTAATCTTCGTTCCTTAAATAGGATCACGTGGGATTGGTAACTATTGCTTTGACTTATCATGGGTGGCGAGTCAACGAGATTCAATACTTTTTATCTTGGACAATATTATTAGTCACGTGTGATTGCTAAGATTTAATCGAAGAATCGTGTGCAAGCACGCTTGTTTGATTTGCCCCCTGGGAGGTTCATAAGCTTTTATCATACCAAATCTTGCAAGTGGAATTAGTTTTAGGTGGATGGATAATAATGTTGAACCGTTTCTTTACCAAGGATAAAAGATATTAATTAATGGAAAGCTATTTCAGTGGCTTGAATTAATTAATGGGCTAAAAATCTTAAACATGGGAAATAATAACCGGGAGCCATATTGACTGTAATATGGGTTAAGATGGATAGTGCAATATTAATTATGTAGTGGGATTAATTAATATTTATGGGCTTGAATAATATTGTGGCTCAATATTAGATATTCAAGGTCCATTAGAAGATCCAATCTTAATTCTCCTAAAGGCCTCTGAGTAAGCCCAACATATATAGTCAATAAGCGAAAAGGTGATTACAATAAAATAAATATTGTTGCTTATTTTTCCTATTAATTTTTCGAAAATTATAGATATGTTGGGAGAAAGATTTTCTTTGAATTTTGTTATGGAATGAAGATATGTATTCTTGGAATACAAGATTATCTCATTAAATTCAAGAAATCTCATCTATAATAGGAATTTCGAAATATTTGAAAATAAAGGGCAAGAAAGATTTTCTTGATTTTCTTGAAAAGATATTATGGAATATATGTATTTCTTGAAATACAAGAATATCTCATAAATTCAAGAAGATCCAAATCTTGGATTCTTGAACCCTTATATTTTCGAAAATTACCATAAAGATGGAGTAGGTGGGATTTTGTGGAATATTATAATTATGGGAAAAAGAATATAGGAGATATATTCAAGATTTCTTGGAGATCAAGAAAATATTTTTCCACATTATTTTTGGGCACAAAATTCGACCACCTGGTCTCTATAAATAGGGGATGATTCTTTCATTCACAAGTACAATTCCATGTGCTGGAAAAATTAGTAAATCCACAAAGGTGGTGCAACATAATTTATTTTCCTTTTGTTAAATCGTTCATTAGAGTCCTTCCACCGGATAGTCGAACGTGGAAAGGGGAATACTTGGGAATTTCTTTTGGTTAGTCTAATCTGCGGATCACCGCCATCCCAAGAGGTGCGTTCCGCTAATGTGAACTCGTAGAATTCGCATCGTGTAGGTTTCACGTGAATTATTAAATGCATGATATGTTGTTGGATTATTATTTGAATTAATATAGGATTAATTCATGCTAGTAATAATTATAAGAATTAAATTTGTATTTAAATATTCACCCCGAATAGATCTGTGCAACTTATTCCCCAACAACTGGTATCAGAGCCACGATTTTGCTCGAAATTTTAAATTGTAATTTAATTAATTGACATTAAATTTGAAATCGATAGTAGAATTCTTTAGAGACTTTTTCTTTGGTATCCAATTGTCATGGAATTTAATGTGTTTATTTATGCATGCATATAAATTGTGGTTTTAATTGATTCGATTAGGATTTTTTTTTGCCTCGTGCAAAAATCCATGAAGTAGATTAGTATTTGTTTGATTTGATCAATGTAATATGGGTTTAGAATCAGTTTATTTATTTTTGTAAATAAATTGCAACCGGATTGAAAACGAGGCGAGACAAAGAATTAAGGACAAAATCGAACCGGCGTAGGGCGGCGTCGGCGTGAAAGCGTGCCAAGGAGTCACGCGCGTGACGCGGATACATGCAGCACGCACGCACCGGCGCAGGTCGCCGATGCGCGCGAGATCTCGCCGCCTTATCGGGCGACAAGCGCGCAACCACCGTCTTGGCGCTTGGCGTACCAGCGAGACGGAGGCGGATTATGAGGACGTCTTGCCGGGTGCCGAGACCCATGGCGAACAGGGTATGGCTGCAGCGCGTGTCGCTGAAATCTTGACCCGGAGACAGAAGCGTGAGGCGGGTATTGTGGCAACAGCGCCGAGAGGTGAACACGGCAAGTGGTAAATGGGACGCGGGCATGCATCCGGGCGAAAGCTACTTGGCGTGTGGTGTTTGAGATGAAGTATTTTTTTCGAGGGCGATCGAATGGGAGAAATTCAAGACGATGTTTCTTCAAGATAAAGCCAAAAAAAATCAAACCATGACAATTGGATAATTTGTGCCCAATATGTTTTTTTTTTTTTTGCTTGATTTAATTTTGTGCTATCTTATGCTTTATTTAATTTGTTTAAATGTGTTTGCATGAGAGTTGCCCAATGAAAAATCTCACCTTCAAAATTACTAAGTATGTTTAAATAATTAATTGACAATTTTATTCCGGATAATAAAATTGAATTAATTTTGACCTCCATGATTTATTTATTTGTGAATTCTTTTGGAGAAATTCCCCCACTTTGGACTCGATCAAAAGATAGCTTTCACATGAATGAATTCAAATGGATGATTGTGGGTTATTACTAAATGGCGATGATGACCCCCACGAGGCTCGTTCAAAGAGAAATAATAATCATGTATTTAATCATGGTTATTACTTAGGTATAAAATTGATATGCATATACTTCCCCGAAGTCCTTGTCAATTTTATATTGGTCAAGTGGGAGCCAACTATTAATCTGGATATTAAAGGTTTGTAATTGTTCTTGTTTGTAACCTGCTTGAATGTGGTTAAATAATGGCCTACCCCACGCGTGGCTTATTTAAGCAGGTTTTTGAGATGTTGGTTGATCGTGTTCATATTTTTTTGAGATTTTAATATGATGCATGTGATGGGACCTTGTGATATATTTGTGCTTATGCATATTATTGTTTATTTCCAGTTCATCATGTCGCAACCTTTTAATCCTTTATTATATACACTCAAAGAACACCAATTAATGACAAAAAACTATAATGTTTGGAAGCGAAATATGAGTTTTGTCCTACCGCTTGACAAAAAACATTATTGGATTCTTGATGTACCCAAGCCACGTAAACTCTTGATGAATCACCGATGTGGAAAGACATGAGTATAATATTTGGGAAGCGATCAATGAACCCGTGAAAGCGTGTAATCTTGACTTCCACTGTCGATGATTTAAGACACATTCATGAAGGTGTTGAGTCTGGCTGCGGAAATTATGCAAAGTCTTGAAGAAATGTTTTAACAAAAGACCGCATGATAAATCGGTTTAAAAATGACGACGTTAAATAAAGGCTAAAGATGGCCGAGGAACATCTCAGAAGTGAGCATGTTCTCGAGAATCAAACATCATTTTCAAAAACCTGGTTTATCTCTCCGGAACTAAGTATTGTGATGAGGCCCAAATCGAATTTCGTTGCTAACTCGCGAGGAGCTTCGATGGATTTTTTGTAATTTTGTGATGAGTGATCACATGTTTACTATGGATATCCTACAAGAAGCCTTTCGAGAAAAAGTAGAAACATTTAGAAAAAAAGACGAAGCATTGGTGACCAAAAGTTTTTTCGAGATCTAGGCCGATTGGAAGGCAAGTCTCAAGAAAAGGAAAGTGGTCGAACCAACGCAAAACTCATCACTAAGAAAAAGTGAGAAAAAAGCGATTATTTGTTTGGGTGTCAAGAAAGAACCAAAAGGAATATGTTTTAATTTTGGGAGAAAGGACATTGGAGGTCGACTGTTCAATCCCAAAAAGAGAGAAAGAAAAGGGGTTCAGCGGACGGAAACAACAACTAAGTGGAAGTGAGGTCCTCATCACACCTTTGGCGATGCACGAGTGGCGGTGAAGCGATGGGAGAAGTGCACCTGTCTTTTGAAGAGCGAGTTTTAATTCTAAGAGATGTTCTCTACGTTCCAAGTTTTAGAAAGAATTTAATTTGAGTTTCTAAACTTTTTCATGATGGATATTGGTTACTTTTAATAAAGTTGTTACCATTTATCTTTTTTGATAAATTTATCGTCATGGAGCGTTATCGAATAATCTCTATACAATTAAATTTGTGCACACCACTACTCTAAATGCATCTTATAACACATCAAATTTCCCGAGAAAAGAAAAGCGTTCATCGAGGCGTGAAGCGAGACACTTCTTTGGCATCTAAGATTAGGTCATATAAATCCAAAGAGGATCCAAAGGTTGGTAAAAAGGCGGTTCGGAGCTTTCCCAAGTTGAACCAATTCCAACCCGCGAATCATGTTTGGAGGGTAAAAATGACCAAGAGGGCATTTGGAGCCAAGGAATAGAGCCAAAGAAGTGTTAGAGATCGTTCACACGGATGTATGTGGTCCAATGTCAACCAAAAGCAAGAGGAGCTTATGAGTATTTTGTCACCTTTTATTGATGATTACTCAAGATACGCGGTTACATTTTTCTTATGAAGCATAAACCGAGACCTTCGAGAAATTCAAAGAATTTAAGGCTCAGCCAGAGAATCATAGGGAAAAACGTATCAAGTATCTACGATCTGATCGTGGAGGCGAATACCTCAAATGATGAGTTTTTGAACTACTTATCCGATGAAGGATTGATACAAACTCATTTTAGGAACCCTCAACAAAATGGGGTTGCAGAGCGAAGAAATAGAACTCTTTTGGAAATGGTTAGATCTATGATGAGTTATGCGGATCTGCCCAAGTCGTTCTGGGGTCATGCCTTGGAAACAGCGGCTTATATTCTGAACTTGGTGCTATCCAAATCGGTTCCCAAAACTCCCAAAGAATTGTTGGACCGGTATAGTTTTAGTATGAGACACAATAAATTTGGGGGTGTCCGCCTACGTGTTGGACAAGGAAAGATAAATTGGACCCTCGATCGTAATTAAGGTTGTTTGTAGGATACCCCGAGAGAACAAAAGGGTGTATGTTCTATGGTCCCGAAGATCAAAAGGTGGTCATAAGCACCCACTTTAGATTTTTGGAAGAAGACTATATGAACGAAAGAAGACCCAGAAGTGAGATTACCTTAAATGAGCTAAGAGGGCAGACCTCAATGCCAACTCTACTAGACGATATACCGAACGACACATTTTCACAACCGGAGCCTCGTCGTAGTGGGAGGATTGTAAGGCAGCCCGAGAGATTCATGGGAATAGGAGAGTCCTCGGACTTGATTCCCGGACAAGACGAATCAAACCCATGGACATATGACGAGGCACTCCAAGACAAGGATGCAGATTCTTGGCAAACAGCAATGAAAGCAGAAATGGGTTCAATGTTTCATAACAGAGTGTGGGAGCTAGTCGAACCACTTAATGGGGTCAAACCCATTGGATGCAAGTGGGGATATAAGAGAAAAAGAGAACCGGACGGGAAGGTTGAAACCTTCAAAGCAAGATTATTGGCGAAAGGTTATACTTAGAAAGAAGGGATCGATTATGAGGAAATTTTTTCGCCAGTAGCCCTGCTCAAGTCAATTCGTATTCTCTTATCGATTGCTGCGCATTTCAACTTTAAAATCTGGCAAATGGATGTCAAGACAGTTTTCCTTAACGGAAGTCTTGATGAAGAGATCTATATGCAACAACCCCAAGGCTTCATTGAAAAAGGCCAAGAACACCTAGTTTGTAAGCTCATGAAGTCCATTTACGGACTCAAACAGGCATCCAGAGCTTGGAACCAATGTTTTGATCATGTTATAAAGTCTTATGGGTTCGATCAAAATGAGTTTGAAAGTTGTGTATACAAAAAGCGTGTCGGAACTGCATTGGTATTCTTAGTACTATACGTAGATGACATTCTGATAATCGGGAACGATGTAAAGGTGTTATCAGACGTAAGGGCATGGCTTTCAAAACAGTTTGATATGAAAGACTTAGGGGAAGTCGGACACATCCTTGGGATCAAGATCACTCGAGATCGCAAGAAAAGGATGATCGGCTTATCGCAAGCTTCATACATAGACACTGTCCTGAAACTCTTCAGCATGCAAGATTCCAAGAAAGACTTCGTACCTTTCAGGCATGGAATCCCTCTATCCAAGAAAATGTCCCCTAAGACGCAAAAGGAGATAGATGACATGAAAGGCATTCCTTATTCTTCGGCTGTCGGAAGCCTCATGTATCAATCTGCCGCAGACGAGACCCGGATATCCTTGCTGCCGTAGGCATGGTGGCAAGATATCAAAGTAAAACATTCTGAAGTATCTGAAAAGAACTCGGGATAGAATGATGGTTTATCAGCCAGATGGTCCAATCCCCATCGGCTACACGGACTCGGATTTCCAATCAGACATAGACTCCAGAAAATCTACCTCCGGTAGTGTGTTTTGCATGGGGGGAGGAGTTGTGACATGGAGAAGCGTCAAGAAATCGTCGCAGATTCTACCATGGAAGGCGAATATGTAGCCGTTTACTAGGAAAATGAAAAGCCGGTTGGTTTAGCTCAAAGCACTTCCTAATGGACTTAGATGTGGTTCGAATTTGCCCGGCAGAATCATCATTTATTGTGACAATCTTTGTTAGCGTTGCAAATTCAAGGGAACCAAGAGCCCACAAACCCAAAGAAACACATTGAAAGAAATACCATCTTATCGAGATATTGTTAAGAGAGGAGATATAGATGGGCAAAGATAGCGTCACGAGGACAACCCTGGTAGATCCATTCCAAAAAAGTCGCCTCTGAATACATTCGAGAGACATGTGGAAGGAATGGGTGTCAAGGCGGATTTTAATCACCTTTGAGTATAAGTGGGAGAAATTATTGGGTTAGTGTAGGTGACATTAGATGTCACGGACTACACGAGACATGTTGTAGTATACTTAAAAAAAGACTTTGAGTATAAGTGGGAGATTGTTGGGATTATACTAGAAAGTATGACTTTTACTTTGTATAATCAAAACTGAATTTCGGAATTATTTACTGAAATAAATTGTTTATCACCGATGCTTTAAATATTATCGAATGTTACATATATTTCTTGATAAGCATTCAATAATTCGTGACATGTTACATTGTATTTAATTTAGTGATATAGGATCATCGAGAAGATTAAATTAACGATCCACTTGTAACTAAAAGTCGCCATTCCGACCTAGATGGAAATGAACAACCCATCGCGAAAGGTTGAAGTGTAAGGCTCGAGATTGAATTTTGTCTTGACCAAGAGATTACACTAGTGCATGACCGATGCCTTTGAATAGGACCTAGGAGGATAAATTCTTGAGTAACCGAACAAGGAAGAATTAGACCTCAGTGGTTCGTTATTTCTTAATCTTCGTTCCTTAAATAGGATCACGTGGGATTGGTAACTATTGCTTTGACTTATCATGGGTAGCGAATCAACGAGATTCAATACTTTTTATCTTGGGCAATATTATTAGTCACGTGTGATTGCTAAGATTTAATCTGAAGAATCATGTCAAGAAACGCTTTGTTTGATTTGCCCCCTTGAGGAGGTTCATAGCTTTTTATCATACCAAATCTTGCAAGTGGAATTAGTTTTCGGTATGGATAATAATGTTGAACCGTTCCTTGACCAAGGATAAAAGATATTAATTAATGGAAATCTATTTCAGTGGCTTGAATTAATTAATGGGTTAGATAATCTTAAACATGAGAAATAATAACCGGGAGCCATATTGACTGTAATATGGGTTAAGATGGATAGTGCAATATTAATTATGTAGTGGGATTAATTAATATTTATGGGCCTGAATAATATTGTGGCTCAATATTAGATATTCAAGGTCCATTAGAAGGTCCAATCTTAATTCTCCTAAAGGCCCCCGAAAGTAGCCCAACATATAGTCAATAACCGAAAAAAGGTGATTAAAATAAAATAAATATTGTTGCTTATTTTTCCTATTAATTTTTCGAAAATTATAGATATGTTGGGAGAAAGATTTTCTTTGAATTTTGTTATGGAATGAAGATATGTATTCTTGGAATACAAGATTATCTCATTAAATTCAAGAAATCTCCCACTTGATTATCTATAATAGGAATTTCAAAATATTTGAAAATAAAGGGCAAGAAAGATTTTCTTGAAAAGATATTATGGAAGATATGTATTTCTTGAAATACAAGAATATCTCATAAATTCAAGAAGATCCAAATCTTGGATTCTTGAACCCTTATTTTTTGAAAATTACCATAAAGATGGAGTAGGTGGGATTTTTGTGGAATATTATAATTATGGGAAAAAGAATATAGGAGATATATTCAAGATTTCTTGGAGATCAAGAAAAGATTTTTCCACATTATTTTTGGGCACAAAATTCGACCACCTGGTCTCTATAAATATGGGATGATTCTTTCATTCACAAGTACAATTCCATGTGCTGGAAAAATTAGTAAATCCACAAAGGTGGTGCAACATAATTTATTTTCCTTTTGTTAAATCGTTCACAAGAGTCCTTCCAAGGGGATAGTCGAGCGTGGGGCTAAGGGAATACTTGGGAAGTTCTTTTTGTTAGTCTAATCTGCGGATCTTTTGCCATCCCAAGAAATGCGTTCACGTAAACTCGTAGAATTCCGCATGCGTAGGTTTCACGTGAATTATTATATGCATGATATGTTGTTGGATTATTATTTGAATTAATATAGGATTAATTCATGCTAGTAATAATTATAAGAATTAAATTTGTATTTAAATATTCACCCCGAATAGATCTGTGCAACTTATTCCCCAACAGAACAAGCCTACGTAAATGCTATCCTCGGAGACGGGAAGGAGAGTGAAGAACCAATGCTACTTGAGTATCAAGAACTGTCCGAGCAGCATGAAAGCCTAGCAGGTACATTCTTGTGCTTCAAATACCTATGCATGTATTGCTTGATACATGAGCATCCCACTCTCTTACGTTTAAAAGTTCGAGGGAGTCGGGAATATGAAGTATTGAAGGACATATTCTAAAAGTGAATACACCGTCAAAATACAATGAGAATCCAAAATAAAAAAGAATGAGTGAAGCTAGACTTGGATGGACACCGAATAAATACAAAATTTTGTGTTCTTAAGTCGAAGACCATAGATAAATTTAAGATGAGCTAGTTTTGGCACGTAAGTATAAGTATAGGTAGATGAGTATTGACATAGTTACTTTCTCTTAGGAACGCCATTAGATTTTAAGATCGGGTAGAACGTTTATAAGTAGAGTCGAATGATTTAGAAATAAAATTCAACTTTTCCCCTATGTTGACCACCTCGTTTAAACCAAGTGTTTAGTATAAGTGAATTTTGGGGACTAAATTCTTTTGAGTGGAGGAGGATATGTCTACAACGCATCTAAACCAAACAAGGATGTGACATCATGCAACATGGGAAAGACATTCCTTATGCATCACAATGGTCAAAGTCATACCAACAGATTCCCTAACTTGTGATTGCGATTTCAACTCGTGGAATTCATCTACAATAGAAGTCGCCAAAAAAAATATATATATATACACCGATTGAAGAACTTTTGTGGAAAGAAGAGAAGATTGCTTAATGTAAAGTGCCTGGAGTTGGATATCATAAAATTCGCAGACAAAAAGAACTTGTCTGAGAGAGATTAGTGAAAATCATTTCAAAGATCAAAGAAAAGGATCAAGAGCGACCACAAGATTGTCGAAGATCACGTCCGACACTTAGGAGAAAGGATTTACATTTCAAACTTGACCTAAAAAGTATTTTTAAAATTTCCAGAAAGAGATCGATTTGCTTTGGGAGAGAGAGATGAAGTCTAAATTCGTAAAAAACCACTTGACCTTTTCGTTTATAATAGAGACACAAACCTATCATTTAGCTTTACCAACCGACCCGTCACAAGTACATAACGTATTCCATACTTTAGATGATGAAATAAATATAGAGGTAACTTGGATCAGTTTTAGAAACTTAGAATTAAGACCTAATTCGGCTTTCGAGGAAGTACACATGAAAAACTTAGGAGGGAAGCTTCATGACTATAGGAATCGAGAATATTTGGGAATTGTAGACATGGAAAATAAGAATGATTTTCTATGAGGAAAGAAAATGAGATCTTAAGAAAATACCCGCTATGTCTAAGAAAACCAAAAGTAAGAGAAATTTCGGGGATGATATTCTTTTAAGGGGGTAGGGATGTAACACCCAGTCCCAGTTTTAATAAGGATAATAAAAGAAACGAGCTTAATAAAATGAATATTTAATTTAAAGATTTTTTCGAATGATTTTAGGCGTAGATGTTTGCAAAGGTTTTGATTTTTCAGGGAACGGACGAGCACTTTGTACCGGGGAGCACTCCTAGCACTATAACGGAATATTTAGTTAAGGTTTAATTAATCATAAGATATTAAATAAAAATATTTAATTTTAATTTAAAGAAAGAAAATTTAATCTTTCAACGAACTAGGATTTTCGATATAAAAATAGAAAATCTGATGAATAATAAATACTGCGATGGAAAATCTACTCCGTCTAACTATATTAGAATTTTTGAATAACTTTAAGAAAAATTGAATTTTTAATTAAATAATTAAATAAATATTTTCGTCTCGAAACGTGACGATTTAATCGTTAAAATTTCTAAACAGTTAATTCTAATGAAGCCATGAATTTTGATTAATGAAACCACGATTTTACAATACAGATATAGTGTGTAGTAAATACCAAGTGGTAACAAAAGTTGTAGGAAATAAAATATCTAACAAAGTGAATTTGTGGCCACATGAAACACATTCACTCTTATTTTCCTCCCAACACCACTCTTCTTCCTATAAATAGACTCCCTTCCCAACTCTTAATTTTCCCTTGCTAATTTTCCAAAGTGCCGAAACTCTGCCATTTTATTTCTTTCAACTTATTATCAACACAAAGATTTCCCAATAGTATACTACAAAAGAGAAATAGCAACAGAGAGCTACTTCAAAACAAAAAGTTCTCGCTAAGCTCCCCTTTTCAAAGAAATAGAAAAAAAAATCGAACCATCATCCTCCATCCAACCGTAGAGGAAGCTGCTCTACACCTCGATCACTCAGCGAGCCTTCGGAAATCAACGATTGTTCGAGTTTTCATCCAAAATCTAGACGGAAACTACAAAGGTTGTGATTCGACTTTTGTGTATTAGTTGTGTTCTTATTTCTTTGCTATTTTTGTTATAATTGTATATGGGTGAAATCTGTAGGAATAAACTTCGTATATGTTGGTTGAAGAGCATACTTCATGCTCGTATTTTTTTTTTCAAAAATTGTACCGTTATGCTGCCGAAATTTACGCTCAAATATGCTAAGTTGAAACGTTAAAATTATGCTCGACTAAATTTCGGCTACGCCGTCGAGTGCTCCGTTGTGTTGAAAATTTCTGTTTTAAAATATCTACGTGCTCCCCTATATATATAGTACATGTTCATAGTCTTGTTTTTTAATTTCACTATCGTTAAGCTTCCCGTTTTTACACTCGAATATGGTCTCTCAAAACTGAAATTTCTGGAAAAACTGTTACTCAAAATTCTAACTACAAACTTCAAAAAATCATATCTTGAAATTTAGAAATCATTTTGAGATGAAACTAGCGGCAAGTTAAACTTCATCGAGTATACTGTATTTGTATAAAATTTCATAATTTTTCATCTGGTAGATTCAGAGTTATGATCTTTTTCAAAAGATGTGACGTGCTAAAAACGAAAACTGGAATTCTGCTTTCAACAAGAAATTGGTCTCAAGTACCTGACTTTCGAGACACTTTTAATCAATTTCCATTCGTGTTTTCCTGATGAATTTTCTTGCCATTAAATTTAGACTACCAGCTTTAAAAGCCCTAAAGTTTCGGATCAATCGGATTAGCGAATCAACGGGAAACAACTCGCAAATTGTTAAGAAAATCATAAAATTTAGGGCTCTAACTTTCTGGAAAATGTCAAAAATGGAATTTGAAACTTTTATAAAACTCAATGGTTGGTTCAATAAATTATTTGGATGACTTTCTTTCACAAATCGTATGTGTGTTTTATTTTCCTTTTTTATGCCACTTATTTTAAAGTCCTTTAGGACCTTTTGTTAAGAAATCACATGTTATTAATTTAGAGATTTTTTCATGCACTATACACATGAACTTTGTAGAAAATATAAAGATGTGGTCCTAAACTATAACAAGACATAAACATGCTCCTCAAAATTCATAAGATATTGGACTTGCGAATAAAGAGTTATGAATTTTTGAAGTGTATATTGTGAAACTGAAGAACAAACTGACTTATTGAATTACTGGAACTATTTTCCATACGATTCATTTTTATAAAAATCATAATCAAATACTATATGCTCTTATCTGCCTTTGTGAATTATTTGATGAATTTTAGTACTATATAAACAATTTTACAAAATTGTTTTCTAAAACTGTGTCAAGCTGAAATTAGACCTTAAATCTTTATTCTTGCAAGTGATAATTTTGGGACATCATTAATAAACTCCAATAGCCAATTAAAGTAAAAGTTTGATAAAAGATCAGAGTAAGGAAATTTTAATATTTAATGGAGTTTAACGTCCTCGTTAAACTTATGAATAATTTACTTAAATCAAGACGAGAACATGAAAATATTATGTTAGGGGAAGTGTTGCTCGAATCAAAGCTCGGGACGATCACCGCCACACTCAAACTCTCAAACGGTTTCAAGTTTGTAACTTTTTCTTAAAAGTTAACAAGGTGGGTGACACTATTTGTATGTAGTGGTTTATATTCTGATGATTGTTGGTGTATTCTGAACTCGACTAAACAAATACAAATCTATAATCAAAGAACACTCATATATAAGAATATAAGGTTTCAAAAAAATAAGCTTAAGGTTATGATTATGATTATGATATGATGCTATGAGTAATATGATATGCGATAAAGAAGACGATGTGGATTGCACATGGTAAGTCGTTACCTTTGTGGTCCCACAATGATGAAAAGGAGACAATGGGTGGTAAGTCGTTCTGGTGGTCCCCAATTATAATGAAAAAGAGAGCGATGGGGATTGCATGTGGTAGAAGTCGATTACTAATGTGGTCCCATTATAATGAAAAGGAGAAGATGGGGATTGCGTGGTAAGTCGTTACCGATTGTGGGTCCCACTATGATATAAAGGAAACGATGTGGATTTCATGTTATAAGTCGTTCTGCGATGTTGTTCCAATTATTGATAAATGAGATTCTAAGTTACTATTATCCGAACTATGAACGAGAGTGTACTATTAGGATTTCAAGCTATGAATGTGAATGTACTATGAATTTACCCTGAATACCAAACAATTAACTACGCAAAAGCGTATGGATAATCTTTAATAAAATACCAAGATAATCATATTTCGGTGACCAGTATGAGTAACAACGTACAAGTTGCCTACTGGGATTTTAATCTCACCCCCCACAGTTTGATATTTCAGAACATGATTGAGAGGGGTCGGAGCTGCAGCAGGGATGACACAGAGTTTCCCCTGGTTAATGATAATAATATATAGATATGACTCTTTAAATAAATGTTATCACTCTTAACACTTGATGATATATTTGTATGCCAAGTAATGAACCTTCTCTTAAAAGTTGCTAGATGTTTATCTTGTAAGATATCCTTAAAATTAACTAATACTTATCAGTGATATAGTTTAATAAACGGGCCCACACTCCTTTGTCATAACTTATAATTTGTCATTAATACTTTCCGCTGCAAGATGTAATACTTATGCTTGTCATTATATTTTAAAAAGAAATTTTTAAGCTCAGATTTTACAATCACTAAGTGGCGACCCGAGTTTAAGAGTGTCGAAGGTGCAAGATCCGACATTCTGGATTCGGGGCGTTACAATATAATACACTTACGGATTTTCATATTAGTTTTTCCGCTTTTTTTTTGGCCGTTGGATCTTCAACCATCAATCTCAACCCTTCATTTTTTACACAATTTATTCATAGTAGTTTTGACAATTTAATTAATTATATTGATTCCTCTTTATTACTTGTTTATTCCTAAGGCAAAATTTATGTTCTCCCACCTAT
The DNA here is from genome assembly GCA_037126765.1 of Stenogyne calaminthoides. Classification (NCBI taxonomy): domain Eukaryota; kingdom Viridiplantae; phylum Streptophyta; class Magnoliopsida; order Lamiales; family Lamiaceae; genus Stenogyne; species Stenogyne calaminthoides. Next base: position 14,962,873 of record JBBCBC010000013.1, on the reverse strand, counting down.
TTAAAGAGAGGTTTAACACTCCATATTTTTCAATCCCATTTCATTATTTTTTTGTTTCTCATCCAATTTATTTTATATTATGAATCAGATGATGAGAATAATTACAGAACTCTGTTCAAGAACTAGGGCAACGTCTATTATTTTCAATTATTGGTAACTAGGCAATGTATGGTTTCTGTTTCTGTTGTGCTTATTGATCTTGAATTTTGCTTTTTTTTTAAATCTACGTGTTGTAGTTATATTTTGGAAAGCACAATATTTTGTTTTTATCCTTCATGTAGCAAATAATTTTCTAGAAAAGCATGAACAACTAATAGGGTTTAATGTCTTCTCTTAGTTTTATTTTCTTTTAATTATGAATGTTATATAAAAATACAATAATAATTGGAATTAGCTGTAGTTTCTTTATTGCGGGAATGACATATTGAATTATTATATCTTTACACTTTTCATGATTCTTCCTATGAATCCAAAAAGTAGAGAAATGAATCCATAAATCACAGAAATGAAGGGGTTTCGAAACAAATGAAAATCAGAGAATAAATACAAAAATCAATTATTCTCCCCCAACAAATCAAAAAATGAAAATAAATCTTCAGAATGAATTCAGAAATAGTTTCTACCCCAACAATCAAAATGAATCCAGAAATAACATCATTAACAAAAAAACAAAAAAAACAATTTTCAGAAATAGATTTCAATAAATAAAAAAACAAATCTTCATCTTCTTCGGCGAGCGTTGCCGGCGGCGCGGCGCGGCCGCTAGTACATTTTTGCTCTCCAGATCTGAGATTGGTGACGGCTGCATGCATGTGGTGGTGGTGGTGGCGGCAGCAGCGACGTGTAGTTGGTGGTGGAGGTGGTTGCGGTGACGTGCAGGTGGTGGTGGATGTTGAGAGAGAAAGTGGGGGTGTGGAGAGAGAAGGGAACTAATTGTGTTAGGGGGAGATAATAATTTCATAAAAAGGAGCATGTACTTTTGTTAGAGGTGTGAGGTTATTAAGGGGATTTTAATACTGTTTTTGGACATAAGAATTATACAAAAAAATCTTGGACCTGATAGTTATGGGCTCACTATCTTGGACTTGAGAGCTGTTAATTCATGAACAAAACTACTCAATTATAATCGTGGCCAAACTGCATATTGGTCTAGGTGGGAACTTTCCCACCAAAATAAAATCATATCATAGCTTGTTTAGCTTTTGCAGCAGCAGGGCCGTGCTTCTTTTGAGTCGAACAAGTTGTCCAATTTTCAGACCCGAAAATTTTGTCGATTTTTAGGGGCCCAAAATTCTATATGCATATATATGTATAATATTATATATTTATATTTATAAAATTAGTAATGTATTGTAAAAGTTCTTAGTGGAAAGCGAAAGTATTTAATTCTATTTTGTCTAGGGTTCGAATCCCACCTTATGCAAATTCTTAATTTATTTTTGAGTCCATGCTTTATCCAAAATAAAATTTAAGCACCACAAGTCCACAACTTTTTAATTTAACTCTTTAAATATATGACATGCACATAATTAAATTTATCATAATTTTTTTGTTGTAAAATCTGGCCAAATAAATTTTATTTCGAAAAAGGAGTATCATTTTTGCTATATTTTCACAATTCTCAATTATTAATTTTATCCTAAAAATCAATTTATTATGAAAAATACATTTTCCTTCATAAACCCTATCTTCTCTTTTTTATTTTTATTGAAAGAAAAATTTATTAAAATTTTATGTATCTTATTTTTGTAGAAACCTCAAAAGTGGCAAATAATTAATGTGAAACAATGAAATCTATTGCATACACATAATAAAATCTTTGCAAATCCTTCATTTCATATTAAGATGTCATCAATTATTATTCAACTTTTAAATTGCGAAACACACTCAATTTGTATAATTTTTTAATTTATATACATAAAAATTATGAGAGGCCGAATTTTAAAATGGAGTTAGGGCCTAAAACTTTTAGGATCGGCCCTGTGCAGCAGTTTTTCCTCGGCCTCGCATGAACATTTCTCTGTTCTCAAATCTCACCAATTTTACAACCTGCTTCAAAAATGTCCGACGTTCCTTCCGAACGAAATACTTTTACGATTGCCGGCAGAATCACTGTTCCGACTACGAAGTGTGTGCAAAACATTGCACAATATCATCTGTTCTATATATTGTGTTCCACTCTGTGTTCCTTCGGATAGATTAATGATACGTGTGATGGGTAAAAAAATTCAACGAACCACCATCACCCTGGGTCTATGTGTTAAAGATCCAGGAGGTGGAATAATTTTGGAACGTCCGAAATCAAACAGGTTCCCCTTTATTCGTTCTCTCTCGACTCTCTTAACTTTATCAGTGTCCCACAAGAGGTCGATGCCATCTGTATCAAACAATTGATCCGAAATGACGTGCCGCGCTTACGAGATCTGTTCGATGTAATTCTGATATCTCATGAAAACATTAAAAAGATTTGGGCTATATGGAACCCCTTGACGATGGACTGCCACGAATTGCCCTGACCTAATTGTTATAGTGTTACAAGTTTCCCTGAATTTGGTTTTTGGGCATGATGCTGATGCCGATGACTATAAAGCTGTGAGGATAGACAGATTGTAGTCTGCTGGAAAACGTGTGTTCCAAACTCTTGTTTATAGCCTCAAATCAGATTCATGGAGTAGGATTAACGATTGTCCTGATCATTTTAATTTGGTAAGTCCTGGTGTATTGTATTGGGGATCAATGGGTATGATTATTGCACTCAATCTTACGACTGAAAGTTACTCCCAGTTTCCCCTGCCCCCAGTAACCACAAACCCGGATATGCTTCCTGATTCCCGTTTAGATGCATTGGATGGATGCCTAATTTTTAGCTCTACTTATTACCCAATGGTGCATTTGATGGAAGATAGTGGAGTAGAGAAGTTGTGGATTAAACTGTTTTCACTGCAAAGTCGTGTTAATTTTGTTGATCCGGATTTGAAGGTTGTAGCTTATATGAAGAGCAAAAGACAAGTTGTTGTGCAGCATCAAGGGGGGTTCTTCTGGTGTGATGTAGACAACAATTCTGTCGAGAGGTTTTCTATTGATGGATTCCCGGATATTACCTCTTCCCAAATTTGTCCAGGGAGCCTTGTTCGACTCAGTGTTCGTAGTAGTGATACTGGATTTGGAGCTGTTACAACTACAAAAACGGCAACACGGAAGAGAAAAAGGAAGAGTAAGAAAAGAGATACAAGGTACAAAATCCCTGCTACCTTTCTTAATTATGATGATTTATGATGTTGATGATGGAGTCTACTTTAGCTGATTTTAATTTGAAATGATTGAGGAATAAAAGAGATACACTACCATATAAGCATATTTAGAAAGTTACTGCAGGTTTCTTTTATGTGAGGATGTTTGAAACATTATTGTTCATGTGAAAAGTTCCATTCTAGAATCTAAGCACTTGTTATGGGAGACAGTTTAATGCCCTTAATAAGATGTTGGACTTTGAATCAACTTTCACCTAGAACACAAGGCTGACATCTACTATTCTACTTTATTGTTTTTGTTCAGTAATATGTGATAAAATAATGTCGTTGGCACATGCATCGTATATCATTACTCATTAGCACGTGATGTTTATTGAATACAAAGAAACATGAGATGAAATAATGATTTGTGCTGCATTCTTG